>CM030369.1:131051649-132251649 GCA_003604175.2 Clonorchis sinensis | reverse complement strand
TTCGCTGTTGTGGTTGTTGTTGAAGGGACCAGACGCATTGCTGTTCAACTGCTTACAGGCGCACACGCGCATACAGCCAACCAACACCATTCTACCACACGCCTCACAACCGCGCACGAGGCTTTGTCTATCTCGCCCTCTTTCCCTAATCGTGGTTGGTCTGGTGTTGGGCATGGGTACACAGGGGGAAAGAAGCCAGAGCCTGCGTCCGGCGACGACCACTACACGGTGGGCGAGAATGGCGGTGGTTGGCACTGGGTGATGTCAACAGCAGACAAGTGCATGCTTGCGCCGGTGTATGCATGTGTACTGGACTTGGTAGACTGGTCCGGATAAGGTCGCGCGCGCTTGTGGTTCTGTGTGATTGGACAGCCAACGAGCGACACAGAATGGAAGAGGGTCGAAACTTCTTGGTGTTTTCTCTTGAGGAGGAGGGATGCGTAAAAGCTAAATGGGGTGGGTGGTCCCAAAAGAACAGATGGTGATTAGGCAAACCGCAGTGATCCAAACGATTTGGAGGGTTGAAACGACTTGAACGATTTTCCAGTACTAACTGTAATCGAGTGACGGACACAACATCTGAGTAGTGTCCGACAACCTAGTGTGAGGAAAGGAATTCGGATGTTCGATCGGTCATTGAAGCAAACGGAAGAGTCTGGTTGTTTCTGGTTGTTCATTAAAAAAGTGTACATAGTTTATGCATGGATTCCGCGTGATAATTTTGCAGAATTTTTCTGTAATCCTGACGGTTGGGTTGTTTGAAGAGGCTGCAGCTGAATCTTGGTTATAATTATTCTGTCTTGTGGCTTTTAGAATTGATCTACTGTTCTGCCAAGTAATTTTCAGCCAATATTTCAGTGTTTCCTCAATCATCAAAACAATCTTGAAGTCACGGCTCAAAAATGCCGTCCATGGATTAGCTCGCCTAGTTGTTACTCACGGCGAAGATTCCCGTAGCCATTCCTGTGGTCCGGAATCTCCTGAACACACCCTGATAAGGAACAATGACAAACACTTATCCTCGTTTAGATTGGATAACAGACCATTGCTGTCGCCTTCATCAAAAGCGCCCTCTCAAACCCTCTACGGAGGAAGTGAAACTAACGAACTAAACTATTTCTGCTACAGGTGACCCCCAATGAGAAAAAACTCGTAGAAAGCAAAAATGAAAATCTCGAAAGACACATCGTTATCCAAGCTAATCATATATTTTACCCCTGGTGCCCGCGTTTATCTGCGAGACTACCGCTTGGTCGAATATGTGACATGAGTGCTACCCTCGCTCCAATGCGGCGCATTCCTACCTGCACTGCGTACGTTAAATGCAGCATTCATATTACCGGTTAGCTGGATAAGTGAGTTGTAGAAGACTGTGATACATTGCTTCACTTGGCTCCACTATCGCAGTCACATGGAAGTAACTATCGTCATAGTTGACTAAGATAAGTATTTGCATAGTCCGACGAGGACCTGGACGGTTTCTGCTGTTTTGCTCCTGTTACCAGTCCCGAATGATCACCGAAGGTTTGACTTCTATGAGAACCCTACCGAATACTTTCTCCCAACAAAGCCCCTACCATAGTTACTGATTTGCGAATTTTTTGTCGATTCTTTTCAGGTTGCCGTCATTTCAAGCGTTGTCAACTCAGTGCTTGTCGTCGTTCGCCTACTGATGGGCTTGCGTACTGCGCTTACTTTTGAGCGCACCGTGCAAGTCACAGTAACAGGTCCGTAGGTAAGTGCGACGGGCATGTAGCGCTGACGACAATATGCTGACCGACGCCCACGCACAGACACCAGGCAGAAGGCCGGATTTTACTCAGGTGGTTTGCATCATGATGGAAATTTGCATCTCGACACCAGCCTTCATCACAGTCATACTGAATGCACAGGGCAACAACCCTATACGCTAAATAATGAAAGGGGGTTTCATGTCTTCACTTCCCATTATGGATTTCAGTAGAGCAAAAGGCATCATTCGGTGGCAAAAAATCTGCAGCACTGCATTTTACGAAAGATTTTGACCATCTCATCACTTTGAAATGGAGCAGATTAGTCAAATTGTTACGATTTCACAGTCTCACCTAGCATTTTGTACTTGTCTGTGATCCTTCGATCATGTTGGTACAGTGGCGCTTGACGATGACTCGTCAGAGAGCATTCTGGCTTGCGTCAGAGGCCGGTGCCTTGTTATTACGGAGTAAGTTGTCTTCCCGATTTACGTTGTCATTTCGGCACAATCAACAGCAGTAAAGTAGGAGTAAAAAATATTGACCCGTTCTTGAGTTTCAGATGCTCTCTCTTTGTAACTAAGATGCTAGTAACCTGTGAAGACTCAGAACACAACCATTACGCTTAATCAGTGAGTAATAATGAACAGCGTCTGTCAGGCGCCCAAGTTTCTGGTTGGCTTCTCTAAAGAATCTGTAGGTATTCTGGGTCCCGCTCACGGATCACGCCAACGATTAGCTTGCTAAATTCCACAGCAGCCCTGTAGTGACCTTCACACATCTATAATTGATAGTTCAGTTACGTCGTTTAGACGAGGGTGCCGAAGGTCTCAATGATTCTCACTCACTCTTGGGGTCTGCAAAGAGGCTGAGGTAGAGCTCCAAGTGTTTGGAGTTCACATAAAGGCTTGTGTGAGTATGCAATACTTGTATACCAAGTGAACAAAACTAACACGTTCAACTGACAGAGGTCTTCTCACTAGCTTTCGCGGATCTCAGCACCTACTGAAACAATTTGCGTACTAATAAAAATACCAGATGGGCTTAAAGAAAAGGAGATATTGGCGAAATTTCAAGCCAAGTGCGTTTAGACATATCGTACTTTTTGCATTCAAAATACCAGCCAATGTGCGACTTGAATAAGCGTAAATTCTCTCACTTGCCCACACATTTGGTTTTGACAGAAGACTTAACAGACCCCCAGCTGAATCCCTCGTTTGTGATGTTCTTCAACCGAGTTAGTATGCAACTGAGAATGAATCCCCTCCAAGATGGTTTCAATTAGGACATGAGGTTGACAAAAACTCGGAGACTCAACCTACTTGATGAACCTCAAGAAAGACGAAATAGGTCGTCGAATAGTCTTCAGAAACCCCAAGAGGAGCGAGTTACATCGAGGGTGTTCCAGACGCTTCATTAATAAACATTTGTTGCGTCTCCGAAACTAAGATATAAAATCCAGGTACAGTACCTGGGTCTACGGTAACTTCGTCATCCATACAGTGTCACCTGAGAATTCAAGTGATACTGAAGCTGCTACAGTGCGTTATGTCAAACCGTGTTGGTACGGACCTGAAATGAGGCTTTCTTGCTCCAGTGGATACCCTCAGACAGCCAACCGTTTGCCGCTATTCCCATAAATCACACTGGTTAAAATCTCGACCATCCCCTGTCTCTAGCATCTGCTCATGCACTAAACAACTGAATTTCTGATTCGGCGGAATACACTATGTATTGAGGACTTATTGTACACGAATAGCTCACATATAGTCGTGATAGCGGATTTCAACTAACAAGCGTGATGCCACAGTTCATCACAGGTACGCTTTTGTTGCATGCTTACTATTGACGCAATACATCATGATAATGACGGGATGTCCTTTGTAATTTCGCACCAACCACCCATTATTTTTCAGTGGTGCTGTCTTACGACACAGTACGTACTGCTATCCCTTCGTTGATCACCTAACCATTAGTGTCTGGGAACTCGGTCAAGTTCCTGGCCGTCGACCACTCTAGACTACATAGTTTGTTACAGACAGTACTCTCATATGGTATGGTCTTTCAGGGAATTCCTCTAGTAAATCTAAAGAACGACGTCCCAAGTTGGCCGTAAAAAATTTTGTGATCCTTAATCTAAAATAGTGTGCCAAGGCGGTGCTAATGTGATACATTACAAATTATCTTCTGGTAGACATTAATCATAGCTTGTAGGAGAAAAATCCAGCCTTACACGACCTGTAAAACCCACCGCTTCATGGTGCCCAGTAGGTAAACTGAGATCTCGGATCGGCCACTATCAATCTCTGATCCAGGAATTTGTGTCCTTTCAGGCTCAGAGCAGAAGTCGACCAAACGTAGGTTCAAAGCGAAACATTTGTATGGGCCGAGATATCATGAAACCAGCATCTTCAAGGACTGAAAGAGCTAATTGCAGCTGAGAATGCTCGGGGGCTGTTCCAGCTACTTTGCAAAACTAAACATAAGAATCTATCTGTTCTACCTTGAATAAGTTATTCGAACCGATTCTGGAATAAAAGTGAACTGTAGAAAATTGGTTCTAACCAGTCATTATGCCATTATTTAGAAAAACTATCCAAAATGATTGTTCTAAGTATGGGGAGATAAGGCTTACGCCAGCCGTGACGTGACTGATAGGTTCCCGAATACCCAGTAGGCGAGACTGTTCAGAAGGCGTTACGGAGGATGTCGAAGAGATAAAGACGGACTGAGTGAACACTGACATTGAATCAAGTGCTTGAACAGCGGCATGCATACCACAGAACAACAATCGTTGTATCCTCAGACTTCAAAGGCCTTTGGCTCTGTGAGTAGCGTAATTTCTCTAGATATATTTAGAGTTCGTGAATGTGCATCGTGCATTCTACTCCAACTCCTCCTGTCGTGTAATTCTCAGTGAAGTGTCCAAAAACACTCCATCAGGCGGTGGAGTTCCCGATAACCACCAATTCCTTTTGTTTAAGTACGTCACTTTTATAGTCCTGGAATGCGCGTTTCGAAGGACGATGAAATGTTGCATAGAAGATCAATGGAATTGGACTGAGAGGATCTTTTTGTTTTAATAAACTGGAACTACCCGTGGATGTCATGACATAAACCGCGTGCATGGATGGGTACACTCACGGGTGCAATCGTATAAAGGGGAGAACCATACGCAGATCAGTGGGCCATGGAACAAAATGGATTCTGTCACAATCAGACTCAGTCGTGGGAACAGAATGTTACAAGTTCAAAGTTCATAGACGTTTCTTTGGGATACATAGCTCCAGATTACATTGTCGGATTCCGATAGCCCCCGCGGCTCACAGCAGTGGGAATCGTACCGTCCCCGACCGGTCTAGGGTACCCGGTATAGGACTTGGGAGGCACGTTCCTTGTTTTTAACGAACGGTTTAGGCCAAACGTGATGTGTGTACCCATGTGAGAATTTCCTCAACCGCTACTCATAGGAACCGGATTATTTTCACTTATTCTGTGGGGCAAACTTCTTGTCATAGGACGAATGTACAACGTTTGATACAAGCACACGAATGAGTACGCACAGGAGATTGTTTAGAGTTTGGCAGGTGGTCTTTCGGAAGCATCCTGATGACATGGCCTCAACTCAGGCTCAGGCCTCAATCATGCACGCTACTTCAATACAAAGATTTTGCATCCTAGCAACTAATTTCGCCTTCAAGTGCACGACTTTTCCGGATAGTTTGCCTTTTGACTCTTTGTTTCATAGCCTGCACAGTTCTGAGCGTGAATCGCCCAGTACATTCATTGTGCACTACAAAATTTTATTTTCTCTTCAATACATTCAGGAGAACATATTTCATTACTGTCTCAGTTAAGCACCTGATTAAGCTTTCCCTCTGTTGCGGCAGTACGAATCAATCAAAATAGATGTACCGACTAGTTTAAGATTGCTTTTTGTAGACCTTTCGGTGTGTTGCTCCATTGGCCTTCTTCATCATCGAGAAAATTTAGCTGACTTTTATGCTCAGGTTCAAGAGCAAATGTTCGTTAGGGTGAACTGAGTCAAATTTTTTCAGGACGGTTGGAGTGAGAGTTTCATTCGAAAGTATAAATATATCAACTATGTAGCAACAGTGTAGTGTACATTACCTGATGAAGTCCTCAACTGTTGATTTCCAAGTTTACTATTGAACAAACGTGCCGAAGGTGGAACCTAAGCAACTCTATATTTCATTAGTGGAACTAAGCTGATCATTGTACTACCCTTCAATCTGAGAGAAGGGTGACAAAATGCTGGCCACTGCACTCTAGCGAGACATGAACATGGCTTATTACCTTGGTGAGTGGTACATTGGCAAATAACGGTGTTATGTTGATAAAAACATATGATTATCAACCCTTAGTTGTTCAAACTTGTTGACCATATGAAATATATCCTTGGGACTGTGTCGTCATTTCTTCTTTGATCGGTGTAAGCAGACCGATCAGCCATTTGGTCAAGGCATGAACTGTACATGTCAAGATTAGATTTGTATGGTTGGCCAGTATTATGTACCTTTGGAAGGCTAATTCGTCAACCGAATTCGCTCACTCAAGTATCAGTAGTCTCAATATCCCCCGCTTGTTTTAAACACCGTAATGTTTCGGACACCGCCATTTCTATGGCTTGTGTCTTGCCCTTCTCAGTTTCTATTTTTCTGGATCTGAATTCATCGAACAAGATGCTGTTCATCTTTTTAATGTAGTCAATACGGTAAAACTTCCTCGTTCGTTTCAAAGAGATAAAATGTACCTTCCTTTGTTTGAACCGTAGCTCAGAGTCGTGGTATTGGAAGCCTGAGGTGACCAGGATCGACTCAACTGTTCTAAATTTCGTTATGGAACTGAAACTAGCTCAGGCAGTTGATCATGCAGAATATCAGACTAGAAAGCGAGTTCACGTTCACTGCCTCTTGAGACTAGGGTAACGGAATTTATGGCCTAGTACCGGCGCCTCTCAAAGCGTAGTGCCCAGGCTTAAGGAGGGAGAACTTGCGCGCACACTTCGGCAGTGTCCGCAGAGCTTTACATTCTGCTTCAGCTAACATAATGAGCATAGGCATATCCATGTAAGGCCGTTAGACGGTTTTTTACACAGCAACTATTACATCGGTACGGTTACTCGTAAACACTATAACTGATACTAATGCCATGGTAAACCGAACGGGTTTTAAAGCGATATAACAATCACTCTGCTATCACATATGTGATTTTCACACGCGGATGTTACGACTGTTCTCTCCAGGTAATTTCAGAAGTGAGAACCTAACCAAGGTGCGAACGTACAAGCACATATGTTTCCGACAGTTGGATACATCACGGCCAAGTACACTAAGGCGTCTGGCATAGGCAAGACAACTTAGACTCGGTTGTCTTCTTGTGCCTGGCACTGAGAACAGCAGTCTGATGACTCGTTAGCCAGATTTCCCCGGGTCGGTTGCCCCCACCTACTTGACGAATTGGAACATTTGATGCCTGGACAAACTCTAAAACAAAAGTAACTTTCACGAGGTCGAATTTAACTTGTAGCCGTAAATTAGAGCGACAGATGTTTCAAGTATCACGCTTCAGAACCAAACTTCAGCTGTCGAGTTCAAAAGAGTGTTTTTCTGAAATGACAGAACTCACCCTGGCAATGACGGAATCTAGCTGGGATACGGATTGGTTTGAAACCGTAGAAATAGTGGGTTTTCAAGACGAAAATATCAGTTATCTGATGTTTCATCATTCTAAAATAGCAGTCTGCAAGACACTGTTTTTATAGTACAAGTCGCTACCGGAGTTAGGACTCGACTAGAGCTCATGGTCACTCCGTTAGGTAAATTTCCGTCGCTTGTGTGGATCATCACACAAAAAACCACGACCCCGGACGCATTTGTTGGGCTTTTGTAGGTAAAAGGCGTCACAGGCTAGCCACTGGCGATCTCTCAAGGGTGACCTCAACAAGAAGCATACAGTAGAATTTACTCGTCTT
Source organism: Clonorchis sinensis (assembly GCA_003604175.2). Lineage (NCBI taxonomy): Eukaryota > Metazoa > Platyhelminthes > Trematoda > Opisthorchiida > Opisthorchiidae > Clonorchis > Clonorchis sinensis. Next base: position 132,243,924 of record CM030369.1, on the reverse strand, counting down.
GAAATAGAGCAAAGAACTGGAGAAAGTTCACACTATTTGCGTACTTGACCGGTGTGGAGTGACGAGAATGATCGTGTCAGAACGGAAGGATTGAAGACAGATTTTAGGAATCCTACAACTACTACTCACTCAACAAAAAACTGGAGTACATTTAAGTTGAACTATAGTGACAATCCTCAAAGTATACAAACTGGAAAGAAAGATTTGGGGCGTCAATTGTTGTACGTCCAAGCAAGCGTGATCCACATAACTAGAAAGGGGCATAATGAAGCAACTGCTGACTTTCAGAAATTACGAAGCAGGTACATTCAGTTTCTTACTGAAAAATCTTCGACAGCCTATGACCGGTTTCGCCTCTCTTGAGACTCATTCGCTAACTGTAGTCTGCAAGCTTCCATCAATTGTATGTTCTACTTGAACACCAAATTGTACACAACTGGCCTGCTGATAGCAGGTGCTGATAGCAGACTCAATTGAATGCAGCCGAAACTCTCTTTTAGGATATTCTTCAACAGAATGTACTGTCCAAAGGCCGCGTGTTCCAGTTGGTACGATACTCGAGATATCGCAGTATTTTTCATGACAGAGATTCAGCCAGGATTCACTTGAGTCCCCCGTTAACACCAGGTTAATTTACAAATAAATGTAATCTGCCAATCACAGACATTTATTTGTGATGTCCAAACGTTTGTCATGTAAGATAAGTTGTAACCTTACAGGCAACAACATTTATATTTCAGATTTTTGGTAATGTGAGGAGATTTTAGACCTCTTAATGGAGGTCTCGTCCGATAAAAGAAGCCAACCTATGCTGAAAAGCCGAGAAACACTGTACCACTCTTATTGAGAATCATCTGCAGTGAGCATCTCAGCTTGTAACTGAATGTTTGACCCCCACGGATGTCCAATTCGGAGTTCGCATATGGAATAAGATTGAACAAAAGCTGAAAACCTGAAGGACTACAAACAGGAAAGAGCCGTGGTGGCTGTCAAACAGTTTTTCTCAACCGTAGTGTTGAATCGCGGAAAAAATGTTAAGCTCTCATACACCTTATCCATTTGTCTCAGATAGTCATTCGTATTCAATCTTTGCTTAGCCCGACTCGACTCCCTGACTGTCTACGGAAGGACTACCTTGAAATATAGCAGCTCACTATATGCGTCTGAGTTTTTGCAGAACATGCTCCACAGATTGTTATTTCAGACCTTCGAACGTCGTTTCTGTACAAGTTTGATACCTGAACGCTAACGTTCACGAGGGAAAATTTTGTCACTGTATTTCCTGGTTGATGGCAACACTGCACCCCTGAATGGAAAAATTAGCTGGTGGTCGATAAAAATTAGAATTATACGGTGGAAAACGCTTCCTAAGACCGTACCACAAATTGATATTGTCCCCCGCAGGTTCCACTAGACCCAAAACATCACGAAGATAGCCAGTTCAGAACGTAGCCTGGAGGACTGAGTGAATTCTCAGCATCCATCGTTCACTCGAGAAAACTTTGGATGTCACACCACGACTCAGTAAGTGATAGGTAACCAGCTAACCAATCTTTAGCCTAGATCCTGAAGCTCCAGTTAATTAATTTCTGAGTATCATATTGGCACAGTCTTACCGAATAAAACTACATATTGAAAAGGATTTTGCACGAAAGAAAACAAGGTAGACCATTTGATAATAAAAGCCTTGGGATTATGGGCATCAGTGTTGCAGGAGACGAGCCCGTTCGGACTACATTTCAACATGTTCCTGTATGCCCAAAATTGTACTCGTTGAGCTCTTATATAGCGCAAGCGCGCGTATACGAAGTGCACCGGTCTCCATACAGGAGATCTCCATCCGGCTGGTTCAATGCGAGAAAGGTAAGCAAGAAGTACCAGGATGGGTCAATCTTATGTCACAATAGAATTCGCCTACAGGTCGAGGTAGTACCATCTGCCAAAAATAAGCGCATCTTATTCTTGTTTTCCAAAGTGATTCGGTTACAAAGTACCTACAACTGACCGTGAACGCAGTACTCAAGCGAGGTTGGAAAGCTCCACGGCCACGAACTCCGCAAAAAACTAGAAGTTCGCAGTTGCCGTCGCACACCTCAAGAAGCACTGTACGCATGCAGAACCGAGAAGATATATAAAATGTACGTAAAAAAAATAGGTCCTTCATTGTGTTTTAGAATTGCTGGTTTAGTCAATCCTACCTTTTGCCGGTAACAACCGGTAGCACTGTTGTATCTAATCTCTAAGTCTTACCCACTGGCAACTATTCTTGTGTTTTTATTCACCTCCTGCGTCCACCCTCTCCATCGATATCAATAGTATTACGATAGTCAACTGCCGTTTGTAGTGAAACAGTACTACGTCTCATCGTTGTCCCGTCTTTCGCTTCTTTCACTGGCATTTCTTCAAATAAATCACGAGGCTGTACGGCAGTGAGGAACGATTTTCAACAATAATTCTTTGGACCGTACAACTGGAGACTGGAAATCCAACAGCACTTATGCTTCGTACTTTTTTATTTAAGAGCTATGAATGATATCTGTACTAAGAAAGTCCATATCGGTGCAGCAAGGTGGGTCTTCCTACTGTTTATTGGGACTTCATATATAAGGAATGAAATCGTCTTGCAAACAAGGCAGAAATCCAACCAGTCCTCACTGCGAAACTTAGCCATTTCCGGAAGATGTCCACTAACTCCAGTTCTGTGCCTACTGATGTGTACTATGTTTCCCGAAAATTCGATGCCTCCGCGAAAGATCTAATTCGATGGTTGGGGAATACTTCTTGGGTATACCCAACCAAAACAACTACCACGACGACCAAAACGGCAGCAGTGCAATCAAACCTAAAAACGAGGTGTGTAAACTGGCTCTGATCCCCTCATTATTCTCGAGACAGCAATACCGCCTTAGGGGATACATAACACCTAAATCGGTACCGTTAATATAGCACCCTTCCTTGAATCTTAACAAAAATTGTGCGAGCCTGGCCTCTGACGGCAGTTCTTTTGCAGTGACAGTGCAGGCATCCATGAAACCGACTCATTCTAGCGCGGGGAACTGGTGGCTGTCAAGTGGAGTCCAACAGTCGCCGCAGCCACAACAGCGCGTAACAACCTGTATGCTACTTAAAGTGCACGAGTAACATGAAATAAATCGAAGTACAAACAAGCACTCACAGCATATCATCATTTCCTCCCGTGAAAAATCGGAGCAGTTGTTCGATGAAATGTGAAATAGTGCAAGTCCAGAGCCAATATTATAGGGGTTCCATTGGTAGTGACGGTTGTATTGCGGAATTCTGTCCTAAATTATTTTTCGAGAGAACTGCCACGCGCACCCATCATTATCGGATAAACTACAACCCGCGTTACTTGACGGAAGTTTGCAGTCAATACGATACTCAGTTGCTTTCTGATCGGTTTTTTATACACAACACTTGTGAGTCAATTTAGGCGTCCAATTTTAGCTGGTTACCTGTTCGATAGAAAGGAAAAACAACTAAGATATCAGTTGTACACACTGTATCCTTCAAATACATGATATCCAGTTCGAAAGCGAGCAAAACCGCAGTAAGTAATGAGCATGCATAGGGGAAGAAATAAAGGGAAACGAAGATGCCTATGTTATGAAGCCAAAGACAGCAAGACGCTTCTCATTTTTGATCACAAGGATGCAAATTAGTTGGAGAGATCACGATAATGAATTGATCGTCCGACGACATTATTGAGATGGCAAAGGACTGTCAATAATGCGGTCAGTAAGATCATCCATACTTTCACATGCTTGGTGTAAAGCCTGAGTCGCAATCAGTGTGGCCGAAGACAATGAGTGTGACTCGCTAAAATGACCGTTTGAGACTCGTACGGCATCAGCCTGATAGGAAGAATGAATCGTAGAACAATTCTGACCAGTTTCAGACTCATCAAACTGGAGGCTGTATTGCGTAGGACCCGCCTTTGTCGATTGCCGTTCTTTTGAAGAAGTGAGCACTGTGAGCTCATCTTTAGATTGCTGAAGTGAGTTTTTCATAGGAGCGTGTACGGGCGATATATCAGACCGTGGAGTGAAAAGGGGTTTTGGTTCACTGGTCTCAAAAATCGTCAATTGATCCTCCATCCCTGGAAGTGGTGCATTGGTAGGCATATGACCATCGTCCAAATCGCTCATGTTGCTGTGTGTTGTCAATGTTGAATCAGGGGCTTCAGTCTGTAACTCCCCTTCCACGATTTCCTCCACTAACTCTGATGTCTCTCGCTCAATATCTGCAACGACTTCACTGAGCAACTGATCAACAAGTTCATCGGCCAGCCATTCACAAACACGTGTGGGATGTACATTTTTACAATCCTCGGCTGTAAGTATGTTGCGTTGTTCGCACATCATAACAAAGTGTCTGTGGCGCCTAGCGGCTTCCAGCAAGAGTTTTCGGTGAAGCTGTGTTGGTAATCTCAGGGTAAGTCGCGAATTCGCGAAGTAACCTGAATCTTGGGCTTTCGGAGGCGACTGCGTTCTCTTACTTGCGTACGTAGCGTCGGGGACAGTCTAAAAAATACGGAAAAGTAAAGACTATTGCAGAGGCATAAAAATAACTCGAGATGTTCAAGAATGGAAGCAGTACTGAATTATTTTTCAGTAGGAATCGTTCTCGAGCAACTTTTGATTGATTGGGACTCGACGAATCACATATGAATTATCCGGCTGAAGTGATCTTGTGTTTTGCATCGATCACGTGGTAAGAGGTCACGCTAGTCGTATAGCTTTCCAACTGTCTACTCAGTTGTTTGAGGATGCTCCGCGAACTAAATGGGCAGCGCGAATTGGCATTTGTCTCAGAAAATAAGAGGGTGTCTATTACTTTACGGCAGAACTGGAACTGCCAAACGTGTGACGAGTACAACCACTAACCGTTTGGTCAATCAAGTCACAGGGTCAATCCAGCCGAATGATCCAGCGTGATTTGTCGAGTGTCACGGACAGGATTTCCGAGAAGAGTGCCAGGACCGTATCAACAATTCGCCGTGTGCCTGCGACTCGAAAAATGTATGACGCAACGAAAAACATAGCTCTATGAGCTATTTTTGTGCATAAGAGGTGTAGGCACCTGGAAATGATTGTGATAGGCTAGAACTAAGTCTATTCCCTGTGCGCTTTTTTTAATTTATTCACAATAAGGCTTTCAGGTAAATTAGAGTCGTACGGTAGCGGAGCATCGGTTTTTCACAACGATGTTCTGCTGCCGATGATCTTAATAGTACTTGTGTTCGATTCCGGTCCAAATTATATTGCGGTGACCGTTCCAAAGCACCGTCTATGGGATTAATTTTTACTGACACCAGAGAATACGCTCATAAGAACCAAGAGTCGTATGCACGCCAAAGAAGTATACAGTCGGAATGCCCATGTATGGAAAATCGACAAAAACAACGTCTTCGTAGGCTCGAGGGCGGTCACCTGAGGCGCTACTGTTTGCCAAGGTGGTGTGAAATGTCGATTCACAGAATGACTGATGTATGAACGCACAAGACCTCGTGCGAAGAGCGGTTCTAAGACAACTGCCCGCATAGAACTGGACATTGTGGAGTTTACAACTACCAGTGATATCAGCCAGTCCGAATTCAGTGTTCAAATCCTTCACAATAAGTACTTCGGGAGTGAGGGAGCGCAAGACTCCGGAAATTTATACCACAATCCACAGCTGTATCAAAATGCCTTGTCATTCTAAATCTGTCTGTGAAAACAAGACGCAGAAGCACATCGTGTCAGAGCGAACAAGAAACTAGATCAAATAAGGCCAATTTGAGACACGACATTTTATAATTCCAGCTGCAGATCACGAACCCGAAAAAAGACGAAGAACAGAATGAACACCAAACCGGGTAAGACCTGTGTATGAAGTCAAGTGGACATGTGTTTCAAGACACGCATCGACAACTGGAACAAATATTGCGAGTTAATGCAGCGTGATCAAAGTAAAACGGTTGCTCCCTTGGGGTTAGACTGGTATGCTCAGTCGAATAAAAATCACAAGACGGAGGGACAACGTCCATCCGCAGAGTGTCCACAAGTTGATTTCCACTACTACAGGGTGACTTTCGGTTGGCAGATAGCGACACAGGGATGCAACGTCAATTAAGCGTATTCAAGTTTGCATGACCCACCATAAGTCATCGTTCGTCCGACTAATCACCCCCCTTGTCTTGAAAATATCTTCACCCAAAGCAGGAAAACCACATAGATCCACTACAACTGCATTGCCTTAAGGGCAGTTTTCCTGATACTGGAAGAAACAAGTAGGCCGCATTGCACACACACATATTGGTTAGACGTGAGACAGGAACACAGTGGCACGTGTCTAGAGTTTTGTGCGCAGAATTTATGCACATTGACCATAAATGGAAGTCCGGTCGCTAAAACAACAGAGGTTTCTATCGAACGGTATTGGTTTACAAAATGACGAAACAGCAAAATTGCCAGGGAATTCAGTGGTTTCGAGTAACATGCTCATCTTGTCTAAGAGACACTTCCATCTCCACCTCTCGTAGTTCATTTCACACTACACGTTTATTTGAAGATCGCACAGTGAACCTCTGTATTTCTACTAACCCTGATTGGTGTCACCAATTATTCCCGGCATTGGCCACCACAACTCAGCCATATTGAACGCATGTAGTGTCCAGTCTGAGAAACTTTGTTCGTGTTTCATAGAGAAGGGAAGCAGTATACATAGGATATCCTTCGATGTACGACAGTGAGGAAGTACTTGCTTCTTGTTTGACACCTAACCCAGTTAAATATATGATTAGACAGTCAGTAATACAGTTTCGCAGATAACGGGCCCTAAGTAACAGATTCACAAAAAGTGCATTTGATCGGTTTGCTGGCTGAGAAAGTCCGTCACGAAGAGACTGGACCTTACCGTAGTGTGACAGTTTGGGTATCTCAGCGATCCATTAAGCTATACTGCGGGTGTCCCCGCGACACTCACAGATTCTCTCATACCACGTTGGTCAATGACTAGAGGTCTGACGAACACAGTCCCCTGGTCCTCCACGTTGGAGGTTGGAACATGTGGCGACTTGTTCCGTAGAAATGGTAATGCATTCGCATTTCCCGACAAACACCGCTGCCTTGCGGTTAGTCTTTTGAGCCAAAGGCTTTGGTTGAAGACTCTAATCTAGGTGTGGGCACCCTGACAGTATCCCAGCCCACGTACAACCATGAACTGCACACATACAAATAAACTCATGCCACATCGGTTGTCGCGTGGTACCACCAGCCGGATCGCCTTACTTGCTGCATAAGCAGGACGGGTAAGCGAAAACAAGCTATTGCTGACGCCTCCCTTCTTTCTCTTTCACTTACTTTTTGTTCCCCCGCTCCCCACCCCATTAATAACTCTCCTCTTGTAGGCCCAGTACTTAGGACTGATGACTCCGTTCGTCTTGCATCGGTTTTGCGTGCAGCATCTGCTCGTCACATAGCGCCGACATCCTCAGGTACCTCCAAATCAATTTTCAAGCCAGTCTAGCTGGCCGCCTTCAATGTGTGCACTCTGAAGCAAGCAGGACAACAAGCTGCTTTTTCTCTCACACTAGACTCGCTTGGCATTGATGTGTGCTGTGTCTCAGAAACAAGAACTCAGGATGCAAGCACACTGACTGAGCTAAGCGCCCCATCGGTCTCCACTCGCTTCCGGTTACGCACCTCTGGTGATCCAGAGGCTGCTGCACGGGTTGGTATAGCCCTAAGTCACCGGGCGGAAGTATCTTTGCCTGACTGGATACCTGTTGATGGTCGCCTCTGTGCGGTTCGTCTGGCAACGTCTGTGAAGAAGTCTCACAACCGGGAAGTTGATCGATGTTTGCTTATCGTGTCTGCCTACGCCCCAACTGATTGTAGCTCGGACGCCAACAAAGACAGGTTTTATGACGCCCTGAATGTCCTGCAGCGGCGAGCGAAAGGCTCATAAATCGTGGTGGTTGCCGGAGATTTGAATGCACAAGTGGGCAGGCTTAGCGTATCTGAGACTCAATTAGGAGGTCGACATGGATTGGACTCGGTAAGTACGGACAATGGATTTGTGGATTCCGACCACGAGCTCGTCCGGAGTTGCTTCCCTTACGTTTTCCAGGGTCGCGGAAGGGGGATTAAACACCACCAGGCGCTGCAGTTTTATATGATGGTTTCGTTTGTCAATACGACGGTTTTTGAAAAATTCTAAGTGTGTATATGAGTGTCGGTGCATCTAAGGGCTGCTAATTATCGGGCTTATCCGTATTTTTGGCGTGGATTTAATTTTGAATTTGCACCATTCTGACGCACGTAGGCGTGGCTTTGATATCAGGGGTGTTTCTCGCGAAACTGTTGACTATCCCATTTGCATTCTTTTTAACTGCTCATAGGGCGCTAGGCGAATATTTGAAGGATAACCGTGTGGTGTGTGTGCGCAGCAGGCCAAAATGCAACAATTCTGTTTCAATTTATAAGTGGTTCTGCTACGCATAAACCGAGCGAAGGCCAAGTTCTTGGAAAAAACTAGCAGGTTGAGTGCGTTTTTTAATAACAAACGCTGAGCGAAACCACTAGTTACTCAGTACGGTTTTGTCTAAGAAAGCGAGAATACCGTCTATCAGTAGCCCTTTGCTATCTTGTCCAACCACCTGTTAAATGATGGCTAACTGAGGAGAAGTTGGGTGCCTACAAGTCTCTGTTGTAATGCAGAACGTTATAGTATAAAGTGGAGCGTTTTTAGCTGGTGAATCGGGCAAGGATCGGAATGGAGTGAACATCTACAATTAAGAAGAACGACTCGACCGATGGACCGAATAATTCGAACAACAATTGTCATGGCCACCAGCTGGCACCCATCTAGAGCCCACAGGTGACGTAGAACCCTGGACGGTGAACGTGGAACCGCCTTACGGCCTCGGAGGTTTATGACTGCATATGTTCTCTTAAACGCCACCGAGCCTCTGGTCGGATGACCTTCCACCCGCTGTTCAAAGATGAGGGTGAAATCCTCAGCCAGCGCCTGTCTGATCTGTTTGCTTGCATTTGAGAAAAGGAGTCTGTCCCAGACAACTGGGAAAGTCAGTGATAGTGTCCATTTTCAAAAAAGGGGCTCGTAGTGAGTGACGCCACGAGACTGTTGGCGTCACTGGTGCTTCGTCGCCTTATGGTGGCTCGTGAAACACTGACTCGAGAGCAGCAAGTGGGATTCCGGCCTGGTAGGGGTTGCGTTGACCAAATCTTCACACTTCGTCAGGTGCTAGAACAACGCCATACGTATAAGCGACCCACAATTCTAGTATTCCTGGATTTCCAAGGCGCATTTGACTCGGTTGACCGGTCTGTTCTGCTTGACACGCTTGCCCACCAAGGAATGCCCCGGAAGTTCGTGAACATAATAAGCTCTTTGTATTCCGAGACCGGACGTGTGAGAGTATGCGGCGAGCTCTCCAAAAGCTTCCGTACACAAAGTGGTGTCCGTCAGGGATGCCCACTATCCCCATTCCTGTTTAACTTCGTGATCGATGAAATCATGAGACGAACGCTGAAGGCCAGTGTTCAAATAGCCTCTGACGAAAACCTTGTCGATCTGGAATATGCAGATGACATCGTTCTCATATTCGAAGAGGAGGAGAAGGCGCAAATGTTTTTGGATGAACTGACCAAAGTCATCCCGTCCTTCGATATGCACTTTGCACCCAAAAAGTGTAAGGTCATGCTCCTGGACATGCAGTCACTGAACACGTCATTACAATCCAGGGAGAGGCGCTGGAAGTTGTGGAGCGTTTTACATATCTTTGAAGTTGTATTAGTTCTGATTGCAGTGTGACAGATGAGGTAAATGCACGAATCTACGAGGCTCGGGTCGCGTTTGCCAATTTGAGACACCTATGGCGTCAAAGTGGTGTGTCCCTGAATCTCAAGGGACGTGTGTATCAAGCTACAGTGCAGGCTGTTTTGTTGTATGGCTGTGAGACTTGGCCTGTTCGAGCAGCGGAACTGAGACGTCTTCAGGTGTTCGACAATTGTTGCGTCAGCTTCTGTGGGTTGGTGCCGGCGTATCCGTAACGAGGCGATTAGAAAGCGAGTTTTCGGTTGTGCAACGGGTACTTCCATTGAAGAAGCTGCGTTGGTTGGGACATGTGTTGCGTATGCCTAACCATCGTTTGCCGAAGAGAGTGCTGTTTTCCATGCCCAATTCAGAGTGGCGTAAGCAGAGAGGTGGCCAACCTTTGACTTGGCAGAGGGGTATGAAAGAAATCACGAAATGTTTGGGTACTGTCGGTGCTACTCGCCTTCCAGGATGGGGACCACGTGATCCCCACTGCGCCTGGTTGGAGACGCTGCAAGATATGGCTGCCAACCGATGTCAGTGGCGATCTTGTTGTCAGTTTCTATCCAGATTGCTTGATTGAGTGTTTGGAGGTGTAGGCACCTCGGAATGATTGTAGTAAGGCAGCGTAGGTCCCCTCCCCGTCCATCTTTATTCTTTTCTTCACAATAAAGCTTTCAAATAAACCATGGTTGTACGGCAGCGAAGCATGGGTGTTGAACACTGACTTCACGCTGTCGATGATGATGATGAGGAGGAAGTTTTAAAGGACGAAAAGATTACCTTTGTGAATACAATGTGCGTGTTTCCGGGCAGACTCAGACGGTCCTCTGCTGTTTTTTTCAGAAGGGTGTTCTGGCGTCGCCCTGATTGAGCTTCAGACCGATTGGGGATTAATAGTGGCCTGTGAAAAAACGAGACAAATGGCGATGTGAATTAAAACATGAACCAAGGGTGGTGATGCGTAGTGAAATTTCCCTAGAGGGTCCGCTCCATGGAGCGGCTGTTTAAGAACGGTCTCTGTCGAAGAGGGTTAGGGTGTCAAGGGGCCCACTTCACTGCTTTTGCATAGTAGTGTGAACTTCATGTTATGATACCAGTAGAGTCAGTTCCTGGACAAGTTTTCTACACAGCGGCAGTTGCACACTTCCTCCTCGAAAATCGAAGAATTAGTGCAAAGGGCATAGTAAAATGCACCTTATTATCTCGACTTAAAAATCCCTCTGCAGCACCGAGACTTCTAGACCGGCTATTAGTTGCATAAACTCTATACGAGTAGCTGGATGGGCGAAGATAGGTAGCATGAGAACACATCCCATGGTGGCAGCAGTGGGAACGTGTTTGTAAATAATAGGTCATGAAGACGGTGTCGACGAGATGTATAACTTTACTCGGCAGGGGATTAAGAGATAACAGATAAGATATCAAAAAAGACAGGCAGTCTGACATAGAGGTGGTGGGAGAAACTGGGGAGTCCGATGCAAAAATTCGGATAGAGATATCTGCCTTTACTAAAGTGAAGGTCTCGGAAGCTTCGGAGGGACTGGGTGTCAGAAAGAATGAGAAGGAAAGAGTTCAGCCTAAAGACTTGAGCTATCTGATAGTATCCCAGCTCTCCCGCTTCCTTCGGAGGTCATGGCAGATAAGCTGGATGACACACATCTGTGTTGGGAAGGAATATGGGCCACTCCTTATTTTGCCTACTGGAGTCACCGAAATTGCAAACTTTAGCCGTGGGATCGAATCGAAATATCTGCTCGTGGTTTAGGTTCAATAATTAAAAAATAGCAGATGCATCAGCACCCTCAGTTGATCGACAAGGACGACGAATATATTAGCTGGTAGTGTGAAGAGATATAAGGGTTTTCAGTCCACAACTCATCCTGTAAGTGGAGCCAATACATGCTGAAAACTTAGAAACATTATACAACTGTTTCTGGTAACGTGTTGAAATATTGGTAGCTCGGGTGAGTTTATTGATTGATCAGGTGGTTGTTGACCTGATCGTTGAACTTGGTAATTGGCTTACAAACGTTTCACCACCATACGAGGAGACATCATCAGTCGGGTGGGTACTTCTTTCTTGCCTGCATGCGTTTACATAGCATTTGAAGACTATTTATAAGGATTTTCGTGAATCTATTGGTCCATTTGTGATCTTTGTTGCGTTTTGGTCTGTGTTCTTTTGTGTTGATTAGTTATCCCAACGCCTTCTATTTTTAGTAGTTTGTTCTCTGGCCTTGATTAGCATTGCTTTGTGGTCTATCTCCATCAAAATGTGTCCGTGACATCATGCGGGTTGGATTTGTAGCAAAAGAGTTGAAAAACAGAAGAATCAGAATCGTCTGCGCAAAACTGTGAAACATATAAAGGGTAGGTGTGGACGCACGATCGACCTCTAAAACCGAACAAGAAATCGTGGACCGAGTTAACGCCCGTATGTTGCATAGTGATACCCTGATATGAGAGAGAGAGAGAAGAACGACCTACTCCCGGAATTTGTATTGTCATGTCTGCTTGCTGGAGTGAATGGTTGACATTCTAACTAAGAAGCTTGGAATAACGGACCATGCAAACCTCCACGAGTTTGATAGTGGGTTTTCCCAGGCTGACAGCGTCTACCATCTACCATGTTCCTATATCACAAGTAATTTGTAAGAACAAATAGCGCTTCACACCAGAAGTGTAGGAAACAAAGGTTACAAGGAGGAAGTAGAAAGTTATCCTCTCTAGATGAACTGTCCAACAATGATACATGAAAACTTCATGACAACCCATTGGTGCTTCGAAAGGCCAAGAAGGAGAAGATGCAAGAACAGACTAATCAGTACGTCGTGCGAAAGACTACAGTTAAAAGTAAGTAAATCGTAATATTGCGGTCGGCGGAAAATCGCTCCCGAGTAGCATTGCGGCACCACGTGTATAAGATCGACTCATCATTTGTCCGAAGCTAATTTCTGTAAACTATTACACGACAATCGTTACGGTCAGATAGATGTAAATAAAGTTTACCCTCACCTTAACCAGCGATAGTGTATTTGCAAAGTACTCACCTGGGAGTGGTGACGAAAGCATCAGAGAAGTCGTATTCTTTTTTTACTGACGGTCGTCGTCCTCGGTCAAGACCAAAAGACAGATGGGCCCAGCGATGACGTATCGAGTTTTCCTCGGCCTCCGCTTCGTCCAGTTGATTGAGGACATCATCCACTGAAAGTGGCACGCCATTTGGGGACTCCTTACCTTGCTCTTTCTTTGTGCTCGGTCTGACTAGAAAAAAACAGCGAAGGAGTCAAGTTACACTGCGGTGGATGAAGCACAGGTGTAATCAAGGCTAACGGGTACGACTAGTAATGTTCCGGCTCCATATCCAATGGATGACAAACCTAACATAAAGAATAGTTGGGAAATCCACGAAGGAGTTGTGGGAAGTAAACAGAAGGATTTGGGATCGGTCAAGTACTTTGTGCCTATGGTACGGAACAATTTTCAGCACGCAGTTCACAATCTATGAACGAACTGGATAGAAAAACACAGTAAATATGAAAAAGATTATGTCAAAAGTGAAACCAACGGAAGCAAATCAAATAAGATACCGCTCGAAACTGCCGCGCACTGGAACCCGATTCCATTTAAATGACTGTAGAATCGTGATAAGTAGTAGTTATGGCAGGTAAAATTATAAACCTATAACGTGTGATGGTGATTCAGTGCCAGATATGAGGGGTGCTGGGCATCCATTCAGCTATTCTTTATGTGAAGTTTGAACAAAATTCCAAGTGATTGCTGATTGCATAGTTGAATAAGGCCCCCATTGAAATTACGCTGGAAATGTGTTTCAGGGATCTGACTACAAAATAGTGGTCTTTCTCGAAGTCTGGGGAAGAAAACGGATGAACGGTTGGTCCAATGCGAGGAACCGAATTAACGATATGGCACCTGTGTTCAGTGTTTATGGAGTAAGTGCCATTTTAGAACTACGACTAGTTGAGAAATGAGAGAATCTTTTATGAGGCAGAAGGACTGGAGATGGAAGACAATCAGCGTGTATACTGGACGGGCTCAGACACACTACCGTAACACTCTGACTACTTACCTGAATGATGAGTAGTCCTAGGACGTTCTATTTTTTTCGGTGACTGAGTGCGGAAACGAGCGTGCTTTGTACCGGGCTGGCTGTTTTCCTTCTGGGTTTCTTCAAGAATAACGAATGGGGGAGCATCGACTGAAGGAAAGTCGTTCAGGTTCTATCCATGACGAGGAAAACAAGAGATCAATAGGAGTATTTTGATGGAAGAAATGCTGTTCATGTCGGATTCGGCAAGCATTAGAGATAACGGGAGAGTGAAAACGATTTAGAAAAGCCACCTTCCACTATTTTTCAGTTGGGTTTCTAAACACACGTGCCTCAAGTCAAGCTGATGCAACCGGTCCGCATCTGTTCAGTTTATTCTCACAGAATAGATCACAGTCTGTGATATCACCTGTGGGAACATAGTTCAATTCCAGAATGAGACAGACGCATATACTGCCAATGAAGTCAGTATAAAGAACAAGAAATAAGAACAGTGCTAGGAGGCTTAAGCTCATAAACAGAACAGAAAAAGTATGATGCGGTAGTGGCTGCAGTGACTTAGATAGTTAAGCAAATAATTAGTAAACAGGGGCATCAAGAGTTGCTAAGTTAAAACTTAAGGCGAGTTAGCAAAAAGTATAAATGCTACTGGCATTCCAACCTATTCAGATGTGAGTGAAAACAGGTAAGCAGCAATACCCTCACGAGGGACCAATTCGAAAACAAATCACTGAAGAGTTCGCAATAGCGTCTCACGTAGGTCATAACCTGGTATGAGACCCTCCGAAGAAAGGCTACTCCAAGAAAAGACCAAATATCCACCAAACGATCCCGCTCCTAATGTACAGTTGTATACATCTGTGTAGACCTAACAAGCTGTTTTGAAAGGCAAACTTAACTCAGAAGACGTAGACCGCACGAAGGTGTGTATATAAACGAGTCAGTTCTCGAAAGTGCAAACTTGTCTAGTCGAGCACTCTTTGAAAGTATCGGCGGCGGTTCAATGAAAAGGATAGAAAGCTGCATCCACGAACCCGGACAACATATTTTGTCTAGTTTAATCTACATTGTATTGCCCTATTTTAAGATAATCGCCTTATAGGACAAGCTATACGACGAAAGGAAAATAAACCAAGTTCCACATACCTGAATAGGGTTTTCCTTATCTGGTTCGAGGACGACCACTTCGCTATCAACCACACCTAAGGACTGCCGGGCTTCAGCCCATAACGCGTCCACCTGCTCACGAATTTTCTGCTGCTTGGATGGGACAGCAGACTTTCTATGTGTCTCCGAGACTGATCGACGATGGTTATTTCGCCAGCTTGAAATACCTGGTCGAAATGAGTTTGGCCGGGAATGCATTTTGAACCCTAGTGGCACAATGTTCTGCTGCAGAAATGATGCTGAACGGGATTTTCTAGGGGCAGGACGTAGCAAGAGACTGTTTCTCCGTCTTACGGGTGGCTGTCGCATCACCGCTTCGGTACCATTGGCTTCAGAGCGTGTCCTGATAGTTTCAGTCGGTCGTATTCGTAGATCTGCCAGTGCAGAAGAATAGCGAGCAATTTTTGCCTGCAACTGACGTAGATGGGAGTCCTGTGGAAAAGAAAACAATAGGAGGTAAAAACTGACATTTCCAGTTTATCTGCTACAACGCTTCATCACTCTGTGATATGATAACGAACTATGAGAACAGTAACCAATAAACTCAGTCGAGTTGACTATTGCTACCTCTCTGGATGGAGGCTCCGGACATAACTTATTCAGGGGTCAAAGATATTGGCAGACATGGCTCAATCACCCTCATGCATCAAGGCTGCTGTTTTCACTGTGCAGCTTCTCAATTTTCCACAATAACTTATCATGTAATCGCCCTCAATGCCAGACAATGTCTCCCACACTCTCCAGTTTTCCGGTGACCGAAAATGTGGCAGCTGACATCAACGTAGCCTTGGTACATGGCTTTTAGCTAATAAACTGGACTGGAATTATGCTTTGTCACTGACTTGCTTTGATTGGCCATGCCACCGTTGAGTGACAGGCTGTCGCTGTTCGCTTAGTCCAGGAAATAAAGGAATCCTCAGAACTAGTCACTTCTTGGCGTTAAACTATTCTCCGATCGTAACAGGTCCTTGGGAGTTCTTCGTTTCGGTAAACAATCGGTAGTTTTTAATTGGGCAACGTTTCGTTTTTGACACAAAACCTTCATCAGGACAAATGAGCAGGTCACCCAACTGACCAGATTATAAAGCAGTCAGTAAGGCCTCTTCAGATTATCGCACTAGATCAGTGATGAGTGTCAATTAACGGTTAGTGTAGTTGCCAAAATCTTGCACTGGTGGGTTAGAGGAGTTTCAAATTAGTTCTGATCGGTTTTTGTTTCTTAATCTTCCGCTTCAGGGTGCTCCGATTGATGATTCACCGCGGGTGCCACTGGCAGATTTTCGTTGGTCTTGGTGGGCTTGTGAGTGTTGCGAGGGGGAGAGAGGAGGAGAGATGGGTAAGGTTAAGTGGAATCCAAATGATGCTACTACTCCTTCTGATAATCGCACATCAAGACGTGTTCTTGTTGTAACAATAGAATACTCCTCACACTCTTTGGGATAATTACTTAGCTCGTATTCTGTCCATATCTTGGTTTCTGCCGGTCCGAATTGAGCACAGAAAACAACAATCTTCCGGACAGATGGAAAGCAGTGACAACGCGGCAGCTCATTCACTGCTGAAGGACAACCAATCTCGGCAGCATTTGCTGGCATTCATACAACTGACCTTAAGTTGACTGAACGAGGTCGAACCCAAAGGAAGTGCCAATACTATACCACGGCCACGATGATACGCCTAACTAGAAGCAAGTATAACAAATGAAAGTAAGAGCAGGACCAGAAGACCCCATCATAGAGACCAACCTTCCTGGAGTGACGGCGTTTAATTTTCACTTACGGTGGTTCTTATTGAGGGGTGGGAGAATTGTATGTGCGCAAAGTTGGTGGATACTTGAACCGAAGAGGTCCATCTGACAAGCGCTGTTGAAAGCAGCTGCGAACTGAATTTTCGCTAACTAGATGGGGAAATTGTGATTCATATTCCCACTGAAGAAACAATTTGGTACCTTCGGCAAAAAATATTTACCGAAGATCTGCCTAATGCAACTCCAGTCATGGAAAGTGGGTTTGTATCTGAAAAACCAGTGTCGGACGATTCACAGAATACCAAAATCCTATCAACTAACTTTAGCGCACTGTAGCTGCTTTTCAGTGGGAGCATGTAGAGGACGCGTTCGATGGGGGATATTGCGTGAATCAAGGTCACGGGTCGGTGGAGAAGTGCCACGAGCAGGAAGTGACTCCGGTGGATGTTCGGGAGGTTTTTCCTGAGGGACACCGTGTGAGATCGGGGTAGATGAAGTCAATCCAACATTTTCTGCTCGGAGAGGCTGATTGGCACAGTCAGGAGCTGAACATGGACGCATAGCAACCTATGAAGTCAGAGGTATGGAACGGAGTGGAAACGTTATGTGCTTTGTTGTGCACAGCCAAAAATCCATCGAAATTTATAAATAGCCGCCAGCAACATTTGTCTAAAAGAAATGGTTGAAAGTGGGCTGGTTTAAAATAGCAAATGTCCCACAATAAAGCCTAGGATGGAGCAAAATTGCCAGGATGGAGGGCAAAGCTGTCAACCCCACTTCATATTACGTGCTCCTCTGTGAAAACTTCCAAATAATGATTCATATCAAATGAAAAGAAGTTGAAGCTTCCTAAGTAATTGTACGGTTGCACATGAAAAAATGTACCACCGTAGTGCTGACACAAGCAAACAGAGTTCAGGTCGGCTGTTGTATACAGGGCATCTGCGGAAGCCCTGCAGTGGACTTTCAATAGGTCTCACATAAACTCCTTGAATAAACATCTGCCTGATGAATGAATCGGTGGAAAACTATTCTGTTCCGTACGTCGTGCAACGGTAAGCTGTTAAGCCCTACAAAAAGTATGTTAGATGGTTAACCGCATACCCTGGAATGTCCTTTCATTTCTCGCTACCACAGTGTTCACGAAACTAATGGCATTTGTATATCGGTTTCCACGACCGGTGGAATCATGCCTATCAGCTGTTCAAGGTAACATCTTGATGCACACCCGACTAGTTGTCCCACACTAGTAAAGCATGAATAACTATGTTAACAAATATCTAAAATGATCATGTGAAGCCGTCGCACATTAAATAACAAGGGGAAAGTCTATTGGATCGTGAGGATTCCTATAAAATCAAATAGGGTAGTGGCAATTGGTCTGTACAGCAGCCTGTACTGACACTGATATATCTTCCTAGAAGATGAATCATCCCCAGATCAAAAATGGCGTAACTTAGAGTTGTGAGACCAATCGCTGGGATACGTCGGCATTCTACATGCCAATGCCCCAAAGGATGAGAAGAAATGCTCAACTAAAGGCCTGTGTTGTTGTTCATCAGGACGACAGTGAGCACTGACCAAACCTGGTACATGAAAGGTTATCGAAACACCTGCTTGAGGAGCCCCAGATAGTACGACGTTTGAATTCTGACTCACTGATGCACAGCAACAGGCACCAATACAGCTCGCCTAATTTCGCTATTTCGAGATTCATCGTCGAGTTTAGTTAGCAAAACAGGCAGCCCGCAGGGCAAATGAGAAGCGGGCAATACCTACACCGAACCTGCATACGAGCCTCATACAATGAGCAGTGAGCCCCCCAATCATTCTGCAAAAATTGCTTCGTTATTTTGCACAGCGCCAATGACGTAGCCGCACTCCTAAATTTTTCATCACCTGCACCCTTGCAGCAATCTGTGAATCGGAATCGGAAGTCTGCCACAGAAAAAACATCAATTCCGTATAGAAGTAATGCGCTTCAGGACCAACGAAAAATAGCTTACCCGGCTTTGTGTGGTTGGTTTTGTCGAGACGGAGGGTCGCTGAAGGACGGTTTTGGTTTCTTTTACTTTCACTGGCTGCATACCTGTTCCCGAGAACAACTGAGCGACATCACGGCGAGCCAGATAGACAGCCAGTGCTAGCCGATCCCGGTCCAAAGTCGAATCAGCACCGAAAAGATGCATCATTTGCATTGGGCTGATTGTAGATGAAAACAAAAATCGAAAATAAACACAACAAATCTTTATAAGGATGGAATCACGATTAGTTGAAGGAAACCTTTAATTTATTTCCTGCTAGCTGCAGAACACAGGGTTCATACTTCAAGATGGCTCAAGTGGTTAGAGCGCGAATTTACTGACCGGAAGGTCCGTGGTTCGAACCCCACCTCTGCCTCTCGACTTCCCCTGTCTAGGCTTGGGCGACCTGACAGTATTCCAGCCCTCGTGCTTCCTTCGGGATGCATGGCAGTTAGGCACCGAAAGGGTGTTACAGCTGGACGATTTTTTTTCTATATTTACAAATATCAGAATCGGAGCTGCACAGCTCAATTCCGTAAACCGAAGGTTTCAAGCGCGGACGCCTCACCTGCCTGGAGTACCGGGCTAGGTCCATGGAACGGCTGAGACAAGAAGAGTTCTCACTCCAGACCCCTATCTTATTTGTTCACCTCTTTGCCCAAACGTTCTCATCGGGACCAAATAACCGATTTTTTCCTGCACCTGGTCTTTTTTCATAGTGTTTTTCGTTTCACCAATGTTGTGAACGCTTTAAATCGGATTCAGCCGTTACTGATGCTTTTTCTAGGTTTGCTTAAAAAAGGGTATTTGAACACTTCCGGACTATCAAAATGTTTATAAATACTACCGTGACTTGCCCTGGAGCTTTATCGTCAGTGAGCACAGTGCAGAAGGTCCCAGTCAGGGAGGGATAGTGACAACTCAAGTAAACCGCAACCCTTCAAGATCGCATCTACATAGTACATGCATATTTATGTCTCCGATCCTAGTCACGGATAGTTACAAGAAACCCAATAACAGATACATGGTAGTAA
This sequence comes from Clonorchis sinensis, assembly GCA_003604175.2. Taxonomy (NCBI): domain Eukaryota; kingdom Metazoa; phylum Platyhelminthes; class Trematoda; order Opisthorchiida; family Opisthorchiidae; genus Clonorchis; species Clonorchis sinensis. The sequence goes on along the minus strand of CM030369.1, from coordinate 132,224,040 downwards.
TGTGACGTAATGTGACGACTGTAATCGCATGTATGTGGGGGGTTTCCGGTTCCAACGTTTTTGTTACTAATCCTCCCCACTATAAGAAATTTATTCAAACCCTACCCTTAACTAATTTATTGCGGTAGCACTCACTACCAAAGTTTTGGTAGCTCCTTATCACAAAAGTTTATTTTGCTCATAGGTTGACTGGGTCTGCAACGTACCTAAAAATGCACCAGCTTCAAACCGACGTAGGAAATTGAAAATTAGATAGACCATATTTCTACTAGCTTCCAGCTAAAAGTTTGCACTTAAAAACCCGAGACATTTATCGTTGGGACTTCTGGTACAGACTTCAGATGTTATCCTATATGATGTGTGGAACTTTTCAGCCTTATAGGAGAACAGAATGACACATCGTTATCATTAGAAAGTGAAGAAGTAGGTCTGCTCGTGAGCAACAAGTCATGAACTACACGTGGTAGCCCTCTGTTGGATAGTGATGATAGTCCAAAACTGACAAAGCTACAATCAACAGGAACACTGACTAAACGGTTCCATCAATGTTCGTAACCACTATTTTACCATCAAGCGCGAAAAGAACAACAACAGGCTTGGAAACGCAAAACAGAATTCTTGATTAAAGCTAAAGATTTATTTGCGCCCACCAAATGGAAAAAAGATCAAAATATGCTTCCAAAAGGTCGGTGGAAACTATTCTGTACAACTAGCCATTGAAAACAAAAATAATACATCGGGCATGTTATGCCTGGCAAACTCTTGTAGCTGTTCGGAGAGTTCATTTTTTATATCCTCAAACTGTCTTCTGTATGTCTGTAAAAGTGAGGTTAATTTCGCGTTTTCCTCCGACAGAGATCGACACCCAGGCCGAGACGCGATTTTAGAATTTTTATCTGAAGTCTGTATATCATAATGGAACAAGAGAGGAGAAATAAAAGATGGACACAGCGATTCGGCATTCAAGAGCTGCAGATTGCAAACCTTGAGATTATCGTCAATTTGTGTAAGCAGACTAGGAAACGGTTGTTGGTCAGTGCCAAAGGGCAAATCGGGTTCTTGAGGCACACCGGCTGCCTTTGCCAGGTTGATATGTGCTGACAAGCACTGCAGTAAACTGGACCGTTCCAACGACAGTTTGCTGGGAGACACCGTCGGAACAAAGTGATCTGATGTTCGCTCTTTTGCGACTGACTGTATCCATCGCCAGAAAATCATACTCTCAGCTTGCCAGAGCTTCAACAGTTCAATATAGTTTCTCTTCACCTTAATTCTTTCGGCTTCGGCTTGGAGTAAGTCCGGATTTTCGACAGGTAAACATTGTAATGGGCTCAAATGTGATTTCCCCCTCGAATGCAAATAGCTTTTGATTATGCCCATTCTCTGTTGATATAGCTGTTTTTGCAGAAAGCGACCGCGCCCCAACAACCAATCAAGCTGCCACAAAGATAGATGCGACGTAAACTTCTCAAAATGTGGTATCATAATGCTCCGCAACTCAGTGGCGTCAAATGAGCCAAGAAGTTGGCGCTCAATCTGGCTCATAATATTGCATTGACTGAATACCCATGCGGCAGCCAGCAACAGCTCTCTGGAAGATCCTAGTTTGTTGGGAGTAGACAGGCAGGGATATCCGAGTTTTTGAAGTCTCTTGTAAGCATAGGTAAGCACATCAGAAGGGGAAAACCGCTTGAATCCTTCGTGAGCCACGTCATCGATGTGACCGTACTGAGAGAAGTAGACAACTTCGTATAGTAGACGCAACATACAGTCTTTGCTGCGTGGATCATCAAATTTGGCGAGGCGGAAATTTTCGGGCAAGTATTCAGAGAATCCACATTTCTTTAACAACTTGGCAAACAAAATGATGGACTTTCGAACATTCACCGGGGTTGAAGGCATCCCAGACCTGTTTGAGGAGAAAAAATATTTCGAGCTTATGTGTGTCGGTATTTAATATCAAAAAGTGTCAGACAGTTGGGTTTTGAACAGATTTCCGTAGTCAACTAACATCTCCTTGTGAACTTCCGGCAAAATATCAAGCAAAATTATATGTTCTCACATCGAACCCCTCAGTGTGCTGGAAAGTACTTACGACAGTTACCTCACGTTCGAAACGCCACGCAAATTAAATGTCGCACGAGAGACTTATTCCCTTCTTTCTATACGGCAGATGTACATGAAAAGCGGCATCAGAGCTGCACACTGCTGTTGTGCTATCGATGATGACGATGACCTGTGGACGTTGTCCAAAAAGTCCAAGTTCAAAAAGTTCAAAGTGCAAAAGTTCCGAACAACTGGAACAGACTTCAGAAGAAATTAATCGAGGAACAAACTTTGAACATGGGATTAGTGATCACTTCTGGGCACACGCACGGATACATAAAGCAGTCAGTGTCATTAAAGAACCTTCGGTTTCCGATATGGAAAGTGTAAAGGAGATCAGGATAGCAATAAGTTTTGCTTCCTAACAACTGACTAGCCGACTGTAGTTTGAACAATCCTCCCCCAGTGTTCGTGTGCTTATTCCGATTGATTCACATCAAACAGGGAAATCACTGGATTCCAGTCCCGCACTTGGTACAACTAATCAGTGGTGCATATTCTTGAACTCTCTCGTTTATGATGCTCTTCAGTGAGATTTCAGGTGAGAACCAAATTTGTATGCCGATGAGTGTATTTGTCAAATCTCGTGCAATTTGGGTTCACGGAGAACATATGGTTGAGGGAAACTCGCGAATGGCCGTGGGCTGTCGAAGACCCTTCGACAATCTTGTTAGTAGTTTCCTTTATGAATATGTAATGTGATATCTTCAATACCATACCAAAGGAAACATGAGCCGGCCTTGTGAGCAACACCTTCAGCTGGAGAACATCATAAACAAAGGAGTCAGCTTGGTTTCGAGTGATTCTCCCGTGAGAACCAAATTGGTAAGCAAATGATAGTGTTTGTTGAGCTAATACTCTTTACCACCCCATTTAGTGGTTTTGTTATAAATGCACTGAGTTTATATGCATCTGGAGCAGATTTCTGTGAGCGTAGTGTCATTACTTATCACACTCAACCCTACCTCACCATAATAGCTTTTCCCTTTATTCTTGCTGCAGCTACCGTCCGTCTATCCTAAACCGAATAAAGACCCACTTTGGACGCTCAATTCTCCTCAGTTGCGCCGATTCACCTCGTTGATCGAGATCATAATAAGTGTTCAACATAAAACAGATGTGCAATAGCGTGCACTAATTACCATGGCTCCCTTTCGGTGAATGGATGCCGTTCAACAGGTCTCACACAGGTCCGTGCAGCAGTGGTTTTACTCGAAGTAGATTTGGAACATCCGCTTGCGTTCGGCCACTAGGTTGCTCCGTTTCTCGCAGATCTCCAAGACTTTACAGATAACAGCTCCTCTGGCCGTTCCGGTGACCGCCGGATTTTCTCAAGATTTCAAGATCAAATGAATTTTTCAAGCCTATCCGAGGACTCTCATAATATCGGGACTTCAGCCGTCCTTAGATTCCAGCTCCATCCACCAATTGGTCGTTCTAGATGCGTTTATCGGTCATTCGTTCCACGTGCTCCATCAAGCACACGCGATTGTCCATCAGGAGGCACTCGATTCCGTTGACCCATTTGAGAACATCGACGGTCGACATTCGAGTTGACTGCTTAATTCCAAAAATCACGCACGGACACGAAATGGCTCGGTGGTTAAAGCGCCAATTTACGGAATGTCCGTGGTTCAAACCCGACCTCTGCATCTCGACTTCTCCTGTGTAAGCTTGGGCAACCGGGATCCCAATCCTTGTGCCTCCTTCGGGCGGCATGGCAGCTAGGCACTGAAAAGGTGTGACAGCTGAACGATTAGCTTTTTTAAATCCTATCGAGAATTCCGAAGTACCGTCGGTAAAGAGTCCCCGTCTGGCTACTAAACAGTGAATTATATGGTGCGGTACGGTACAGCACAACAGCCTAGGACACGATAGCCTCGGTAACCAAACAAAGATCGAGGCTTATCCCAACGCATTTACATAAGTGATCGAACGAACCGAGTGTTAAGTCTGTAGAAAAGAGTTCCTGAGGTTGCAGAAACTTTTTACAATACGCTATGCCGTGAAAAGCAACTCTAAAGCATAGGATCTTTTTGTGAACCAACGACAAGTGTCTTAAGGGCATATTTATGTTTTTTTCAGTGAGTTCCTTCCGGAGAAGGATTAGTCGGTTAGAAGAATTTTTTAAATGGTTGATGCCTATGAAACACAACCAGCAGCATGGCATTGGGATTCGCATACCACATACGTCCTCAGGATCACACGGAAAAGCATGAAAAAGTCCTTCGGCTGTGACATTCTTTATATGCATGGGCGCACCACAACCCCACGAAAAGATTAGGGCCCGTTGCCCACATCTAGACAGAAGCAATCAAGAAGCAAGGACCGGGTTCAAACCACGATCAGTAGCGTCGCATCATATCCACATCCAAATGCAGATTGTGAACCAGTAGGGAGGTTGGAGAACACAGCCGGCTATCGGATTCTATCACAATGGACAGCAACAAACCAGCAGCGGAAAATTGGTGTTTGGCTGCCATAACATCATAGGGAAGTAAAACCTTGGTGAACAGAAGAGGAGCTTGTTGCAAAAATCCCCATAACCCCATGGAAAATAGCCGAGAATAAGGTGCCTACACCTTATCTAACCATTAAAATTTACACATCTGAGCACCTTTAAAGCACTGTCATCGGTGGAGCTGATCAGCAACTTTTTTCATCACGAGCCCACACGACGAAAAAAGTAACTAGACAGTCCGCCTAAAAAGTGACAGGAGGCTCGCCATTGGAATCAGTTGTTTGCAGGTACTATAGGGTTCCCAATCTGGCACGAAAACTATCTTCCCTTCCCACCCAGGAAGGCGCGAAAATATAACATAACCAAATTTAACAGTGGCCGCTTTCATTTCACGTTGCCACTTCAAAGCTTCATCATCATTATCATCATCGACAGCATGACATCAGTGTGCAACACCGATGCTTCGCTGCCGTAACTTCAAAGCTTACCTCCGCGAACCTTCCACGATCGAATTTTTGCAGTGGAAAGTCTTCTACTATGGATGCTGGTAGGATACACGCGGTGCGAGCCCAAACTTTGGCAAGATCACTTTGGCATGTGCTCGGGTTCGCTTGCACAAATCCACGCCAGTCGAAAACCCAGTATACTGCGGTGATGCCGCCAAAACCCCTTTATTCCATATGAAGTAGCTGTTATACCATGGTTCATCATCATCATTGTTCAACACTAATGCTTCGCTGTCGCATAACCATGATTTATTTGAAAGTCTTATTCTGAAGAAAAGAATAAAAGTTGACGGAGAAGGGACTTAGTGCCAGCATACCACAATCATTCCGAGGTACCTACATCTCCAGATAATTCAGGCAATCAGGATAGAAACTGGCAGCAAGTTTCACCTGTGGCACAGCAAAATCAGCACTATCAAATACCAAATATCAGACAGGATAGTGGTGCCGCTTGGATCTCGGACAAATGCTCCCACCAGTCCCGAACATAAACCGATGAGTTATCAGACGCCATGTGAAGCTTAGCGTGTTAGCCGCCCGTGAACCCTGGAAGACATGAGAGAATAAGGAAGTGGAAGAGACTCAGAATACCCGGAACGCCCGAGGATTATTTCGATTGATCAGTGCGACCAGACCCCGGAAAACATTTGAGTGAAACCATTAAGGACCAACCCGACGCGATCGTGTTCAATGAAGGGCGCCTCGACAGCTGAATCGATTTCTTTGAATGACAATCCTCATGGCTACCAACTGCCATTGAATAGAACTGTCAAGCAGCACTTGAACCTTGAGCGGCGAACCTGGAACCTCCCATGGCTTCGGAGGTCTATGACGGTATATATCCACCACCGAGCTCCTGATCCGGATGACCTCTCACAAGCATTGTTCAAGAGTAGGAATGAAGCCCGTAATCAGCGCTTTATTATCTGCTTGATTTAATTTGGTAAAAAGGTACTGTCACCGTTGGGGAGAAGCGGTTATACCTTCCATTTTCAAGAAAAGGGCTCGTAGTGAGTATGGTAATCACGGGAAATCAGCTTGACCCTAGTCGTAGCTAGATCGTTGGCCTCGCTTGACTTTCGTCGCCTTGTGATTGCCCGTGAAACACTGATTCGAGAGCTGTGAGCAGGATTCCGGCCTGGCATGGTTTAAATTGACCATATCTTCACACTCCGCCAGCCGCCTGAACAATGCCATACGTATAACTGACGCATAATTTTAGTGTTCATGGATTTACAAGGCGCATTTGACACAGATGACCGGCCTGTTCTCCTTAACACGCCCTCTCAGAAAGGAATGTCCAGGAAGTTTGTGAACAAAAAGAGTTCTTTATATTCTCAGACTTCCGGGCGTGCCAGAGTATGTGGATAGTTCTCCAAAAGCTTCCGCACACAAAGTGATGTCCGTTAACAATGCCCACTATCTCCATTTCTATTTAATTTCGTGATAGAAGAGGTAATGATACGGACGCCGCAAAGTCTTAAAAACTACGGTGTTAAAATAACTGCTGACAGAAGCCTTGCCGATCTGGGATATACAGACGTTATTGTTCTCGTCTTCGAAGGGGAGAGAAAGGTGTAAGTTGACTGATGAACTGACCCAATTCATCACGTTTCTTGGCACGGGCTTCGGATCCGCAAGGTCTAAGGTCATGATTCTGGACATGCAGTCACTGAATATGCTACTTGCAATCCAAACAGTGGCACTCGAAGTTGTGGAGCGTTTTGCTTCTCTTCTGAGTTCCGAGTGTAATGTAACAGATGAAGTTAATGCGAAAATCTGCAAGGACCGGGTTGCGCTTGCTACTTTGCGACATCTATGGCGTCAAAGTGGTATATCCCTCAATCTCGAAGGACGTGTATTTCAGGCTACTGTAGGTGTTGTTTTGTTGTACGGTTGTGAGACATCATCAATATGAGCAACCTAACTTAAACATCCTCAGGTCTTCGACAACCGTTGTCTCAGAATCATAACTTGTGTAAGGTGATGTCACAAAATCAGCAACGAGATAATTAAGTAACCAGTATTCGGTTGTGCAATTCAATTCAATTTATCATCTATAAACCGTGTACAATAGACACACTGGTTACAGCTGCTAGTTTCAATCACCGGAGAGTGGGAGGGTACTGTACAAACAGCCAAGCCCTGGAGGCGATGGTACGTTCAGTTAGTTTGGGAATTGGGTAGCTACGCATTGAAGGTTATACCTTTGATGCACCAGAGCCACCGAATGTGCGATTGGATCATTTTTGCCAGTGTCATTAACCATTGGTGAGTTGAGTCCCTGAGCACCCATCCAGGGAGGTGATAGCTGCCGATCCGATTCAATTTCCTGGTTCTCATACTTCGTTGCCAGGTCATACACTGTTCACCTCGAGGCCGCTTCCACTCAACACAGGGCTGAGCAAAAAGAGCTTCGCGATGTAGACGGTCTCCTAGCATGCGGAGTACATTTCCTAACCAGCATAACCTATGAAGCGTGAGTGATTCATCAATCGCGGAAGAGGTCCTTCTTCACAAAACCATCTGGCGTACCTCAGCATTACTAATCTCATGTTCCTACCACCGGAGATACCGATGTTCAAACACTGACATTTTTCGTATGTCCTCTGCGCGTAGAGGCCACGTCCCTGGTGCATGAAGCAGTATGCATCTCACGGCCGCATTGTAAACTCTGTCCTCGACAGACAAACTGACGTCAGGCCAGCGCCATAGGTATCCGAAGTTGTCAAAAGCTGCCCTGACCTTCCAGATTCGATAAGTAATCTCGTCTCTAGCCAGACCACTGGAAGTTATACAAATTCGCAGATAAAGAAATTTTTCTACCACGTCGATTGACTCGTCTGAAAGAATAAGGTTTGGGTTTGACCCCGCCCAATCTTGTAGCACCACTTGTAGCTTTGCAGGTGTAAAGCTCATGTCAAACCGTGCAGTAGAACTACCTAGGTTAAAATGCTTTGCTGTGATGAGCTGTACGATTACATCACAGCCCTTCGGTTGTGCAACTGGGACTTCAACCAAATAATGTGTCCAGCAAAAAACCTACGGTGTTTTCGTCATGCACTGCGAATGCCGAAACAAAGCTTGCTAAAAAAGAGATGTTTTAGGCGCCAAATCCAGAGCACTGCAAGAGAGCTGGTCAGCCATTTGCCTGACAAATGGGTATGAAAGGGATTAAGAGAAGTCTGGGTAATATTTGGGCGACTCGCTTTCTAGGATGTGGCCCGCGTGCATGGCTGGAGACACTGCAAGACATGGCTGCTAATCTATATCAACAGCGTTCTTATCAGCTTCTGTCTAGATTGTCTGAACGAGCGCCTCGAGGTGGGTGCACCTCGGAATGATTGCGGTAGGCTTTATCTTTCCTTTCCCATCCACCTTTATTCTTCCGTTCACATTAAGGCACTCAAATAAATTATGATTGCGTGGCAGCGAAACAACACTGTTGAACACCGGTGTTGTGCTGTTAATGATGATGATGACCATGGTCATATGCAAGAAGCGACATATGATATTCAGCTCGTGCAGGTTGGCCTTGTCCACGAGGCCAGTTGGTGAATCGGTACACCATTTTGAGAAACGCAGAACACTTTCGTACGAATTCCAACCGGGTACAGATTGGAGTATGAGCCAGAATGCAGAATTGCTTCATCACCGTACTAAATTCGACGGCTGTAGTTTACACTCGGGCCTTTCAAGCAGGCATGAACAGATGTAATGATAGTCATAGTACAGGCAGCCGGGCTTTTCGAAAAAGGCGTAGATCAACCCTCAGTTCATCGCGTCAAGGGATTTCGTAAACATCACTAGCGAAGAGTACACCTGTTAGCTGTGTTTTCCGGCAGCTCAAGCGCCGCAAGCATGGGGTCGATCGCACCGCGTCCATCTTCGAACCTATAATACCCTTCTAGGAACCATTCAGAATTCCGGCGTTTATGTGACTGAGCGGGGTGCATTCCAGGATGCCACTTGCAGTTGAGAGAAAACTGACTTCCCGACAATTGTCCAGTTTCTGACGGTTCCTTTTTCCTTTGAACAGTGTTGAGATTATGGCGTTTGTGAACTCTTGTAGGACATGTTAAGTTTCCTAAATTGTGTGAATCAAGTGAAAAGTTTCGCACGTAAGTAATGCCGTACTCAGTACTTGAACCCGGCATGTGATCCGCCTTTCCGGCAACCATTTCTCCTTAAATTTCGTTTAGCAGACTTCGACGCTCAGCCTGCGAAGCCGAATTAGAAATTTTAGCTTCAGAAAGGTTCGGGGCAACTGTCCACGAGGTTTAACTCTATGCGTAATGGATTGCAAAAAAGCCGGAGTTCCAAGAAGTCAGTATCTTTAGACGTATAAAGCTTTAAACCGGTCTGGTTGGCTTGAATTCCCAGCTCGTACCTCGCTTTCACTTCCAATGCGATTTCATTTTTCTAACAGTATCAAATGGTTTTGTATGAAAAAAATCGTTCAGCTGCAACACACTTTCGGTGCCTAGCTGCCGTGCCACCCGAAGGTAGCACGAGGCTGGGATACTTCCATGTTGCCCAAGCCTAGACAGGGGAAGTCGAGAGGAAGAGTTCGGGTTCGAACCACGGACCTTCCGGTCAGTAAATCTGCGCTATAACCACTGAGTCATTTCGCCCTCTTGCCTGTACCATCTTTACCCTATGAGTCTATTGCACTGGAGTTACAACTTGAGATGAATTAGCTTTGGTAAAGATATAAATCGCCAACTGTAGAATTGCATGTCCATGTGCACCACACCAAAGATATTCAGCCACAATATTTTCGAGTACTGAAACTGATGAGGAAGTGATCGTACTCTCTGCTTACCTGTCCCACAGGTTCATAAACCGTGTAGTGACGCAACAGAAAGCCAGGCCGGAACGCACATATCTGCATATGTGGGTGTAAAGATCCCAACGCACACACCCGTAGATGAGACCACTGTGCGTGTTTCAGAAAACGGCTTGGATGCAGAAAATTCCACTTGTACACCGTATCCAAGAAGCGGTTGTTGAGGTTTGGCACTGGCCTCAACGTTCCCAAAGCTAGGTCGCAGTTCCCATCACACACGACCCACTTTCGAGATCAAATGTACGCGGTAGCCAGGAGTTCTAAGGTAACCGCGGTTTCATACTCCCAGAAATCGTCCACCGCTTCCACAGGTACTGAAAGCCCGCTGATGAAGCAAGTGCACTGATTCTCACAGCTGCTAACATAAAGGTGCTGGCACTTGTTCCGGTCCACAATCAGGTGGAGAGGAGACCCCCTTAAGTAGAGCGTGTCCTCGAAGACTCGACCAACAATCATATCTTGGTATCTTGCTAACAACGGGCATGGTAAGTCGACCTTCTGAGGTTTGTTGTATATGTACAGATTAGTCACCATTGAACCGTTTACCAGTACGCCACTTCTCTCAATAAACGGCTGTAGATGGACTCTATCCAACTTGACGGTAAACTTTCAGCCGGCCAGAAGACCCGCTATTCAGTCTATCGCAGACTTGATGTTGTATTTCAGTAGTACTCTGATAAACCGGTTGTATTCCCCCTGCTCGCATACCTTTCTGAGACCGAAAGCGTTATCGAAGTGACAATATCTGTCTACTAGTTGTGTCAAACCCCAGGGCTGTCACACGTCTAGTTTAACGTGAACGAGGTGACAAGCAAAATTCTGATCTGCACAGAGCACGGGAACACTCGTGTGACTTATTTCTATATAAGTTTGGCAACAGTCGGCGTGAGATATTGCGTGACGAATGGTACCCGTCATCTTTGCGATATGGTTTAACTGTGGCCATCTTCCAGTGGCAATTTAAGAAGCCTGGTCACATCGACCGTGTGGATGAAGTGGCTGGCTACGCAGTCATTGCAGTCAAGAGATTGAGTGGATGCAGAATGTCTGGACCATATTCTTCACTTGTAAACTGTTGTAATGAGGAAGAGGTTTTGCGCGAGCAGCCCAAGGTCATTGGCGGTTTAGCGGTAGGTCTGTGCGCTTGTAAATTGCTTTTCCTTTCTAAATTCCCCATTTGCCGCACTAATAGTAATATGCCTGTTTCAACCGTATGTTACGTTTTAGTCCACCTATGAAAACACAAAGACATAGAGCTATCCACAGACTGGCGTGTTCTATCTATTTGGTTTTGGAGTTGAGAGATCTTGAGAAGGAAAATGCCTAGCATACGCATTTAATCCATCACTTTTAGCTCCAACGATTGAAATGGTGACCTCCGATATTCAATCACAGAGGATTACTAGACTGCCATTTGTAATTGTATTTGCACTTGGTTGGACCCCACGCCAAAACGATCCGCGCAAGAGTTAACGAATTTGAGCCTCTTTCACTTGCGATATTTTACCCATTTCTGTATAATCCAGTATGTTTCCAGGCGTCCGTGGCGCTACCTGACTGGGAATTCCTGACAAACGTGTCAATCGATCAACAAAACCTGGACTGTTATCCGGTCGCCGTCAGAGGCATCAGGCAAGGTAGATACATCGCTCAAGCGTGACCGTGCTGGCCTGTCTAGACGCGAAAATTCAGGTGCGTTCAGGGTGCACCAGTGGAACAGTAGTAACATCCGCCTGGCGTGTCGCATGTCCGGAATTCAAACCCCGGCACAACCATAAATACGCAACGCTGATGAGTTCTAATGAACTAATGAACTAAAATAGCAGAGGGTCTGTTCAAGTGGGAGTGATGTTGGTATAATCTAAACCTGAATTTTTTGTCAGGGTCCACTAGATGCCTTCATGCTGCTGTGTCGTCCCCATCATTTTCCCGCAATCTCCAGAAATAACACCCGAAAAAACTATTAACAGGGAAGTGTCTATACCGTAGGTTCGTCACAAACCCTTCCAGCCACACCTTTCTGGAGTTTCTCATAGAACTCAAAGTGTCAGCACGTAGAGCAGCCGATCAAACTGAAATTGGACAGATGATTGGCCGGTAGGCACCCACCTGACCAAGATTTTCGGCGGACAGATACTTCGCCTTAGGGACCCACTTTCAAAGAAGTTCATTTGGAACATGGGAAGCTGTATTGTGCTACGTATGTACGCAAGTAAGTACACAGTATCGACACCTATCACCTGAAGTAACCTCGTTGATTAAAATAAAATGCTGTCCTTTATGTAGATGTTGATGTACAAGGGTAAACGGCGGTTGTGAAATTGCTCACCATAGATTTCAGGCGAAAACGTGTCCAACGAACTAAAGACCTGCTGTAATTACGGCATATTCGTGTGGATTTCTTTTGATGTCGCTGCAAGTGACTATTTTGGGATTGTTATTTCATTGGCCACGCATGTATAAAGACATTCACACCTCCAGTTATCCGTGATATCAGTGAAAATATACAAATTTCGGGGAATTCCTGCATATGCGCCTCATTTACTCTTTCCTCAGTTTTGAACGACCAGACTCTTTGGAAAGTGCGCTCTGTGTTGCTATGTCCGTAAGCGACCAATTAGAGTGCCAGTATGTTTCTCGCCAAAGGGTACCGCGCCCTACCGTAGGGAAAACGAAACTAGTGCCCTCTTAGTTTACGATAGAAACGTCAAGGTTAGTTCAATCAAGGGAACACGTTAATGAAGACTGTAGATAGTCGGTTAACCATCTAACCGTTAACCTGATCCAACAACATAGTGTCTCCATCCTCTACTCTTCCGCGCTACTTCCCGGTTAACGGTACTCCGTTCTTCGCATCCAAATCTGGTGACTACATCAGAATAAAGTGCAGCCTCTGCTCAGTGAACTGTTCGGTCCTGAAAAATCCCTCTCCAGTGACTTAGAGGACACATGCTGTTCCACATCCCCCAAGCATGCAAAGGCTTCATCTCCACCTACGCCCATTAACTAAACAGAAAAATGTGCACTCTAGACGCATCCGCAGTCTGTTGAACAGAAGAAAGATTCACGGCGACCGCTGCTACAAGAGTAGCTATGATAAGGATTTTGGAGCCTACTTCTACCGCCAGTGATAATGTATCTTCGAAATGAATGAAAGTAGAAGGCTGAGTCAGGCATAAGAAACATACCTCATGTAGACTCGCTCAACACTCTTATTCCGGCGGCCACGGCCGCTAGAGGAGACCGAAGTCTATTCCCTGTGTATGGAAATCCGGCACCAGTTTTCCTTGCGGCCCAACTCCTTATAGGCGCCTACACGGCTGTGCTATACCCTTGTTCTTATAGCTTCAGTTCATCCATAGCCGCAGCTGAACAGCCAGATTAACCTGAAAAAATCGCATCCCCTATCCGCAAGTTATCAAAACTCACCATTTTCTCAGGCGATTATCCTTATCCGGACAGCGTTCATCCAAAAATTATCAAATAGTGTGCTTAGGTTCCACTCCACCCATACAATTCTGAATTTTTCTCCGATTTCCCTGATATCCTCTCTTCGGCTTTCCGCCCTGTCTATAGAGAGGGTAATAACCACATCCGAATAACTAACTATCCGAAAAACTGTCGCTCAGCGAGCCGAACATGCACTACACGCAAATTGTGGACAGATCTTTGCTCAGCTGAATACTGATTCAGATACCTTACATCCAACACAGCAGGATTTTTTCCATCCAGACTCTCGACCTGGGAAACTGAACCCCTTCATCCCCGACCTCGTCCCCGCTGCTGAAAGTGTCATATCCACTGAGCGCTTTTGTACGACTGTCCCCGTACTTCGACAGATCACTAGTAAGCTCTCAACTCATCAGTGGAAAAGCTTAATAATTAGGGATTCTTGTCTAAGTGGCTTCCTTGCTTCACCGCTAAACAGTTCACCTGGTTACGCATTGGTAGCTTACATTAAATTCTCTTTCATATCACCGATAGAACCCGACAAAGATTGGTTCTGAGGCCAACGCCATTTAGGATCATTATTAATTTGCCTTGTGCTTCCTTTTTCGAATCAACAGCGTCGCTTTAGGCGTAGTACTTAAGTATATGGCACAGCGATCCTCGTACTTTGCCAGGGTCAGTCAATGCCTGTGCTTCACTGTAAGCTTCACTGCGCACTCACCTTGTGGTCATGCGTACCCTTCCTGTTTCATAATGCCTGCAGAAACGACATCGTTCCTGTTATTATGGTTACTCATCAAAATGAATTCAGAGCCACAGCAGTGCTCTATCCTTCCGGATTCTCATAGGAGGACGATTAGCGTTGGATGTATACCGCCGGGGTATTGTCCCGGCTACCGATATGGCTGTCAGAGGCTTCCGCACTTGCAAGGCGCCTCGCGCATTTTAACCACGATAAGGCTTCCGTAAAACCGCGCGATGCCTTGACGGCAATTAAGCGTACTAGCAGTCGCAGAGGGTCCTGGACAGAATACGGGAATAAGTAGACATTCAAGGTCGTCCTCAATTCCTGAAAATCACACGGCAGGATGATTTCGCGTTTCAGAGTCTAAGTTAGGTCATTTCAGACCATTCAACTTGAAGAGTAGATTTTTGGTGAAACGAGGTGCACGCAGCCTTACGCTTTTCCAGACACCAGCCACCGCGTCCACGTAGATCAGCACACGAACACAAATTCGTTTTTGATGACGCTGATGCGTTTCCGAAGGAAGGTGTTTATCTAGCAATATGTGTACCGTTAACATGTCAGATCCTGTTTTAGAAGATGGACTTTGAAATAATAAAATCAAGAATGCGTGAATAGCTAAATATCTGCATCTTTCTGCTTCCACAGGCAGTCCGTCAGGGTGGTTCATTAGTGCGTCTCTGCACGCATATCTTGACATGGCTTAGTGACATACGCCACAAGTATGTGGGCCCTTGTTGAATTCGGGGAAAATTCGGCAAAGTTGATATTTAGCTCCGCCGAATGGCAGTCCAACATACGGCCTATCTCCTCCATACTATCCATCGGTGTTTTGCCAAAAATAGGGGCACAACGAACTTACCGCTTTTACTTCCAAGCTTGTGGATAATACATGACTTAGAGCCTGCTTAAACCACTAACGTTGGAACCTGGTGGGAAACAGATGTACAGAGGGGAAGCTTAATCCAGGAGACCTTATTTATGACGTGGTTAATAGTTGTTTATAGCGTTAAATTAAAATATGGTTAAACGTTGGCCGATTTGGACCGAAAACAATTACTGTTGCCAGGTTGAGGTGGACACTCGCCGCTGAGTTAATTGCGGAAGTCATAGACTATGTGAGTAGAGAAGTCGAATGTAATGTTTCTGCTGTATAGCAAGCATCAGTTGTCTCGAAAAGGCAAACTAGACTGTATAAAAATAATTGCATGTCAGTGCTGCGCCAATCTAGCACTGTTGCACTTCTTAGCAGCTTTATAAGTGGCACCACTCTTGAAGTGTTCGCCCACAGGGCTTCGCCCACTGTGGCCCGGTGCTGCAGGGTCAGTTGATATGATTGATTTGGGGACAATGGGGCCTTTGCTCTGTTGGTGCCGGTGCCGCTGAGCGTCAGCATTTTGTCTTAAGGCGCGCTGACAGTCTCTTTCGCCTCTGCAAAGCTTGACAGCCATGAGCATTTGTCGTTTTACCAGAGATGTGGCTTAATTAGTTCTATCAAACCATACTTGTAAGGGAATCGTGACGCTTACTTGGTATAGTACACAATCGCGAAGGTAATAATAATCTAGTGCAGCTTGAAGATTTCGGGACAAAAGTAGAGTTAATAATGAAAATGTTGGGCAAATCTTTGGTACTTGATTTTATATCCTCTGCCCTGTCATTAGCATGACCATTCGAATCCATGCAGCCGTACTTTTCCAGAGGCCTGCTGCACGCCCCGGTCTCAATGATGGCCTGCTGGCTACCCGTGCTAGTTTAGTGGGCGTAACGTTTACCATTGTGAATATTATTGAGTCTTCTATTTGGACGAATGGTCTGCAGTGTCTTACTTTCTCTCAGCAAACACTGATCTGTGGTTTTGTTTTGCAACAAATTTACGGGCTAAACACTTGTGCTATATGACTCCATTCAACCCAACGAACCAAGTTTGTTTGGATGATTGTTTATATACTCTCACCAGGCACCGACTCAAATAAATTATCCTGCAGCTGTTGCTCGGCTTGCCGATTTTCCATCAAACTTTACTCCTTAGATCTTTAAAAATCGACACCAACGGAGATTCGAGGCAATGTAGTTGAGAGCTGATGTAGATGTTGAACGGCAGCAAACCAGTGTGTCTCGAGGTAAATCGCCGGTGGCCCATACCGCTTGCGAGTGAGTCCGCGATTCTCACATCCAAATGTCTTCGGTTGACGAATACATCCACCAAGGTTTTTTGTAGCCCTAGTGATGGGACTCGGTTCAAGTTTTCAAAGGCCTTGCTGAAAGTTGTACATGCTTCCGGGATATTTTCGCCGGTAGTGCTTAGCACCCTCTAGTGCATCCTGCACTGTTATTTGGTTTGTTTTTCCGCGCAAACTCACGAGGAATCGAGATAGGCGTGCCGCAGGAGTAGTGGGCACGCACGGACACTTCAGCTGTCATGTCTGTTTTCATGGTCGACGGGTGTCCTTCGTTTATTAAGCATATGGATCTCCTGGGAAGTGTCAATAATGCACACTGTTGGGCATGTTTCAGGGTAGTTATCAAAGGCCATTTTGTGAGACGCACGGAGGAATTTCGTTGCGACCACATCGCACACTACTCTACAGCTTAAACCGGAAGTTAAAAGGCTAACAAAGAAACTCTCGGCCACCTAGCCAAGCGACTGACTGGCCGCTCAACTCCCTAGCGGATAGATTCGGAGAGACCGCAGACTACACACCGTGACCAGACTGCCTGCCTGTCGCAGAAAGCCATTCAGCAACCCTGAAAAATAACGTGCTGCATTTCCAGAGAATCTCTTGCCCATTTGGCGAGTCGATAGGATCTGGAAAATTTGGAGTAAATGTTTGGAGCGAATATTTTGAAAAGGGAAAAATATAATGGCTTCTTAAAATCAGACTATTTTGGAGGCCATACACCGACAACTGTTGTTCTTTGGTTAGGCTTCTGGACCAAGCACTTTGGATGAACACGCTTATCGTTCGCCTCTCCAAGTTTGGACTCACTTGTGATAGACACGCAGCGATTTGTTCAAAAGAAGGCTTCTTTGGGCCACGTGGTTAGAAGTGTTGTGGGATGAACGTGGTAGCCGCATTGGCTACTTACTGCGGGGTGAATAATAATATTGTTCATTCCCATCTAATAGGCGGCATACCTCCAGGCATGGTCATAAATTTACAGTCAGAAGGAAAGCATGGATGGTGGGAGTTTTGGCACTAAAAATTGCGCGGATTTTGGTCAGTCTCACAAAACTAAGAGAACTCCTGCTAATACTAGCTTCATCCATCAAAGTATCCCCACTCCGCCCAATCAACGATGTTCGTTAAAGCTCAGTCAGCAAACTACAGTGGACGGGGACTAACTGAGCATCAGTGCACACATACACTACCCTCCTTAATTACTCAGACGCTGTTTTCCCACCTTTAGTGCGTCCCGTAGTGTTCAAAAAATTGAACCAATCGTTAATCACAATGTATGTGCACAGCATTTAGATGCAGTTGTGTAACCCGGGGGCAAGACGCACGTACAATCATTAATTTCGCAGAATCTTTTCCATCTAAATGCTGTCAGCTACGAACTCCACGTGTTTTCACGCCCATCGCACCCACATTCACTGATGTTGTTACAGGTATAAGCCACCAAAGTGAGGGACCCATGCTCAATTAGTTTCCTGTAGCGGGTGGTCCCTGTGACGGTCGTCTCACACCGGTCAAAATAAAAACTGCTCACTTTTTCTAGCTCCTACCTGTGAACTACACAGTACTGGCACTGACTCCTTGAGTTATCGTTTTCTATCGGAATTTTAACAATTTTTGCATCCACCACAAATATGCTCATACGGTCCTGGTAGCTGTAGAGTTCGAGATGTAGTTAAGCTGCCTCATTTCATACAGTGCGCGACTTGGTGCGAAGCTTAATTTCAGCCGGGGGCCCAACCATAATAGTAGAAGTTTCACCTCTCTGCGACAGCCACCAACTGTAACTTAGTAACACAAATTTGAGACAGATTGGGTACAGTCGTACTACCTACCTTCCGCAAGAAGCAACCCCGGAAACCAGTTCCTGATGAGCTTATTAAGGGTGAAAGCGGTAATGGGGTATGTTATATGTTTAGTATATATATCACAAGGTAAGGTTTTTTCAACAATGGCTAAGTTGGTCCAGGGCTCCGGCACTTAGTCCTTTCACCCGACTCAACCAGTTGAGGGCATTTTCTGTTGATGCAGATCTTACCTCAGCTGATGAGGCTCTAATATGCTCAGCAGGAACAATATCGAAAGGCTTGTCCACAAACTGCCTCAGACTTTTCAACAAATTTCGAAATATTAAACAATTAGTTTGACTTAAACAGCCGTCCATAATCGCAGTCACGGAGATCTGGCTTACACCAAATGTCTTTGACGCGGGCGTCTCGATCGACGGCTACTCCGTTTTTCGAGCTGACTCAAAATGAGGGAGGACTGGTGGGTTGCTTTACACTTACACGCGGCCACGCCCATCCCGATTGTTTTCTCTGATACCACTCCTGTACCTTTTGTGAATGCATTGTGGATTCCAACCCCGCCACGCGAGTCCGATTCTCTCCTTCTAGGTGTGGTCTACCGTTGCCCCTCTAGTCCTCCGGAAGATGATCAGTTCCTCATTCAAACCCTTGAGCAAATCTCCCCCAGGTACCACTTTACACATCTCTTGCTGGTCGGTGATTTCAGCGCCCCACGGGCCTCCTGGATCGAGCTCTAGCGTGTCGTATCAAGTGGATTTTTGCGGCGGTGTTGACCAGTTGTTCAACAGAGAGCTTTGGCTCAACATGGCGTTGCACCCACCAGATACCACGCAGGCCAACAACCATCCCTCCTGGATTCGGTCGTCACCAACGAAAGACACTTCGTCGATCAGGTGATAATTAATGCTCCCCTGGGACATAGTGAGTACTGTGTGCTGATGTTTGATATCGTCTGCTGCTGGGCCGGAAATTCCGAACCTCAAACGTATATTCGAAACTTTTGCCGTGCAGACATCTCAGAAACGCGCATCTTTCTTGAACACATTAAACCTGGACCAGCTTCAGCGGAAGACATGTCTGGGGCCGTTGACTAGAAGGTTCACGAGGCTGACGCGATGTTCCCCCAAAAACAGCATGCTGTCGGTCAGGCTACAAGCTACCTAAGAGGATTCGGCGTCTTCTGGAAAAGAGGTCTCAATTATTTTTTCAAAACACTGACTATGGGAGGCATAGAAGACGAGTTGGCGCTTCGTAAAGTGCAAAACTATTGTAAATCAGAAATCCGCCAATGGGACATACGAAAACAAGCCGCCTTTCTGGACCGCCCCCGGATAAACAGAAGTGTGCGTTTGAATGCATCAGGCGTCGCCGCAGAAGTAATCTATTCGCGTTCTTCTTAAGGGAGTAAAACGGGGAACCCACATGTGGCCCAGTAGTGTATCTGAGGTCTACAGAGAACATTATCCAGGTCTATATTCAGCCTCAGCTTCCTTGTCACATCCACGCTTGTCAAGGCGTGACTACGAACGGCCTCTAACCGGTTTGGTCTTCACGCTGGAGGACATTGGTCAACTTTTGCACAAGATCAACCCGGTTTGCGCGTTGGGGTCTGGCGAGGTCTATCCAAGGTTCCCAAAGGACATGTTGTTCACACTGGCAAAATATTTCCACCTGGTGTTTCATCGTTCGCTTGACAAAGGCCACCTTCCCTCTGCTTGGATAGAAGCGATTGTCACGCCAATCTACAAAACCGCCGATTACTGCTCAGCGGCTACAGACCTATTAGCCTCACTGACGTGCCGCGCAGGGTAATGGAATGCACTCTGAAGCGAGCCATCCTAGACCACCTTACTTCCAACATTTTGATATCTCCAGTTTTACACGGATTTCTCCCGAACCGTTCTTGCGTGACGAACGCACTTACCCAAGCAAGGGACGAGGGACTCATACTAGATGCCACATTTTCCGACTTCTCAAAAGCATTAGCTCGAGTCCCACACGTCCCGCTGCTCCACAAACTCGAGGCTTACGGGATTCATGGGAAAATCCTACACTGGATCAAGGCATTCCTCAAAGACAGATAATTCCGGGTGAAAGTAGGCTCGACCTACTCTTCTGCGGCGCCGGTCTCCATTGGAGATACTCAGGGCTCCGTTTTAGGACATTTGCTGTTTCCGATATGCTTCAATGACCTTCCAGATGTTATTGCAAGTCCATGTCTACTTTTTGCGAACGACTTGAAATTGTGGAGTTCCAGTGCCAGTGCCCTCCAAATGGATGTAGACGCTGCAAACCAGCGGTCACTGGGCAGACACCGTCCTCTGAATAACGAAAAGTGCGTCCATATATCATTCGTGGGAGACTCAGTGAACGCCCATATCGTGCATGGTGGCAATGTACCAGAAAGCATCACGAGAATAGATGGCAAAGAGGTCTTCGTTATCTGGCTCTCTTCAAACACATCTTTCTCACTGAACCATGGAAAATCGGTCCAAAAGGCATTCGCCGTTCTACGGATGATTTGGCGCACTTTCTCCCATATTACTCGCATGGGCTTCCAAATACTCTATAGGGCCTACGTCAGACCGCTTCTTGAATGTGCCAACCAAGTTGTCTACTAAGGATGCACAAAGGACGTAATCCTCATTAAGCCTGTCCAGCGAGCTGCTACGAAAATGATTACCGGCCTTAAATTCGTGGACTTTGAAACGCGTCTCGTGGTGCCTGACCGCTTTTCCCTGGAGTATCCTCACCTCCAAGGAGACAATTCTTACTTATGCCGTGTTTGAACAAGGTCTGGCTAACAGGATTTTCACGGTTGATCCAGCAAACACACGGCGGGGATAAGGTGAGAAGATTCTCAGGTTCAGAGCGCAAACTTTCATTAGGCAAAATCATTCTCCATTTCGGGCAGTTGCTGCATGAAATGGCCTTCCTCCGACGGTTGTCCACGCTGCATCTAGAATCCAGCTCAAAGCACCATTAGACGCGTTTTTATGCGAAGCCCTGCGATGGAAAACTTATTGTCCCGCTCTTAGAACTTAGAGAGCAGTGATACACCCTTTTTTCGCTTGTGCCTTTCAGCAGCCGCTGAACGACAAGAAGAATTTAAACCAGAGAAACTTGGGCGAAAGCCTCGATCCTGTGTATCAATCCGTGAATCCGCGAACTCTGCAGTCTCTGTCGTGTGTAGCAACTTCTGCGCGAT
Source organism: Clonorchis sinensis (assembly GCA_003604175.2). NCBI lineage: Eukaryota > Metazoa > Platyhelminthes > Trematoda > Opisthorchiida > Opisthorchiidae > Clonorchis > Clonorchis sinensis. The sequence continues at coordinate 132,202,727 of CM030369.1, read as the reverse complement.
TCCTCGCATTGCTGTTGGCCCCTCCACTTTGTATCAAGAAGCAAATTAGCTGCAGACCACATATGTTTACAGGGATCTCATTAATTTCCATCAGAACAAACAAGATGGTCCGTGATCTGACGGCTAAGAATACTCCATTCTCATTGGCGCATATTCTGACCAATCAGAATTGACGTTCGTCCGCAGCCGTCAACACACGGCGGCGGCTACGTTGATTGATTTATATCCAACCATTGATGTACGACCTTGCTCACTGAGCTTCGGCTGGCGAGCTTTCTTTCCGTTTTCCATCCACAGGAATTGTGATGAGCACCCACCTCCGGAGAATCACTGTCTGTTTGTTCTTTAATGGTGTGCATATATATATGTATGTACACATGTAGTATGCATACTACGTGTGATACGCGCAACGGTACGATTACCTGACACGTCCCTCCCATCGGTGATGTCTAGCTATTATAGCGGTTCGCCTATGGTTCACCTCTACATCTGCCTCATAGTTCCCGGAGAGCAAATTTCGTTTGTCAGTCGGTTCTAGAGGGAAAGCGCCAAACAAGCACTTGCCAGCGACAAATCAACCGATGCCATACTTGACCAATCCGGTGGTGGTTCTGGTCTCTTGCACTTTTAAAAGTACACTAGCATAACAGACCGTGACTCCGGATTGCAGCTTCTACTCAACCTCGGTAGACCCATTGACTTCCAACGATAGTGACGCTCACGTTGACGCAACCCTCGTGAGAACCGAACGCCAAACATGTATGGAATTATCGTCACTTATTTCCTTAGTGGACGATGAAGGCGCAGCAGCGAACTCCACCCCGAAGTAACAAGCTTTACTATGGTTTGGGTAAGCTGTGCAGAAACACGATGAAGTCCACCGATGGATGGGCCACAAACGCTAACCCCGACGTCGGAGACCGCTGCGAAAGTCCCGCAACCAACCCGGACGAAGCTTTTCTCAGCGCGTTAACCTCATGATGTAGCCTCAGAAAAGACATTCACGGGGGATGCGGGTAAGCTTGTTTTGAGCCTGTCTACTGGGGACTCCGTGGTGGTCTTGACTGCAGCGTCAGATGGCTGGGTTACCTTATTGGCAACCAACGGACTCAGGATGTAAGGCGCTAGGTATTTTTCAGAGAGGGAAGTTCATTGTCGACTTTCTTCCGGGCCGCTACGGCCTTCGTGTTCGCGAGATGGCCCAGTGGTTAAAGCGCGAATTTAATGACCCGAAGGTCCGTAGTTCGAAACCGGCCTCTGCATCTCGACTTCCCCTGTCTATATTTGGGAAATTTGGCAGTATCCCAGCCCTCGTACTTCCTTCGGGTGACATGGCAGCTAGGCAAGGGATGCCTGTTGCCCAATTTGACATAGAGTACGGACATTGAAGGCTGCAACGTGGATCGGATCTTTTGAGGTTAGTAAGTGATTTGGTTTATTATTCTGGACGATGGTTGGGACACGGAACAGTGGCTAGGGGACTGGCAGATGGGTTGATTGCATTGCACTGTACGATGGGTTGGAAGTGGATGAGGGGGAATGGCCGGTGAGCGAAGAGCTGCAAAGGCAAATGATACTTCCCGGTTGCCCAGGCCGAAGAAGGGGGCTTAGTTGAGGTACTTCACCTTGAGCCTTTGACTCAAAAGTCTGACTCACAAGGCAGTGGGAGAATGTAGGGTTTTGTTTGGGGGGGGGCTGCCTCTAGCCTCTGACTCGAAAGTCTGGATCGCGAGACAGATGATGAGACAGAGAGATGGTTAGGTATTTTTTGGACCCTTCCCGGAGCCAATGAATCAATAGTCTGATCCACATGGCTGTAGGGGGACCAGCCTGACCCGAGAGCGCAGGGAGTAGGGCATTACTGTCTCACTGCTGATGCGGCTGCGCACAGCAGATGCCTCTTGAGCAGCACCGGGCTCTGGTTTTAAAAGTATTTCGACCGTATTGAATAATGCGCCGGTGGTCACGGTCAACCGTTGGGCGATTGGAGTGTGCGGTTTTTGGGGCCAACCTTTTCTAACCCGTCCTTCCTCGGGGGAAAGCAGCATCGCTGCTTTCATAGATATGGAAATGCTGGTCGCCTAGGGGAAACGCCTTAATGCCTTCACACTCCTATCGCAGAGGACAGTACTACTTTACCTCTAGGCTGCCTCGTAATACGATTACTCGCAGTACGGGGACTCGCTGTTCGTCGGGCTGCTCCCCGTTGGTCTTCCTAACATGGTTGAACATTTGGGAATCGAGTTCCAGCCAGTATAGCCCGCAGGATCATTGCAGCACAGAAGCCCGACCACCACGACAAGGTGACAGCTTTGGGTCACTACGAGCCCCCTTTTTTGAAAATGGGCACTATCACCGACTCTCCCCAGTTGTTTCGGACAGACTTCTGTTCCCAAACGCAAGCAAACATATCAGACAAGCGCTGACGGACGATTTCACCCCATCTTTGAACAGTGCGGGTGGGAGGTCATCCGGACCAGAGGCTCGGTGGCGCTTAAGATAACGTATTCAGCCATAAACCTCCGAGGCCGTAGGCGGCTCCACGTTCACCGTCCAGAGTTCTGCGTCATCTGTGGGCTCTAGATGGGTGGCAGCTGGTGGCCATGACAGTTGTTCGAAGTATTCAGCCCATCGGTCGAGTCCTTCTTTATTTTAGATGTTCACTCCGTTCCGATCCTTGATAGTTCCGCTCACAGGCGGCTTCCTGGGACCGGTGGCACGGATCAACTGAAATAACCCTCAGGCCTAAACGGCTTCTTGGGCCTCTTCCATTTCTTTGGCCTTCTGTGTTCACCACACTTCACGGTCGGCTTTCACGCTCCATTGGACTTGACGTCTGATAATTCGTTGCATCAAGTTATGTTCAGGGCCGGCTGAGATATTTCTCCGAGATTTAAACGGTGCCACCGTTCGGTCTGATATGCAGTGCTTGAGTGAGCCTGGTGGTGCTGTGCCACAGGCAGAATTCCCAGCACTGCAAAGGGGTGGCAATCTCGTCCTAGTGTGGGTTCGCACCTGATGGTGGAACCTTTGGAAGAGACTCTAGAGGACGATTCTGATAAGTTCATCTGACATCCAGACCTGCCAGTCTTTCAGTTGCCAAACGATTTGTCCGCACCTTACGCGGCCCTGGAAGACGTTGGGAGAAGCGACACAGCATAAGAAGAATTTCGAAGTGATCGCAGAGTTCCGTGCATATACACTACGATCAACATACATGTTGAGCATTAATAGGATTGCTGAACCCAAATAACAGTTTGCCATACACTCCTCCTTATGGATGAGAATGCAGTGAGCACAGTAGAATCTGCTATTGAGGAGAATGTTGGAACTTACGTAGCATAGATGGTCGTTTGTTTGTTCGCTGAGCTGGGCAGTCTGATTGCGATCAATGACTCACTCACTCCTGGTTTTTCGATCTCATGGGATTGGTAGGTACCTCGGTCCTTCTACTTACTCGCGTCGCATGGCAGATTCCCAAGGAAGTCTTCTCAACCAGGCAATCCGTTTTGAAAAGCTTAAATCTTTCCACAATCACCAAAGGCCCTGGACAATTTACTTTCAGAAGTTACCATGGTGTTTTTTGGTTTGTGTGGCGTTTCATGCCTCTACATACTGTAGATATTTTGGGGTGCTAACATTTGTTAGGGGTACATGTATACGCTTCTCTTCTGTATGTTATGCTCGTTTCGGTCGCTGTAGGGCTTGAGCCTATTGCCCATCCTACTTATACCTTGATTTTCCTTTTTTCATCAGCTTCTCATCTTACGTTGTAATGTCTACGGAAGCCCCAAAGTTTTCCTTCACATTCAGCAAGCAAAAGAAACCACTATTACAGACTCCTGCTACTGCTGTCCAGAAACGTGAAACACAAATAAACAAGAAAGAGATACGCGAATATATTACCGCCATCGAGGATAATGTCATACAGTAGGTCTTTCACTCCCACTCCCTTACTGAGTTCACACAGCTCCACCAATCCAGCTCCCACACAGTTAGTCATCCCCTTGATTCATAGTAAACATGGGATTCGGAGCCGAATGCAAGCTGCAACCCGTTCAGCCACTTCCACAACGGATGCGCTCACTCAACAGGCATTGGAGGAGCTAGCAGCCGGTAAGTCTTCGTTCGATTGTGGGGTCATGAGTGACCAGAGGCCAGAGGTGATTCAGATCCAAACGCAAAGGCGAATCTGCGTATTCAGCTGCCCAGTGCACTTGTAGATTCGGATGTGGTAGGTTGCTCCAATTTACTATTTGCCTTTTTCAGTCCGGAGAAGTAAACTACGAGGCGATTCCGGTAGAATCGTTCGGTCTAGCCGCCCTGACCGGGATGGGCTTCAATCCGGAAGACTTAAAGTCAGCAACTGGGTAGCTACACATTATACTCTTGACTTGCTATTTTCACAGGCAACCCGTCGGTCCCATTCGCCCTAAAGGGCTCGGATTGGGTGCAGATCCGCGAGTCCTGCAAACACCGAAGCCGGAGGAAAACGACGAATCTAAGAAGAAGTTGGAATGGACTACAGGAGCTCACTGTCAGGCCGTACTGGGGAAATACAAAGGAAAATACGGGACGGTAATTTTAATCTAGTTTTGTTGGACTTCCTCAGGTTATCTCAAAGTGGATTGTCCCTAGACCTGGAGTCTCAAGCTTTTCAGTTCCTCTCTCATAATTTGGAGATGCTGATTTATGCTTTTCCCTGATACGCCTATATGCGAACAAGGTTAATGATGATAAATAATAGCGTTAATAACAATGGTTCATCTGTCGCTTCCTTTCGGCAGATAAATGCCGAGGAACTCGAAGGAGGTAAGGGAGCTAAAATAATGCCAGGTTGCCCAAGTATAGATGGGGGTAATCGGAAATCCCAGTTTCGGTTCGAACCACGAGCCTTCCGATCCGGTTTTTCGCTTCTTAACCGCTGAGTTATCTCGAGTTCCAGTAAGACAAAGAAAACTTTATTTTATTGCCGCCTTGGGGCCATGCACTTACATCACGAAGTCAGTAGATGAAAATATTGCCGGCGTTTTGCAAGTAATACAAAGTTGTCGATGCTTCCTTAATGTTTTGACCTCTTGAAGAATTACTGACGGCTTATAATCTGTTCAAATGCACCTGGTTGCCTAACCTGCCTTTGGAAATCTCAAACACGTTTCTCCCATCTCCGGATGTTTGCAAAGTTTAGTTTTATTTGGTGCATCGTTTTCATTTTACAAATCCTCAACAGGGTCCGAACAGTCGCAATATTCTGCATTTGATTTCACTTTTAACAACAGCTCCATCTGCTTCAATGAACTTTATCACTCATACCCGATGGTAACAATTTCAATTTCTTTCTCATGTTTCCTCCTTGTCCTCGTAGTCACTGACGCTAAGTTGTTCCAACATGACGGATTTCCAAACCAAAGCTTAACAGTTCCGTCATAAGCACTTCCTCAGAGTGAATTAAGTTGTATTACTTTAAATATAATCGAAATTGCAAGATTGAGAAGAGGGTTCAATTAGTCCCTCTTTGCTATTTCTCTTGCATTTCCTTATTCATCCGTGAGAAAGGTAAACACATCCGAAGGCTGCTCCTAGAATCCAAGTTCGGAGCTTGGATGACATCCGCATCCGATTATTGCAGTTTGAAAATTGTGTTCGATGGATGGAACAAGAAACTGAGGCGTCTCAAAATACATTCGAATTTCTAGTGAAAGCATTCCATCTGCCATTTCAAGCTCCCTATTCACATGATTATGCTGCTAGCATTCACACGTCATCCACTCGGCTCATAAACTGCACTCAATAAGGTTCTAGAGGGATTTGGTGAACAATCGGTGAATTTATTTGTTGTTTCCTAAGTCCCTCCGGAACTTTGACTACTCAATCGATCGATCGATTCATTGAATACACCTAATAAGGTCTTTTCTTGATGGGACACACCGCTCCCAAGGCATTTGGGAGCTTAACGGGTATGTGTAGTCCATGAGTTTCCATCCATTTTGGTTCTGCTTGGATATTAAAGTGTATGCAATTGGTGAAATGCACTCAGTTGCACACCAGTTAGGTTTTAACGGGAGATTCAACTGAAACCCATCTTACTCTTTCGCTTATGATATTTTTCAACACCAGGTTAGTTTGCAACTGAATGGACTCCGCTAATTGCGCACAAGTTCCTTTTCAAGTAGAACTTAAAGCTGATCGAATCTCCTGGGAATTCATGTACCTGGTGAGCCCCCAAAAGGACGTAATTGGTAATAGGCTGTTCTGTCAATAGAATATACTTCGATATATCCAATATTTTATCAGTTGAAACATGAGGAGCTCTTTTTGCAGCACATTCAGTCGAAGAATATCATAGACGAGAGACTCAGTTGGATTCATTCGAGTCCTCCTTTAATACCAAGGTCTTGCTTCCTAACACTCGAATGACCGTCCAGTTGCAAATGGACACAATCACATTTCAAAGAAATCCAGACTTTATGTTTCCTATATCACATGGTCACCCCATTTCTAAGTTGGACCGTTTCAAACCTTGGTGATGAGACGAATGATACGAATCTAGCGTCATCGTCTGTATGCAGTGTCGCCATGGATGATGGTGTGGTTGCTTTCGACCGCAAACCGATTCATCGTTCTTCCCACGCTGAGGTACCCTGCTGCAAGTGCAACAGTGCACAAGATAACCAACGTGGGTAGTGTTGGCGGGTGACGCATTTTACCGATGAGGTGTTCAGCCGGTGAATGATACCGACTGATTCGCACAGAGAGTAACATGATTGCCTGGCGAACTTCTTTGTACAGAACATTTGCAATGGAATCGGATATAGGAAAGACATGTTGTGTATCGGACACCCTGTTTCTTTCTCTGGCTGAGGCATTCTTACTGTTCATTGTACACCATACCGCAACCCCTGAATAGCATTTTACTGGATGACCAAAGAGGCTATGATTGCTCAAAATGTGCATCTAGGACTCAGGGCGAACTGTAGGGAGTCTCAGTAAGGACGGACCGAAAACTTAGTTTTGAGGTTTATCATCATCACCAGAGAAGAACACCGGCGTCCTAGAGCTAGCCTACTACAAACATCCGAGGTACCTACACCCCTAACACTCAGTGAAACAATATGAATAACTGACGACATGAGCTCCACTGACACCGGTTAGCCGCCGTACCGTTCAGTGTCTCCAGTCAATTGTAAGGAGGGTTATATAGACCCCATTCTGGAAGGCGAACGGCACCCAGAACTTTCGTAACATCCTTCATTCCTTTCTGCCATGTCATCTGTCCATCCCTAGGTTTCTGCAACTGAATTAGTCACGGAAAACAACCCTCTTCTCGGCAGACGGTAATTTGGCGTGCTTGACACGGCCCAGCCACCTTACATTGCAACGCTGGGTACAGCTAAGTTAAGTAACTTTTGCTTTATGGAAAACATTTCCTGATCATATTACAAGTTCGCCATTTCCACCGATAGGTGTGAGGTATCGATGGTGAAAGACCTGAAGGTCTCTCAGATCCTCCATCAAAAGTGGCCGAATCTCGCAGTCGTGCAACAACACAGCCCGCACTGCAGTCTGACACACGCGATTTTTGGATCCAGTGATATGTCTTTTTGACGCCACAATTAGTGTGGTGGCGCATTCCTACTTCGGGGGTTCAATTTTTAAGTACAAGACAAATGGAGAAAAAAAAGGTTGTGGGTCCCGTTGCATGTAAGTGCCCCATAAATGGAGTCTTCATTGCAAATTATGGAGAAGCACATGTCTTGCTCCTTCCTTCAAGCTAAAAAATGTTTTTTGCTCCATGGTTTGGGGAACTATCCTGTCCTCTTCTGTCACAGAGCTGAATCAGGTTTGACATATATAGCTGTCCTGTTCACTTTTTTACACTGCGTTGCATATTCTATGAGAATCTCAAGTCATTCATTACTAGGTAAGACTTGTGAATAGCCCGACTTTTCCATCAAACACCCAGTCTTTCCATTCAATGATTTTCCCGTAGCTAGTATATTTTCTTGATGAACTCGAAAACATCACTGAAGAGCCTTTTCCTACAGTTTCAGAATGAGACATTTCCTTATATGAAACGCTTTTTGCTGGGCTTTTGATCCCTTGTTGTTTTTGAAGTCTTTGTTTTTAACTAAGCTTCATATCTGACTAATGGAGCCAGGTGCGTCAACAAAGTTTCCTGATTCTGAGAGGTGCGACCTCGATTTTTTCGGTTATGCCCGGCATTTCTGTGAAGAAGACGTGGACAAGGCAGTATCGCTGGTCGAACAAATGCACCTAACCACAAACCAATGATCTTCGTGTCTTCGTTTTTGGATGAAAGTAACTCGGTCCACTTCGATTTACACAGCAAGCTAAGTGTGATTAAAGTTACATATGAACCTGCCGCGTGCACATTTGTTTCTTCTTGTTGCTCGTGCTCGACTACTAAGAGGCATTTGCATTCTGGGAACAGTAAGTCGAAGGAGTTGTTTCATGCGGTCTCTTATGCAAGGAGAATTCTGTGTTCGCAATTGCCGGAACCGTTCTTTGGCATCTCTCACGCCACACTTGGATCCGAAGACTTAGAATATGGACCCTAAACAGCTTCCAGTCTGGGTTTATGCTCTCTAGAGGTATCTCAGTCCACATAACTCACACAAACAAGAGCTCTTTCGTGCTGCTGATGGTGAAACAGGGGAATGATGATCGTTTGCTCATGCGCCGAGCTAGGTACTTGTGCTTCTGCTAGGGTTAGTCTGTGGTTGATTAGCTTCGTCAAAAATGAGACGCCCTGACACTGTGGCTAAGACTGTATAAAGTTCGTCTGACTTTTCAGTGAGAACAACATAAAGTAGCCCATCGGCATTTGTCTCACAGCAGTTCCTGTCTCAAACGACTCTCTTCACACCCAGTTGCTACGCCATGGTAATGTGTTGATTAAAGCAGCTAGAGTCTTGGCAGTCTTGTTCCACTGTCCCTACAATACGCGTGGAATGTAGGAAGAGTTAACTGTCTCGCTTATCTTGGCCGGATAACACGGTATGTTATCTATGTTTGTCGGAAATACTGGAAAATCTTGTTCGTGTTCATTAAGTTCACTGTGAGCTGCTCATGCCAGACCTTTACAGTCACTGGGCTTTGCCAATTTTGTTGTTCTACCGCTAGGTCAATGGAATGGACGGTGACACTGGCCGAGTTATCGTCAAGTTTACAATTTCCAAGGAGATCGCCTCCGTCCTTCAGCCCATGCTGCGTCTTGTCCCTGAAAAAGAATACAGCAAGTATGCGAACTGTTTGAGTAAGTTGACTGTTCCAATACCATCCAAGTACTTTTTGTACGTCGCGTCTGGGTATGCTGGTTAAATTTTTGAATTCATCTTTCTCGCGCCGGTTGTTACCTCTCTGATTGGCCTTAGTAACCATTTGTTTTCAACAATAGGATTTTCGCAATGGCACTTGTTACATTTCCGTCCCACATAACGCTCTCATTTCGGGCCAATCTCTCTACTTTCATCACCGTACATTGCCGAGGCTTCCAATGCTTTTCGAACACAACGGATTGCATAACTAACCCATCATACTTCGTACGTCGTCCGTTGGTAGCTTCGAACTGTGGGTTTGACCAAGTCTTCAATATCCCCTTAGCTTATCGTTATGTTCTATCGCAAATGACACTACCGTTTGTCGAATTCAAGCCAGTTTCACTGACTCAGGTCCCTCTTTTTTCGTTATGTTTCAGACCAATCAGAAGTGGATATATACAAAGCAGAAGAGGAACAAATGCAGCAACAGGGTGAAGCCGATCCATACAAGTCTTTCTCATCCTACAACGACCGATTTCCCTACAGCAAAATAGAGCGGGATTCCTACGTACCACCTCATAAACCCAGGTACGTCCTTTGTTTCCAATAACTTGGGTGTTGGTTTTCCGTGTACCCGAACTACCCAGAATGGTTATGAAATCAGTTTGCGATGACTATCCCAGGGTTTTAATCGTTTTCTTGCTTTCTGACCGCTTCCTCCAAAACTTGACTTATGTAATCTTGTGTCATCGAACTCGCGTCGAAACCGATAAAACGGGCTTTCACTTAAGCGGCGCAGACGGGACAACCTGGTTAGCGCACTTATCTATACTGGGTCCTTTCAATGGAAATTTCCTCCTGTAGGTGAAACCAACCTGTGCTGAAATCCGATTAGCAGTGTACAGCTGCTTCATTCTTATTGGGAATCATCAGCAATGTACATCGCACGAAACTTCAGTGAGTTTCGAGTCCGCAACCTCCCGTCCAGTAGTAAGACACGAGCGACCGATCGGCATTGTGATTAACTCGCATCTGGACAGGATTTAGCGCCACCCATCTTTCAGTCCCTTAATCCACACCACTCGGTGTCCTGTTGACTGGCTCCTCGAGTGATAGCTTGCCAGGTGGAAGGTTCACCCATCGTTTAAAGTATTCTTCCTCTCTTCTTCCTTATATGTACTACAAGCAATCTACACTGGGTCTGCAAAATTCTATGCCTGCTGAATCATAGACGGTCGAAATGAGTAGGGCTTGGTGCCTAATTTGAATTATTGCATACAGAAAGGTGATCAGCGTACGACTTGTTGAAATGGTATGGGAGCGATTACTGCCGTTGTGACCGATTTTCCAGAATGAAGTTCACTTGACTCTCCCTGGGTTTGACTGAATAGGTTATGATATATGATTAAAAACTGACTTCGGTGGCGCGCTGGCTATCAGTTTCCATCCAGATGGTCCGACTAGATATTGGAATTTATGCAACCCTGAGTGCTTCTGTTGGACCATCACTAGACTCCTCATGTTTCCTAATTGATTTGTATTTCCACAACAATCCCTTCGTATAAATTGTCATGGTCTTATTGCAGCGTTGTTGCCACTGCTGGCTTCTGGAGAGTTTACACTGACTTGCCCCATATGTCCTCATGACCTAGTATTGGAAGTTAGAAAAACTCAAACTTGCATGTTTGGCTGTGCATTCGGTGGTTTTGTGGTGTGCTTTTGCTTGGAGTGATAGGAACACAGATGTCCCATTGTGATTGCTGCGTGGGACGAAAGCTCTATTCGGTCTGTCACAAAAAGCTAACGCAACGGATTCCAGGTGGCCACAGACCGAACGAACTCGGAGTGAGAGGGCGTTTTTAGGACTGCCCGCGTGCAAAATATTGCAAAACAGTTTATTGGGATTATAAGGCAATTTGCTGGTACCGACGGTTGACGTGTCTCACACCCCAGATTAAGAAACGTTAAACGAACACCCATGTCGCCTGCACTCGCACTTCCTCAAAAACTGTCAACTTTAGTTACTACTACCAAATGTTTGAGTAGGATAAAATCCGGCAGCTTCATCACCCAAAAGCCCACATGCCTGGCGAAGCCACCAGTCTGCAAACGGCAGCGAGTTGTACCTTGGTATGGGTTAAACAGCCACTCAGTCGTTTTCTATATAACTCTTTCGTTGTGAACCTTCTGTCACCCTGTTGTGATTTACAAGAGCTGAGCCACTATCGATCGTTCAGGCACCTTTCTCTTATCACATAGTTACAGCCTTTTTTGTAAGGTCATATCGCAGCAAGACATCAAAGTAATCGTTTTCACCAAAAAAAGTAGCCGCTCGTATTTTCAAGCACGAGGGCTAAGCAATCGTTTGAATCTTGGTTGACTGAGCTGCTGAGTTTGTAAGTATTGAGTTTCCAAGTGAAGAAATTATTACTTCAAGAGTAGGGAATCCAGTCGTGCTGCTGTTACCCCTGGTTCACTGATCGGTTCTCGTCATGTTCAGCGTGCTACTGGGACGGGCTTAAAATATATATCCGAGCTTGGTACACACAAGACACTCGCATGAGTACGGAAGCCAGCGGAACCAAAGCCCAAGAAACGACAGTCAGAATGCATTAGCGCAATGCGGCTGAATAACACTCAAGTGTCGATCAAGAATCAGGAATGTTCATCAGGTGATTATCCCGGGTAGACCAAACCAGAATATCAGGTACTCATTGGGTCAAACAATGGTAAAGCGAAAAACTGATAAGTTAGCTACTAGATAGATAGATCACAACACCAACGAACATACGTCCACACTGATGGAAAGCGCGTGGCCGTGATTAGCGTGTTTGGCGGTGGCACTGTGGATCAGATGTGTTATCACTACAGCGTTCCCGCTAACTCTCAGTATGATAACAACCTAGCCGCACGACCACCTCAACTTCTGGAATGACAACCACGACAATCGGACGGGTTGCTTACTTAAATCTATCCACTCGGTCACGAAACGTAAAATTATATAGTCAAAGGATTTCGGGTAAATGTCTATGGGCGAGATGATCAAATGTGAGTATGGGAAAGGCGAAATTGGGTATGAACGATTACCGGCACCAGTGTTCTCATTTAGTGTTCCTGTCAACGGTAATGATTACCGGCCTTCAGACATTGGTTGTATAAAAGAATACCTTGCAGTTGTATCGATATAATGACGGTTACTGGATTATCTCAAGCAGTTCAAGGTGTACTTAGCACCTTGTTTCATTTCGGTTATCCCTACGTAAATGTTGTCACTTGTACAAAGTTTTTAGCCACCCAGTTTAAGGAAGAAGGTTTGGGTGCGGTATTGCTGGCTCAGTTTTGGAAGTACTTCTGAGCGCATGTTACCCAACACAACAATCAGTACAAAAAAAGAAACCAATTGCGGAGCGTGGTAAAAGCGACCACTAACACGTCAAACGGCAACGTAGGTCAACAGGTCGTACAGACGCTGTACATCTTTTTTTATTTAGTAAATTTCTCAAGAAAAAAGCTCGCTTACTCATCGTATGATTGAAAACGAGTATTGATACTGTCTTTTGACAGGTGGTCTGGATCGCAAGGATTGTCGCAACTAGGGTCATATGAGAAGTGGACTTGGAGAAGGGTCTCAGTGGCTTGCTAAGTATCGCACTCAAAACACAGGTGGGGATAATGTTATGTTAACTGATACCGCCAGGTGACTGCCGAATGTTTATTGGACTGACAGGGCGCGTCTCGATGAATTCCCCCACTTTAATCCTATACAATAAATTTCCGTTGTACTGCACAACCACTTTGGGCGTCCATTTTCTCTAACCTCCCCGAAAGTTACATTAACGTGGGCGTTACAAATGGAGGAACATGATATTGTCTCGTGTTATTTCCCCATATGACAGCTTCCAAAGTTACAATTCTTGGGCGAAAAAACGCATGCGTCTCCCATACCATTTTGCCTGCTGAGTGGGCACTGGGTTACCGGGTTTCACTCGGTATGACTGCAAAAAGGTGACACGTTTTGTTTGATGTGTCACCTGCTCCCCAGCTCCATAAACCTTGTTTAAAGACATCAGCAAACCGTTCAGCTTGAACATTGGTAATGGGCTGGGGTACGCAAATTTTGTTTTCCTTGAGAAGCAGAACAATTAAGCACAGCCGCGCTCTGTAAACTGAGGTTCATTATCTGTCTTCAGAAACTCCGCGTACTATAAACACCTCTGGCAACTTTGAAGAGCATCGACAACGATCAGGAACACAGACCGTCTCACTTGGCCAGAGAAATGCTGTGGCTTTCCAAGTTGCGGTAAAGGAAACATTTTCACCAAGAACTAGGATACAGCTGCATACTGTCTCCAACTACGGGCAGTCCTTCAGCGCTCGTATCAGTGGGAGGGGGGCATTAGGCGTAACTTCGTGCGATAGCTCTCACTTCAGTAATTTTAGGATCTCCCCTCTGAAGTTGCCGAATTTCGTGTGGTGTGGCAACACTGCCGCTCAGCATTAAATAATCACAAACGATTTTTAAGCATCCTTGCGAAAAAATAACTGTTGACATTCCACCGATCGTCCGTTTCAAGAATGTCAAGTAACAAGAAGTAGCAAGTAACCCCTTGCAGCAGAGGATCGTGCAATCGCTTGAGTAGAGACAGGAAGGTGCTGAACGAACTTTTAAGAAAATCGTTTGATTTCCCTATCGAAGTCGAAAAAAATAGAAATCGTTCAGCTGTAGCATCCTTTTGGTGCCTAACTGCCATGCCACCAGAAGGAAGTACGAAGTCTGGGAAACTGCCAGGTTGCCCAAGCCTAGAATGGGGAAGTCGAGAGGCAGAGGCCGGGTTCGAACCACGACCTTCCGGTCGGTAAATTCACGCGCTAACCACTGAGCCATCTCGCCCGGAACTGTCTGTATCTACATCGAATGAGGAACGAGCTAGATCAGTGTCGCATCCTCGGGTTGCAGAAAATGCAATCTCGGAAATTGGTTATTCCATTATATTGATGAATGATAGCATACTTCGATATAAACAATTTAGGTTCTGGTGTGAGTCGAGCATGCAAATACTGGCTGTTGTGTCTGTACATTCGCACATGATTCTGTCGCATCGTCTACTCTGTGAATCCGTATGCAAGCCTCAGGCTGCATTAAACCGAACGACATGCCGAACTGTTTTGCATATCTCTGAGTTAACGAACAAATCCGGCTATCCGATAGAGGGAGTGGGCCAGAAAGTATCAAGGAAGCGGTCGTTTTATCTGCGGAGTGCATTCATTTGCACACCAATTTGATTCCAATGGGAGACGCAGCTGAACCTCCCGTTTGTACGAATACGCTGCGTTTATACCGAATACGCTGCACAAAGACCGCCTCATGTTTTATTTGGCACGGTATTTGAAATATCGTAATATATATGTGTAGAACAGCTAGACGCTGAAGTTTGGTTAATCCTTGATCCTGATCATAAGGTGAGCATACAGTGCCTGAATTAGATTATGTTTACGCGCAGCTCTGCTGCGAACGTGTCAGTCACCATGGTTATCGTTCGTTCTTCCGCAACTACTGTAATTCCGAGGATGTATAATCCACACGTCAAGGGTGGGGTAAAAAACGTAACCGTAAAAAACGGTTAAGTATGCGACTACTCGCATAACCACTTGTTCAATGCTACACCCATACGTATCGGAGACCAATATCTACTTCACTATGACACGAAGGATACGCCCGTCACTTGAGCTATCTATGCAGTTCGCAGACAAACCCACTTTGCAAGTCTCCGAAACTAGAAACTATACCTTTAGTTGATCTTGTGACCAAGTGACCAATGTTTTGTCAACGTTTATTTTGGCGTGTTCGAGTAGCGATGCGCGAATCGAACCTGGATAACAGTCACAACCTTACGCCATGGACCAAACAGAGGACATCGCAATTTTTCTTTCAGCGAGATCCGAAAGGTCACGATACCACCAGCGCCTACTTCAGGATGTGACAGTACTTTTGACATAGCTACTGTCTACATGTATTATTCTATGAAAATCAGACACTCACCAAGGCCTGTTTACGCTGGAGCACTACCCAAAAAACACCAGTACTTTACTGGCGCAAGCCCTCATCAGTGTTTCGGACGATCGCACCTTCGGCCTGTGTTTTGAGCATGATGGTAACACAAAGACTTAGCCGACAGTTGGCCCCAGGCCGATGGTCATGATCTTAGCGTCTTTGGCTTCCTTTCGTTTTACTCTGTTAAGTCTGTCATCACAAGAATAGTCTTATGCGTCAGGGGAAATGAATCAATGAACTACTAAATTTTGTCAAGAAAATTCGAGTCTATGGTTGTAATGTTATGAACGAGCTTGGAATTCTATGTTGGAAATCCCCAAAGAATCAAATTTGCGTTTCTCGTTATCCCTATACAGCGACAGTTTTTAATAATTACCCATACAAAAAGGAAGTGTCCACCAATCGCCACGATTTCGCCACTCTGTTGTGACGCAAACACAATCGAGATGCTACTATCGTATTTAACCTGTGAACCCTCCTGAGTTTTACTGAATTCCACCTTTGCGATAGTTGGTTATATCACACACCAAGAGATATGACGCTAGAGAATGAAGTGAAACAGCTCACGCTAACTCAATATTGATGGAACTCTCAACTGTTTCTTTTTGCTGTTTTAGTACACCTTCTTTACAAAAATACCTTGTTCTACAATTTTTTCTTGTCTGGCTGAGTGGCATAAAGATTACTTGTTTGACTCAGATGATAGGCTTGACATCCATCATGCAAGTTATCTTATGGATGCGGTGGAATACATACTTTTAGAATTAGTGAATATCACCTCATTGATATGATCTCATCACACCCTGTCATTTTCTGTTAAAAAACACACGTGTGCTGTCACATTTTTATTGACCGAGTACTGATCGCACTAGAAACAGTTGTCCTATCACAGTGAAAACGGACACAGTGAACGGACACTGGTTGGTATCCGTCAGTCAGGTCTTCTCCTGTAGAAGCCTAATATGTCTTCTTATTATTAAAATATATTTCATTGGATAAAGTTGTTCGACTCTGTCCGATGCTCTCTTCATTTTAGTTCACTCCTCTCGTGCGCATTTCTTTTTTCAGTCATCAGCCCAAATCCCAGGATCCATATTCATGGGTTCGACCCAAACTATTAGTCAGACTTCTGGACCGTCACTATCTGAATGGCAGATATTACAGACAGAAGGTTAGCTTTTCCATATAGTTTCTCATCTTCCTTTAGGTTACCGTCACCAAAGTCGATTCTGGACTTTGTACCTGTGTGACACGATCCGGGGAAGTACTTGAAGGTGAGTTTACTGCATTTCACCTTACCACAGCAATAGGAATCCACCCAAAGTATCTGAAGACAGTGATCCCCGAATGCAATAATACAATGGTCATGATCCTTCATGGGCCTCGTAATGGAGAGGTTAGTTGACCAATTTCCTATTCTCACTGTTTGCATCTCTAACTGACTTCGTTACACCAGTGAATGAGAATTAGAGTAGCAGCTTTGTTCGCGAATGATCCTTGCAAATTTACGGATGAGGATCGGAACGAATTAAGCTTTCTATATCAGTTGCCAGTGCTCTAGTTGTACGCCAATGGATTGACCGTTCAATTTCTAAGCGAGTTTTGCTTAGGTCCCTTGGACGACTTTTGACGTCACGTTCCGGTCAAAAATCCACCTAACTTGTCTTCTTGAACCGTAGGACTAAACATCAAAACCCACTTGATTATTACTATTCTCTTCCGCTGTCCACTTGCTGTTTCGGCAAGTCGGTTCCGTTCAGTTAACCAGCTAACAGCCACATACCAAGGGCACGTTGGCTCCAGCTGCTAAATTTTCGGTCACCGAAAAGTATGATATAGGGAAGGTAGAACTATGCCTTGGATTTAACAACATATTCAGTGAGTTGATGTTGGATCATTCTGGTCGTATGGTGAAGCGGGAAATTGATCAGTCACACACCGAAAGCGATAGCTTTGGTTCAGAATCTCAGTCGACTGCTGGGCTGAGCCATTTCTTCTAGTGTCACCAACCATTGGTGAATCGAGTCCCGGGCTCCTCGTTCAGGGATGTGGTGTTTGTCAATCCGATTGACTTTACTGATTAGTGATTTCATGCTTCATCATCAGGGCATAGACTGTCCGCCCCCTCTGTCGTTTTGAATCATCACGAGTTTAAGGAAAAAGAGCTGAGACATGCAAAGTACCTTTCTTTATTCCCAAAATCTATCTGGTGCACCTCAGCATTACCAACCATATGTTCCCACCAGACCCGGCCAATACTTCAGACACTGATGGTCAAACAACAAACGTTTTTCTGCGTTCTCTGCGCGTAGAGACCACGTTTCTGACGCATAAATCAGTATGGATCGTACTGCTGTACCTGCGCAAAATGATTTCAGAGAGCACCTTGGGTTCAACGGATAACAGGCTGTTGCCACAGTGGTTTGCATATGACATTCTTGTGCCATTTTTGAAGACTGAGATCATTGTAGAGGCCCCTTATTCCACTGCGATTCTGTTTTCGTTCGAAATCTTCCGTAGTCGCATCGTTAGACTGTTCACCATCTTTGAAGAGTGCAAGGTGTAGGAGAGTGTTCACCAGGATATCGCTACCATCTTTGAAGAGTGCGGGATGCAGACCATTCGAGCCAGGTGCCGTCTCGCGTTGACGGAGCGATATTACGCTGGATTTCTGTTGTTAACGCTATTCCATTTAGGCTCGTTGGGTTCTTCCAGAACTGTTCTTCAAAGTGTTCAGCCCATCTCTCAAGACGGTGGTTTTGTGAGTGAACTGTCTTTTTCGCATAGTGTTTCACTGACACCTGTCTTCATCTTGTCGGTTGATCGATCAGGTGAAACACAACGCGGCTGTTGCCTGCAGCGAAGGCCCTCTCCATCTCCTTGACCTTCGAAATCCACCGACGTTCCCCCTGATTATTCAGGCTCTCGATTATCCGGTGTTTGAGAGATCTGTGTGCACCACCGTAGTCGTTAGTTGCTGGTATGGCTTTTCTGATAACAATAAGGTCTGATTATCTCGGCGATATCCGGTGTTTATTTGTTCGAGCCAGGAACGGACGATGTCCAGCACACAACTGAAGATTTTGTTCTCCATTATCCGTATACTGAGCATTGACTCGAAATCTACCACCCAGCTGTGCTTCTTCCGCACCTGGTCGTTCAACTTGGCTGTTTTTATCACCCGCCACGAGTACTGTATCCGTTCTTCTTTATGACCGATGTAGTCGTGACAGATTTCAATAAAACTCGTCTTTTTGAGCTTCATAACTGCAGTCCATCAGGGCTTCTTCATACACGACAAATATAGTTTATCACATCAACCCGCATTGATCTCAACTGAACCAGCCAAGTGCACAGTGCAAAGACGGTTATTTACTAGAATCCACTCCAATAAAGCGCTTTCAGTCCTTGAGCTGAGTGCAGTTCCCACATCACAGTTACCGCAAGCCATTGTACGGGGATCGCCTGGTACCCAAAGAGTGGACTATAAAACAGCTGAGTTGGTCCTAAGCGGCCTGAGGTGCACGATCGAGGAGGGGGTTGTATGTGTGTTCCAGAGACTCAACATATCTCGGCAGGAAGGGAAAACAAAGTTCTAGCAAGAGATGTCTGTCTTGAAATTTGAGAAAGTGTACGGATATTGAAGGCTTCAGCGCAGATCAGGTCTTTTAGGTTTATTGAGGAGTCGTTTGGTTTATTTTGCTGGACAGTAGTGTAGACACGGAACGCTGGTTAGGGGACCGGCAGATGGATTGCCGGGAGTGCATCATCTGGGTGAAAGGTTGTGGATGAGGGCCGGTAAACGAAGAGCTTCAAGAGCGAATGATGCACCTCGGCTACCCAGGTCGATGAAAGGGGTTTGTTTGAAGTACCCAACTTTGAACCTTTAACTTAAATGCTTGGCCCACAAGATAGTAGGGTTTTCTTTGGAGAGGACCCTACCCGGAGCCAATAACTCAATTATTCGACCCACTTGTCTGTGGAAGGCTTTCCTAGCCCCAGGGCGCAGGGAGGGACGTCGGTGGACACAGGCCATCGCAATTTAGCAAGAAACATACCACTCTACCATCTTCGAAGGACTACCGTGGCTCAACAGTATCGATCTGAGCTAGCTCAACCAACACTGCACTGGTACTGAACACGTGGATGAAGCATCGCAAAATATGAAAGAAGCTATGCTAGCGGCGTTCAGTGCTATCTGTCCGACTTCTCTGATTCGACCACAAGACCACTGGATGTCGTCCAGATCCCTATCCATGATTGATACCAGGAAACCTATGCCAGCAGATAACGAGTACGACGGGGTGCACGAGTACGTGGTGCACGCAAACCCCTCAAGCACCAAATAATGAAGAGCCTAAGGAAAAACCGAGAGCTCTGGTGGACATCGAAAGCTCTGGAGATGGAGAAGGCTCTTACTGCCGGAAACAGCCGTGCCCTGATACGACCAACTGGCTCTAGGAAAGCAGCGGTCAGTGAAACGACAAGTGAAAAAGACTGCTCATTAATTCACTCGCAAAAACATCGACTGGAAAGATAGACCGAACACTTCGAAGAACAGTCTAGATGGCCTCTTGCAACACAACCTCTGGAGATATTGTATACGGGCGAATGAAATGTAAACCTCAATCGCCCGTCGGAAGAAGAAATAAAGTACGGAAGGTCCGCATCGCAACTTAGAAAGCGGCAGGACCGGACGGTCTGTATCCAACCCTCTTCAAAGAAGGCGGAGAATTTCTGGCGACCCATCTAACGAAACTTGTTGGCGCGATGTGGAACGAAGAGAAAGTGCCTGCAGAATGAGGGATGCCGATGTGTGAAAACCTCCGTGGCATCAGCCTGGTAGCTGTGGCATCGAGGGTGCTCTCTGGTCTTATCCTTCGACGTTTGACTGAACACAGTGACAGGCAGATCCGCGAAAACGTAGCTAGATTCCATTCTGCAAGAGGATGCATCGATCACATTTCCACCCTCCGACAGACCCCGGAACAGCGACACTGCTTCCAGCAACCAACAGTGGTGGTCTTCCTTGACTTGAAAGCTGTCTTTGACTCTGTGGAACTTCAGGAACAATGGCAGTCTATGGGGCAAAGGTGTCCCACATAAATTCTTGGTGTTGTACGCCAACTCTCAGTCTATGGGAAACTCTCGCCTTAGTTCACCACATCAAATGGCGTCAGACAGGGATGTCCTCTTCCACCTTTCCTCTTCAACTTCGTCATCGATAAGATTATGAAAGACCCACTATCAGCCTCTAATACCTGTGGGGTCGAAGTGCTCCCGGGGCGTTCGCTCACAAATATAGAGTGCGCAGCCGACATAGCTCTTTTTGGATCTGACGCCGTGGTAATGCAAAAAAATATTAGATAATCTAAATAATTCTGCCTCACCGTTTGGCACACGCTTCAAACCTGCAAAGTGTTCGCTGGTGGTCATCATCAACGGTGGGACAATCGGAGTGTGCGGTTTCCAGGGCCAACCTTTTCTAACCCATCCGTGCTCAGGAGAATGCAGCATCGCATCTTCTACAAATACGGACGTGCTGGTCGTTTTAAGGATGCACCTCACCACATCGCAGAAGACTATAAGACTTTATCTCCAGGCCGCCTCGTAACATGATTTTTCGCAATACAGTGACCCGTTGTTCTTCGTCGGGCTGCTCCCCGTTGGCTTTCCTGGTATGGTTGCACCTTGTGGAACGGAGTTCTAGCCAGCGTAGTTCACGGAATGATTGCAAGACTGAAGCCTGACTAGTTGGTCGTCGTGGCAGTTTGTGGTCGAGTGTTCTATGTCAAATTAACATTAAGGGGTTGCACCATTTGGTGTTTTCCGGAGTCAAATTTCCAACTCCGCTTGTATCCGGACTGCTTTAAAATTCTGTTTAACGGGTGCCGCGCTATCCGGCACATGTGGACGGGTGCAAACAACAGTACTTCACTAAGTATGGGATTCTCCAACTGTACAGTAACCAGCCATAATGTGAAGTTCGCAGTGTTTGATAGTACCGATGGCCGTTGTTGCAGGTTGTTGTCATTCACCTTCTGTTCTAATTGACTGCAAACCCCGGCTCCAGACTCACCCAACAAGGACACAACAGCTTACTTACGAACAATCGAGTGCAAAATAACAGGGATCGATGCGGTATTGAAACAGCACTTCGGACATTTAATCAAGGCAATCCGGTTGATTGGCATCGCTTCTAGTTCACACCTGAGCATTAAAAATTCATCAGTCGTCGCTGGTTGGCTTCTTGAACGTTTAGTCGCTAACTGGCTCTTCTGGCACGTAGATCCTGAAGTGATTTTGGCGGAACTGGCGGTTCCCAGTACTTTTCGGATTTTCTGAGGTTATTTTCATGAATCTGACCTTTCTGACACTTTGGCTCGTTTCCAAATTCGTCGATAGACTCCACGCGTGACAGGTAATGCCGAATGCGGTTTGCACTGAGCCGTATGTGCAACCGTTTGAGTGCCTTGTATCCGAGGCAATACGACCGGAGAGTGAAAAGAACGAGGCATGTTGGTATTAGATCAGGTGGTTGTTGATCTGTTCGCCGAGCTCGGCAATTGATTTGCAAACGTTTCGTCACCATTCGAGGAGACATCTTCAGTGCGCTGTTGAGTGGAATGTCTCATCGAATGGTGACGAAACGTTTGCAAATCAATTGCCAAGCTCGGCGAACAGGTCAACAGCCACCTGATCAAATACCAACTATCACACCCGAGCTACCAGTATTCCAACACATTACCAAGAATGAGGCATTTCTAAAGCCAGCAGCCAGCCATCGATGCTCTATAATTGTCAAGTCAGGTGGGTGGACTAAACAGCTGAAGTATGCGGTTAGTGACTCAGTGACTGCCACCGCTCATAAGACGAACACGACGCGTGGCTTATTAGTGTTAGCCAGTATACAGTTTATTGTGTACAACCGCGGTCACAAAAATCCACTTCTAGCCTCATTGCATTCTTAATCCTCTCGATTCTCCAGAATTTGTTGTGACGGATCATTTGCAAACCATGATGGGGGAAAATTAACGGTTGAAGCTAATGGTGTCTGCTTTCAGTAAACTTTCGGCCTGCAGTACCGGTAAACTAAACCCGGATCACCCACGTATGATGTTCTCTACTTAGCCAGTAGTTCGACTTGCCTTGGTCCAGATGCAAGGTTGTTCATTTCTGGCTCCAGTACAATCTATGAACAGCGACATATGTTGAGGTCTGTTGCTCATGGGTCCTGACGGAGACTTCGAGATACCAGAAAATCACAATTTCCTATAGTTCAGATCCAGTAATCACCGCTAGTCGCAATATTTAGCATTCAAAAGGCTCGAAACTAAGGGTTAACTTATTCAGATTTCCATAAGTCAAACGATCTGATTGTTCAGTCCCGTTGTATCAACCGATAGCGATACATCAATCGACTCTTATTGATTTACGAGAACACCGTTCACCGTACACAAAGCTACAATTATCATCGCACCAATATTATCATAATGATGGTTTTGCATGTGCATAAGTCTTTGCCTACAATGACGTCACCAAACAACGCCGTAACATAATCTAACCCAGCAAAGTCGCCGACGGGCACGCACATTGTCGACGGATATCCGTTTCCTGGTTTGCCTGTCTGATCAAACCATTCCGCTTGGTCCCGTCAGAGAATACTTAGTGACACATGTGACTGACCCTAGGCTGCATGTGGACGAATTCCACCCGGTATAAACTCGCGGGAAGGAGACCACCTCGTATAAACTGTTGGCAGGCAGCATCAATAAGCTGAATCCAGATTACACATGCATGGTACCTTGTAGTCATTAACGATTTGGTTAATCAAGCCCAAATCAAACAGATATAGTGTATTGTTGTCATCCTTGGTGTCGTCTGTTATGTGCTATATGGCGATGGTCAAGATAAGTCAATTGTAGCACTCATAGGTGGCCTTGGACACATAAGGCAAGCCTGATGAACTTATTTTGTTTGCCGAACTTCGGCTAACGAATCGTTGTTTCCGTCGATGGCCAATAAGTTCACGCAAAGCGCGGCCGTAATTGCCGCAGTTCCAGCTAAATCTGTCATCTTTTCCAGCGACTCCCAGGCAACCCTTGTATCTTGTATGCGTTGGCTCTCTAGCTTGAAGTTGCCTGTCGCCGAATTGACGGATACCAGCTTGTATGATTTCCCAACATACCACCCTGTTTTGTCTCATTTACCCATTTCATCAAACTGATGTTGGTAGCTTCCAAATACTGTTCCTCTGGGATATTGGCCTCGCTATCAATAGTGTTATTAGGATTCGTTGTTGTTACTCGCCTACACAACCCAACAGACTGATGCATTTGTTTAGGCAGCTAGGTGAAGCTCTTATTCCCATTTCGTCGATTTATCGCTGCTTCCCGCTTTCACCCCATATACAGATGGCCAAGCTGATGGAAAGACACTTGGAAACAAATGAGGTCGACCTGCGAACACGGGCAGGAACAATGATATCACTCAGGTATGATCAGATATGCATGGTTTCTGACTGACTTACACTTGGACTCTTACACCCCCCGTCCCCAATGTAAAAAAAACCTGTCTCTTTTAAATACATCATCAACGACTGAAACTGCCGTTCCTCATACGACTGGGGCCGTCTGCCGTTATATATATACTCTTGAGTGGAAATGAAATTGATGTACACTTCTAGTACTTTCATTCAAATCATGAGGTCGTGTACCAGGTCCTTAAGTCCGTCGTTGCCAGTGACGTCGGAAAGTTCTCCCATATTTCCTGCGCAAATACATTCGAGTGTCTGTCATTTTCCTCTTCTCATTCATGTTGATCCGGTCTCGTCCTCTTTGTATGCAACTCAGTCGAACCGACATTTCTTTGAAGGTATTCTCCATACTCACCTGGAAACGGAATCGACCAAGTCGTCCTTCCCAATGTCGTCATGTATGCTACATAAATAATCTCGTAAGCGGGACTTCTAACGAACGCTCAAAGAAAGTGTCTACTAACCAGTTCAATCTAGTCTATTGATCTTATTTCGGGGATGGGACACATGTATCTAGCCGGTTGTTTTGACTATCATTGTCTTCCTGCTCTGGTGGGTCTTATTTGTCAGACAAATGTCATATTGATCTCCATTAGGCTTTGTCCCTCCCCCTTCCGCAAGATTTTGCTGGTAGCGTGTTGCGCCATCCGATTCACTATGCACAGTCTAGTACTGCTCCTATATGACGACCGTCCTAGTAACGACCCACTCCCCAATACTCCCGTATGGTTATGCACGGCTCTCGCAGCTATAGGCTATGCGATACGACCAGTTCTCCAGTGCAACCGAATTTGTTTGGCCTTCTCTTGAAGTCGTGATAAAGAGAAAGAGCACGAATAGAAATTATGCTGCCGTTTTCCTTTATCTACTCCTAGCTGCGCCCCCCTCTTTATTGCTCCCCGTAATGAGCTCAGCTGAAAAGCGACTGGGCTTGATGGGCTTTTTTAAAAGCAGCTACAGACATGAACCTCTTTGTTGCTAACATTCATGTCTAATAGCTCGTTTGGGTAGTTTGAGGTAAATTTCGTTGATATCCTGCCACACTTACATCTCCAAGCAGGCAGGTGAGGAATGCAAAGGCATCTTTCAAGTTTCAGCCACGATTTAAGGAGTAGGATTTCCGCCTCGCGCTTTTTCAACTTCTTTATCGAAACCCATGTCGGTTCGCGTTGCTTCCAGTAAATCTACACATTCTGGTTGCCAACCGGAAGAAAGCAGCTATGCATGGCCTGTGGAAGATGTTCCATTGGTTTGCCTTGTTTTGGATTTCGTGTTCTCATAAAAACCGTTTAGTATAATTTGTTGATCAGACTTCTAACACCCAAATTCTTCATAGGCTAAGGACATGTCGATGAGCTGAATTGCCAGTTATTTTTTACAATAACCCAGTGAAATAGAGGAATATCTTGCTATTTTCCCACGACTTGTAGCTATTTCAGAGACGCTATTTAACCGGAATATTCTGTGAGACGACCTTAAAGCTTGTCCAGTATGGTCGAATTTACCTGAAACGTAATGGTGACAACGTGATCGATTACTTTGTGCTGGCAAGCAAACCGAGCTGAATAAACTGATCCATCGCCTCGTCGGTCGTGCTCAGAGTCATCGTTCCCTCTGAAGACTCTCTGAGCCCTAACCTACTGCTCGAGAGGCGTTTACAGTAATCTTACAAGAGAAGTCACACTCTCAGGTGTTATTATAACGATATTTCTCGTCGACCAGGATTTGGTACGCTATTTACTCGAGGAGAGGCAAATATCCTCTCATTTCATGGTGGTATCGCTTGGTGAATTAGTGTAGTTCGCATGCAACCTTGATTTTTCGGGTGTTGTCCACTATGTTCGAGTCCTCGTGCTCCCCTCAAACTGTGACAGACAGTTAAAGAGTACCGATGCTGTTCGATATAATTCCCTGCAGTTAATTAGTGGATGGAGAATAGCGGTCAAGAATCAAACTTTAAAAGACTTCTAAATGTAGATTGGAAGCGGAAATTCGAAGGGAGCATCAGGCGAATCAATGCAGCTCTCGCTCATGGGAGACAGCTTCCTGGTTCAATAAGCCAGTTTCTTCCGAATCCTTGTTTGGAGTTCCGTAGATGGGTCACCGGTCAATAAGGGAGCTAACTTTATAAGCATGACAAACCATGAACGATTACCGTCTATAAGCAATACCTCGAGGATGAAAGTATTTTACACTTTAGAAACAACAAACCAGAGGTTCCCAACTTGGAACGCCTACTGAAGATCGCCTAGCTCTGAAGTTCTTTAGTTAGGTCAAACATTTGTCTCCTCGCTGGGCCGTCGCATCGGTTTCATTGATCGATTCCTTTTCCTTGGGCTTACTTTGGTGCATCGCAACACCTCATATGGCCCGATATCTTCAGCCAGCGTTCTTAGCCGTCCTGGAGGCTTATCATCTCCCACAGTTCCCGTCCCACTGAATTTGCGAATTAGTCGTGCTATCAGCCGTCTATGTTTGTTGTTCCCGGTTAAAATGGTGCATTGTTTCACGGGCGTTTTCTTCATCATATTTTACCCACAGAAATGTGATCTCGTCGCATCTTCCCTGAAGTAAACGAGCCCGGGGTTTTTGCACACCGCAAACCCTGCGGCACAGCCACCAACCCATCGCTACGCACCACTACGCTCCCCAATAACGCACTGATGATGTCACCTCGACTGGTGATGAAACTTTTGCAGTCGAATTGCCCAGCTCAGCGAACAAACCAACGACCAAACCCTGCTTCATCAAAAACTGTACGCATCCATGTGTCAGATGCGTGAGACGACTAGTATCTGGTTGAAGTTGATGGATTTCTCCGCATGTTCACACACCGTCCTCTGATTCTGATCACTGACAGGCATTCGTTGGGTTGAAAGCCCATATGCACCATTTTTCTTGTCATCTAGATGGGTGACCTACATCGGTTGAACAAGCAGACACTCACCCGCATGCGCAAGCAGTTGGCAGCATACGCGATATAAGAGAGAAGTTGGTTGTTCTTCGGTTAGAAAACATTTCCGTACCCGAGGTCGATTTTTGCGCCATGAACTTTCAAATTTCCTTCGAACTCAAGAGAAAGCAGTGTGGTAATTGACGCCATCTGCTTGCGCGATGGTCTGTCAGTCCTTTTTGTAACGCGATGTGGCGTTCGCAAATCTCTGCCGCACTTTTTCCGTGGGGTTATCCGGCGGACGCCTATTAACACAGGAGTAAATTACCTCCCGAAGTAGGTTACCACGACGTCCCGAAATGACCAGGTCGTGCCCCTCTGGATCCATTGAAGTACCATAACTACTCGCCTGATGTGAGATACGCACAGCTCACAACGCCGCGAAAAGTACGACAACACTGATTGACGGGCAGTTCCTGTGCGCCTACCGAAAACGTTCGCTGAGGCCGCGCCTTGGATGAACAATGCATTTTTCTGCAAAACCCTTGCGAGCGAAGTAAAACTTTCTACGTCAAAACTTTGCATTTCTTTGCATATTTGCTCAGACCAAAAATCACCCTCATCTGCGGTCATTTTTTTGCGATTTGTTTTAATTAATCTCCTTTCGAAATTTTTGGCGCACATTCGACTTTGAACTTGCTGTACAATGGCTTCGGAAGTGGCTGCACAGGCGTTTGCTGAGAAATTTGGGGCTGTATCTTTTTCATCCTTCACGACATTTGAGAATGCTTTAAATCAGTACATGAAGGAGAACTATGTGGTATTTGTGCGTTCATCCAGTAATCGAAGCACCAACGCTGTTTTGCGTTACGAATGGGTGTACTGCAGATGCAACAGGCGACTTCCAAGACCAACAGAATGTCCAGCAATCCGAAGAAGCTAGTAAGCTGAGCGTGTTCGCTAACAAAAAACAGTACGCAAAGCACCAACAGTCTAGTGCGGTTCTGTTTACGGAGGCAAGGGGACCACTTGGCAGTCACCTCTTATTTTCTTGAACACAACCATAAATTTGTCAAAATTTTTGTACGATCGGCTTCCAGCTAATCGACGGCTAACGGAGGACGAGTTGGGCTCGTTCAGCTGTCCATGATTGACGTAGTTCATGTGGCTAGTTGTTTAGGCATCGTGGACCCCTAGCCGCATGTTAGTTCCACGTGGCTAATTGATCAACGTCCTGGTCTTCCTAGCATAATTCGCAGGCTAGAACAGAAGACTCTGTTGTTTATCAACAAAATTGCCCGACTTTTTGCCAATAATGAACGCAGCCTACGCAATTTTAACTTGTAACAGCAATTATCGAGCAAAAATTGTTTACAGGAGTGGCAACACCGCATTTCTGCATCCACAAGGATCATGCACGTTCTAGAGTGTTCAGAGAATTATTTCAGCTGCAAAACTAACTGAAACTTCCATGCATTGTAAGTGAGTGACCTTTTTGTGCAATTCGCGACTTCTTATTACATTAGGCAGCATATTCACAGTCGGTGGTGTTTACTAACCTTGAAGATTCGCTCACTTAAACAAATCACCAATGTAGAGAATTTGCAATAATACACGAACATATACATTATACATGGACAGTGTACACTATGAAGTGGCAACCCTGAAAATGTCGCAGCTTTCGAGAAATCAATTCCATTGTGTAAATACTGAGCGGCCTCACTGAGGCATGTGCAGCATGCTTAAGCCAGACTTTCTCTAATTCAGCCTACTACAAGCGGATGGATTCATGGTGTAGGTTAGTTGCTAGGGTGTCTGTCTATCGAACAATCATATCGCCTCCCGCGAGCAATAAGGCCGATTGGAGAAAATTGCGAATTAGTTAAGTTTTCAACGGAATGATTCCAACAAACTAGGTGGAACACACTACCCACAACGTTTCTTGAGGCCTGCATTCCGATAATCCTCTCTGTTCAACGCCAGATCCTTCGTCTCGCTTCAGGGTAATGATGTCTGGGTTCGCCCCAGCTATTGCAGTGTAGCAGAAGACTTGTCATGTGGATGAGACTGTACCGGGGTAACTAGGCTCAATAAAATGGGCTTTCAGTCCGTTTTCATCTTCTAGTTAAGTTAGAATGAGATTACGGGTATGTTCGAAAAATTCTTCGAATTTGGATGTGCTATGGGAATGATCAAGTTGGTGAACATTAGTCTTGAAACTAGAGCCCGACGACAATGACTCAAACTGACTGACGGCAATTTTTCCACAGATTTGGTCTCAGTTAGTCAGTAACCAAAGGTCTCTAAATGTGCCACTTTTTTGACGACAATTAGAATAACAAATGAATTTCACCCTTCAGGCAGTTGACGATAGCTTGTGTGTCAGTGAAATGCCGCAGTTTGAAGGTCTTTGATGCTAGTGATCGGCAGACCAGTGATATCCAAGTTCGTTACGTCACGTTCTAATCGTTGAGGTTCTTATGAGACGGTACTTCCATACACACTCAGTACAATGGCAGCTGAAGAAATGCGATAATAAGTCTGAACTGAGCATCATGAACCTCATCATCAATTGAATCTCTTGGCTGTTAACGGAATCATCGGTTAACGACGCTAAACAGGGCACCTCGGAAAGTCCAGGTAGGCTGGAAAGCATCTCTTGCAACCTAACGCAAGCCTTCGTCGATAAATCAACGGTTAGCCTACGTGTAACCAGACGTCGCCTGAATTCCCTGTGGTTACGCGTGACCAACAAAGATACATGACACCCCAACTCCTACGAGGGTTTGCAACAGACATGTAGACTTAGGTGAACAATCGAACGTTACTTAACTTGTTATCAGTTTTGACAATTAGCGTCAACTCATAAGCCATGTGTCAGGACGATTTTTCAATTGGCCAACACACAAGTCCGTGCGTGCTCCATTCCTTGAATGGAGCAGAAGTGCATGTCTATATCCATCGACTTCTATACCGAAGGAGGAACATGTACAAAAAATCTTCATGGATCAGTGTCGCACCCCCGGCTTGTAGAAAATGCAGTCTCGAAGATCCAGTAAATTGCTGAATAGCAGCACACTTCCGTATAAACAGTTTAGGTTCTGGTGTGAACAGAACAAACGAGTACTGTTGTCGATGTCGTGTCCGTACGTTCGCACGACTGAATTTGGACGACATCATTTCGTTGCACCGTTTGCTCTTCAAATTCGTACGTAACCCTTGGGTTGTAATAAACCTAATTATGTGCCGAAATTTTTGAAGGAAACTACTCGCAGAGTTGCTGAAACTCTGACAGCCCACGAATGATTTCGTGCTTTTGCCTCGGGCTCATCAGGTGGACGCAGTCGCCGAGTTTCCGTCAACCGTATGTTCTATTTGGAACCAAGTTGTAAGAAATTGGCGAGGTGCACTCACTTGCACATTCGCGGGGATTCAACTAAATCCTAGTAGAACCACTCGTTTATGATATTCTTCAAATGAATCTATTGCACAAAGATATCATTTTTCACTTGGTACGATATTCGAAATATCATGGTATATTTTCCTGAAGGAGCCTGCTCATTTGAGCGTATTTGACGGGTTTCGCACAAGCTGGTTTCAAGTAAAAGTAGGGTTGTCGAGAACTCGAGGATTGCACCTACCTGATGACTCTGAAGCAGAAGCAGGAAACCGGTCGTGGTCTGTCGAATAGTTTCCAGCAGCCTTGTGAGTAGTTCCTTACAAGAAAATATACTGTGATGTCTCGAACATCATACCAACTGAAACATTATGAAGCCTTGGTGCAGCACGTTCGTTTGAAGAATATCACAAACGAGAGATTCAGCCCGGATTCAGTTAAATCCCCCGCGGAAGCCAAATTGCCGTACACATCAGTGTACATTGCGCATGTGTCAAACTGTTTCGCACATTTCTGAACGAATCTGACGTTCCATGCTTTTGTTTCATCTTTCGTTTAACCACCCCATTTCTGTAACTGAAAATTATATTACACCTGGTAGGGGGTCAAACAATGCTATACATGCCCAGCTTGAAACCCGGCGCAGCATTACGGTTTGTGCACGCTCATAACCCATTGAAGGCCTAAGCGCAGAATTACACCAAAGTAATCGCTAAACTGCTGTCTTCCAGACAAACTCGAGCACGACTGCTTTCTGCCTGTCTTAGGTTTACAGCCACTTGTAACTTGGTTTCCCCCTTTCGATTGTTCCAACCCGTGGTTTCACTCAGCAGGCAGTTTTTCCACGCGGTCAAGCGGTACGTACGCTCAGCGGATCGTGCGGAGGAGTAAATCAACTTTGTTGGTGATAGCGTCGGGATAGCCCACGGTTGCTGAGTAATGCTTCAGCAAGCCAACTAGGCTGGAACCAACGATTTGTGGGCAAGATGCACGAGTGAGTAGGCGGCCCACCGACGAAAATATCCGACGCACTTTCCGCGGTTTTGTCTTTTTCGTGAAGGGCTGTATCAGATGGGCTGTCGAAAACTTCAATGAAAGAGACTTACGGAACGGAGCCTAATCCAAATCTGTGGGCTTACTGAATCACAGGTCAAGAGGAGACAGTCGCTCTACTACTGACCCTGAAAATTACACCCAACAAAATCACCGATAAATCACTTTGAAACGATTATTTCTTGTTTTTGCCGAAAAACTGGTCTCAAGGAACTTTCAGAGCAATCTCTTTGTATCAGTTCTACTAACAGGGACTTGCTTGTGGTGAAATACACCACACTGTTACAGTTTTGTCATGTTTTCGCTTAATACACTGATTTGCATACGTATTTGATTTTGACGTGAGACTCAACTGAATCCAGTGGAATCTCTCGTTTATGAGGGTCTTCTTCACGTTTTCTCGTGAAAATCTTCCAACTACAGTCACATCTTTTCGGTCGGTTTGTTTGTCGTTCGTTCGCGAACTTCACGTAACTTTTTGAGGAAAGATCAATTTATTGTCTGGAAATGGTAGATGTAGGGAAGCGAAACACAGATTTCCTCCCAACACCATACTGATTTTTGCATGCTTCATATACTACTATTTTTGGCTTCTTATTTTGCCACAAGAACGATACAGTCGCAAAGCACACTTCGCACGTTTGTACCTGTGCTGTAAGCTAACGCACACACCTCGCTAAAATTACGTTATCCACAATCTGTGAACTCCGACCCTGAAGGGCTGGGAACGACTAATGTTCTGAATATCTGACTTCCTGGAGTCACCCTTGATGTGCTGTCTTATTCCAAACATACATTCATTAGCGAAAGGGGCTCTCTGCAACTGTAAGCCAAATATGCTGTTACAATGAAAGCCTGGCCTACCTAAGGAAAAAATTCACTCGTTGGTGGTCTCTTTAAGAAAGCCATACAACTGGTGAGGCCTACTACCTGAATTCAAAACAAAGACAGCTTATGCATTGTCCATTCGGCGTGTACAAAGATGAGGAACAAATGTTCACAATGCCTAGTTTGTGTAAAATTACCTTCAGACATGTAAAAAGAACACAGCTATGTGATGAATTATCATTTTTCCTTCGTATTAGAATTTGTCTATTTGACATAAAAATTTACTCTTTGATAGTAATCCAAATGTTAGAAGCTAATTTCCATAGTACAGGTTCACTGCAGCGCCAAAGTATGCTCCACTAAAGGACATGCAACATTATTTAATTTCCAAAGCAATTTTTCCAGCTGAAGGGAACTATAACACCATAAGCTCAAAAGAAAGCTTAAAACCCCTTTAGATGCATCTGAAATTTCATTAGTATAATGCAGATGACGGCTACGAGTTCTTATACGCCACTTCTCACGGGACAATATGCACGGGAAATTATCCACTTTTAGAATGAAAAACTAATGTGTCCATCAGCAGTCCTATTTTCGCACACCATTGCTCTTTGCTGCAACGACGTTGAACCCGATCGCTAAATGAACCACAGAAAACTCCTCGTATACCCAAATTCCGTTAGGATGCTTCTCATTGAGTCAATTATCTCAGCCACTTGGACTAGGCCTCATCCGCATGTCCTACAGGGGAATAAAAAGGAACCTACAAAGCATTTCGTTTCTTTGCTGGATGGATTCCTATCTTGGGAAATAGTTCTTGGAAGTGGAACCAGTACCTGTTCATTGTATAGACGTAATACGCTACTCATAAGGCTGCTGAGAATTCTTCGACAGCCCACGACCAGTTTCGCCTTTCTTGGGGATCACCGGGTAGGCGCAGTCTCCGAGTTTCCATCAACCTTATGTTTTAATTTAACCCAAATTGGACAGATTTCGACAGATGCACTCACTTCCATATCAATTTGGTTTTGACGGGGGAATCGCCAGGAACCCAGCTGAATCCCTCGTTTACCATGTTCTTAAGCAGAAGTGTATTACGCCTAGACAATTTATCGAGATATCTCGAATATCGTACCAACTGAAACGTGAGGCGGCCTGGTGGTTCGGTTGCTTAAGGACATCATAAACGGGGGATTCAGCTGGGTTCCAGGTGAGTCTCCCACCAAAACCAGATTGATATGCGAATGAGTGTATTTGTCGAAAAGTACCCGTTCATGTTTATCGTTTTGTATCTGTACATTTTGTTCCATTTATTTTGTGCATTGTACAAGAAGAACTGCCATTCCTGAATAAGAAATCCATCAAGCGTTTTGTCCTGATTTCGGCCCACCAGCTGGATTTGGCATTACAAATCACGTGACGCTTTGGTTGGAACTATAATGTCCAAACGGGAAATCGATTTTTAAACGAAGGTATCACCAGTCAGAGTCAGTGACTTGCGGTCTGGACCGGGCTGGTAGTGTCTCAAGGCCATAGGGGCCGTATGTTCGGATGGTATTAAAACCGATGCGGAGCTAAAAATGGTCATTCCTCGCTTGCTCCGCTTGCTGTCCGTGACGACATGGCGAAGGCGACCGACCACTGTGCGGCCGGTGCCCATTCTACCGAAACCGGGTACCTCGTCTACTGGATTGGCGTCAAGTAAGATGGTTTTGTGGTATAATGTCTTGTAGTTTCACCGGATATCTCGTCGGACGAACGCAATATAACTAGACAGATGATGGAGTATCCGAGATGCGTTGCGCCCATTTGGACTCATGGCTGCGTCTGTTTGTGATGATGGAAGTTTCAGTGTTTTGTGAGAATTCCAACGGGGAACCGGCACGTTTTATGCCCGCCGGCACAGTTTGTCGGCGACAAAGTATGAAAAGAACGTGGGCGAAGTACTTCCACCGTCTGTCGGTTATGCGTTTATGGTGTACAAGTGCGTGCACGCTCTCAATGGAACGCGAATAAAAAGGGACTTCGGTATGTTGATGATTGTCCGTATAATCAATCAATAAACTTATATTCAGGTACGCAGATTTTGACTGCCGGTCATTCATGCGCGTGGTTCACCGTGACGTTCGCCTTGTGATCGTCAGCTACAACATGCAACATTCACATGACCTGCGTAGGTGCGAAGCATACTGTGACCCTTGGTAATGAAACCACTAATCGGGTCGAATCTGCTAACAGGTACATTAAGTGGAAACTTACTGAGTCTTCCTCGATGCTCACCTGTGTGCAGGCCATAATCAACAGGAATGAGCAATTGGAAGCTAAGTACAGAAGACTAGTAAGACAGACCGACGTTCCTTTGCCCAATGTGCGATCAGCATAACCGGATTACGGAGTGAGTTCCCTAGGTAAATACACTTAGGGAGACGACGGTAAGTTTTGCTTATTATTTATGTTCATTGGGTTGCCTTTCACTAATTGTTTTCTCATTTATTTTCCAGTTACAACTGCGGAACACATTTCTGATGCTTCTGTAATTTGCTTGCAATCAGTC
Organism: Clonorchis sinensis; assembly: GCA_003604175.2. Taxonomy (NCBI): domain Eukaryota; kingdom Metazoa; phylum Platyhelminthes; class Trematoda; order Opisthorchiida; family Opisthorchiidae; genus Clonorchis; species Clonorchis sinensis. The sequence goes on along the minus strand of CM030369.1, from coordinate 132,168,133 downwards.
ATAATAAAATTATGTTTACAACCAAATGGCTTCATACTTCCGAACAACGCAAGCGTCACGGCAACCAAGGCATCCAGGCCTTGTGTTGAAGACAAGACAAGACAAGACAAGGTAAAGAAAAGGGGGCGCAATGCATTTGTTTCGTATGTACCTTCAGCGTGTACCCGAAACCTAGTGCTTCCAAGTCAACGTAGGATCCCCTCCAGCATCAAACTTTTAATATTATACGTTGGAGCCCCGCAGCTTACTGTGGCCGAGGCACTCTATACGGTGCTTCGATTCTTCACTTCAAAAGGGTTACTCGTACACCGGAACTTCATTATAAACTCTTTAGAAATTATTGTTCGTCAATGTCATTCTAGGATACAGGTGCACGGTTGACTTGGGATCTCATTGGCTGTTCCTTATATGGCACGTAGAACCGCCAATGCATGCAAGCCCTCCTCGTCTAACGCGTAACAAGCACGCCTTGAAGGCAGGTGAGACGGGAGATTCTCTGAGGGCAGGGGTTCAGGGCAAGGTATGTGGAATGCCAATATTTAGTTATCGGGGTTCCACGGCAACCCTCCGGACATAAATAAACAAGCGTAACAAGCAATGCTCAGTAAATACGTCACCATTTGCTCATTCTTCAGGGTTTACAAATAATTGGGAAAACTTTCCTTATGTGTACACAATCCCTCGTGTTAAAGGGTCAACAGAAGTAGAAAATCGGTGATCAGCTCTGGCATAAACACAGACACTATCGTTGATCCCATCGCTGCGAAGGATGCACCGATAGTTCCGTCATTATTACCCAGAGTTATTAAGGTAAATGAAAATACAAGTTCTGGTAACCACTGAACACAGTCCGCATGATACATGGCCTTCGAGGTGTGTTTTCATAGTTACCTCTACAATTACACGTGTGTATTCTTCAGGGTTTACAAATAATTGGGAAAACTTTCCTTATGTGTACACAATCATTCGTGTTAAGGGGTCAACAGAAGTAGAAAATCGGTGATCAGCTCTGGCATAACCGCAGACACTATCGTTGATCCCATCGCTGCGAAGGATGCACCGATAGTTCCGTCATTATTACCCAGAGTTATTAAGGTAAATGAAAATACAAGTTCTGGTAACCACTGAACACAGTCCGCATGATACATGGCCTTCGAGGTGTGTTTTCATAGTTACCTCTACAATTACACGTGTGTTAATCGTTTGCATCGAACGAGTAACTGTATCATCACTAGTGATCCATGCTACGTGAAAACAGTGAACACAACAGAAATTACTAGCAAATGTGAGATACTCCAATGAATCACCTTTTTGTTCACGACATTAAGTACAAACATCATCTTCCTTTTGTCATATCGTTATTATTTGGGAACAACATGGACGACTATACTTGTCACAAGCAAGCCACGTTTAACTACTGGGAATTACATATTATCTGTCTTCATTACATTTAGAAATCTGTTACCAATGTAAATTTTCATCAAATACAACCCCAAATACCTCAAATACAACATCAAATACAACGCTATGCTTCGTTCAAGAGGTTCAACCATAAACCTCAAATCCGCCATCTTACCATTTTTGAATGTTCCCGCCATAGAGGTTTCAGCCAATCAGAATGGAGATGACGCCGCAAGACACTTGATCGCATCACCAGCACCACTCCATGCATCCACGATGAGTTTTCGTCAACCCCTTGCTGTGACATAATGTTACTGACATAATATTGTGTGCATTTATCCTGCCATTTAACCCTGGTATCGATTTGTGGAAATTACTTCCCACTGCTACAAACAGCGATCCAATTTGACCACTTTTCTCATCATTCTACTTTTAATAGTTTTCGTAGATCAAATTACTCAATGATATCGATCTCAAATTGGTTTGAATCCTCTCATTCTCAGTGCAGCAGGCACTGTAAATCAGATATGGCTCCAGAACTGACTGATTATAGGCACCCCTATTTCTGTGTATATATTTATCCAGAAGGTCATAGTTTCGCCGAGAAAAAGGCAGTCCTTTTTGGCCCCTGAGAGATGAACAAAAGATCGTTTAGGATGTGGTAATGATATGCATTTTTCCGAGACCGGATACATGAACCTTTTCTCAGTTTTATTATGCTTCTTAGTCAACGAATCGTACATTTACTCCAAAACGTGCCAGTGGTAGTTTCCTTTTCTCCTACCAAGGCACACACTGATAGGTGTAGCCTTTCCAGGTTCATTGAGCTCCGGACATGTCGAATGGAAGGTGAGCGTGTTACCACTGCTCCCCCAGGGCACGTTGTTTGTGTCCTTGGAATATCCTACCAGGCGGGTCAGTCGATCGACACAACCATAACACTTACTGGGTCCTCGTCCGAGACGCCAGGCAATTCAATCAACTCGCTGAATCGTGAGCGTGTTCACCTGTTCGGATGGGATAATTCAAGTGCTTCCAGCGTGTACTGCTGTATTAGTGATAATTTACACGCTGGCCTCGCATGCTACGTGTCCGGTGTTCATATCCTGGCACGGGTAATGATGAGTTTGTGAACTCCAATAAGGAGGAAACTAGAGTCCAGTGCTTTCTCACTGACTTGGACTCACCAGGATAATTGTGCCAGGATAGGACAGGGACTGTTCGAAACAGAGTGATGTGGACTTGAACTCTTCAAGCGCCGCAATCACCTACAATATCAGCAAAATACACTCATTTGCATGCAAAGTTGGTTTCGACGGCAGACTCATCTGGAGCACAGCGGAAACTCTCGTTTATGCTGTTCTTAATGGGTGTATTTCGATAATTTTCTTGTAATTTGGTTTCAAGTAGAACCTAAGATTGACGGAAACTCGGGGAATGCGCCTACCTGATGAGCTTCAAGAAGGGCCAAACTGGTCTTGGCTGTCGAAGAATTTTCAGCAACCTTATGAGTAGCACATCAGCGTACAATATGGTTTCTATCGGCACATCCTTTCTGTAGCTTTCTTTCCCATAAATGCTCATTACAGATGTTGCGTAGGTTTTGCGAAGATTTTAGAGGCCTCTCCGAGGCTGAAAAAGTGATAGCTATCAACGAAAACGGAAGCACCTCAGTATCACTTGTAAGTCGAGCACTTGCATTCTGTCAGTGCACGTCTCCCTCCTCCGGTTTATTTTGATGGAAACCTGCTGTTTTGTTATTCTGTATGCAACTCACCCTGACTACACACACGTGATAGCATCCCCCAAATATGGGGTATCGAAGCAATGAACTTCACACGACAGGCAACACGCGTTTATCTTCAGCAACAAAACCACACACCTCGGGAGACAATTGTTTGCTTTGTTTGCTTATTGACCTTGAGGCCAGCTTCCGAGGATTCCTAGCTTTTAATCACTGAACTTTGCACAGTCAGATGCTGAATAAACTTTGATTTTTACCTGCAGTTTGCATACTTCTATTCATGAATTTCCAGTTCTTCAGGTTGTATTTTGACAGTAGTCGCGCGTAACTGTGTAAACGATTCACCCTGACCCCGCTTCGAAAATATGTAGCTGTAAAAAGAGGACACTGCTTAAAACGTTATTCACGATGTCCGGAAACAACCAATTGAACGATGTATTCACTCTTTATTAAACGGCACCCGATATATCCGAAAGTTTAAACTTGAATTTGACGGTTTTTTATTGTTAAGAATATGCGGCATCAGCTGTAACCAGCTTTTTGAACTCACTCTGAGACTGAAAGTTTCCTTGTGAAAAACATAACACAGAACACAATCATTATACATAAAAACGGCTAGACATTCAAGACCGAAATACAGATATAGAGAGGCACACATGGACCGGCTCTTCTATTCCTTAGTGGTCAACCCAGTAGGCAGTTGTCCGCACTGTTAAACGAGTGCATATGTACCCACAACCAGCTGATTGAGATTGTGAGTATATCATATACTCTGGGTTACATGATTGAAATGCTCATGGTGATTACGTGATTCCTCAGCAAGCGAAACATGCGTTAGTGAGTGAGTGACGATGCACTGTAGATAGCTGGATGAAAATGGTCAGTCCATAATTCCAAATGTCTAAGATTTCTGAAGTAAACATGTCATTTCATTATACCAAGCAGTACATTTAGGAGAAGGAAACTGGTAGATGTACAAATTTCCCATTTGCTCTTCGGGAAACGACATTTTTGTGATCTTTACAAAGTGGTTTAGTCATGTAGTTACATACTTATCTACGAATAAGGCACATGTGTTACGTCCAAAAACCCAAGAGTTGCTTTTTGATACACAATGAAGGCTTCAACCGACTGACTGCAGCATCGTCGAAGCTGAAAACAAGTGAGTTTTCGTAACCGAAGAAAATGCTGAACACTAAGTTTTGAAATCTATTGGTGGGTAGATTGTTTCAATTAGACCGCCAGAAACTGCATCAAACAATGAATATGTTTCTTCCTAGTTGTTGGCTTTACTTAATGTTAGATTTCAGATCGAGAACAACGACCTTGAAGGCAGTTTTCAAAGTCTCCACACAGTGCACACCACCAGCAATGCTCAATCAATGCTGACGAAATTCCAAAACCAATGACTATTCTGGCTTGCAAAAGGCACATGTATCACACTGCATCTCTTAATTTTTCTTAGATAAAGAGATTAAAATATACTACTTGCCCGCAAACTACGCAAACACAACGTTTAATCTGTTCAAACGTTTCACCTCTACGAAATGAGAAAACTGAGGAAAACTGGATGCCTTCTGAATTTTAAAAAAGAAGTCTGCACCGGTATTTGTTGGTAGTTTGAGGTTTGGGAATTTGAATGAAGGTTTTGTCCTGTAAGTGAAGCCAATCTGTGCTTAAAATCCACATCACATGGATCCCATGAATGGAGGATGAACTGTATTACATGCTGTCCAAGTGCGAGTTAATCACACTGCTGATCAGCTGCTCGTGACCGAACGTTTGACTTTTCAAACCAACAGTCGCCGGTTCGAGATTCCCTGGGTTTTCGTGAGATGCACGCTGCTGCTGATTCTCAATAAAAGCGAAACAGCTGTCCAGTTTCCCTCGGATTTCCAGCATAGATTCGCTTCATCTACAATGATTTTTGTTTCTACATACCGGTTTCATGATAGCGACATTCTGCACCCTATGAATAATGGACCATATCTTTTTGGGAAAGTCGTGTGCTTAGCACATCCTAGGCATTTGATAATTTTTTTGCCAGTGTCTGCACATCAGGCTATCGAAATGCTTCTCGAACTGGACTGCTGAAGCCAAGAAGGTGAATGTATAGCAAACGAAAATGGACTAACGAGTCCGGATGTATTGGTTCCAAAGGAAACAAATGCTTCTCCGATCATCTAAGAAATACCACAAGTAGGTTAGAATTACTCGCACTTTCAAAGGCAAATCCGTTTGCCTTGGAATCCAGGTCAGGACGAGCATTGCTGTAACGATCACTGATTTTCATTGTGCTGTTGCAATTGCCCGACAAGTGTTCGGTCGGATGGTTATGACGCGCCGCATGCTATCCGAGTGGGCAATATTGGTTGATAAGTTGAGACCAAGCTGCTTTACTTGGTAAAAGATTTAAACCAGTTGTTGAGCAAGCACTGATCTGAGTGACTTACTCCACGCCGACGAGTCTAAGTCATTCAATTATTGGTGTTCCTTCCTTATTTTTAGGTCATGTTTTCCGAATGTCTCCGTCGTCTACTTAATGTGACGAAGTAACGACGCATTATCCCTAGTTCTTACGAAATGTCTGACTAGGGCAAACTATTGTTGCTTCATATTGTGTCGTGGACTATTCGATGTTCTTTATTCATGAAACTATTTAGTTTCTTAATAGGCCACTGCTAAGGTAGTGAAAAAAGCAAGATTTTTCCAGTGATACATGGGATCGAACCCGAGTACATCACATCTGTGGGCCGGTATAGGTCGGGTTGCAATCATTATTTGAAAATTCCTGAGGTTGCTGGAGAAACGTAGGATTTATTTCACTCATCAGGTTACCAGATTGAACAAGGTTGTCCAAATTTCTCCGTAATTTCAGTGGTCACGACTTTTGTTAGTCGACAGACTCGATTTTACCCTGTTCGGAGATACGTTGTTCATATTCCGTGTGCAGATTTTTTGTTGTGGAACTTGGCTTTTGCTTAACAGACTGCGACGGGTGAAGGTGTTTTCGCCCCAAGGTCGTGGATTGGTGGCGAACAGGAATATTGCATATTTTATTCCTGTTTCTTTTCCGCAGCGCCACCAGGCCACGGTCGAGTCCTTCTTCAGTCAGCTGGTGGCAAAGTAGTCCACGCATCACGTCCAGTCACTTGGGCATTCAGTCGACAAACCAATCAGGCATCCAGTTCCTATCGATCACGAGAGCAACTGGCCACGGCATTGGTCTTCCACGGACGTAGCCAGTCAGCCAATCAGCTGATTGGATTGATCAAACCGCTGTACAAAGCGAAAAGCGTGCGGTCGAGGTAAGGCAGGCAACCTGTTAGCACATTAGTGTTTCAAACATGCACATCAGCTATGTGTAACTCACTCAAAAAATGTTTGAGTGAGCATGAGAAGAGAAAGGTGCAGCCAATCCCCACAAAAGTAAGTTTATTTGCTTTCCCATATCCAAATTAGTAAAAATATGTATTGTTCTTCCGTACGCGCCTGACATCGCTTTGGATACGTTTTTTCAAACTTTCAAAATGTGACTCGAAATCCACAATTAGCTAATGGTAGAAGTGATCTTCATACTTATTTACTTTCTAGCATATCCCGGTGTTACCGGGATTTTCCAGCAGTGTTTCGAATATTTGTCATTACTAAAAGTAAGAATATGAACTATCTATAAGTACAAAGATGATCGGATAATATAGGCACTGAGAAGGAGCTTTAGGAACACGATTAGTTTCTCTGACCAAACAGTATTTTTGTCACATACGATTTCGGAAAAGCTGTGCCTTGTTTGGCTTGTGTCTGACACCATTTCACGTAACATCCGCAGTTAATAAGTGAAGAATAGCTCACGGCTTTCCGTTTTCGATAGATTTCAACCACACACGCACTATAGGTTTACGGCAATCTGTATAAAGCCATACTTTAAAGCGGAGCCAAATGACAATCAGTGAAAGATCCTCCTCCCCTTTTTGTCTGTAAACTGTTACTACCCACTGAACAAGGTAGTGCCAAACAACCGGTGTTAGGTTGTTCGTACAGCATGTCACCCACATACATGTTGTGCTTTGCTGTTTAGGAAATTTGTGAACTGTTCAGTCTCTTCTTACCATGTAAGTGACTTTAAATACCTGTTTATCGCCAGCTTTTCAGGTGTTCGTCTGAAAGCACTTGATGGCCTCATAATATCATCGTTAAGTTTTGCTATGTAGAGACGAGTCGGCCTGTGCGGATAATCAGTTCAGCGTCTTTCACCTGAGAGTTATCAGCAGTACAAGTCTCGCTTTAGGGTATCGAATCCGCGCCTTCCAGGTAGTAACGGAACACCGTCTTTGAGCCTCACTTGGCTTAATGATAACATCGTCAGTTTTATCTTGCACACCTTTTTATGCCTTTCCACGTCCATGAGGGGCTCAGTGGTTTCTATCGGATGTGGAATCTGTTTGATATTTCTTCATGTTTCTTCGGCCAATGGTTTTGTCCCTCTGCGTCTAACTTTCTCCAAGCAAAGTCCTAGAATTGTGTAGTTTGACCAACAATAGCTTCTGTCATTATTTCTCGCCTTACGGCCACGCGCTAGCTCTGGTTGCTGTTAAAACGACTTATAAGTTATGTATGCTTTTGTTGTTACTAATACGGAGTAACATCGAAAACTGGCGACAACAGCAGAGACCAGGCAATTGCCTAAATGAAAATTGTTGCTACCTCTTTCCACGTGCTACAAAACAGCCCAGAACGACCTCAATAGTGAGCGCGCCCACACATCTACAAAACTAAGCAGACTTGTTTATGTAGTCCCAGAATAACAAAAGTGTTTACGTTGTACATGGTGGATGACCTTTATTGTGATTCAGTAGCTAAAGCATTTGTGTTCAAGTTAGGTGATTGTAGTCGCAAGGCTTAATTTCACTCCGAACTGGCGGCAAACGATTCCTCGGAAATATACTTCAAAAGCCCAAGGTTGAAATGTGATGTGGCACAACCTTTAACATGTGTAAAATATCTTGAGGATTTCGTTTAGGTTATTTCCAATGGATCGTACTTCTATAACTTTATACAAAAAGTGTGTCCTTCAAGACAACATTTGATGCTCAGATGTTACTGGATATTCACTATGCTGCTCATCTGTCTTTCATCCAAGTTATGGTTTTTTAAGAAGGTCGCTTCTCGCCACGTAATAGCACAAGTGACCTCAGGCAAGGTTTTCCATCAAGTCTAGAAGCTTCATTGGGTTATTTTAAATGGCTTGGACCCGACCTCAGCGTGCCGTTTTCAAATCGGCCACCATATCCATTAGTTTAGAACCGATGACAGGTTAACACATTATATGAAGTGATAATGTATATTGTGTACCTTTGCTTGTTCATCAAATTACTGTGGTTATTTGACGGCTAACTTGCTCTAGAAGTGATTCCACTATCCAGTTTTCGCAGCGCGCTCGGAAAAAAACCACATCTCGTTCTGTGAATGGCGTTATTAGCATACATGGAATTAATTGTCCACTGTGCCTGCCATTGCGCCATCCGAGAAAGTAACACTACAAGGGTCTTGTGATCATTGTCCGACTGATGCCAATGCCATTCGAACTGTGGTGCCAGGTACATGTAACCTAGCAGAAATCACAGATTGTACACTAATCTCTCCTTTACTGATTTGGAAAAGGCCAAACAAATTTGTTATCAAGCTCTGTAGTAAGGCGTATTGGGAAGTCAAAGCATTGGCCACATCACAAGAGGAATCACTGTGTAACTAATCGCTGAAGATGAGGAGCACTAACACTTTATTGCCTCCTTTCTGATATGCCGCGCGTCTTATAGGATACATACACTACGCGAGCCGATTAATGCATTTGAATTCCAACATTTTTACGTGACCCTAATTCATATGGAGTGGCAAACATGCAGTCACCACCAAATTTTGTAGGTAGTTCGTAGTCTTTGCCGTCAGGTAGTAGTCTCAGTCACCACAGGTTTGCTCAACGATGCATCTGTTACGCGGCACCGGGGATAGCCCCCAGGGTTAGGGTTACGGGTGACCGTCGCGCAACAGAAACCCGCGGTTTGAGTGTATAGAGTCCAAGGCTGAACATTGGTATAGCACTGGGGAATGATAAAAATTCGACGACAGACCATTCCTAATTTCATAGTGTTTGAGGACCATCGTATGGGCGTAGTCCCCGAATTTCGGTCAATTGTTTTATCCTGCTTGAATACCTGTTCGCTTAATAAATGGGTGCGAATTACAGATCTAAACGAGGTTCGAGTGAATCTCCTGGTAATGCGATTTTACCTGAGGCGACAATATCGCTCTTTATGCAGCTGGAAGCTTGTGTGAGTCTCTCGTCCACAGTAATACAGTATGCAAATGGTTTGTGAATACAGTGAACTAGCCACCCTAAGAAAAACTGTGTTAAAGTTAATTAAGTTCTCTATGAGAAATGGAATTAGCCAACTCGAAAAATTTGCACCATAAAGTACCCTCAGGACATCATCTCCCTAGTACACTCTAGAAGTGTCCTGTAGGGACATGTACTTCAGTCATAGTGGGGGTGAATGCTATCTGACTCAGGTCTAAAAAAATCGAAACGTTAACTCAGTTGAATAAGTGGTTGCAAAACCTCAGCTGCAACTGTTCAATCGAAACTGTAGGGAACTGGCGGAACAAAACAGAAGCATACTAGTATTTCAAGCATAATGAGCTGATCTGTGCACGTCGACCTAGGGAACGACAAGCACACCATGACTATTTCCGCTATCAGCTTCAGATTTATTCACCATTGTGTGGATGCCAAAGGCCAGCTCAGGAATTGCAGGGTCTCATCGCAATGTTTGGTTAAATAGGTGGGTTGAGTGGGACCTCGTATTGTGAAGTCATTACACCCTTTGGATCCTGCAACGGGTAAATTCAGGGGGATGTATTCTGCTGTCAGGCTGAGTGTATGACTTCACTGTGACCCTGGCTTCACCCGGAGAAAGTACATGCCTCACCCGGTGCCCTTAACCTGTAAATTTCAATTGAAACATCGTTTGTCCGGAAAACATCTGGGTACTTTGTTTCACTTAGTGAGAGGTGTATTCCTTGGTTAATTCCTGTAAACTGCTCGTGAGCAACCATCTTTGTCGCCGACACTGTTCATGTATCTAAAGCAATATGATTTCAAAGCACCAAAGAGAGATGCAATAATTCGAGTACACCTGTTTCTTTGCTTGCAGCGAATTAGTTCTTTTGGCAGCTGCATGTCTAAATATTGATGGCTCGGGTGGGTTAATCGGCTTTTGATCAGGTGGAAGCTGATCTGTTCGCCGGGCTTGGCAATGGGCTTGCAAACATTTCGTCACCATGCGGGGAGACATCGCTAGTGCACAGTTAAATGGGCGCTTCCTCCACGTATGTTTGCCTTTATGTAGTTTCTTAAGAATTAACAGAGTCTGCAGTGTGACTGGCACTTTGAGGATTGCTTAGCACTTAATTTAATTGGTCATTTCGGGATTGGCGCTGCATTGTGATCTGCTTATCTTACGTATGGTCGCTTCATTGAGCAGCTCCTTTTCAGCAGTTCTGTTCCTTCATTCTGATTGGTTCATCCTACTTTTCTTGTGTGTTGCCTTCCAGCCGGTCTTCATGCCACATGATTGATCGAAAATACCTATTTTTGCTAGCTCCTTTCTGTTTGATTGATATGTTTTCCGTTTCTGTTTTATTGCGACTCTTGCCCGGCCTATGGGATGCTTTTTCTGACGCAGTCGAAGAAACGACAAATTGGAATAAAGGAACAAAACCGCTGAAGTGGAACTGTTCAGTGGTCCAACCCTATGCAAGATAAGCAGACCACAACGCAACGCCAATCCAAAAATGACCAATTAAATTAAGTGCCAGACAATCCTCAGACAGCTAAACACGCTGCGGACACTAGTAACTCTTAAAATACTACATAAATGCAGGTAGACTTGGATGAATTACCCAGCCGACCGCACACTGATGATGTACCGCCGCATGGCAACGAAGCGTTTGCATGCCAATTTCCGAGCTAGGCGAATATATCAACTGCCTCCTGATCAATAGCCAATATGCCTTCGGCGTCTTCTAAAAATAGCTTATCAAAGTGAAAACGGGGGAACGGATGTTCGATTTTGCAGTTTTTGCTTCAACACTGGAGTATATTCGACAACTGGACGTGCAGTCGGTTTATACCCATCAACCACCCACTCGAAAAATTGAAGACTTTCAGAGGGGAGGAAGACCTGACAGTTCTCGCACATCTATAGACTGTCTAGGTGCCACTGGTGGGATGAACCCAGAATGAGGCTTGCGTATTGCACTATATGCATTGGAAATGTAACGAAATAAGGCTGGTGGGCATCTGAACCTTTTGATCGATCGTTCGAAAATGTCAACAAGTCCAAATAATTTTGGCGGAATACTCTCATTTGAAAACTAAGTTGATGTTATCGAAGGACTCAAACGGAGGTCTCGTTTATGACGTTCCTCAAGTGAATGTGCCGCGAGAAGACCTGCTCATGCCTCAGTTGGCACAAGATTCGGGATATCGTATATTCTTGACATAAGGTTGCTGAAAACTCCTCAACAATTTGTTTCAGGTTTCGCCCTTCATTAGGTTCATCAAGCAATTGTGGTCTCTGAGTTCCCATCAACCTCGTCTTCTGCTTGAACACCTATTTGTATGCAAGTGCCTAAGTACAAACAGTTGCAAACTGTCTTGTTACTAAAGGAAGGCCCACTCATTTTTGAACCAAGTGGTGTATTACACCAGGAAAATATCTTTCGATTTCTCAACTGTTGCGTGGACTAAAACCTGAGACGGCCTGCGTACAACCCATTCATTTGAAGAAAATCATAACCGAGTGATTTAGCTGGAATTCATTTGGGTGCTCCGTAAATACTAATTTACTTTGCAAATGAGTGTATTTCACCAGCTGCGTACAATTTGATGTTCAAGCGGAACGTAAAAGTGAGGAGAACTCAGGAACTTTGCCTGTCTGATAAGCCGAAAGAAGAACCACACAGGTAATGGGCTGTTAAGGAGCTTTCAACAATCTTATAACTAATATGTTATTTTGAAATACTTTCGTTCGCTGATACTTGACTCCAGTTTTTGCTTTTATCCTTTTCACCATAGAACTGTTGTAATTCGAAGCTCTAATGTCAACACTGTACAACTGGCAGTGGTGGTGCTGACCGTGCAAACTTTGCCCGCATGACGACTTCCAGTCCTCTGTGCCCGCGGCTTCATTTACTGTTTGCAAAAAACCTACGTATAAAAGATTCTTGAAGAGTGAGGTAGTTTTCACTTTTCACATCCCTTCTACCAGAGGCCTCTCGCAGTGTGAATCGCTTACACCGACAGAGGTAACCGATTAGGAAGCGCATAACACTGAAGCACAAACAAAGCAACCACCGGACAACTGGTTTACCATTCCCTCTGTGACGTTGACCTCATTTCACTTAGACAAAACCCAATAGAGCGAGTTCTACTCTTTCAAAACAAGTGAAAATTTGTTTGTGACTGAACGCAACTTGCGTTGTTTGTTTGGTCGGTGAAATGACAGTGGAGTGACTTCACCGAACTGTGCCTCCACCTAACTGGTTGACTTCACCAAGAACAAAGCACTCGCAGAATCGTCAATGCATTCGTTCATAGCCATTGTCGGGTATTACGCATAGTTCAAGGCAAAGAACTTACCAAGAGGTAATGGGTTAAAGACTCATTCTAAAAAAAGGACAATTCTTGCAAGCAAGTCCCTATTCCAGATCCTGGAGAAGAAAAGCAAATGAGACTTTCGCCAACGTGAAGAAGAACTGAAGCAATATTGTGTAGCTTAACAATTGCGTCGGAATTCAAAAGCTACACTCATTTACTGGTCCTGACGGTTTTCGAAATTCGCGCACAACTTTATCGTGGATATGAAATAATGCTTCCTAAAGAACACTACCTAGAAGGTTGCTGAATACTCTTCAGTAACCTGCGGCTGGCTCCTGCGAGTGGAGAAGCCAACGTCATGAATGTAATGACTGGCTCGAGCTGTCAACGGAGGGTGTGGTCAAGTGTTGGTCCCAGCGATGAACAGTACAGACATATCGGAAACTCAGACAACACAGTTAATTTACCGTGGTCAGGGTTTTCTTCGAAGACATTCATTGCTGCTCCAGATAGCGTAGCAAATGCTGAGTCCCTGATGAGGCCATCTTCATGACACACTTATAGTTGCTGTTTATGCTGACCAAGTATCCCGATACTTAAACACATCATCAATAGCAAATTTACAGTCTACTCTGTAGGCTCCTCTGGATGTGCGAACTACCAGAAAACTATATGGATCCGTCACCAGGAGTTGCCATCGTTAACGTAGACACGTAAAAGCATTTTGTGGCCTTGCTCCTCTTTGCAGATGAGTGTATTTAGCCAATTAAGTAGATGCTCAATTCCACAGGTTTTATGTACGCTTGGAATTCAGAAGAGTTGATATGTTCGATGAACTGCTGTGAAATTCACCTGGATACTTCAGCCGCTTTCTGGTGCAACAGCATTGCATTTGGAAGGTAGATTAGTCAAACCGTGAGGAACATAGTTTTATGTTGCGACAAATACACTCATTTGCAAATCAATTTGGTTTTCACGGGAGACTCAAGTGAATCTCTCGTTTATGATGTTCTTCAACTGAATGTGCTGCACACAGGCCACCTCATGTTTCAGTTGGTACGATATTCGAGAGATCGCAATATATTTTCATGAAGGAAACTACTCACAAGGTTGTTGAAAACTCTTCGACAGCCCACGACCGGTTTCGCCCTTCTTGGGGCTCATCAGGTAGGTGCAGTCCCCGAGTTTCCGTCAACCTTATATTCTATTTGAACCCAAATCGGACTGATTGCGACAAATACACTCATTCGCTCAGCTGTTCTCTCACCACATGTATTGGTAACTGCATCTACGTTAGAACAGATAATACGGCAGCGAAGCATCAGTGTCGAACACTGATGTCATGCTGTTGATGATAATGACACTCATCTTCACGCTTCCAATTCAGCAGGACGAACAATGTGCCGTCGGCGCATAACAAGTCACTTCTGCGACAGACTGGGATGGTTTGAACGGCATCTCACCCGGTGCCATGCATAGGAGAATGTGACATTCTGTGATGGGGAGAAGTTCTGTCTGGGTGCTTCGGTTAAACTGATATGCCTTGTCATGATGCCTCATAACCTAAACAGGGTTCAACAAAAGCTCCCTCTTGAGGAGCACGCCTTATATCGCACACTTAGGGTTGACACCGATCGATACGAAGGAGAACACCAGGTTTTGTCTTAGTGATTTACTGAAAATGAGACCGGATGTGGTCGTTGTGTAGAACGAGTGGTAGATAAACGAATCTAGCGTCCATACCGTCACTCGCTTCCTGAATACATTCGTTCGATCATTTTTGTATTTGACTTGTTAGCTAAAACTAGACATTCATTCAGCGGCACGCGCTTCCGATTGATTGCTTGTGATTTCTATGGCAGGCCGTCCTTCGCTCTTCACTGCTGCACACTGCTCTAATTCCTCGCTGATTTCCACACGTTTAATCTCGCAGTTAGACCCACAGGCTCGTCAGGGGCTATTCTGAAGCATACAGAAATCAGTCTGAAATTCAATGTCCATATTATCTTGCAGCAGACACAAGCGTCCCACCAGTATTCCCCTCTACTGGTTTTTAAGCTTAAAGAAAGCCGTACTTTCCAAAGCATTCTCATGTACTACTGATTGGGACGACATCCTAGAGCAGCTTGAACAAAAAGTTGCTCTTTTCTCTAACTTAGGTCTCTTACAGTGTTATTTCAGCAACTTTTGAATGGATACTAGTCATTGTCACCTCACTTGGACAACCAAAAGCTGTAGTCTTGAGTATATTATGGTATTTGTACAAAAGATGCTCTGAAACCTTGGTTACTGGGTTGTTCTTTTCTCGGAAGCATTTCTCTTGGGAGTCTGTGCAGTGGTCGTAACACAAACTTGAGTTCCAGCCGTTCCTATCTCTAGCATACCTTTTTTCAGAGGGAACTGCGCTACGTACTATTCCAGTATGATAGTGTCTCAGTACATCCGGCCTACCTGACTAACAAGTTCAAGCAGGAAAGCAATCTGACGAATGTTCGAGGATCAGGCCTACCTGATGAGCCTCAAAAAGCGAGGCCGGTAGTGGGCTATCCAGGGTTTTCACACATGTTCAGACGTAAGCCTCGTCAATAATGTGGTGAGTATAATGAATGGATGTCCATACAGCTAGAACAGGTCCATTATCACTGTAAGTAGATTGGAAACAGGAACCGTGGATTCAGAAGGAAACTTAGGAATTTAGTAAGCTGTTTGTGGAAAAGAATTTTTTTCGATGAATTGTTCTGTTTTTTCCCATAATTTGGAGCAACCGTCGTAGCGTTTTTCAGCCCCACGAATGTCAAATCGAAATTGGTGGTAGATTCGTTGGGAGACGATGTTGGCTGACAGTGCTGGAAATTTGAATATCCTAGGTTAACTCGGTACTAAGAGAATCAAGAAAAACAGTTGACCTGAGTAGTGTTACGCACACCATATTGTCTACTCCGAGATCTCACTCTAGAGGACGACTATATGTAGAATGGGATAAACTCGCCTCACCAGTGTCTGTAATTGAGTTTAAATCAAAATTGCTGATCATACAAACGAGAATGAGCTCAATAATCGAACTGAATGATGTCACAGTTGCCTTAATTGATCATTTATGAAACCAAAAGAGGATCAGCTAGAGCGTCCCGAGCCTGGGGTATATATTTTGCCCTAAAATACTGCGGTTCAGAGCTTTTAACTAGTATCACAACCGTAAAATCCTAGTTTTATCAATCGCTATTCAACCAACGGTCAATGTGCTGCGTTACGACGTATGTCTGGGGTGTTTTTCAAACCCCTGCGCTTCGGTGTCATCAAGGCCAATGAACTGCGAAACTTTGCCAACAGCTGCTTTGTGTCAGATAAATCAACAGGTTTTTTGTGAGTTTTCGCCTCCACACTCTACTCCACACGTTCCGCGTTTAACTGTAAACCATACCCTGCCGTCTTACCTCCAGCGCGATGCAGGCTGGGCGTGGCTGGTTATGTTCGCCTCGTTTACGCTCCAGCTGTTTATCGATGGGTCAATTAGTGGTTTTGGCGTCATCTTCCTTGCCATACAACAAGACGAGGCCTTTGTTCGGGCGAATTACACCCGAACATTGCTTGCAATGCCAGGTTCCATTCAGCCGGGTTTCTTCCTTTGCACTGGTACGTTTGCAACAATTTTGCTATGGTGTATTTTCAACACAGCACAACACGAGCCAAAGTTATATTTTCTTAATAAGATAGCAGCCTCATTTGATATAACCTATGGTAAGGTTAGTGCTCCTAATTTGTTGATTCCAATCGCGGATTTACTGATGTTCCCTTGATATTCCCACGACTTGGAATAAGAAAGGTTTTACGCCCCTTTCAATCATTCGTTTGAGACAAATCTATTGTCATCCTTGCTGCCGTTGATCGCGTGGTTGACAAAACCGAAATGTGTTCTATCGCTCACTTAACTATTGTTCACAAGCGAAAAGAATCGTATCCCCGTCACATTTTATTTGAGAATCGTCATCGATGCGTGCTTCTAGTACGTTTTCGTAAAATTAGGACGGACGCTAGAACTCAGTCTCTGGTGGACGGCGTTACAAAACAGCACATGCAACAGAATTAGACTGAAAAGTGCTCCTAAGCCCCTTTTATAACATGATAAGCAGACCGTGCCAGTTAAGACGTCATATGAAGGTTTTCATAAAACGTTATCATAAGGAGAGCCAACTTCCCATAGTGGATAATGTGTTCGGCTGCCGTCCGTTGGACCCAGGTTCGATTACCAGTTCGGCCGTTTTGCTGCAGCGCAGATGATGGGAAATAGATAGAGTGGGTGGGAAACTGCATGTGAAGACTAAAATAACGGCTAAAATAACGGTACCAGCAACCACAGTATAAATAGACGATGAGCGGGAGCTGAAAAACTAGGGGCGATTGGCCGGCAAGACAGTCGAATTTATGATAAACACGCAAAAGGCATAAGTCAAAATAACCAGGAAAAGTAACTGATAATCATCGTTTATGGAGAATCATTGAGTTCCCCAACGCTTTTGTTCAAAACAGTATCGTTTATCCCGGTCCAAAGGGTGAAAAAGGGCAGGCAAGGCCACAGGCTGTCATCCGCAAACGTCTGAATTCTTCCTTCCTCCTGCCGACGCTTGTTAGTGTGTTGAGTTCCCCCCTATTTCATTCCTCTTAATTCATTTGTTGGACCATATGGCACACTGTATCACACCACTTCTTTGTGGACAAAAATATGTATGTGGAAGGCCTTGTCACTGCCTAGAGGTGTCCTTCGATAGTGTTCTCCGGCGATCAAATTACTGCATACATGTGTGCATAAAATATGGTGGCGTGTTGGCTGTTGATCAGGTGGCAGTTGATCTGTTAATAGAGCTTGGCATTTGGCCTGCAAACGTTTTTTCACCATGCTAGGAGATATCGTCAGTGCATGTTTGGGTGGTTGATACCTCCAGGCCTGTTTTCATCCATATTCGTCTCTAAAGATTTTAACTGTGCATTTTACTCTCGGGTGATGTGAATCAATGCGTAGAAGCCGCTTAGCAGTTTTCAGCTCTTCCATCCTTCTTGGGAATCTTAAGCGCTCATTTCACGCATTCATGGAGAGATTTGAACCCTTGAACCCCCAGTTACTGGCTCATCACCACAACACTCAGCTGCGGTTAACCAACTTGCAGGGATTAATTCGCGGCACACACACACACAGGCAGCCCACAGCACGTGGTCCGACTGGCTCGTCGAGCAAAAAGGTCCCAATTAGGAGCTCCTTTCCCGTTGTATTGGTACTTCTATTTTATCGCTGATTCAACTGTGTTGGATCACCAACTTTTATCAACAGAAGTGCGCAGAATTTTTACAGGTTCGTTAAATATACTGTTTTACAAGGACCAGTTGAAATTTTCTACCGAACGTCCACCCTTGTGCTCATTTCAGGTGCGTTTGCCAGCCCATTTATCCAGAAATTTGGATTTCGCCTTACCGGAAGCTTTGCCAGTATAATGGTCAGCTCAGGAATTTCACTGTCCAGCATGCAAACGAACATCCATCTTTTCAGTCTCTTTTATGGCGTAGTTGCCGGTAAGTTTTGGATGTGACATGTGACAGGTATTGCTACAGGGACACAAAATACGCATTATCTGGCCTCTGGTGCACATTTAGCTCTCGGCTTTTTTGCACGCCAGGAACTCAGTACTTATGAACTAACCAAGCTGAACGCTATTAACCGTCCGAAGAATTCCAAGAGAACACCGTTCAACAAAAACATTTTAGCCACAGCTAAAGTTTCTGCACCAAAGAAACCTAGTCACTGAAGCATTCGCCCATGTTGATTTCGTTGAGTTAGCCTGATTGAAACTTGGTCTGACCGGATTCGACCTCTACTCCTACTTGCGCTACTTAGAAAGTTAGTCACTGATCATCCGCCTTTCTTGATCCACGTTCTATTCAGCCTTCGTGAATTATGTTTCCGTTTGTAAAACAAATCTGGAAGGTAACCAATTCTTTGGCAAATATGGATGTGGTGTATTGACGGTTTTTGCATTGTTTATGAAATGAGAAGATTTGGAAATTTTGTAATTGAAGTTAAGCTGTGCCGAAAATCCTATAAACGCTTTACAGCTGTTTCATCCTTGTGTGGAAGCCTTAGCACTGTGCATCTCATGAAACTAGTGAATTTCGAACCAGCGACCTTCCGACTAGTAACTTGAACACAACCGTGCGGCCACGAGCGGCTGATCAGTAGAATGATTAGCTCGCACTCAGACAGGATATAGTGCCATTCATCCTTCAATCACGGAATTCACGCGATGTAGTCATTCGTTGGCGAAGACTTACAGGACGAAAACTCGATTGAAAGTTTCAGTGTTGTTTCGCTAGGAGTCTGTGAGCGAACAGATTTTTCACCTACGACTTCATCTTTTCTTCGCTATAGTAATATGTCAGAATACCAGCTACTTTTGTTCCCAAGGCTAACCGACTATAAGGATAGCCACCACGACGCATATCAATCGTCATTAAAGGTTTCCACTCACTAACTTTCCATACCTTTTCCACCACACCACACAGGAATCGGTTTTGGCATTCTGATGGTTTGCGCCATTGTTTCTGTCAATTTTTACTTTGAGCGATTCCGTGGAATATCCTCTGGAGTAGCTATGGCTGGCGCGGGTGTGGGCTACTTGACTGTGCCGCTTTTGTTCAGCAAAATGGTGGAGCGCTTAGGATGGCGCAATGCTCTTCTCAGCTACTCGGTTTCTATATTCCCTGTGATGTTGCTCTCCGTTCTCACCTTCCGCCCTTTCATCTTGGATTCGAATGAAAGTGAGAGTGAGGAGGAAATTCAGTTCGTAGAAAATGGTGATCTATTGCCCGTAAATGAAACAACGGCCCTGCCAGAGCTTGCGGCGAATGAAGGCACACAACCACAGCATTCCATTATCTTGGGAAGTACCGAACTACCGAAGCTCAATGAACTAGTGAGTTGCTGTATAGCCGCCAGAGTAACTTTTGTATGACTTCCTTACGATCCATCTAACCAGTGCCAAACCGTCCCACTGTGAAAATAAATGCCTTTTTAGCCTCTTCTGTATTTAAAGATCAAACGATCATCTTCTTGTAGAACTTTTTCCTGTCTTACAATCACTCCACTCGCTTCAGCCACAGGATGTATGCACTCATCTCTCTTTCTAACACGGGCAAATATTTGATTCTCTAATCTGTCAGAATGCAATTGACGGTTGGTCAGAGAAGAAGGTTGAATCAAGTCCACTCCGGCACAACTTGCCACCTACCTGTGGATGAATGCATGCTCTCACGCTGTCATTTATCTTTTCAAAGTATACCAAAAATCTCTCTACTTCATAACAATTTGCGCTAAAGCCTTTTGGGTATCTGGACCATATCAAATGCTGACCCACTGTGGAAATCACATAGGACCTTAATGATGGTATTGACATGTATCAACTGTTATTCTATTAGATAATGGTGTGGCGAATCAGTTCTGGACTTCAGGTGCATGAGCGTGACGTACAGCATGCGTCCTCGATAGTTCAGTCGATAGAGCACCTGTCTGGTAGGCTGGAAGTCGACAGTTAACGTCCGTCCTTTTGGATGCCTTATGCCTCATGCTACGTATATGCGAACTTCTCACCTCAACGTTATGATGTCATTGAAAAGTACAAAACGCGGACGAAAATAACAACTAAACTAAGTAACTCAAGGCCCATTCAATTGCAAAGTAAGGCTGGCGACGACATCACGCTTACATTTAACAGGAGCTTCCCTAATAGAGACAACTTAGACTCGCACCCTCCTACTACAGCATACTGTAACTGAACCGGAACGTATTTTCAACACACCGTGATAAATATGAGCACCGACCATTTCATACAGGCTGAGACAGTTTGAATGACGGATAGAGACAGCCTTACATGAGTAATTCAAACGCAATCCGTCCTATCCAAAGGATAGAATCACGGGTTATTAGTGGAAGGGTCTATCAATCGTGTGAGGTGTTATTGCGTAGCACGTGCGGTCCACTGGCAGATATCAGGATATAACTGAATCACTTTTACACGCATTCCCGCCGCTGAACGGAAGAATCGTCGACTGCCTGCTTCACTAAACAGCAGTCATTCTGAGCAAACTGGCTTCAATTGAAGAAACACCAAGGCGTTAGATATAGCACTTCAAAACAAGGCGCCGTATTATCTGACAAAAACTATTACTCATTGTAATATGATTACATAGGTAAGTCTGTTTGGAATTTTAGCAGTTACTTCCTACGTGGACAAGGAAATAAGATAGCCTGTTGCTTCGTTCTGTTAGTTCCTCTAGAACACTACCTGGTAATTTGACTCTATTTTTCATAGGCTTTCCGTGAACATCGCATGATTTTCAAGCCTAACCGCATCTCCAATCTCATATCCTGCCAAGGAACTCTGTTCTTCACCACAGGACTTCGATCTGAATTGCAGTTTGAGTTAACAAGTGAGATGGTCGACCGCCGTTTGCATCCCTTCCGGTTCCCTCACATCTGATTATTTCTTCCGTGGTATTTAAAATTGTGGAAAAGTAGTCGTCACCGAACGGATTTGCTTCAACATCATTTCTGCGCACGGTACGGAGAAGCAATATATCTAATTGTGTCGTCCCGGTAATCTGGTCCTGTTTCTGACCTATGTGTGTTCACCCAACTTCGCTATTAACCCAGCCCTACGCATCATATGGTCAAGGGCTCTTTCTCTCCAAATTTTTCGATAAAGGAGAACAAAGGATTCCATTTATTTATCATTCAGTACCCTATATGCGTGGTTTCAACATGAATTGCGCCTTTCCCGACCTAAGGTTATCCACTCTTGGAAATACAATGCTTCATTAAGTAATATTAGTTCCCTAGGTTACTGGTCCGAATTTCGGACTACACTCCAAAAGTTCGCTTGATCTAAATCCGGTCACCAGTTTAACCCTGTTACTCCTGGCCTTTAGGTTCTAGTGTACCTTTGCTGTGTCGCCTGTGAGTGCCTTCACGTCAATCTTTACACACTCCTGTCAGCCAACACCTCAGCAACAACTCTCCCCTAAAGGGCCAAAATCAGTCAGTGAAGCGTCTCTTCCCCTGACTGGCACAACTCCCAGCGTACAGCCGTCACTGATAACCCCCGCACCGAACAGTTTGCAACAGTCGGACAACCATCCGGCCCACACATATGCCCACAACGCTTCTTTGCACGTGATGACAGCGAAAACAGCAACGCCGATGGGAAGTCGTTGCCCAAGCGATAGCGGTCGATCAAAGTCAATTCGGGAAGAAACCAGCGAGCCGGAACGAGCCAGTACCAACTTCGCAAATCTCATCAGACAGTATCTTCTTCGACACCGTGACCCTACTCTGAACCAAGGTAGGACTCGCTTAGACTGGTAATACCCGATGTGAATGAAATGTTAGTTAGCGAATGGATATAGTAGCATGCTACTGTATGAGGATAAAAAAGACGAAGTTGATACCCCGCAACGTTAGTATAAAATAGAGAAACTCTCAACCTTGTTTATTTCAGTGTAGAAACATGTTCTGCATGAAAAATTAGATGGAACCGATGCTGTTACGTCGGAGTTGTATAGTTAACCTTATCAGTAGGTAGACGAAATGCACGTTTTGTAAAGAGTAGAGCTAATTGGATCAACCACTACATATTCTTCAGCTGGCGTCGTTATCAGTCGCGAATCCATACAAGTTATCCGGGTGAATAGGAACAGCAAATAGAATGTTGGTCATGATGATTATGGACGCTGTGAGATCAAGACGCGAAATATGTTTTTGATACAATTTTACTATTGCACGAGCAAAGTACTGGTTAGCTGTTCTCAGTGCTGTTTGTTCCATAATTTTGTACACCACATACTGTATTTGTTGCTAGCAAGCTGCTCATTTAGCACAACGTTTCAGCGTTTGTTGGACTACCGTTATTATTTCATCCACTTTGACCGAGGTGACATGTGGAAGTTTGTTAAATGTGTTCATTTTTCCTGAAATCATAACGGTTTCGGTTGATAATGAATCATCAATTTTACCGTTTCGTGCAGATCTTTTTTCCACTGTTGCCTTGCCGGTTCATTCTATTGAGCAGAGCCACTATCATTTGGGGCCTTGAGTTTTTACCCGTGTTTATTTCGCATATACCCACAAAGCACGACTTCTGTCGGTGCTCAAACAACGTGCTCTACCAAGGCGCCAGTGTTCAGTTGTTCAACTGCCAACACATGCGTATCGTGGCCATCCACTCATATTCACGCAGACCTTGTGACTTGCCTAGTGGCAACCAAACCGTGGCGAAGAGCACTTGACAGAATGAAGGAATCCGCACCGGAAATGCATCGGTTTCCTAAATCCGGGTCTGTAAAATTGGTGTTCACATTACTGTTGTTTAAACTGTCCTGTCGTCGCCCAGTTATTCCGGTTAGTCAACAACGGGGCGACGAAACACTGGACTCGAGTTTCATCCCCATGAGAGAACACCAGCAGTGCACATCCTTAACCGTTCCAGGAGTTGAACCCCAGGTATCCGGCATGCGAGGTGAGCATGTTACCACTACGTCAACACGTCTGAACGGGTAAACGTGTTCGCGCATGAGCAATGCGATTGGTCTGCTCTACTTGAGTACTGTGTTTGACCGCTTTGGTGTAGACTAAGCAGAATCATTGCCCCAGTACAAGAGAGCTGTCCAAATGAGAACGATTCGAATAAAAAATCACATTCGCCAGTTTGACCATTGGGAAATGTGATTGTGCAGTGGTCACGCTGGTGATACAGATGGCGAGAACAGATTTCAGCCTCGAAGTCAGACGTTAGCTTATGGGAGACAGGCACGAAAGCTGTGATCATCTTGACATTAATGGTACCGCAAAAAAGATCCTGACTTTGTTTGCGAACTAAGTCGACCTCCCTACTTCATCCACTAACGAAATCGATTATTTCTCTTGTGGTTAAACGGCCGATGTGAGCCTGGTAGTTGGCCGTGCTCTTTGCTACATGTGACGACCCCGGCCACTGGTTACCTAGCTGGATGAGGTGATAATTACGTTAGGGACACGCCAGTTTCACTATTTAACCGAGCACTTGGGTTAGTCCACCGCTGGATTCGCGTATTCACCTTTAGGCGTTTTGCAGTGCTTGTTAGAACAGGCGGTTCGACTCTAACTAATCTAATGATGCCCGCTGTGTACCAAGTGCTGTCCGTCGCAGTTATCTGACGTCAATGGAGAAGTGACACCTAACCACAATCACACTAGCAATAGCTTTGTTTATTGCTAAGGTTCTTATAGATCAATGGAAAATGTGCCGATTAGGATGGTCGACTAACCGAATCAGCGGTTGCATGAAGAAACTCGAGCCGGCATACCCACGGTTCGCGTGTGAACTGGAAAATTATTTGATGCATTACCTTCTTGGTGAGAACGGTTGTGGGTGTATTGAATGAAATTCTCCGACGGTTTTGTGGCTCTCTTTCGCGAAAGAAGTGACTGACACTGGCACCACCAATGCGGCTAGCCACAGGCTGGTCAGTAAGCTGCTATACATGTTGTGATTGATGCAAAATTCATGTGTCTCGGCAATTGTGTTCCCCATTAGACCGATACAAACGCTTTCCTAATACCACCCGATAACATACAACCTAGCCATAGCTAGTTTGTTATTTGGCTCCCCTTGTGGGACACTTCTGTCACTGAGCAGTTCTGCCACAATGTCTATTCGCCTGTGGCTAAGATGAATAGGTAGGTAGACCAACACGCAACCTCCAGACAAATGTTCAAGGTCCCGGTAGATGTCTGAACACTTTCGTCAGTTCCAGATCTACACGCAGGTTTTTTTTATCCCGCACCTGTTAACCGATTTTGTGCTGTCCACTGCACTGCTTGAGGTACACTACCACAATAATTTACTTTCTTTTTACAGAATGGATTTGCCTATCGTGTGCTGCAGCTTGCACTATTTTCCATATCCCAATTTTTTTTCATAGGCACCTCCTAGGAAACCTACATCTCGAATGGACCGTACAGAGTGAAAGCTCAACGCTGATACATAATTAATACACCTGAAACCTATCGGGGGCGTACGTGTGCGTTTTGTCATGGCCAGCAGTGGAAAGTGTCAAAACCTGGTTGATTGGACAGTACTTACACATGTGGCTGTTCTATACGCATCCTTGGCTTAGTTCATTCACACTCCCAAGATGGTTTTCACAGTCATCCTCCTAACCCCTAGATATGCCATAGACGACTAAACACGTGGGGGGAAAACATGTGCAACGATTTAGCGCGTTAAATTTGACGCGGGACTGGTGAAGATGCCTTATATGTGTGCATACTAAAACATGCAATAAAGTTACTGCTTACCTGTCAACATAAGTGACCTGAGTTAAGACGATACAATTAATCTAGAATGTGATGCTATATGACGAAGACGCTGGTGATCGCTTTGATTTGTGTTGCATAGCAAAACAATACACCTACAACTTCTTTATCAGACGCTTACTCAGATGGTTGGGTGATTTGTGAGTACCCTAGTGAAGTGCGACTGAAATCTCTTTTGTAGGTTGCAAAAACAGGTATTGGTTATTGCTGGCGTTTTCGTGAACGATGCTATGCATTTGTTTTTTGTGTATATGAAGTATACATAGTACTGCCTTTTTATACACTGTTGATATTGTATTCCACTTTGATTACAGTTTACAGTGTATGCGTGATCAGCTGATAAGTCACCTTGTTTTGGCACAAAAACTTATAAAAACAATTCAGTGTGTTTGGTAGATGCTGCCTTATAACGGAGGAAGCTACTTCCCAATAGTTCACTCGCCTTGTCTTTCGAATGGTGACGAAACGTTTGCAAGCCAGTTGTCAAGCTCACTGAACGGATTACAATCGTGGTTTTATTTCCTACTGCCATGCTACTATGTCTGAACTAAATGGTTTGTGTGCGGCGGGAGTCCGTCTGCGTCCCAACTCTTGGAAGCTCCTAGCGGAGCTGTAGTCTAGGGTGGGCACCACAGTATGATGTTCTCCATTCACCAAACTAGCGCACAAAGGTTAAATTCTCATTTTAAAGCCGTGAAGAACAAACCGATTGGCCCTCCCGCCCAAGCGGCTACTGAATGCTTGAAATTTTATCGCCGTGATGGGAATTTCAAGTTCAGGAACTCTTATGTGAGGTGATAAGTCCAACATGGTGGAATTTCTGGGTGGTATTTGTGTTTGGATTGTTCTCCGGAGATGCAACCCACGAGGTCTGCCGCCTGGGCTTGAGTGCTAGTAAAAGCTGAATTCCGCATTGTGAAAGGCCCCATGACAATGGATTCAAGGCAGTACAACACAGTTTGTGTAGCCTTTGATTCAGTTTCACTTTGTCGATGGATCACACCTACAAATGACAGGTTGAATTTGGGTACCGAAAGCATTTGGTTTTAGTTTAGCAAACTGGTTGCTTTGTTTCCTCTGGCTCCATAATATGGGTCGGAACAGGTGTGTCGTTTACGAAGTCAAGTTTTTAAGGTGTTGCTACCCATTGATTTCGTTTGCAGATTTGGACAACGCTCACAACGATAATTTGGACGACGAATTCGGATCTACTATCGGGTCTCGGCTTTGGAAATCAACACAGGCCTTTAAACGACGCCGTCAAAGTTCCAAATCTCAACAAGCGCCATTTTTAGTTAACACAAGAGTCATCGGATCGGGTGATCTGCAGCTCACCTATCGCTTCCATAGACGCGCACGGAACAAACGCAGTATCATGCTGGATCCCTTTGAGCAAATGGACATATTTTTCTCAGCTAATCTATCGAGTCTTGGGTATAAGGATGCCTACGTGCTTCGACGGTCATCGGAACAACGGAGCCGCCTATCGCATTTCCAGATGCAAGAAGCTATCCACACGAGGCCATTGCATGAAAGCATTTACAGCATCACTCGATCTGGAGCTCAGTTGGACAACAGTCAACAACCCATACATACCAGCCATGTCAGCTTTGCCAAACTCACGCCAACGAATAAACGATCGTTTATCGCAAGCTTATCTTCAATCAAAGAACCAGCAAAGCCCAGCTTGCTGCATGATGAACAAGAAAAAGCAGAACGAAACGAGTACCTGGGTGAGGATCCAGAAACATCGGTTCATTCCACGCCCTTGGTTCGACGATTTCGTCAAAGACTAGTCGCATTGTTCGATTTACGATTGTTTACCGACTCTTCTTTCCTGTACCTTCTAGCCGTAGGTGTGTTCAATCAGCTGGCCTACTTCATTCCGTTTGTCTATCTGGTCGATTTTGCAGTGAGCAAGGGACATGAGCGCGGCCAGGCCATTCTCTTAATTGTAATACTTGGTGAGTTTATTTTGTATTGTCCTAAGATGTCAGAAGGAAGTACGCAGTATTTGTGACGAAGCTGAGTAAATCTCTCTCCGCGTCTCAGCACTTTTTGCACTGGGCCCTTTTCTATGGAAAGTTATGGAAACTTGCTTCGATTACAACGCCTATCTGAATTCAGAGCCTAAAATAGGGATGGGATAGAAGAGAACTTGATTTGCAACGAATCCGAGGAGAACACAATTAAGCTTGTTATTTTTATTTGAATAGAACTGTGAAGCATAAAGGCATCTGATGAGCACGTTTCGTTCGTCACCCGAAATCCACCACCCTCAATGAGTTAGTCAGTGTTGTATTTTTCCGTAAACTGTCACTGTCGTTTACGAAACCGTTGCCTGACAACATATTGAAACTAATGCACCTCCCAAAATAATTAAGACGTCCCCCCAGCCCGAACCCTTCCACCTTGGATTGCGAAAAGCTTGTGCATTTTCTGCATATTCAAAATCATAATCATCATACTTGGATGCGAAATGCACGTCAAAGGATTGAATGACCTTGGCCAGTCCATCCAAGTTCTTTTCCTTTCTAGTCCTCGTGGAAGGTGTCGTTAGTATGTTGTCTTCAAGACCATCGGATCTGTCATATCTACCTTCTGTCTCCCGCTCCAGAGCCTTAGTGTCAGCAAAAGTCTTGCCAACAACAACACAACAGCTTTATTGGCTACAAGCGAGTGCAACAGTTACAAGAGACCTCGCGCTAGTTGAATGGCACTTTTTATCGATCCAGGCTGTTGCTGAAATGATTGATTGATTCACTGGTCTAGATGTTTGCAGGCTTCCCTACTGAGATTTTCCTGGAGTTTGCGGGTTTCAATAGGCTTCAGGCATTTTGGGATTATTTGCAGGAATCTGACCTTCTGGCATAATCCCACGGATTATTCTTGATCGAAGCTCGAGGTAACTGAGTGGTTAAGGCGCGAAATTACCGACCGGAAGATCCGTGATTCGAGCCCAACCTCAGCATCCCGACTGCCCTTGTCTAGGCTTGGGCAACCTGGCAGTATCTCAGCCCTCGTGCTTTCTTCAGCTAGCGCGGCAGCTAGGCGCCGAAAGGGTGTTACTGCTGAACACTTGTTGAAATTGTAATCTTGATTGTGATCTATTAGTACAGTGATGTATAATGCGTGTGACGTTATCAGAATGGTCCTTTTTTATTCTCTATTCCAGTAACATCACTCGGTCTTATTTACCTTTCCATTCTCTTACTGCCAACCAGGTTCATTTCACACGGCCGGCCGGATTGTCGCTGGATGCGCGGCAAATCTGGTCTGGATGGATACAGTCTATTTGAGCGGGATCGGTACACTTGCTGGAGGTATCTGCAACATCGTTTTGCCCTTGGTCTTCCCATCAAGTTTTCTGTGGTATTCGATCTACGCCGCATTGTTTGGTGTTGCCTGTGGTGAGTTTGACCAGACACTACTCATAAAGCTGTCGGTGTTCCCCACCAAACACACCTAATCCCGCTGCTTTGCAAACACCCCATAATAGTGGGCGAATCTGTTTTACAATATGAATTTCGATGATAAGCTGCACTCTTGAGTACTCTCCGTTTTCTTTTGAAGGTGTATTGTTGTAGCTTCACGTCTTGGTTCTGATATATGTGTCATTCCATTTTATGCCATTATTTATGCCCGCACACACACACACGCTTATTTGGTTTCCAGCTCTTTTCGAGCCCTCAGCGCATCCTAAAATGCTCTTCCTATCCCCTCATTCGTTGCAAGCGTTCCCGATTCCAATGATCCACCTACTATTAGTACGGTTCCTCGGATTGGAACGGCTAACTGCGAGCTACAGCAATTTGAATCTGGCCAAGGGAATCGCGTCCGTAGTTGGGCCACTTGTAGCCGGTGAGTAGACCTTATTGTTAATATTCATTGTACTATTGAACAATGACCGAACCGTATTGTACCACCGTGTATTGTCTACGAGAATTCTGTGTGGCAGTTGTGGAATCCAGTTATACCTGCTACCTATTTTTTTCAACCATTTCCTGTGCGAGGATGGAGTCACTTCTTAGAAGTCTTCGGTTATAGATGTTTACTCAAGACGGTCGATGAAGAGGTTTTCAATCCAATTTTGTCCTCATGCTGTGGGTCGTGGACAGCTCGCAACTCCAGATATTCAAGATCAACTGGTCATCGAGCCAGAAGAAGTGCCCTAAATATTAGCTGGTGTGAAGTTCGGCAGGACCCGGGAGATGCTATCAACATGGCGGATGCTGGGTCTTTTTACTCAAACTGTAACGGGCCGTGAGTGGCAATAGGGGATCTCGAGCTTTATAGAACAGCAAGTAAACAAACTCTTTTGGATTGAGACTGTGTGTATAGAAGTCACCAATGTGGATAACTCTCAGAGATCGGTCTAGCCTGCACTGGCTCAAATCAGCTGAAAAACATCCTAAAATACGAGGTTAGTCGACAACAAACGTTCCCATCCTTATGCATCAAATCGACAGACTGAGAACCTCAAGGATTTTTGTTATCCAAAAAGAAGGACTGTCAGTGAGACTATTCTACTAAACTCCAGATTAATGTATCAAAATCTCCATCCGCCGCTATTGTGGAGCCAGGTTTCTCAGTCCCAGGAAACTCAGTAGAAAAGTACCATCGCGTTTTTAGTTTTTATGTCGTTTGTGTTACAAGCGGTAGCGAAATATCAGTAGCCCTGGTGAATTCGTTGTCCATCAAGATTAGCAACTGCTTTGCAGACGCTTCCACTACCATCCAAGGTGGCATCATTATTGCGCTGTTGGACACAGACAGTTTTGACCACAGTGAATCATTGCTTTTGGAAAACTCGGAACAGAAAGACCGGTTGGACAAAGCAACTCAGTAGAAATTTGCACGTAAAAAGTTTTCAAACTTACAATGCTGTCGATTTTTTTCTATTTCAGTTAACATTGTCGAAACCACGGGTCAAACTGATCATTACTTTTTCGTGGCTGGGGTTTGCTTCGCACTGTCCGCACTCGCTCATTTAGGACTTTGTCGATTTCCCTGCTCAAAGCCTGTGGATGAGCTGGAGGACGATTTTCGGGCTGACTGCTGCATGTGTCTAACCGAACGTCAACAAGAACCGCAAGACTATATAGAAGAGGATGAAGAATTGCACGCAGATCTACCCTTGAACTACCATTAGTAGGATCAGACAACTCAGGAAATGATTCCACCCTCGAACCCACTCTTCTACCTTTTGCTGCCATGCTGTTGGCCCCAGACCTCCCAATTTTGCTTAATCCACTCATTACTGCCTTACGCCCGATTCCTTCTGGCGTTCCTATTTATTTCAGTCCTCTGCAAGATGCTCAGCTCCGCTTTTGCTATTCACATCCTTCGTTTTGCTAGGCCCTCTTGCACGTAAAAGCCAGATCTTGATTTTTGAACATTTTGCCATAGGTTAAATACTGCTCTGGGTTGAATACCGCTTCAATCCGGAAAAAGTTGTGGTTTTGTTGTATTTGACTAGCACGTTTTTGAATAGGCATCTTACTTAGGGATTACTTTTCCAAGTGAAGTGATGCGATTTGGAGTTGATTAGCTCGCAGTCATTCGCACTGGGCTACAGCTTATACCCTTAACCGGTAGGTGGGCTGTTTCAGCTTCGATCTCGGGCTGGTTGTCTGAGCCAACCTAAAAATGCTCATTCAATTGACGTAGGAGTCACCATATTTCCAAATTTACAGGATTATCGTACAATGCACTTAGGCGAGCAATCCATGAATACATTTGTAATATTATCGCTCGAGCTTCCAGGAAGTAACCAGCTCCGGTATCATTCTACACACCGAGTGTTTTTGCCAATAACTTTGTAAATTCCGGGTGTTTTGGATATCGTCATAAATGAACGCACCGACCACTGCCCCAGTGAAATCCGTTCATTCAGTTCCCTCACACTGTAGCTGTTGAGTAAACCGTTTTTTCGATCAATTATAGGCATTCCACTTGGCTTCACTGAGGGGGCAGTTTTACAGCCCCGCAGCCATGAGAAGAGGGCAAACAACACAAATTCCAGCATGTTTCTAGTCAATACGATCATGTTTATGGGTTTTACGCAGTCCAGTAAGGAAAAATTTACGAGATTTTATCTGCATATGATAATCGATCCACTCCACTGCCTACCTGGCGAGTGAATTTCGGAAATCCCTATCCTAACTCCTTTCAATAACACTAAGTTGATCAATCGATATTTCTCTCAGCCTAACTTTCCAGAATATATTTCACTACTTAACTACCAATGTACTAGTCGAGTCAAATCGCGAGAAAATGTACACCCAGAGGGTGAATTTCCTGCAACGCTTGCTTGATGATGCTCCCCTTCAGTTCGGTCCCTTCGTTCGTTTTCGGCAACTTGGAAAGTTCGTCGTTAAAATGATCAACACTGAAGTGCTGATTCGTGCACAGCCGCACACGTGAATGAGGATTTAATGTCCAGCATTCACTGATGGTAGATGTAACATACTGAGCGGATTGGGCGATCGGAGACAGGTAACAAACCAGAATATCATCAGCATACTTAACTGTACGCAATAAATTCTCCAAACTCCCAATTCTTTCAGTCGCTTTTAATAACGTAAACTAAAAAATTCTACATGGTCGTGGCGTTGTGCTAGCTCAGAATCTAGGGCAAAGTATGATCAGTGACGCAGTAGCATTCAAAAACACGGGCGTACTGTCCGTGGAGGAAATGATAAAAGTGGAGTTTGTCTGCTTGCACACCATGCCAATTTCCCGTTGCACCTACTGCTTTGCTTTCTAGAGTGGAAAAAGGTTAAAGGTGGCTCGCGGAATCATTATTCCATATATCCTTATACCAGAAGTGGAATTATTTGTTCACTGATACCGTCCTACATAACTCATGGTTATCTAGGAAGGACAGACAGGTTTCCAGAGCAAAACAGAACACACTTCAAGATGATTTTAATTTTTGACTTTTTAACTTCATTTTATTATGTTGGCAGAATTGACCATTTAATTTGGTTCGCTTTTGCGTGATATCTCTCCACACAACTGAAGTTTCCTTCCCCTATCATTCAACCTCATTTTTTACAACTGAAGTTTCCTTCCCCTATCATTCATCTTCTTTTTTGTGGAAAGCGAATAACCGCAAAAGTATAGGCGTAATCATAAAAAGTTTGTAGTTGTTTACAGTTTCACTCCTTGTGAAAGTCCTTACGAGTTTTCTGTTTTCACGCTTCCTTGGTAAACACGCAGACGATCAATGATGGTTCAAGGTCAACAAAACCTGTGGTGCATATTTTGGTGTGGGCGCAACCATGTAAACTCATCTTGAGGGAGGCTGGCCAGTGTATCATTCCCCCCGCCCATACTCGGGTGAACTGTCAAGCTGGACGCACAAGAGCACCAATGTCCTAGCTTCTACGGAGCCATGCAAATTAAGTGTCATGCTTCCGATGGTTGACAATTTGGCAGACCGGTAGACCAGCAAGGTCTCATTTTTGTATCAGCTGAATGAGAGCCTTAAGCCGTGATGATACCCATCAAATGGTGAACACACAGGGCTTGAAGCAACTGAAATAGCGATAAGTCGCCAACCACATGAATCTTGACACGGTTTGGGAACTGGTATCCTGGATATAGTGAAGAGGTTTCAAAAGTAGTGCCCGTCCCAGTAGACAGGACTGTAAATGGGATTTGAAAACAATGTCCATCACTCAGGTTCAGAAGCTTCACGCTCTTTATAAACTATTTCAGTCGAGGTTCTGGTGCACCCTGGGGCGTTTTACGCTCCAGGCTTGTGGCGACGTTAACTACGGCACTCACGTGTCGCCACTGCAGTGACTAGCCAACAGACACCCACAAAGCAACTCGATGAACCATCACATGTCAGTGCTTAGTGGGTAGCATCTCGTCAGGTGGAGTGTGTGCAATTTGAAATCGAATACTGCTTATCCCTTAGTTGTGTCGTTCAGCCATCAGAGACGAAAGACATTATTAAAGTGAACGACAAAATCATCGTCTCGGAAGTAAATCATACTACTCAGGAAATATGTTACGATCCTTCGCAAAAACAAGCTATCTATGTAGCTAGCTGCCTGACCCTATGGAGTTGACATTCCGCCATCTCACGGTATTAATGAGGTATCTCGTACATGAGGCGTTATGCTAAATATCCCTGAATGTTTCTTCCTTAAGTCCTACATTGTGCACCGCATCGTGCTTACTTTCCACTGACTAATCGAAGCAGTACATTGACTTTGCTTGTCTGGAAGAATGTGGCATCGTTCTCCGACATTGAGCTCAATTTTAAGGTTTTGTGAGCAATGATGTGGACGTTGATCGTCCGGTGAAAGACTAGGATGTTCGATTACTTCAGATGGGTAACCACGTGTTGGGGATATAGACTGGGTTTGACCAAGTGGCACGGTGAACCAAATACGGATCGATTGAGAGAGGCAACGTTTACAGCAAAATCCATAATTCTCATTGCTCTAGCCTGGACCGTGCTACATCGACTAACTTCACTGATTCTCGTCTGAGCTCGTGCTACTTATTCGTCTGCATAAGGTTCCCAAATTCGCTTAATTGATGTTATTACAGGAAAATCTCAGTTGCAATAACACAGGCCATCTTCATAGCCTTCAGCCCATAGCGCCAAAAGGCGATCCAAAAAAGCGCCAGAATGCACACGTGGATAGGTTTGGGACATTCTCACCGAATAGAACGACTATTTTAATTATTCGACCAAGGCAAGACAGGGTCATTTCTGCTCAACAATTCTACAGATTTCAACATTGTGAAGATCTTGACAGAAGTGGGAACTTTCCAACACTGGACAAAGTGACTTTAAATTGGATTTTAAATTTACTTCGACTAGAACATCACCTGGATGTTGGTATCGCAGTTCTACATAGGAAATCGTTTACGCAGAGAAGAGTTTGGAAGTAAGGTAGTGGAGATCAAATAGTTACTGGACGTTTTCATCCAATTTTGTGGGGTTTGTGGGCTAAATTCCCTCTACCATCGTCCATTGATTAAACTGTTTTGTATCTTGCGTCATATTTGTTTGATTGGACGCTTGAAATCTCTGAAGGTCGGAAAACCTGTTTACATAAATCATATGCATACATGTGTTGGTCAGCGGATTTCTGTTGGCACAGCCTCGAAAGATCATGCCGAGGGGCGTGAGGCGAAGTAGACTAGACGCTCATTGCACCTACCAATCAATTCCAATGCTGTTCACGACTATTCTTGAATCGGCTTGTTATTTTGTATGTGATGAGATTGCATCTCCTTTCTGAAAAAAAGAGCAACGCCAAGTTGTTCTTCTGGTCACCCAACTCAGATAAACCTTGTGAGCAGCAACGACAACTCCCAAAACCAATAAGGTGTTTTGAGGGCTCTAAGCAGGAAAAACGCTGTTTAATAAAAGTAGCAGTCCTGCGTGTGAACTTGCAATTTTGCGCCGTCTGACCACTCAGTCATTTCAAAAGCTCAGCACCCTATTTACAACACGTTCATTCATGTTCCGAAGTGCAGAACGAAATGTGGTTTGTTCCTGGTGGTAGGACGAGGTTAATGCGATGGCGAGCATTGATATTCTATACACAGATTATAAGCCAGGAACTTGGAAACCAGGAATGCTTGGTTCTGGGACTGTCCACACCGTACTAAAAGGACTGCGCGCTGTGGGGAAAACAATGTTGACAGCAGTTTTTCATAACCTGACATTTCCACCGCTATAAGTAACCACCAGAGTCACATAATCGGTATCACTAAGGGACAGGAGAAACTGACTGACCGGGGTACCTACCTGTGTGTGCTCAACCCTAAGAGTGGTTGAGAGGGGCGGTCAAATCTGTGGCCAGCTTTACCTTTAGTTGAGTAATCATGTGGAGTTTGGTGACAGCCGTTACTCTTGATGGAGTAGTTAGCTGCGCCAAACTCTTACTTGCTTTTTGACTGTCCCAGTTTAACGCAATCCAACAGAGCAGGTAACCGCAGTACCAACTTTAGTTAAGACACATTAACGTTGCTCCAACGGAACTGAAAACTAGGAGGAACAACAAACTGGTCGATAAATTGGTGTCTAAAGTGTTTTCTACAGCCTATACTGTCTGTCCATTCCATACGCCAAAATCAATAAAAATCAGTGGGATATCCTACTAATATCCCAATGAACTACATCAGTTTATTCCCCCGTAATTTCATTTTACCTCGCATTCTGTCATGGCCTGGCAGTCGTTTTAAACTTGGTTGGTACATTCGTCTTGTTTGTGACCATAGATTTTACCTGACTGTTCTCAGCCCCGTTTGGACGGATGACTATCTACGGGGATGAGTTTGCGTACGCTTTCTGGGTTTACTTTGGTTCTTAAGCGACATCCCAGCACCGGCCTGAGTCAATGTCTTATGCATATCCGCCAAATCAAATGTATTCACCGAAACACATCATCATCTCAGTCCTCTTACGATAACTGTGACAATACCGTTTTCTAGATGATTCGTAATTTCGACTGCGATGGAAAATCTCTCCAACATTCAGTCAAACCTTGTAGAGAGAACGGCCGCCTTGTTTTAGAAGGAGTAATCCTTAAGACGGTTAGTTGCTTGTCCGTTTTGTCCAAGAGAATAGTTTTCCACTTGACAACAAAAGGCATCGGTTGGGATTCGAGCAAACCACTTTAGCAACACTTTAGCACTAAGTTTAACGTCGGTCTTGGGTGAATATTAGTCCAACCAGTTGTCGGTTTATTCAGGCAATCTAACTAACTACTGATAATTCATCAACTTGCTTCACGCGAAAAGTCACTGATCTTAGTGAACGACTGTTGATTTCCGGGCCGTGGTTTTATTTTTACTGGGCGACAATAGAGAAGATGTACTTTGGTCTAGAATAGCTCACTGATACGTTTCCTTTTGTCAGGAAAGGAACGCGCTTCAGTACCGTGTATACTAAAATTGGATTAATACGGCCTCCAGTCAAAGAAAATTCTCTGCAACAAACTTGGAGGTACCCAACAACAAAACCCCACACTAGAAGTCGTTTGTGAAGTGTGTACTTCTTGATTGAAGTTCCCATAGAAAACAAAACCGAACTATGGATATACCTTAATGTTCCCAAACTGCTTGATTTCCCTCTAAATAGGAAGTATCGCAACCAGAAAATTGTTCGTTACCGCCTAAGATTTATCAGGTAGAAGTCAAGCGAAAACTGCTGAATTCACCGAAACTGTCGACAATGCGAGCCCACTTGGCTTGATTTGGCTATATTGGTTTCAGGGTATCCTAATTGTTTTTCGATGTTTCCAGATCGACCAATTTTAACTCTGTAATAACAAAATCGATTCTTCCTCGCACATTTACCTTATTCTCTCTTGCTAAGTATAGGATTATTACACGTTCGTATCGGTCTACGTGTCGGGAGCTGCGTACACATGTATACGCGAGTGTGCCATCTCTTATCTCTTTTATCTATCTCGCATCTTTGTGAGTACACCCAATCAATTTTCACATTACTACACGATAAAATAATGGTAATTCGGAGTGATGAACAAGTTAGGCCTAAACTTACGCATTGGTCTGACAAAGTTGAAACGCCGTTTTCGACTTTATTGTTGGCAGAAAAAGCCCCTACAATTCCCTTACAATTATCTATTTCATCTGCGGTGGTCAGAACACGGTAGTGCGCACACTCACTACTAAGGCGAGATCATATCTCATGCATTACGCTAGTAAAGTACTGAATGGTCCACGAGAGTGTACGCCAATTTGGTTCTAACGGGACACTCAACTGATACCCAGCCGAAACTCTCAGTTATGATATTTAGCTGGGCTTCAGTTGAGTGTCCCGTTAAAGCCTACTTGGTGTGCACGTGAGTGTATTTCGTTGATTTCGTACAACTTGGGTACAAATAGAACACACGGTCGACGGAAACTCGGGGACTGCGCCTATTTGATGTGTTCCAGGAAGGGCGAAACCGGTTGTGGGCAGTCGAAGAGTCCTAAGCAACCTTGTGAATGAAAGCCTGTGTAATTTAAGGCTCTCGTTTTCCGCAACTAGTTTCAACTACTGCTACTCGACTGGCATCATCGGGGCAGCAAACAAAGATACTAATAACCGAAAGTCAAGGTCAATTAAACTGACTACTCTTTACCAAATTTTTCTAATATTTCCCCATAGTATATATTTTGAAAATATGAAGTTTCAAGTGTCACAGTTTCCGAATTCAGAAGTTGCTTACTACAGTCATCATCATCATCATCATGGGCAGCATGACATCAGTGTACAACACTGATGCTTCGCTGACGTACAACCTGATTTATTTGGAAGCCTTATTGTGAAGAAAATAATAAAGGTGGAAGGGTAAGGGACTTAGTGCTACCTTACTACAAGCATTCCGAGGTGCCTACACCTCCAGACACTCCTTCGGGCAATCTGGATAGAAACGGACAACACGAATTCCACTGACATTGATAAGCAGCCATATCTTACTTCATTCTGGATTTGGCAAGGAAAACAGCACTCTGTTTGGAAAACGATGGTTCGGCATGCGCAACACATGTCCCAGCCAACACAGCTTCTGGTGCTGGACACATTCCTCAGTAGAACTCCCCCTTTCACAACGGAAAGATTGCCTTCTGACTGCCTAGTTACGGAATCTCCAACACCAACCCACACGAGCTGTGGTTCTGAGAAAACGTTTGTCGAACACCTGAGGACGTCTCAGTTCCGCTGCTCGAACAGTTCAAGTCTCACAGCCATACAACAAAACAGTCAGCACTGTAGCCTGATACATCTCTTGAGACTCAAGAGTATATCGCTTTGACGCCATAGGTGTCTCAAATTAGCAAACGCGACCCAAACATTACAGATTCGTGCGTTGACCTCATCTGTCACACTACAACCAGAACTAATACAACGTCCAAGATACGTGAAACGCTCCACAACTTCCAGTGCCTCTCCCTGGATTTGTCCAGGAGCATGACCTTACACTTTATGGGTGCAAAGGGCATACCAAAGGATAAGATGACTTTTGTCAGTTCATCCAAAAACACCTGCGCCTTCTTTTCTTCGAAGGCGAGAACGATATCATTTGCATATTCCAAATCAACAAGGTTTTCGTCACAGGCTATTTAAACACCGGAGTTTTGAAGGCCTTACAGCGTTCGTCTCATTATCTCATGGATCCTCCTCTCTCTCCTCATGGAATGGGAAGAGTGTGCACCCGTGACGGACGGGAGCTTTTGGAGAGCTCTCCGTATACTCCTACACATCCGGAAATCTGAGAAGACAAAGAACGCATTACGTTCACAAACATCCGGAGGCATTCCTTGATGGACAAGGTGTCAAGATGAACAGTCATCCATTCGTGAATAGGTTACTTTTCGGAGGTAAACATCTACGGGGGTTTACTTGCAGTGTGTGTTGAAGGTTAAAACCTTGGAAGAGCCATATGTGCCACGGATCGTTTTTATGGCACGTTTTATCAGAAATCCACTCCGGCTGCCTGACGCATAGCCAGGTTTGAATGTTCTAATGAAGGATTCCCATTGCAAGTTCATTGGAAGTTCTCTAGACATGGTATGTGATGATATGGGCCAATTTCCTCATATGCACTGCATGTGTCTTCTCATGCTCGGTGGACTGTGATTCACCGAATTGATTACAGTATGATATTTCTACATCCTTATATTCAAAGGATTCTATAGCCATGCACTATCTTTTATGGTCACGCCGTAATTATCCTAGCCGATTGTTTTGGTTCACACTTTTCTGACTCAGACGCAATGTTTTACTCCATTTCGATGGACTGCTACTGAAGAACTTTGCGCAAACCTCTCGAATTGATCCAGTTGAACGAGTATTCGTAGCTTATTTTGACATAAGAGGACGGCTTTCAAGCATAAGTGACACAAATCCAGGACATTGGAATCCATCATCACCGATCTTTTCACATTTTTTCATGCGTTCTTCTACAAATGGGCATTTCTGACCTCGGCTGCGCAAAAGTTTCGCACCATCGAAAATCATCGTGAATCAATACGAGATGTTTTCTGGTTATGCTCATTTCCGAAACTCGTAAAAGTGCACCTGAAACAAAACTCACGAACACATTGAAGCACAAGTTCAGAGATCACTTTTTATGACCCAAAAGCAAATGGAACTGTATCTTCCGATGTTCGGTTCTTTGAAGGTAGGCTACATGGATCTGTTGGAAGAACTTAAAACCACAGCTGTAAAACCAGAATTTCGATGCCTGATTGTTACTCAGCGCCTTGGAAATGGCGACGAAATGTGGGCCGTCCCATTCTATTTTGTTCAGTTCCCATCATGTTTAGTTCCGTTGTGTTGTTCTTTGTCGACGTCCTTTTTGAGTAATGCGAATAAGTTTCGGTTGTTGTGTATCATATTCCGTATGGTTTCACGGACTGCCCAGTACCCCTGTAACTCACCTCATTTCTGGCAACTTGGAGTATGGATAAAAGCTGAATGCGTTCACGAAAACGTCGAACTACTGATGAGTTTGTGAGTAGCAGAACTAAAAAACGCGTTGTAGGTTGCGATCGTGTGAATTAAATTAATTGCAACAGTGCGTGGTGTGGTTCAGTGCAGCTCCTTTCTAAGTGTCGTTGAGTACGTTCCGAGCAACTGCTGATGCTGGGCATGAAATCCATTCAGTCACACAATGCAACGCCGTCATCAATGGTCATTTGGTCCTATGCGATGATCAAGTTCCGAACCAACTCCAAGCAAGCAGCTCATTTGCTCACAAGTCAGTTGTCATAATCCGTCGTTTGTTTTGGCACGACAATGAAATCGTGGCTTACCAAACCGTACTGCATCCGCGGGGGGTCGTGATTGGCGAATGATTCTTTCCCGCCAACCTAGCCATGCTCAGTTACCAACATCCACACGTGCTTGCATGAGGTTCAGATAAACCCAAACCATGTTCAAACAGTGCTGTCAAAAATTTACTTTTTGATGATTCCGTCTACCAAACACCGATCAAGACTTTCCTCGTTTTTCTTTGAGGCTAGGCAGGCTTCAGTGCATACCAAAAGCTCTCATAACCTGTCCACGTTACTCTGGGCATCTGCTCCTATTTCAACGTTTCAGATATTCTTCAACTAGTTCTTACTATCTACGAGTAAACAATCCTCGTCCGACATTTCTTACTGGGATATCTAAGGTAACAAGC
This sequence comes from Clonorchis sinensis, assembly GCA_003604175.2. Classification (NCBI taxonomy): domain Eukaryota; kingdom Metazoa; phylum Platyhelminthes; class Trematoda; order Opisthorchiida; family Opisthorchiidae; genus Clonorchis; species Clonorchis sinensis. Next base: position 132,127,763 of record CM030369.1, on the reverse strand, counting down.
CACAAGCACGCCAGACCTTTGTACTGCTGCATTTACAGTATAATCTGTGCACAGCCTTTAAGCATAGGGTGTTTACCAGATTGTGACAAAAATGTTCGGAGTTGTCACAGAAATTTAGGATGAATGAAGGACTATGAACAAACTACATGTGCTTTCCAGAATGCAGACCAATACCACCGTTTAGTGCGCTGGACCGGATTTATTTCAAAGAAACACCTACTGAACTGCAATCTCTATCGGATAATTTGTCGCTATCTATTTTGGGATGAATTTTGTATTTCAACAAACGGAATGCTGCGGCCTTTGAATTTCCGTTTACGCTGAATGACTGGGAAGACGCTCATGTGCACAGTACGCATCCTCACTTTACAGTCAGCGTAACTCTGTGGGGGTAGGATATATGGACCAACCTATTAAGGCGCAAAATCGGAATAGGCCAGTTCTGATAGTTTTGATGACAAGGCGATCGGACTCAAGGACGGAGCCACGGATCCCGTTGCAGATGAACTCTCGTTTGCTTCAGCATATACAGATATACATGCCACAGTATTCGACCGATGAGTAGTTAACACACATGCAGGACTGCGTGCATTTATGCTCAACAATCATAAGAATACGGAGTCAAGCCTTTAATGTGGACCGGTATTGAAACAAAATACAGTACAAAAATACAAGCTTACCTCGGATGCATGGCCCAGTACACTAATATTTAGTACTTTGTAAACATGGATATCTTTTGCCTCTCTGTACCTCGACAAAACCAGATTGGTGAGAAAATAACGTCAAGCAGGCCATTCATTAGTCGACAGGCCACATTTTTGACCACCAATCTTCCTTTGTGTCTTTCAAAGCATCCAAAGTAATATGTTTTTCATGGGAATCTCTCGTTTATGATGTTCTTCAACTGAATGTGCTGCACAAAGGCCGCCTCATGTTTCAGTTGGTACACTATTCAAGATATCGCAGTGTATTTTCATAAAGAAAACTACGCATAAGGTTGTTGAAAATATACTACAATATTTCGAAGATCATACCAACTAATACATGAGGTGGCCTGTGTGCAGCACATTCAGTTGAAGAACATCATAAACGAGAGATTCCCATGAAAAACATATTACTTTGGATGCTTTGAAAGACACAAAGGAAGATTGGTGGTCAAAAATGTGGCCTGTCGACTAATGAATGGCCTGCTTGACGTTATTTTCTCACCAATCTGGTTTTGTCGAGGTACAGAGAGGCAAAAGATATCCATGTTTACAAAGTACTAAATATTAGTGTACTGGGCCATCAGGAGGTTTTATGAAGTGGTCTACTGCACAGGACAACACATCGTATCCGCAAAACACTCACTTTCAAAGTAATTTGGTTTTAATGGGAAGCTCAGTTGAATCCCAGCTGAATCCTCGCTAATGATACTGTTCAACTGAATGTACTGCCTCATGTTTCAACTGATAAACTATTCGAGATATCGCAGCATATTTTCTTGAAGAAATACTACTCATTAAGTTACTGAAAACCCTTCAACAGCCTACAAACGGCCTCGCCCTTGTTCGGGCTCATCAGGTAGGCGCAGTGACGTAATTTCCGTCAACGTTGTGTTCTACCTGAACCCAAACTGGACGCCATTCGCGAAACACACTCATTTGCAAATTAATTTAATTTTAACTGGAATTTCGGCTAAATCCTAAAATAATGTCTTCTTAATGATATCCTTCACCACAAAGCTACACGATCGGATGTTAGAATAGCCCTCTTCTTCAAGGCGTTTCTTCAGTTACGTTTTCTTGCACATAGGGCATCCTCTTTCCTCCTCCTTCCCTCGAACTACCTATACTTGTCCTCAAGTGTGAACCATTATTTCGGATCGATATGCGTCTATTTTGAGCGAGTAAATTGATGCCAACAGGATGAGAGTTGAGTGTACATCAAACCAAGGAGGTGCAACTCTCTAATGAGTTTGCCGCATACGTTTAGTTAGAACAAGGGGTGAGAAAGTCGTGGAATGTCGACGATCATTGAAACAGGATCCCCCACCAGGCCCTACGATAACAAATAAGTACCAATTTCTCATTGGTAAACCTATACGGGAACACTTAAAAAGGAAACTAACGACAAACCGGCCATCAGCGGAAAACGTGGCTTGCAATGGTGATCACGAAGGGCATAGATTAATCGTGCAAATGTAAAAAGGACACACTAACACTCTCAGATGATCTGCCGTTAAACTATCTTCGTTTTGGTGTCAAAACGTCCCTCTTCACAATTTACTCCCCTTTGCTCGACTGACTCCCTTTTAAAATCCTCTCTGAACAAAAAACATCAATGAGGGATGCTAAACTCTCCCCTCTACACTGGGCGCGTCATCTTGAGACGGCCAACAATTTTTGCACATGTAGGCCTTTTGCCCCCACGCAAGAAGGACTTTAGTATTTTCTATTGTCTTCAAAGAGGACAACAAGGTATACTGCTATTAGACACTCCAACCGCAGTTTATGCTCAAAAATTTACAAAAAAAAAACTTCAAAATAGGGCCCTGAAACATACTGAGGTATCAGCAATGGGTGTCCGCATGATTTTATCGAATACTGTCCTCTGGGTCGAATGAACAACTTTGTACTTGCTTGACAGACTCACATAAGAGTCAAAACGAAAGCAATGTAGGTAAGATGTGTTTAAACACTGGGAGTTCAACACATGATGAATTGTAGTGCATTACTTCATCCCGCTGTCCTACCTCGGGAACTTCAATACATATCGCAACCGTGTTGCACGTTTCACAAGGCTAATCTATTAGAGTATGGATCAACTTAAATCAAACTGTATCCACAAGGGCCGCTGACATAACTGAATAATGCGCTAGTTAACGGCCCTTTTCTCCTACAGTCGATTTGAGACTCAAAACAACTGACTGAGGGCAGTGATTTGCCCTCGCGGGGGATAAATTCCTTATTTCTGCAGCAGTGATTATCTTATGTACGAAGATGCGGAGTTTGGTCCGTTGAATGAGAATCGGAATGAAAAAAACATGACCCATAAAAGTCTGTTAAACGGGAGTGATTCCTTCTCATCTAGTGCCTCATGGGCGAGCCAGTTCATCAGAGTTAGGCCGTCGGCAGAGATGAAGAGCTGAAACGTGACAGGCCTTGTACTAATAAACATCAAACAGTAAGTTCCGATGACTAAAGTGATTCTGAAAAACTAGAAGCTAGTCACTTAGTATACATGTGCAGTGCTCAGTCCCCGTTTCGTCAATAGCCTTTTAGTATTCAAACTTGGACTCCTATTTTTAACCATTTTGATGTGCATTCGAAACAGAGCATAGTTCACTGCGATGTCTGTAGGAGCTAGATGAGGTGTGGAAAAGCTCTAGACCTTATATCCCAGACGAAACAAGTTTCATGCACTAAGCCTAATTATCATCCGGTAAATCGATTATGGCATGCTGACCTCTCCGGGTATCTAGTGGATCACACTGTGCGTTATTTTCAGCCTCAACTCAAGTAAGGTGACGTGATGCACCAGATAGTGTGATATCAGAGCTGTCTTGATAATTAACCCTTGCCGTGCAGTTATTTTCACGCAAATGTTGGAGCATTCCTATCGTCTCATTTAGAAGACTAGCTGACGAATAAAACGTTTTCGCGATTTCATCTTCAGGTCAGTACGTCGCTGATTTAACAAAAATAGCGAGTGACAAACCGCGTAGTGAGAACTCCATCGCAGTGACTCGAATGGACAACCAGCTGATCGACTGTGCCCTTGACGGATCTAATAACGTCATTTTAGGTGGATATGCTCTCTTCTTTAGGCGTCAATTTGCCTAAACGTACAACGACAAGGAAAAGACTAGGCGGTCGTGTTTTTAGTGTGGACAGGCACATTGTTACTCACTTTCAAGGGGACATTGCAGTGACCCACGATCGCAGAGTGGCTGCTGCAAACATGTGTTGTAAGGATCTAAAAGCCTGATCAAATCCGTCAAAACTCATCTTTGAAGGGCATGCTCATATAAATGGGCTAATTTGCCATCATTAGAGCCAGACGAGCAGGTTACCCAAACAAGATTCCCGTGATGAAACGTTACAAAAATTCGCTGCTTCTCGGTACTCTCGTTAAGTGGGTCAGTCGACATTATAAGTGGAACAAAGCTCTCTTCTCCGATTTCCCAGAATGTATACTAGCCTATGCTCCTGTCTCAGAAGAACAGCGGTGTTACCTTTTGTGTCTTCGTGGGTTACCTGTACTGAACCGCCAGGTTGTCACTTTGAAGCAAGATTTAGGAGTGCAAACATATCATCTTCTTCCAACTGAAATCGGAGCTGTATGAATGAAGTCTGCTTGAACACCCTCAATTGTGCTAACTTTCTCCTTATCGAACGCAATTAACAGATCATCTACATGTCCTTGAAAAGTTCTGATGTTCAGGGGAACTTTTATGTTCGTCTTTGAGCTTGGTGAGTGAGGAAGTTCTCGAAAGTGAAAGTAGAGGAGGCCCAATGGGAAATCCCGTGAGAGTTGAACTGAAAAGGTAGTGTACGTGGACATCGTAAAAGTTATTCTTTCAAGGGAACAGTTGGGATCCGCGGTGGGATACCTGAGTAATCAATACAGTCTCTTGACGCACCAGGCATCCCACTAGATCCATTGTTGAGTGATTCTTCAGACTGTTGACTTATTAATGAGCGAGCTCAAGAGTGATAGACTTATAGGATGTTGTTGGATCTGAAGCAGTTCGGGAACATAGATGCTTGAGAAACCCTATGGAACTGTTTGCTCCGCCAAGTAGTGTCAGAAAACTCATTCAGTATTTTGCGAGCCATTTACGTTTATTCAAAAAGCAAAGTTTGGTTGCATGGTCTCAGATGTATTCCAAATGAGAAGAATTTTCACTGTTAGAAGGAAGCAGTAACCACGATTATCTCTGCCAGGTGACATCTATCGAGCCGACCGGTAGCGTGAGCAACGAAAAAGTGTGACAGCATGCTGTTCGTAAACAAGCACAAGAATGATGCGCGTCCAGCAACTGATTTACTGTAAGTATGCAATCTTCGTTTACTAAGTCATGTCCTAAACTTATCAACAAAGCGACTTCCGAACCAAGTGTTGTTTGCGAAGCCTCAACCCGATGATTGAGAATGATTATCCTAATTGACTGCACTTAGCACTTGGCAAGGTTGATAAATGCTATTTAAGAAGTCCCGTTCTCTGTTTACATTTCCGATACCTGCTTTCAGGAGCTTCCTAACCTGTTCTTTACTTGGGAATTTAGATATCTTAGCTTTTCTGGTTGTCCAGACCAACAAAAACGCAAACAGTTTACTCACCGCCACAGCCCAAGCAAATGACGAGAACATCAGGGAAAAGGAATGAGGATGACCTCAGTCGGCCTATGTGGTGAAGGAAAATTTCATCGGACAATGAGGCAGTAAACTCGTATTTCTACGCCTCATATGATGAGCACGGATGTGACTGGAGCCAGTTCCGAGACAACAAGTAAGCATTGGGAAGTCGCGTATCCTATAAAGTTGTATATTCCCTTTGTCCGGGAGACGCGCCATATCAACAGCTTAAATGCACTGGAGACTGGGACTTTTGGTACAACTCGAATAGTCTACGTTGCATACTGGCTAATCTTTCAGTACCAGCCAGAAAATTGCCTATATCCACTTTTTATTCATGTCCCTGGGGGCATTCATTGATTTAAGTTTGACGCAGCTCCCTAGATTGTAGAAATAAATCAAAACCGGGCGAATAACCAAAGTATTTACAAATGCAGACTGAATTTCTACTGAATTCTACTGTAGTGTCTCCGCGCAAGAGATTTTGGAGTACAAACTGAAGACTGGAAGCAAACCAAGCTGGGTACCAATCCGGAACATGAGTGTATAATGATTGTCTGCCACTTGGAAAGCCCTTCGTCGTTTTCGAAAATATCTTGAGTGGGAACGTATGCTACAGACAATCATCTGGATGCACACTCAACATATTAGGACCGCAAATCAGGTGAACTTAACTCCAATTTTTCGCACTCCTTGTCCAGCGTGAGCATCCAATGGAGTTAGTAATCTTTGAAGCCGCACTCCGAGTTGCCTTAGGGGAAAATTTTTCAAGCTGCTACCTTTTCGGAGACCGATGCATTCTGACCACCGATAATGCTTCGACGAGCAAAAACTAGCCCAACTCGACCAGTTCTTGACATTGTGAATTGGTCACCTCTCCCAGAAGCAGACGTCACCAGAATCTCATATTCACCCGTTTCTTCGCGGGGTGCGGCCATCCCTGGTGACTTTAGTGTAATAAAAGTAATGTTTGCAAGCTGAAAAGGTTCACTTTCGGAAGTGCACTGCAATCCTCATACACCGCAATCGTCTTTGTTTTATTACTGTGGACAAACCAACATGCTCTTGAGTACTCTGGAAACAACACTTGCAAAGTGTAGGACATGCTCGTCTCCCATACATATTTTGCTGGTCCCTAATGTGGGTATCAGGCACTCCACACTGGCTCACCGACTATGTTTCGTTCAGCGGGAGTGATTTCACTGCTTTCAGGGTGTGGCGAAGCGCCTAAGACCAGTAACGCTGAATATCGCCATCCTCCGCGCCCCCTTGAAAAGACATTCTCATCAACCCATGATATACACATGATTGATTGCATCTTATTCAACAACCAGTGGGAAGACTGTGAAGTAGTCAAGAGCTAGTTAGGCCGAGAATCACAGCCAAAATAGTCCAGCCCATCCGCCTGGGGTGAATCAGATCAACATCTCAAAGTATTGGCTCATGCACGAAAACCATATTAACAAGAGCCCCGAACCTGTAGGGTTGTCGCCTATCGAAAGGAAACGATGAAGTCTTAGGCGCAAGCATAATTATCACAGTAAACTATATTTTGTTTGAATTGAGCATACAATGAGTTTTATCCACTCTCTTATTTGAAGGATTCAGTGGAATCCAAAGTTGAATCGTACATGTATACATTAATTCGCAAAACTGATGATCATGCATCGAAATCGCATCAAAACCTGAATTACTTGTGCCAATCTATAATGACTTACGTGAAATGACCGGAATTATGGTTAACATTAGATAGTTTCTCATAGAATGCGAAACAGATGGAGTTCACTAAAATTAAACTGGCACATCTACTCTCTTCCCGGTGTAAATGTCACAGTTTTTCGTGGAAGAAATGGTATCATTCTCCCGTTGTCTCACCGTCCTTAGAAATTATCAAGACCCTTGCGCGCGTACTTGTCTGACAGCTGGCTTCGAAGTTCTCCAGTGTTTTTAGTTAGATGGAATTGTAAGCTATAACCAGATCCGATGTCTGAATGCAATCCTGAACAATCTAGGTGCTCTCCTCTGGTGTAAGCTTTCAACACCTAAGAAAAGAACTCCTCGCTTAGTCATCCCCATAAGACGCCAGTTGTAATTGGGACGAGATATGCACCGCAATTCGTATGGCAGAAAACTCTATATATGGGGTTTCTGAAGGCATAGAATATGCACTGGGATTCGGAAAAGTTGATGTCGCTCCTCGAACGCTGGACATAATTAAGTTGGAAGGGCTCTTAGAGGTCAGCTCAAGCCTAGTCTGTGTGTGGATGGAAAAACCTGATGAAATCAGAGGACTCTGGAAATGGAGGAAGCTAGTACAGTTGAAAATGTTCGACGAATTTTTCTATAAAAAAAAGGGAACGGAAAAACGGCCATTGGTGAGGTTACTAAGGGTACTTTTCGAAATTTAACATAAAAAGAAATAGCGTTTTGGACGCTAAGCTGAATATTTTGGACAACAGCTGAGTTCGCCCTCCGCCTCCACACCCATGTCTCTCAGTCGACCTGCTCAACTTGAGACACGCGTGGTCTGTGAGCTTAGAACATCCCTCAGTTGCTGACTTACTAATATGCCTTTCTGCCTTGAAACGTCATCGGATCACTGGGTCGTATGGGTCTCCATCAGTGTTGTTCAAAGACAGTGGTGATTACGCAATGCACTACTCATAAGGTTGTTGAAAATTTTTCGACAGCCCACGACCGGTTTCGCCCTTCTTGAGGCTCATCAGATAGGCGCAGTCCCCGAGTTTCCGTCAACCTTATGTTCTACTTGAACCCAAATTGGACTGTTTTCGAGAAATACACTCAGGCAACTGAATGTGCTGCCTGAAAACATCACAAACGGGAGATTCAGCTGGGTTCCAGGTGAGTCTCTCGCAAAAACCACAGTGGTGATTCTTTGTTTCCTTTTGACTAGATTATGTAGATTGATTTGGGAACACGAATGCATACCAACAGACTGGAGCCAATCAATCCCTGCGCTTTTATTCAGAAAGTGTCCGAGTCGATTGCTCCAACTATAACTGTGTAAGCTGTAAACCAGTTGTGACACGGTTTCTAGCTCCACAAATACTGTGACGTCTGACCTCATCACGCAAGACTCAAGTTCGAGACCACTAGACAGGATCAAGATCAGATAAGGAGTGCCCCGAGTTGAGCAGTGTCGCACCGCCGACGTTCTTCCTTGACTCCAAAGAAGTCTTCGATTGCGTGGATAAGGTGACTCTTCTATGTATATTTGATCAACGAGGAAGGCTCTCGGAGTTTGTGAATATTCATCGTGCCACTTATTCCAACGCTTCTGATGACGTTAGAGTTTACAATGGGTCTCCCAAAGGTGTCTCCACAACTGGTGGGCTAGGGACGTTCTCGAATCACTTTTTTTACCAACACCATCAGAGAATGCACTTTTCCGTATACCCCAAATCATATCTGGAGAAAATTTGGTGGACTTATGTCATCCAAATTATATTGTTCTGTTATTTGACGACCATACATCGGCTCAAACTACCTTAAATTGCATATCGGAAGCGGTCTCCCGTTTAGCCACGGAGCTTGCACCGTCCAGGTACCGTCTACTCCTATGAAACCTCAGAACGAGGAGTCTAGGTTTGCTGACAGCTGCACAAGCCATGACTGAACTGTGCCATACAAAGTCAGTGCAGACATCACCAAGACTCCAGAAACATTTGCGAAGTTGCGTTACCTTTGGCGTCAGAAACGAATAGTAGAAGCCAAAGGACCGAGTCTACGAAAAGACAGTGAGAGCAGTCTTACTCCGTGGCTGTGAAACTTGGCCCCTACGATCTAAAGACCTTAGTCTTCAAACATTCGATTGCCGCTAATTGGCTGCAGCATGTACGTCATGAAACAGTTCTACTACGTAATGAGTAGCACCCACTAGAACAGCAGATAAGAATTACGTTTAAGTTACCTGGGACCCGTACCACGTGTGCCCAACCACCAAAAAAGCCGTTTCCCACTCCAAACCCTTGTTGCCAACACGTTCACGGAGGAGAGGTCATGGCATGGTAAAGCGAAATGAAAGTGGATACTGTCAAACTGAGCGGTGTGGAATCTTGGCGTCCTCATGTGTGGAAGCCTCGTGATTCTTCTTGTGCGTGTTCGGGAACCTCACAGGCCATGACACACAGCCGATCCCAGTAGCGAGCTTACTGTCACTTCTTAGCCGGAAAGTCAAGCTAATGCTTGCCTGCCGTTGCATACTTAGCTTGAGTTGGGTGAAACCCACAGGACGTTGGATCTACCCCGCTGATGGTATATTGCCTCAACATGATGCTCAGGTGTATTTAGTTCAGTGGTTGTGAAAAGTGTGGGTACCTAGCTATTGGACGTTTTCTCTGGATATATGGCATTTGTGGAACAAGTCCCCAACCCTCCTCCTTCAGTCCAACTTTCACCAACGCCTTTTCCCTCCACCACTATGTGGTCGTTAAGCACCAGTTTTCACTACTAATGTATTGCTGATGATCACCTCCAGATCAAGTATGGTCAACCCCATCCATTTCACTCAGTCCCAGTTGAACATGCTCGAAATAACTTGACCAGCAAAAAGTCATTCGTGAAGTTTATTGAAATTGGTTTGATTGTCACAACAAGAAGTTCCGCTCTAAACATAGTCCTTGCCAACTGGAGCATAGGCCTGGCAGTGAAGAAACAAACTAAGCGGAATCAGCCGAGCTGGCTGTAGATGAAGCTGATTACGACAACGTTGAATATTCACGAGATAAACACACGTAAAGGTTGTGAGGCTGTACAAGAGGTTCAAGTAGCTGTTAATTTGTAGAAAAATGCGGCGGAGTTGACAACAACAAGCAGTGTGTGTGTGAAGCCAAATCAGCCCAGTAAAGTAAACAAGACGCTGGGGTAGCAGATTCATCTGCTGGGGCTCATGACATGGAAAGATTTTCGTTCACATTTTATGTCAAATCCACTGGTATGTAAATCATGATAGACAAAACCAACTGTACAGATTCGACGACATGCGAAAAATGGTCAAAACAGGTAACTAACGGTTCGAAATGCAAGTAGTAGTCATGAGATCAACCCGGCAGGAACGTATCATCAGCGAGGAACAAAGATTGCCATTCTCTAATGGAGAGTTCGTTTCGTACAAAGTTGTGTGACCGAAGGAACACAAGTTGAATAGAGTTACTCTGTGGTAATGATGCGAGAGGGATGGTCATATAGGTCGTTTTTCGTGATGCGCATAGTGATGGAAATGGAAAAGATAGAGAAACCGGTGATGGGGATTGACAACGAATGAAAAATAGTCGCTGGGTACGGCTCGGTGAAGAGCAGTTAGTAAGCGATTTCGTAAACTGTAGCCTTCCGGTCACCTGACCCGCTGACTAGAAACTTGTCGTCTAGAGAAATGTCACAACTCAACACTGAGGAATTTTCTTTCAGCTGAAAATATAGAGTAGAAATGTGTAAGAAGAAGACATCCTGTAGACAAAACGCATTATTTGTTTGTAAATGAATGTACTACATCCTAAGATAGCGGAGGGAAGACGGCTCAATCAAGCAGATCATTCAACAATTTAATGCTCCGCTCTTTCTGCAATGAGACCTCCTGATACAACGGTTCCAACTAGTTTCGTCGATGAGATTTGAAATGAACTTGCCTACGACGTACTCTTATATCCAAAGCCTAGTACCTCATATCGTTCCCTAAACTACGGCTTCGAAAGCGCTAATTGGCGACATACAACTTGGCGACTATCAAAATTCTGTATAAAGGTAGAAGGGATTTTGACTCTGCAGTCCGTTTAGCCCGTGAACCGGAGTGAAGTTACGGACATAGGGTTCACAAGTTTTGGTCTCTGTCCGAGTGCCCAACATCACAACTATCCGGCCATCCTACTTTTCATGCGTGGAAAGTGGTAACTGACGTGAATATCTTTACGAGGCGAACCGTGCTTACACAAGGTATCAGTAGAAAATTAAATCCCGAAAGAACACTACGAATAACGAGTCCTCATGACAAAGGTGAGGAGACGGTTGCGACAAGATTATCGAGCCGTCTACTTCTGAGATGCACACTACGGAATTGGCTGAGGCAGTTAGTATATCAACAAGAAAAATGGTTGGATATGAAGCAGGGTACACATGTCGCACAGAATCCAGCCTGATCTAATATGATACCCACCCATAAGAGTTCACCAGCGAAAACTAGATCTACCTTAGGAACAAATCAGACGCTAATCAGTGTGTCTCAATAGTGTTTTCGAAGCACAAAGAGAGCATCCTCGACAAGCGGACGATTCTGAATGTCTCGAATCTTTCATTTTCTTAAGTAGAGCGGGACTCAACGGCAACAAACGATACCGAGTGATAGGTAGCTGGTAGAATGGCAAGAAAAGATCCTAGTATTCAATTTGTTAGAGTCAGCTTTATTCTGGTACCGCTTGACGGTGTTCCTGGAGAGTTGCAATCTTCTGGCGAAATTCGCACCAGTTCGGACGAGTAAATCCCAAGTGGTTGGATGCCCTTGCAATATATTTAATTCACTGAAGAAATCCTTACCAAATCTCCTCTTTTCCTCAGAATGGCACATGACTTATTCAGCTTCCAGTCAAGCATACAGGACAAATCGCTGTACCATCGTCTTAGTTACAATGCCCAAAAAATTAGGTCATAAAATTTTAGCGCAATCATTTTTTTCTTATTTGACATAAGATTAGTCGTCTCACATACAATCGCGGAAACTAGATGATCTGCCTACAGTTTGCGTCAGTGTGTCGTCTAGCAACGAGCTTTTACACTGGCACAATGATCAGCAAAGTTATCTTAAACGAAAAAAAGGTAGCCAGGAGGTTGTGCGATAATCCCTATCGCGTGATTTCCCGGGTAGCGCAATAGGGTGAGGGCTGTTGTAAGTGTTGAACGTGCATAAGATCTCAGAACACTTCATTTTTCTCGCGAATCACTTATTTGCTATTGAAATGTAGCTCTGTTCACGGATGTCGCAAGCGCCGGCTCTCGGACCAGACCGACAGTCAGTCACCCCATCGAAGCAAACGCGGCATACAATATTGGAAATATGTTCGAGCTACTCATTAGTAGCCAAAACGTGTCACGCCAGGTGGTGCTACCAGAACGCAGACCTCGGCCATTGTCACAAAACAGTGAACCTCGTTTCCTAGACGACCCCGGTGGCTGAGGGGAGAAGACATTTTTCTTGGAGAAAACGGTAAAATCCGACCGAATGGCTAAGGTGCGAAGATAAAAAACGCAATAGGAGGGAATGCACTGTGAACACTAACCTGGAACAGATTGGCTCCGTACGGCGTCCGCCACGCGTACAAGCAATGATCTTTACCAGTCGAAGCAAACCAAAGCCCACTGTGAGCGAATTTCAGCGACAACACTGAGCTCTCGTGTAGAGTAAGCTGATACTTTTCCGGATGGTTGGGACTAAATACTTCCACTTGATCCGTCTCCAGTCCTACGGCAAGCCAATCTCCAGACGGTGAAAAGCCCAACGAAAAGACCTGCCCACTGAATTCGAACTGATTTGTTTGGCAGTGCTCACGTAGGTCCCAACACCGAACAGTTTTGTCCAAACCACCAGTCCATAACTTGGTTCCATCAGACCGGATATCCACACAAGAGGCCCCTTCCGAATGCCCCTGATATTGACGTATGAGCGCCCGGTTATGGATATCCCAAACACCGATATTACCGTTTGAACAGCAACTGATGGGGAAAAGCAAGAAGCAACACATCAACCAAAGGATCTGACGAAATGAAGGTCAGCAATAGGTTATAGACGGAATCATCTCTCTTCGACAGGAATAAACCCTCCCTTATGAGAAACCCTAAGCACTTTGCAATCAGTTGCATGCAGTGAGCAAACATGTGGATAGGTTTGATTTGCTGGTGTTACTGTAGTTGGCCTACCCTAAATAAATCATCTAAAAAAGAATAAAAGCGGTCGCTTCTAGAAAGGACAATCAAAAAGCTGACACAAAACTGGTTATTCTAGGCCGCTTGGAAAACGAGAATGGGTTGAGAATATAAAACAGAGCAGTAAAATGCACTGACGGCGTACATCGATAATGTACACATAACGGGTGAGTGTTGAGGGTATGAAGCTGAAACCGTACGGAGTCATTATTGGTGCTAATAACGAAAAAGAAAGAAACCAACAATCAGACTGGAATGTGATCGAAACCAACGCGCACCACGAAACGAATGCGATGAAATGATGAGCGGTAGAGTAAAAATATTAATTACACAAAGTCTCATCGTGCACAATCCTCAAAAACTGACCTGAAACAAAGTTTGCCGTCCGGAGACACCGCCAATGCATAGCACGCAGGAGCAGAGAAGTTGAGTTCACACTTGCGACGTGGACTGGGGGAGCCCAGATCCCAAACGCTCAAAATGCTGGACTCACCACCGACCAACAAAGTGCGCCCATCCTAAAATGGATATAAATGAGTGAAGTAAGATTTCGAAAAGATGAGGTCTGTTGATTTCATAGATAATGTTGTAAGTACGCGATACAGGTGCGCAAGCTTTTAAGTTTTAACGAGTACTGGGCCAGCCGAGTCAGCAGTCATTTGGCTCGATGATCGAAAAGCCCGACGTTCGGTGCTGACAACCAGGTAGTTAACTTGCCCACCCGTGAGTCTACTACTCTGGAGCTGATCATCCTCTCCAAAGATCACTTACGGATCAATAGACACTCGAAAGTTATTGTTTGTGCATCTGACTGCACACCGACTATCTATGAAGTACACAGCAAAGGTACAACGCTGCGAGGATTAATGTTCCCGTCTGTTGTCAACGCTTCCATAAAGTGGCCAGAGACGTATACGATTAACCAAGTCTGGATCATAAAAACGATAACCATCTTCAGCGGAATGTTTGCGAAGTTTGGAGTTATAGAGTCACTAGTGATAGACAATGGAGTTCAGATTACAATTTTCGAGTTTGTTCAGTTTTGCGCTTCTCAAGGAATTCAAAATTTGCGTAGGCCGCACTACCTTCCGCGATCCAAAAATCAGACTGAATCAAGGCTCCTAAAACTGGGAAGCAGCAGAAACGTTAAGCTAAACGTGCACATCTTTTTGCGGTTATGTTGAGCTACACTCAGTAACTCGCTGTCACATCAGCAGTCTCCATCCGGGGTACCCCCTATGGGGAATAATACGTTTTCCTCCTGACGTAATGCTGTCCATAAAACGTAATTTTAGGGGAAACAGCCACATTAAGAGGCTACTCAGTCGACGTTCCTTCAGTCGTTGGGCCGGGGTAGTTGTACAACGTGTAACCAACTGCATGTGCAGTACTGTCCCGGGTCCTTTTGTTCCCTCCTGTGTTTAACATGAGAACGATCCTGAGGAAACCGATGAGACCGAAAACAAAGTGATTACTTCCCCACCTACTTTCACACCACCCCGGATACGATATTCTTTACCTTCTAAGTCACATATTAAGATGCTTATTACCAATCCCCGATTTAAGTAACGTGCTTGGTTTTCTTTTGAAAATTTAGAGATCTTTCATCATGCGGCCAGTCGGCTGTTTCTTGACGCATGCACTCCGCCCCTTTAATTAGATCCTTTGCCATAATGATTATTGTGTTCTGTCACGTGGGTGCATAAGTATGTTGGGCACAAAGCATCACCGCATCCGAGCTTTCTTCCTCAGACTGTCCGAGTAGCAGTTCTGCACAAGTTACAACGGATCGCTTTCAAAATAACTAAGATAAGGTCTAAGATAATTCGGTGACTTGTTCTCGTGCTCCGTCGCCCAATTATGTGTTTTCCACTTGCGAAATTTCCTTGATTATCAAAATGCCCGTTGAGTGCAACACCGTGCTGTTCGAATGAAACGGTTCAGATAAAAGAGTCTTCATACGACGTCCAGCAGGCACGTACTAATCGAACCAACGAACAAAGTGATCTGGATGGCGAAGTAAAACATACAGCCCTTTTGCTGTGATACCCACCATTCCTTTCGCGCACGAATGAAATACAAACCATCAGCTGCATCCAGAAAGAATAGCTAACATGAACCGAAAATAGTAACCCAGCACTTCTGTGGGATTTTACCGAATCGCCGACTTGCCTGTGTCAATTTGATGGACCGTACATATTTGTCTCTTTGCAGACAGTCAAGGCTGGCGAGACAGTGCTTCGGCTGCGAGAGCGACCCATTCGATCCAGGCGGGCTGCTTGCCCCGGGAGAGGAAGCGCATGAGGTAGCTGCATGAAGATCCCACAGTTTCACACTTCCCTTACCCCCAGTGTAGACGTGACGAGTTGAGTTGTTAATGGTCACTGCACATACGACGTCCCCATGGTCGAAACAGTGAATCGGCTTGGCTTGAACAGGCACGCCTGGGCTGTAAAATGCTTCCGGTGGGAGGGGAACCGGGGTGGGGGGTTGATTGTCCAACAGGAGAAACGAATAGGGACTGTGCAAACACAAAATGGGGTAAGAAAAACGAGCACTTGATCAGTAACAGCCGACAATGACAAGTGGGCAAACAACCCCCTTAGCAAAGAAGAGATATTGATATGCTGGCTGCAGTGGTGGGACAGATGTACACAACTTAAAACCCTAGTTCATCTTGCGCATATATTCCTATGCTCTTAGCGCAGATAACGGTGGATGAACGCAGAGAAGTAAATTGCAAGGTGTACACCCGCTTCTCATACCGTGTGCTCCGTGTGGGAACGGTGGTGGTGGTGAGAGTCTCCATCAACGCAGTGGCGGTGTGCGTGAACTGAAGAGTCATTCAGAATGGAACACGGAAACAAAGGTCGGGAGTAAGCAATTCGATAGTTTAGCCCAGTTCGGGTGGGTGAGGCAGTGTGAACAAAAAACCGCTCGAGAGTGGACTAAGCCCGTTCGATGGGACCACATGAACCCCCACTCTAAAGACGTTTGTATCACGTACAAGACAAGCATAACAACCTACGCCGCACAGATACTTGGGAACTAGGTCGAGCGAATGCACGCATACTTTCAGACTGAGCTAATGAAGCTAGGCTTGTGTTATGGCGACCACGACAACCAGTGTGCGGACAAACGCGTGTGCATGTGTGTGTGTCTATGGTGCTTCAAGCTAAGAATGTGGAGGGAGGGAATTGGTGAGTGGCATGGGGCGGTAACAATGTTGTAATTAGTCGGTCGACCGGAGACTCGTTGTCAAGTTGTAATCCTGTAGGGGTGGGGGGGGAACTGTACCGAATGGGGTGGATGATATACAATGCAGGTAGAATAGAGACAAACGCGCGTACGGACTGTCTGCTTGTCGTAAAGCCCAGCAGGGGTCGCCCACGGGGTAGAGCGAAGCGGCACGAAGAAAGCAAAGTCAACCAAACTCGCTAGCTAGTCGGAAATCCGGGCCACTTAGAAAACCGATGTTATCGCCCGGATATGCGCAAAAGGACTGGAGACAAAGGTAATGGAAGGATCTCCTAATATGAGTAATGGATTGGTAGAGTGAGGTGTTTGCAATGGAAACACATTTTGGAAACCATGAAACTTACGGTCTTCCAAGGCTGGGGATACCCGGGAGAGAAGGAGTGCCATAACCAGCATCAAACATCATCTGGGGAAGGATAAGAGAGACAATTAAAAGGATCCATGAGTACAAGCTGCAACGCAGTAAACGAGCACGTATGTTCGACGCATCGGAGTAAAAACAACGCAACAGCCAAATTGTCAGAATTTGGAATGAGTCCGGTATGCTGCGTTCCAACCTAACCGATCGCCTTGGATGGACTGTATCAAGCGTTTAAGCGGAAAGATAGGATGCGCGTGACTTGTTTTACTGAATTTAGTTGCATCCTAATAGCCAGGTCAGAGAATCAAACCACCCCGAATGAATCTTTCCATTTAACCAAGATGTCCGGTATGCCTTCGTATGAGCCTTCTGAGAGGGTGGAATTACATGTGTTGTTCAACTGGCCAATAACTGGCATACCTAACCTTACTAACCGGCTCGAAGCCTAGCGATGATGAGAATCCTATCCGCCTGAAATTTGTGCACATGGAAAATCCTAGATGTACGACGTCATGGCAAAGGAAATTAGGATAACACAAGCAAAGAAGAAAGTAATAATGCTCAAAATCGAGGTCGACACGACAAACGTGCATTGTGATCAATGGAGCTCGTTCACGCACTAAAGTCTCCTGGGATAAGCACTCCATTAGGGAGGGATAAAATACTACCATACTTTTGGTGCATCACGGGGATTAGGTTAACCGAATGTGTGGCCATGAGGCACGAACAGCTAGGATGACAACCCAAGAACCACACTGAATCGCTGTACGCTAAATTCGGTTGGGACAGACAGCCTTACTGAGACCGTACTCAGCAATGAATATATATCACGTAAACACTTCCCAGCATTTTTAAAAGATGTCTTAGTGAAATCTACACGATTACTTGAAAGACATAGTAATATTTCTTATAACTGTCTAAAGATTACTTAGTTTAAAGTAAAATATACTGATAGGTGTGTAACTCTTCGAGTTCCGTGCTCGGGGGTTGAACACCTCATAAGATACTATGATTTCACGTCGAGCCATCCACAAATTTCTGTGAAGACACACCAGGACTATCTTTACAAGTTTACCGATACACCACCTTACAGAAAATGCCAGATCGCCCCAAATTAGAGAAGTTGCGGTTTCGTTCACTCCTGTTTTACCAGTTGCCTTCGCAAGAACGACGGGGAGTGTGAAGGATGAGACGAAAAAAACTTAGTGGCACAGGGAGTCGTCGGATGGCGTTTAGGTTACAGATAGACTGCACTCCAATTTCCGTACTTGGGTCCGCAGGATCCGCTGCACCGGTGACGCACGGGATAACTATTAACATTCAATCGTGTAGTAGATATGTTGAACCAGTTTCCAAGTTTTCCAATCCGTAAAAACCTAACGTCTGAAAACTGGTAAAGACGGCAATCTGGATAACTTAAAATTTCTCTAAGAAATTGTTGCCTTTCTTGGCAATCAAACCTACACAGACTCGATGGATCACTGAGATCGGGAAAGGAGTTGCCGCACATAATTTCCGAGTGTTCATTCCCGGAAAATGTACTTTTTCTAGATCACGTTTGTTAGTTAGCATGTTTGGTCTGAACCTGATTTGTGAAGTAAAAGAAAGCATCGGCGGTTCTATTCCAGCTAAGCGAACTTCTAGATTCAGTGTCTGGATGTACTTGCCACCTGACTGAGCAACGCACGTGGCAACTGCTCTATGCAAATCATCCGAGGTGAAAAATCGTGTCCGCCTAAACGGGCCCTAATGGTCGGACAATTGATATCATAAACAGGAGCATAAGACACCTGAACGCATAATAATGACAAGTGGGGAAAACATACCGGTGGGAAAGTCGCCGGTGGAAGACCAGGCAAATTCGATGGTAATGGTGGCCCAGCAGGTATCATCATCGAACCACTGGAAACAGCTGCCGCTGCGGCGGCACTTGGTAAACAGTCATTATTTTTAAACTAGACCTTTTGACACAAACTTCGTCAGGCCAGACGAGCAGTTCAGCATGTTAGTAATTGCGTGCCGTGATGAACCGCATATGACAAGCTACGTTGTATCGATTGTAGCCCAAAGCTGCACTCCAAACGCGGCTTGCAGCTACAGCAGCGACAGCTGCGGCAGTTGAAGACGAGGGGGAAAAAGGTGGCTGAGATGGTACCGAGTGAAGTCCACGTGACAAGTTCGGAAATCCTGACTCCGGGCCGTTTGTTTCAGCATCGAAGGTAGAACCTAAAGACGCACCAGTTGCGGTCACTGAAGCCAGTGATGCGGTGAGCAGACTACCATTGTTTGCTGGAAGAGAACTTGGATTCGTAATCTTATCCAAAGGGGCCGAGCCGGGGATATTGGGAAGGCTATTTGGAGTGAGTGGGTAGACATCGGTGGAAGGTGTAGCGCCGTCCGAAGTGAGGTGTGGTGGAGACAAGGAGACTGCACTTACGCCCGGAAGACTAACCATACCACAGGTAAGTGAATTCGAGACTGGACTGGTGTTGGCAAAGTCTGTGAGTGGGGAATACAATTCATGGAGGGGAACGATTAGACCGGTGCAGGCGGAAACGTAGGCACTCGAAAATTATGAACCAAGCTAAAAGAGATTCGCAGAAAGCTTCAACGGGGAGCAGGCCGGGTTTCGGAGCGGACATGACTGAGACACCTGACGAGGGATAGCGGTTGCAGCAGTATTCTGCTACCAGGTCAGGTAACACGAAGAAAATATAAAAGAATTGAAGAAGCGAATTTCCAAATCAAAGATATACTTAGTTTGTTCGCAACACTCAGAAGAGAAATTACAAACACCATCAAGCTAAACAAATCGTCAATCGCGAACACTCAGTGACTTTCGCGTGTAGTATCGTGGTTCGAGCACACGCCCTGCTTTTTACTAAGCCTAAAAGGTAGCCTACGATCTCATTTGGTGCTGCCTATATTGATCGGTAACAGACGGCCAAGTCAGCGCACAAGCCTACTGATGACTACCAGCTGTTGTTGGGTCTTGAGGGAGGAACGAAAGTGTGGTAGGAGGAGGTGGGACAAGGATCGGCGCATCTCTAATATTGCAAGGGTGGCCGAAATCGTGCATGAAATCAGTCTAACAAGAACAGTTTTGCAACGACGTGGTAGGGAACTCAATGCTTGCCCATAAGACGGTCTAGTGGTTCATCCAGGAGAGGGCATCATGTGTCAACCAAACTAACAACACGAACAGAGCAACATCCTGCTTCCTATAGTGTTGGGATGCGAATGACAGTAGCGAAAGCCCAGAGGAACATGGTCACCCACCCTGAGGGAGAACGGTTAGGTGTGCGCCGGAAGGGTGGGAGAGATGCGGTGAGTTGTTAAGATAGCGAAAGCATAGACCACGTTTTCAGTCAAGAGACAATTGACACACCCCGTTTGTGTGTGTGTGACAGGGGCCGCGGCCACTTAGGGGTGGGGATGGTGGATGAATGGAGTAAACATGCCTCAAAATGAACATGCATGGGGCGCACAACAACAAACAGGCACACATATTCGGCTTATTTGTTCTGCGTACGTGCGCACAATAAAACTGGCTGACTGACCAAATGATCGAAGTATCAAATTAGTCCTTCCGGAAGGTAGACGAATAGATGGTGTGTGTGAATGTATGTCGACCTGGAACCGAACCCTTACCAGTTGCACAAACAGCAGTCACAACAGCACACATTTGGAGGCGAGAGATAAGGCAGCGGCGGCTGCTGCTGGCCGATTGAGACTCGATGCGAAATTGACGTGCACAAACTAGCGCGTGTTCGGCGCATTCATATGAATCGGTCCATGTGTATTGGGGGAGGGGGTGAGGATGGCGATTTGTGACAACAGAGAGGAGCTAAGTCGGACAAGTCCCATTGCCCTATCCGCTGGTGGTGGTGGAGGAGTAGGGCGGATGGGCAAAATCGATCGCGTTTTAGTTAGGAGTGGTGACAAGCCAAAAGGACGGGGGTGGGATGACGGTGGAGTGTAACAAGCCAACGCCCGTCACAAACCTTCCGCCTCAAGCTACGACACAAATACACACACACACACACAAAGCAGAGACCTTAGAGCTTAAAGAACTCCAAGCTAGTCGGATGAGCTGTCAATTTGGTAGGATCAGTTGTTGGGCCATGGCGGCGGCGGCAGCAGCGATGAATGGGGTGATGGTGGTAGGATGATGATGGTGTGCAAGAAGCAGGGTGGTGAGTGAGATAACATGACTGGAGAAAACGAATGTGAAGAGGGTGGTTGTGGTGGTGAGGATGATGGCGCGCGCGGTGTATTGAAGCAGGAAGAACGACCAACAGTGTAAAAAGCAATGGCAACCATTAGGATAGTGTAGGGTGTGGGGCGGATTGGAGTGGTTGACCAGCGGGTGCTTTAGTTACGTGTGGATTCACCGAATGATACATACACATAGGTATAAACCCTATCATTCCGAGGTCGACAGAAAAAAACAAGAAACGGCGTTCTCATGGCATTTTGTGTGCCAACGGGGTGCAAACAGAGGATACCAGATGTTGAAAGGATGTGTGGTGGGGGGTTGAATTGCGCGTGCTAAAAGTGATTTTGTCCTCTTAAGAGCGTGTGTTGGCTACCATCAGGAGTCACCGGGATACTGTCCTCCATTCTGGCCTAGTGCGGGAGAGATAAGGTAATCATTTCACATATTAATGTCATCTGCCTGAAAAAAGCACGGCTATAATCCGAACCACGAATTTCCAGTTCACCGAACACAGTAGGACCGAACTCATAAGATGGCAACTGAACGAGAAAACTGCCACCTGCTTGCATTTGTCCAACCGTCTGGTAAATGTGTCCAGAAAAGGACCATGGAGATCATCCTCTACGTCTGTTTCAACATTTTATATTCAGAGAAGTATATGTGCATTTGGAATGTAGACCACGTCGAAAAACACCCAAATCACTTGACAAACAAGCCAAATTGGGATGGACTTTCGGTTGAGAATGTGCAATCCACCAAAAGAAGCCCATAACCCTTATTTTGACCCGCAGCGACTTGCGAACCAGGCTTTAAATTATATGTGAATATGATTGAAGAATATTCGGCAGACGCAAGCTGAATGACACTAGATCGAACATATTCTGGCACAGATCCCCAAGACTATTTTTGTCGGGCATTTCCAACTGTCCAGTGACCCAAGCGTCCCTAAATCAATTGTGAATGCTCCTTTGATTGACTAAACAGAGATTTTAACATTGTCTTCTTGAATAATATCTAGTCAGTTCAGTTCAGCTGAGGCTCGGTTACAGAAACAAACCCGGTGGAATACTGGACTAACCAGTCTGAAACGAAGTTATCCCCGACAATCCGTCTTCACCATTTCCCAACCAACTAACATATTGTGTCATTTCCCGACATGTTTAGGAGATGGAGCATAGAGTTTGAGTGAGGTTACGCGTAAATTTAATGGTCTGTTTGACATGGTAGCCTGCATGGTAAATGTATGCGGGTGCTTTGGAACTGTTTAGGCCGGAGCAACAGGTCCATGGGCAAGCATGTTAATGTCCACTTGAGTATCGTTCAAAGTGATGTTTATGAGAGTAATTATCTCAGGTTTACCAGGTGGATGAATGGATGAGCCAGAAAACAAGCTTTAGCAACCAAACGCTCTTCATCACTCAGATAGTATCTGCATTTACCAAGCATCGCCCCCGGTGAATCGATTGTCCAGTTAAAACCGATCACCTGCACCGATCGAGGAGAGCTTCGACCCCAAGTCGGGTGTGCACGTTCGTCGCCACTTGCCTGTAGTCTACCTCGAGCTGATCCACACGTCGAATTGCCTGACCACTAAACCCAGGTTATAGAGGCGTCGGGAAAAGCTTGAGTTTGAAGGAACCGGCTCGGTAACTCATCAACCCCCGATCATGACAGAATCCTCGGTCGGATTAGATCTTTTTGAGTCGCATGTGGTTATGCCATTCAGGTTGCCGGCCCTCTATCCAGACATATACAGGAATAATGCCAACAGAGACTTTTCCAATAGAGCCGAATGGTCCACAAAAGAGTGCCGCCACAGTTTTAATAGTAGGGGTGCTTGAGAACACTGCTGCGAGGAACGCAAAAGCATGACTTACCTGCAGTTGAGTTAGATGGTAATTTATTCACTCCCATCGTGAGGGATGAAGGAGAAGCGGGAGCTTTGATAAACGTGTTGGTTTTTGATGGAACAAGATCGTTCACCCCATGTGGACTGGGTGTTACCCCACGACTTTCCGAGCCATTTGTAAGACTGTTTGCGCTTAGTGTTGGGGGACTGTCATTAGATTCTTTTCTCTCTGCTTCCGTTACAGGTTCCGAAACACGTGGTCCGTGTTCAAGGGCATTATTGATTGAGGAAGTTTTGGAAGCAGCGCTTGACTTGGCTGACGGTGTGTGACATCGAGTGACTGGGGTGCCAGGCGCACCTTTACTTCGAGTCTATAGTGCGAATGGACGGGGACAGAAACAAATGTCATCAGTAGATTTTACGAGTGTTACAAGAAGGACTTTGTAAATACACACCACAAACTCACCGCCGATCGATCACGGACCAACTTATCGTTCCATGCGGAAGAAAATGAGTCCTACGAAAGAGGAGTAATTCCGATATCAACATTACTAAATTGTACTTTCCTCGTTAATAAGCTACCAAATTACTGAGACAAAAAGCTTACCAAGCCATTTTCTTCAGTTCCAAATATGTGATTGTTGGCCTCGTCTGGGGTGGGCTATGAAGGACAGAACGGCAAGTAGGATAAGAGCGGACACCAAAGACAACCCAAACAATCCGAATGTCTAAATTTGAGCTATTCGTCCTTACCCGATCGGTCCGCCGACGTTTCTCGTCCTGATGAGCATGTAAATCATTTGGTCCGGGAGAGTAGGAGCTTGGACGCTGTCGGTGACCTGAGTTGGCAAGAGGCGTTGAGCTTTTAGGAGGCGGCAGCCCGTGGACGGAATTTGGCAAAGGAGAACCAAAGTTCGGCATCATATTTGCGGTACTTGTAGCTGAAGGAGGTAAAAGGCTGTTGCTCAGCCCACTGTTTGGCCCGCTTAAAAGATGCTGAGGACCTGCCATTGCTAACGCAGAATTGGGTAATCCTGTTGATGAGTCTGGGGCAAGACCAGCGGCAGCAGCCGCAGCAGCGGACTGTGCGGCTGCAAAACTGGCCATAGTTGCCATCAAACTGTGCGCGTCCATCACCGATGCGGTGGAAGATCCACCAGGTAATCCTGTGCCTGATGGCGGTAATCCAAAAGCACCGGCAGAACAACTGGCAGCTGCGGCGGCCATCGCCGCTGCCATGGCTGCGGCTGCAGCAGTCCGCTGAATGAAAACCAATCAATAAATTGATCAGCTACAAACCGTGTATCATATGCACAATGGGGAAAAGTGATAACAACCAAGTTCTATCCGTAGCGGAGCTGTACTCCGTTAACATAAGAAGGCTGGCAAACCAAAAACTTGCATTCTAAAAACGTCATACTTCTTATGCTCTGGTTGCTCTTGCGGAAGTGAAAGGTAGGATGTATAAATGATGGATGGCTTAAAGGAGCCAATGGCTTCTTGCGCTTTTTAGTACCGAAGCCAACGACCTTTGGGTTCGAGCCATGGGCCTTTCGATCCGTAAATTCGTGCTCAGTGTCAGTAGCGGTACATATTTGACGTCAAATAACCATGAAGAAAAAGCATTTGAGAGTTGTGGATTAGGTAAGTCATGAGTTATTGAAATGGTAGGAAATGAGATTACACTTAATGTCAGTTGCTGAGTTCCACATGGCTGCATAGTTTAAACGCATTGCGGCTTGTTTGTTCATCTTGTTTAGGTTTGGGCAAGTCAAGCTGGAATTTAAACAAGGTCAAACTCGATTGTGGAGTGAAATGCTACTCAGATATGCCGCTTCCCTATTTAGTTCCATAACAGCCTTCCGAACACAACTTAATCGTAACTGGATCCGCGACTAGATCATGAAGAACAAACTAACCGAATCACCTCTGTTACAGTGGCCATCCTTAAGAAATGAAGAATACGGTGTTCGAGGGTGGGGGGGGCGGAATGTCTTGCAAAATAAACACATATCTTGTTTGCCCTCTGCTATTTCAATGTTTTCGCAAAACGAACAAACGTCCCTATACAGTTCCCCTGAAACACAGTAACCCCGCCCAACAAGCATATCGAAGAGATGCCACATCGTCACAAAGAGCACTTATAAGTTCCTCCCGAAGGGCTGGGTAAAATGAGGTAATTCCAGTTCTACCAGTCTATCTAGTTAGATCTACGGGCCAAACAGATTTTTGGCTGAGTCAGGCTGATGAAATCTAGTCTGAGAACTAGTCTCGCTCATACTCAACGCTTCCAGCATTAAGCTATTGACAGCGCTCAGCGAAATTTCTCAATGAGAAACGACAGCTCATGCGGATAGGCATAGTCGGAACACGCCCATTTGATCTCACTTGTTTGGGTAAGCAAGCAACGGTCGACGGTCAAAAAGACGACAGGACAAGACAAGAAAATTGGCATAAGTGTAGGGATGTATTACAGAAACAGCAGGTTCTGGACTGTGATAGACTTACTTATATTAGACCCAGCCAAGAACGGCTCTACATACGACAACAGGTGGCACAATTTCGAGTCCACATTGCTAGAAATCAGACAGAGTGAGCGCTTGCGTATGGCATTTGAATTCTCCTACTCTTGGTCTGGTGCAATTATACTGGTCAGTTCATACCAAAGGGAATTGGACTCGAGTTTTGCGCTTATTAGGGTTCATCAGTGGTGCTGGAATATCTGGCATGCGAAACGAGTGCGTTACCAAAACCTCCATTAGCACGCGCCGTACAACCTTGAACTACCACGTCTGAACGGGAAAAGGTATTCACGCTTTAGAGATGTGAATGGTTTTCCCAACGTCTCGGACTTGATGGTCCAGGTGTGTCAGGTGTCTGTTGCTGGAGTAGTGATGACATGTCATCATCATCATCATCATGGACAGCGTGACATCAGTGTTCAACACCGATGCTTCGCTGCCGTAAAAAATCGTCCAGCTGTAACACCCTTTCGGTGCCTAACTGCCATGCCACCCGAAGGTTGCACGAGGGCTGGGATACTGCCAGGTTGCCCAAGCCTAGAACAGGGGAAGTCGAGAGGCAGAGATCGGGTTCGAACCACGGACCTTCCGGTCAGTAGATTCGCGCTCTAACCACTTGGGCCATCTCGCATGCCAAACGTATGGACTCTAATATGAGCGGAACCCGAGTCGAGTGCTTCCCCTCTTTGGTATGAGCTCACTGAAATAGTTGCACCACAGTAGAAGGTGAATGTGAATGTAGATTTAAAGTTTTCCAGGGAAATACCCAACATTCCTAAATCCAGAGAGATGTACAACTAAACAATCCAGTCCATACATGATAAAGGGAAATCGCCAAATCCAGTGACTACATGGAAATCGCTGACGAGCACCGAGCGATATTTGCCTAAAAATGGGATCAGCATCCGACGATCAGATAAGTGGTGCAACCTGAGAGCGATTAGAAATGAACGTTTACGCACCAACACCGTTTCCTTCATTCATCTCTACTCCTCAAAGTAGATACTGTACAGGGATAAGAAAGAACGTGTTAGATGATTTATGCTCATCCTGCAGTTCAGAAGAAACGATACAAGCGTACAAAATGGTGAGTTTCTACAGAGGTGGCACCAATAAGCAAACTATGCAGAAACTATTCACAAGTATTGCGATAAGTTGCACGCACCGTACCGTCGGACAGTCTCCTGTCAATTACCAAGGGGGAATTTCCCTAGTTGAGAAAATAGAAGGACTTCTCATGAGTCCAGTAACTGAAAACGGCCGGGAAATCCTTGGCATTCGGGCGTCAAGTGACGATATGCTGTCTCACTTAAGGGCACCAAATCTACTATATACTCGTCTAGCTAGCGAGTACATCAGTTCATTTGATGGAACTGAACCCATTAAGAAAACAGTAAAAGCAATACTGACTTCAAAATTAACTCTGAAACCATTTTGACTTTTGCCACATCCGATAATAGAGAGATAGTCACAATCCAGGTAGAAGAAAGCTGCGACTGAACGATTAAACATTTTAGAAACGATTAGTTACATCGAGGTTAGTTAAACGGTGCTGCATAGCGTGGAGCTTTCAGCGGACAGCAAAGGTAGTTGTGGCACCGCACGGAAGCTGAGAGATTATAGGGTTTGAAAATAAGTTTATCGCAAAACGAAAGCAGTTCTTTGCATTCCGCGAGTTGGGAAATAGACGAACAAGCTATACAAGTGTCTTATTCCATCGGTAGAAGGAATTGTATACTTGACCAATGGGAGGATGAGAAAACGCAGGCGAACGGCACGTGCACACGCTCACAACTGCATGAGCCTCCAGGTCTGACTGGAGGCTCATCGAGTGTGGACAAAGCATAGCCGACCGACCAGCCGCCAGTCCCACCACCCTCATCACCTACCTAGTACTGGTGTCGTGTCGGCCCACCACCAACCTCGCCGGCATCGGCCGTAACGGACTAGCAATCACTTAGACGGATGCACGTTTTAACCTAACACCACCACCGCCCCGGACACGCATACACATGGCGTGTCACACGGGTAACACCACCCCAACCGGACGGACAAACATCGCGAGGTCTGTTGTGTGGGTTGGTACGCCCCATAAACGGACGGCCGGTGTGCGTTCATGCAAGAAGGGGGGTGATCGCGATGATGGGGTGGGGAAAAGGATGAACGAAAGCTAAAAACAAGCGCTGGAGACAGCGAGTGATGGGTTGCCTGGTCGTACGATGGCAGACCGCCACACCCAGGATGCATACCATCTATCTCGTCAATCGACTACTAGCACTACCAACCATGCTACAGCCTGTTTCGATCTAAACCAAAGGCGGTCGTGGTTTTGATACACGGCTGCAGATGATGAAAACTTTGCTTGATCAGAAGGCGCTCCGGCAGGAGCAGCTTTCATTCGGGTCATATCTTGATTACTCCCTCTCGACTGTATGCGATGGAGTGAAACTTGGTTGGGTAGTGCGTCACAGGCTCTGTGTGCAAAACACTCGGCCAACTCAGCGTTTGCAATATACCCACCCTTTTGGAGACATTATTGAGATCTTATAAGCTCTATTCTATGCGAACCTAAATGGAATTGTTTCATTGGTTTGACTTATGCTCCCTACCATTGGAGCCAGCTCTTTAAAACCCATCTAAGGACCAATGCCTTACAGATCAAAGTGATACCATTATGTTGGGTGTATGTTGAACCACATGGCAATCTAGATGTACACAGTGGTTAAATGAAAATTAAGAGAGAAGTGAAGTATGAACAATTCGTCTATTCTTGAAGGTAGCAATAGACAGTGTGTGGCTCACAGGTTCAAATCATTCCAAGTAACCGAAAGAGACAGAAACCTAATAGTTCGACATAGAAGACGGTTTTCGTCACAGCGTATTCTAGGTGACGTTAATTAATTTCATCTACCTCCTTTTCAACATTCAATTTTGACCAGGATTGTGCCATTTTGAATCTCCATGCTTCGCCTGACTACAGTATACAACACCTCACCCCTCTCCGTAAACACCGTCTTGCGAAGTTGCGAAGGTGGTTCAATGGCAATGGTGGGCAAACAGATTCGCGAACAAAACCACTATTAGCATGCCTCGTGGTCTAGCCCTTATTCATACAGTCGGATGACTACTGGTGGACGTTCTGTCCGATTGGTCACCGACTCTCGTCGGAGAGGACCTGATAGTCACTAATTCAAGGGCTTGGAAGTGAACTGAATATTTCAGGAAAAGGTGATCAAAGCCCGAAAAGTTCAATCAAAACAACCTCCCTCCTTTGATTAAATTTCGGACCACTTCCGCCGACAAATCTGACTGCTGGTGGGATTTTGGGTTTCAATAGCTGTTGTGAATACTGGATAGTAACCGATTCTACTGTAGTATGTAGTGATTGCACCTCTCTCTCTGTTGAGTTCCTAATGAGAACAACAGCTCTCATGTGATTCGGCATTTCCGGATGCGACCACAACTTTGCTCGAAATCAGCACTCTTGTAGATAGAAATGCCCTCCTATTACAACTACCCCCCTAGAGAGAGATCTTGAAAGGGTGCAATCGAAGCATGGTTTGGTTGGTAGCCTTGCAAACGACTTCATATAACACTCCAACACAACAACACTCCATAGTAGAGCACTTGATTTCACTGGAACAATAAAATTAAGATAGTCTGCCTGGGGGTCCGAACACATACATCTGGTCCACACCTGAAATTCGATACCTTTGACAAATGTGTTGATAAGTATGCATTCAGTGCCATTCGAATGATACGCTTGCTGCGCATTATCGTGCTTGCGTGAACCAAATAAACTCTGAGCTTTTCTAGGTGCTGCACAGGTCTTATTAGCCAGGTCTTCGAATTCGACTAGTCATACACTGCATTTGTTCCCCATATATGACGTATCCTAACGTGCAATACAGATGCAAACTGGAAATGTCCTTCCTTCTATCATGCTAAGCATGGTGAGAACGAGGGTTCTTCTAGTTCATCTGAGGTGAGAAAATGAAGTGAGGTAAAATTCAGTTGACGAAAACTGTTGAGATGATGCATTGCTTTGGTTAAGCATCCGAATACAAAAATAAATTGACTCACGAAACAAACGATTAAGACGAGCGACTTGATGGGGACCAATGCCTGCAAAGGATTCCGTAAACTTATAGTTATCATTCGGTGTTTTTTCTAGGTGTTGGAGAGTGAATAGATAGGTTGAATCCATGATATCTGCATTACTTGCAGGACATCTCGGGTTTGAATGCACCTCAACTCTGCTGAATTGACCAGAATAATTGGATCAGAACGAGAGTGATACCAGGATATGAAATGGTCGATATTTACTGCAGTGTCACCGAGCGAGTTTCGCCAGAATTTCCAGCAGAATAATGCTCCGTCTTATTGTAGTGCACCATTGTACGGTTGCTCTGGGGCGCTCATCTACGGAATATTCGTGCATCAGGAACAAGACCTGCTCAGGATTCCTCAGGCATACACTACTGAAGTAGTAAGAGGTGGTAGAAGTTCTCGCTTGTTCGGCAGGCGACCGAACTGCAAAGTTAAAAAGCGACCAGTTGGAACTGGTGTCCTGAGGGCATCGCAACAACACCAGGTAGCATAATCGCGCGAGTGAAAAACAGCTGCGGTGACAACGAGAGGGATTCACTGTGTTGTACGCAGAAGAGCAACACAAGCCAAATAGTTCTACTTTGTCTCGCAGATTCAACACAAAAAAGCAAGCCCCTACCCCCTGGCATAGTGTCATTTCTGATGAGGTCTGTAGTCACACCCAACATGTACCGACGCTTCATACGCAAGCGAACACACACACACACACACGAACCAAACACACGTGGTCGTTGTGACAAACTGCCTAGGCCATTTGGTCACAAAATCCGCACACAGTCATTCGAGGAACATGCACATGCAAAAATGGGTGTTCTTCTGGCTGCGGAGGCTCATACAGTTGAATCACACGCTCGAAACAGTTCAAACGACGGGGTGGATGAAATAAGGCAAAGACAGACTACAGTCGTTAGTTTTCTTGTCGAACTCCACCCTGGCAGAACGTACAAGGACCTGTCGAGACCGACGAGAAATGGGTGGCAGGCCGGAAACCTATCAACAATGGTTGAATTCGAAAGAATGCGAGTCTGGCAGTAATAATCGAACAACAGTGAGACATAGGGCAGACCGTAGGATCAGGTGGACAGAAGACGACGCATGAGAACGAAATCAGCAGTTCTTCTTGTGTGGAATGGAAAAGTCTCCCTCTCGATTACTACTCCAGAACAAAAAACAATTTCGGCCGTAACAGAGGGAGCTATGTTCAAAATGCGGTGATGCCAGTGCACACATTCCACCCTTAGAGCCGGACACAAGACGATGGAACGAATAGGAAATTATGATGACTGTTCACCACAATCTCGTGTTTGATTATATTTCCACATTTCAACACATGTTTAAGGCAGAAATCGCAAAAAAATCTTGACGTCCAATCCTAAGATTGAAATGCTGGATATCGCTGTTCATTATCTATCCACCATAGTAAAATGACAACATTTTGGTAACTCACTCTCATGAGTAGGAAGGTCAAACATGAACTAGTGTTGATGCAACTTAACATGGGATCGAGTCAACCCTCACGCAAAACGTTGATAAACCAGCGCTAAGAGCATGTGAGATCGTACCTGAGACGAAGTTTAAAGTTAGGAGAGGGACCCAGATAGATATTCCAAAACAAAGCATTCCCTCTCTCTCAAAATACCTCTTCTGATACGATCCAGTGACGAGAGAAGCTAATCGATAGGTGGCATGAATCACCACTCAGCAAATACGGGCGAATTAGGGTATGTTCACGGATTTGTTTCAAGTTAGAATTGGTTAAAGTTAACGTTTTTGGTCATTGTTTGCGTATATGTCCGCGTATACCTGCTTGCAAGCTGTCGGTCATATGCTGACGAACAACACAGTCCGGAGTGTGCACATTCGACGTTGGTCAAATAAGCGAATTCGCATTAGTCAAAATGCCGTTGGTGTGCTGAATTGGAAGTCGTATTGCAGTGCAGCACAGAGAACGAAAATACCGGCTATCTCAGCGAGCGGAAGTACTGTAAGCTAAACTATCGGCGATGAATTTGCAAATGGGTGACATGAAACTGGATGAGAAATGCCCTCGGAGATATTCATGCATATGGAGAGTAAAGTGATACAGTGGCACATCAAACTGAGGTTACGACATCTCAACGCTTCATTGTCAGAGAATGAACTATACGAATTGGTTTTATCCTCCGACAAGCACACAGTCTATCGTGTCGGGATGATAGACTAATTCAAGTAGTCACTTATCATGCTACCTTTTTGGGCTTCAGACTGTGAAGACGGACGACTAACGCCCATGTAATTGCCTGCCACGAGTAAGGTCTAATACCACGTGCCCGCTTTTTAAACACTGGTCCTCTGGGTATCCTACAATGCAAGAAGGAATCTGCCGTAACGAAGTGTCCAATCATGAACAATGTGAACAATGCTTTGAATGACTGATCGATGGGTAGACCAACTCAAAGTGTGTGTTTGGACACAAGCTGGGGAAATAATACAGGCCTAACTTCACCATACCCAGTGGTGTCAGACAAAGCTGCATTTTCTCAACTCTGTGATCGATATGCTGCTTGGGACTTATGTGCCTGCCACTGACACCTCGGGGATCGAAATGCCCCTACAGCCTACGTCCAGAGATACCAACTTTTGAGTAACTCAGACCATTTTAACGGACTGGCATGAGCTTCACACCTGAAAAGTATAGCGTAGCCACAAAACTGGGTAGGATGAAAACCCATACGTTGTACCTGCAGAGCAGCCGATGAAGGTGGTAGATAAATTCGTCTACCTGAGCTGTTACATAAATCCTGGTGAAGTAGCGAGAGATTACTTTCACCAAGCTCCGGCGAAGCTCTGTGGCGTCAGTTTCATCTGCCAAAGCCAAATTATACACAAGGGACGGGCAATTCTGCCTTACAGATCAGAGGCGCAGTCTCTTCACGCGGAAGATATAAGGTCATGGGCACTTCCGAAAAAAACGCTCAGGTCTAGGCGAGATGACTCAGTGGTTAGAGCACGAATTTACTGACCGGAAGGTTCGTGGTTCGAACCCGCCCTTTGCCTCTCGACTTCCCCTGTATAGGCTGGGGCAACCTGGCAGTATCCCAGCCCTCGTGTTTCCTTCGGGTGGCATGACAGCTAGGCACCGAAAGGGTGTTACAGCTGAACGATTATTTATTTTTATCTAGTAAAAACATCAGGTCAGTGACATCTAGACACGTTAAATGGCTCTGGATGCAGAAAGGCTCCAACGGTAGAGATTCTACCCACACCTACTCAAACATACACCCCATGCAGTGTACAGGTCAAAAGACGACCCAGCTTGTAGAGCTCAGTTTGTTCAACCTTATGCTTAATGGATACGACCGGAAACGTATGGAAGCTCTTACCAGTAAGCTTCGTCGGGTCTACTAGTGTTACCTCATCAGATGAGGACTTCCGAACGCGACACACTAATGGTAAATGACGCTGACAGATAGACGCGGATAATGGCGCTCTTACAGCAAAGCTTTCACTTTTAATACATGGCTCTTCCATTCCTCACTTCATTAAAAAACTTAACAATGAAATGGTTAGGCCTCCTAGTTCCTGAGGAACGAACCTGTAGCAATAGGTTTTTTTACAGCATAAATAGCTACAAAACGATCCGCGCCGTCAACCAATCAAGTCGATTTCTCTAAATTCAAGGCCAGGCAGCTGCGCGTATCAAAGTCTTCTGTGCGTATAAGCTTGGTCGATAGTGATTAATCATGACTGCCTCGCTGAGCGCTAACAGTTTCGGGTTAGGGTCGTGGTCTAAGACTGATGTTTTGGGGTCACCCAATGACCGGTGACTTGAATATGCCTTGCAATCGATGGTACGGGTTTTCGGGCTTGGACTTCGGTCGATAGTCTAGTCAAGTGACTCAAATAAGGAGGCAATAGTTCCGGTCCAAGTGTCACCTTTAAAGTGCAGTCCGATAGAGACACCGTTCTTGTTCGCTGTATGTATTTTCTTTCGTGGTTTGCTGTGGACGGAAAGGAATGTGGCAGCTGAAACCAACGTACCGGCGGTACACGGTTAACAGGTGCATCACCGAACCGAATTGAACGTTTTGAAGAAGGATTTTACTAGATTTCACCGACAGAAGAAACTAGACGTAACTGAGACAAACAAAGTCCTCAGCAATGAAGTCTGTTGATGAAAAGCATCACCTGCTGAATAGACGGAATCCGGTATTCCAGTAGCCAGATGACCACCGACTGACAAGTGTTTTCAATCCAGCCAGTTTCGATCGAGGCAACAACTACAGGGTTGACACATCCATACCGAGCTCCACTGTGCACGTTAGGCATCGTGGACTTCACATGAGCATTCGGGCAGACATTGGCGGATCAACGCGACGGTTTCAGATCCTCCTTGAAGTCACGCAATTGACCGATGTTAACTAGGCGCGGATGCCACTGAACGTATGCCGGTGGTGCGAATGAAATGAGTTCGAGCGGGCTGGTTAACTGACTTACAGCTTCGATGGGCTTTGGTCACAAGTGGAACGTCACAAAAGATCCGTTTGGAGGCGCATTGCGATGCGCCGTTAAATGAGATTACATTTAGGGTATTCAAGGTGAGGATGGAAAGTGTGTTTTAAATATGCTCTTTATACGACCGGCAATCAACTTGACAACTAATGTAACCTAAGAAGAAATTGGTACTCGCAGGTCTTTGAAAGTCGAAACAAAAGAGACACCGGGACCGGAACTCCAGTTGAAAACAAAGATTGATCTTGCAGGAAAACTTGGAATGAGAAGTATAAGCCTGCCACGTCAGAGGGTCGAAGTGCATTGTTAAGGCATCCTTCAGACCATTCTTAGAGCAATCTTCCAGCAAACAGAAAGATATCAAACCTTATCTTCAAGAGTTGCCGCTGGAAGACACATAACAAAAAAACCCAAGGGGCACAGACCAAATAGGACATCATCATTATTGACAGCAATACAACAGTGATACATACTGGTGCTAAACTACTATTCAACCATAGGGAAGAAAGTCCTAGTAAAGAGTGGAGAGAAAATAGAAGGATAGAGACTTGGTGCGAACAAGCCCTATATCCTTAAGGAAAACGAGAGGATTGAGAATAAGAAACCCTCTTTTGGACAGCATTGGAATAAATTCATCTGAGCATCATGTTGAAGTAAGGTACCACTAGCGGGATCGATCCAGCGACCTTTGCGAACCTCACCCGACCTAAACCCAGTATACAACGACAGGAGGACTTTAGCTACGCAGTCTGGATAGGAGATGACAGCATGCGCACCAGACCTTGCAGAGTTTCCACCTACCTGCCAGCGAGATCACATGGGCCCCAGCCAGGAAGACGGGAAGATCCCACAAAACTAAGTTTAACAGTAGTAGTTTGTAACGTCATTGCTTGTCCCCCGCGGACCTTTCGTCAACAATCGCTCGGAACAGAAAACAACGCTTTCTTCGATAGACGATGAGTGTATATATAAAACACCTCAACCTGGCAAGTTTAATCTGCTGCCCTAACGAATAGGGTATGTTACCAAGTGTCACTTCGTTGCGTGCTTGTTGCAAACCAGCCTACTCTTGCCACGCTACGGAGACATTAGTGATCAAACAGCTGAAGAAGACTGAGGTCCTGAGATCGGTGGTGCCAAGTTTCACAACCAGAGTGAGACTGCTCTTATGTTTGCCTTACATGGTTCTTAACCTTCAGCGAAATTCTGTTCTGACGCCATAAACGACGCAAGTTGGCTCCTTAACTGTCCGCATACCGACTTCATTAGTTATAGTATGATGACAGCTTATGCAGCTGCCAATTTACGTGAACCGGTTAACAAACTTAAGCCCCGCATTCTGAAGTTTCAGAGGAGCACAAGAGGATGGAAAGTCCTGAAGCAAGACTACACTTTGAAGGTGCAAAATGCATGCCACAACATGGGATCATCTCCGATATTCTGGTTTTCGCGGATATATAATCGTCAAACAAAATTATATCGTCCACATAATCCAAGTACGTTAACCTTTCTTCAGACGTGATTTGGATACCTAGATTCGTGGGCTGGTCTCCTTCAACACAACAGCCGAAAGAATCCAGCAGGCCTGAATGGAACATCGAGACCAGCCTGCCATCAACAACAGAAATCCGGCGCGTGATATCAATTCTCCAACATAACAAGACATCTGGCCCGGATGGTCTGCACTCCACACTCTTCTAAGAAGGTGGCGAGGTCCTGGTGAACAGTCTGACAATCATACTTCCGAAGATTTGGAATGAAAACAGGTTATCAGCCAGATGGAACTCCTCGACGGTCATCCCGGTTTTTAAAAAGGGCGAAAGAACGTCATGCGAAAACCATCGTGGCATCAGGCTGGTATCCGTCGCATCCAAGGTGCTCTCTGGCATTATTTTGCGCAGGTTGATAGATTATCGGGAGATGGATTCGTGAGAATCAAGCCGGGTTTCGCCCTGGTCGAGGATGCATCGACCATATCTTTACCCAGAGACAGATTCTTGAACAACGCCACTCATTCAGACGTCCCACATTGGTCGTTTTCCTTGATTTGAAAGCCGCCTTTGATTCTGTCGATCGTCAGAAACTTTGGCAGTTTCTGGTGATAAAAGATGTCCCTTCTAAATTTCTATCCCTTATGGGAACGCTGTATGCAAACTCCAGTGGGCGCGTACGAGTATATGGGAAGCATTCGCCTGAATTCATCACATCCAGTGGTGTAAGACAGAGCCGTTCTCTCTCATCTTTCCTTTTCAACTTTGTTATTGATGTGCTGGTTAAAATTCCCCTGCCTGCCTCTGAAACCTAAGGGGTCGGAATGCTCTTAGGACGCCTCCTCAAATACAATAAGTATACGGACGATATTGCTCTCTCCTCGGTTCAGATCCTTCCCAAATGCAGACGATTTCAAATAATTTAAACAGCTCTGCCGCACGGTTTGGCACGCAATCCACAGTTGCAAAGTGTAAAGTGCTGCTATAAGACTGGGTGGGGTCAAACCCAAGCCTCATGCTTGAAGATGAGCCAATCGACGTGGTAGATAAGTTTGTTCACCTGAAGGACTGACTGGGATAAGTTTACTTCTCGAATCGGGAAGGCCAGGGCAACTTTTGCCAACCTCCGTCACCTATGGCGCCGACGTGACGTCAGTTAGCCTGTCAAGGGCAGAGTTTACACTGCGGTAGT
Source organism: Clonorchis sinensis (assembly GCA_003604175.2). NCBI lineage: Eukaryota > Metazoa > Platyhelminthes > Trematoda > Opisthorchiida > Opisthorchiidae > Clonorchis > Clonorchis sinensis. The sequence continues at coordinate 132,091,003 of CM030369.1, read as the reverse complement.
GCGACCCATACTGCTTTACGGATCAGATACGTGGCCTCTACGTGCAGGGGACATACGAAACCAGTCAGCGTTTGACCATCGGTGTCTTCGAAGCATTGGCTAGGTATAGTGGAAACCTCGGGTTGGCAACACCATGGTACGCCAGATCGTTTTAGGAAAAGGGACCTTCCCCACGATGACTGAACTAATCATGCTTCATAGGTTACGCTGGAGGGAACATCTATTCCGCGTGCCAGAGGACCGTCTGCCTCGTACACCAATTTCGCCCAGTGCTGTGCTGAGTAGAAGCCCAAATGGTGGACAGTCCATGACCTGGTAACGAAGTATGAGAACACTAACTAGCAAACTCAGTCGGGTCGACAACTGCCGCCCCTCTGGATGGGGACTCCAAGACGCAACTTACTAACGGTTCAAGACGTTGACAGGCATGACGAAATCACGCAATCAGTAGCGCTCATGCATTAAATTTATCACGTTCAATGTGTAGCTGTCTAGTTTCCGTCTAACTTATTACGAAAGCGCCTCCAAGGCTTCGCTGTATGTCCCACACTCTCTCACTCTCCGGTGATCGAAACTGTAGCAACTGGAACCATTGTGTAGATGGTACACAGTTTATAGCTGATAAACTGAATTGAATATTCCTGGTTCCTTGGAATGTGGATTCGATGATGACGTCGACCACAAAATTGAACAAAAAAGGAAAGGCATATTTCTGACGAACTCTACCAGTTGTCAGGACGCTTCTGGACAGCAGGACGAAAAGTACACAAGCGTAGTCTAATTAGACAGTATACTGTTGGCTGTAAAGGTATCGGTTTTTTAAAAAATTACCTCACCATCATCACGATGAAGGAACCCGGCCCTGGTATAGATTGAAAGAGAAGGGATGGGTAAATTTACGAAAAGCCCTATGTCCCTACGAAAGATGATCAAGAGGAAAGTGCCTACACCTTTCGGAACCACGTCTGAGCATCGTGTTGGAGAATGACAGTATCAGCTGGGTCAATCCAGCACCCTGATCAACCAGGAAGCAACAGAAAGCCCGCCACCAGGATCAGTGACGTGTTATGTCCTATGGAACCCACCCAAAGATGTGCGAAGGTGCCACAACGTTCAATTCGGCAGTGGCCGATTTCGTTTGGATAGGCCACGTCATGACCTGTCTTCCGCGAACCTTTCTCCAAAAAGGCTTTGGAATGGAAAACACGGCCTTCTTTGGTAGGCGGTCGGATATACGCAGTGCACGCATCAACCACCTTAACCTGGCAAATTTCACCTGCCTAATTTCTAGGAAGATAACTTGCAATGATGACAGGCAAATGAACTACAGTCAGATAGCTCTCAATTTAGACAGTATTATTAATCATTGACAGATATCATCTTAAGAAATGCAAGATCACTAGACTACACAGAAGCAGACTGTTTTCTCTCCTCCAAACAACTTAGCAGTGTTCTCAAGGGTGATACTGTTCACTGCTTTTTTCACCTGCATACGGATGAGTATCAGGTAATTATGTCACTCTCCCGTTGATAGAGGGCCAAGACAGTGATTTTCAGCTACTACGATGATCAATCAAAACCGGGGTGCAAGGAGAGACGTGTGTAGACCATCCTTTCAGTTAAGCTTAGTTACAATAATAATAATGCAGTGACAACACGGTAGTTGAAATACCCCAACGTTGGCCAGGCAAGGAAGAGACTGATGAAATGATGGTTGTAAAAGGCAGAAGGTACAGCACATAGTGCAAGCTGAACCTTCAATCAACTGGAGGATGTAACACTACTCACCTGCTTTTCGTCCAAGCTTTTATCGCTCATGATCATCGACAGAGCTGCAGGAGACATCATCGGAGGAAAGGGAGGTAGGCCACCAATACCGTCTGGCGGTGCACCGAGGAATCGTGAGCCGGCAGAAGGTGAGGTGAAGGAAGAGGAAGTGGGGGAAAAGGAACTCTGACCAACGGAACCGGGAGTCGCGTGATAAGGACTTGACATAAGCGTCGATGGTGGGGCTGCTGAGTTGGACAGAGAAGAAAGAGGCGCGCCTGATACATTGACCGATGACCCTGGGAAAGATGGTGCCATGTTGTTCATATGTGCAGGCAATTGGGAGGGGAACACATGACTACCACTATTAAGCATAGGGTTCAGTGGTTGATTAGGATTTCCGGGCGCGTTTGGAGGAGGGAAACCAGCAGCAATTGCCATTGCAGCAGCAACCGCTGGATGCGACTGTGCCAGTCCAGATAGGAAGGCTGGAGATCCACCGGGGACGGAGGTAGATGGGTTGGGAATATTGCCCAAGGAATTTGTGCAAGGAGCGGTTGAGGCTGGGACCATGAGCTGGGACAAGAAGGGATTTGGTGGGAGCGCCAGATTTGGATTACTGTTCCCAAGTGAGGGAAGTCCACTAGGTAACCCAGCAATCGCTGTGCACGGTGGTGTGGCGTTAAGACCAGGAGTAGTGCTAAGTGAAGATGTCGGCAGGCTGGTTGACGTCCTTGGACCAGACATTGAAAGTGCACCAGTGCCATCCGATAGAGGTCCAAAAGATGGTGAGTTGAAGCCATGAGGAAACCCTCCAGGTAAATTGGCGGAACCACCAGCTAGTAAAAGTTGTTGTTGTTGCATGGTCTGAATAGAAATAAATAGTGAAAGGCAGTCGGATGAGACACTGGTACCGTACAGGCTAATCTGCCACACAAAATGATAACGCTAGCTAGAATCCGTAGAACATTGTTCTGACGGTTCGCGAAGCGGATTACCAGGCGCACTCTTTTCAAACACCAAAACTGTTAGTAAAAACGTTGACAGAAGAACGAAAGAACCATTCCACAAGGTAGAAAACACGAAAGTGCCCGAATGAATTTTGGTTACAGCGAAGTGCGCGACTTCTTTGAGGTCACGTCGCAACAGCGAAAAATAACTGCTATTGGTCAGACGCAGAAAGCAGTGCAGTGTTTGGGAAGAAGAGGAACGTTCATGGGCGGCGAGTAACTAATGCTACATAATGGAAATATAAAATGGCTAAACGATTTGTTAGAATAACCTGCCCCTGAATTTAAAATTCCTCAGATGCCTCGTCACAACCATAACAAGTAGACGAGCAAGTAAAATACGCGCCTCCAAGGGATCTGTTGCAACTGGTGAGACAGTAAACTGGTCGGTCATTTCGGTAAAGCATTTTAAAGCGAAATTAAATCACACTTTGGTACTCCCTCGATGAGTAACCATCACATGACCCAGGATAAGCAGGGAAGCTGAGACTCTACCAAGTTGTCCAAGTTTAGATAAGAACAATCGAAAATCAAGGGGTGGGTTTGGATTTATTGCCGAAGGCAGTAAGACTAAGTTAAATCATCCTTGCGAACTGGTCTACAGGTTGGAGATTGATCTTAACACACAGCATGTATTCGCACATGGGTAGAGAGTAAGGTAGGCCGGAATGACTTTTACGATGACTGATCGGACGGGAAGATCGGCAATTCCCGGGATCACAGGAACGTAGTGTCACGTGCACGGTAATGCATACAGTCCCCGTTCATATTGACTTAGTTGGATCCGCATTAGATGCGTGGTCGCCAGTTGCACGGCGCTGACACGACTCACCATTTTTAGGATTAATTCGGGGTCATCAAGATAGTGGGTGGACCCACGGACTCATCGATCACCCATGAGGATGTCGGACACGAGACTGCACTTGCATGCGTAACCGGTTATGTTTAGATTCAATCAAAGAGCAAGTCGCAGAGCATAGCTGTCACACGGTCTATGGAAACAACGACGGTTAACCTACTTCCAGGTTGGTTAGGCCTGGACATTAACAACCAAGATGCCAGGGGTAGACTCAAAACACGAATCTTCAGGTAAAGAGCTCAGACATCAGCCTACGGGGAGATCTGGATTCTAGATTAATCATGATTTCGAAGTGAAATTCGCCAACAGTAAGAAAAGTACGCGCATCATGGCAAATATACATCGTCAGGATGCATGGAAAGGTTACATTATCTCATCAGGTGCGCTTAATTCATGGATGGAAATCAAATGGCGAAGCAGTATTGAAAGTTCCCAGGTACCCTGAAAAAAAATTATCCTAATGGATGATAGTAAACACTTCCTAACACAATGTGGGATCCGTTTAGGCACCATCTCGTTCTTTTATGTACAACCCAAATCAAACAATGAAGGTAAATTAAAAAATCGGGGTTTTTGTTTCACATTATTGGCATTCAGGAAAACAAGATACTATGAAGGGATAGTTTGTAACGAATACAGAGTAGCGCTGCATAGTTGAAGAATTGTTCAGTCTTTATTCATGGCTATACACGCAAAACTGTGGGAAGGCGCTATTTGACACAAAGGTGTTTGATGCTTTAGTGTGGAGTTGGCTTGACACAGCAGTTTGGTCCAAACGAAGGCTCTATATAAAATGACGTCTCAAAGCTAGATGGCTTACAAAGACAGGTGGCAAACATAGAGCAACATAAGAATCAGAATGTTATGATCCACGTAAAGACTACCTCGAAAGATGGGGTCAGAAAGGTAAAGCTAACGGTGAACCTGTATCCACAAGCAGGCCGACTTAACCTAAGAGGTTTTGCATTTCGAATGTCGCATTTATACGTCCTCTGAGTAGCTCTCTTGCACGTTGTTAAGTGGACAGACAGGGATTTTACGCCTGTGAATCTCAACACAATAGTAACATGGTCGAAAAAAAACCTGGAGGTACGAAAAGCACAGAAACAACCCTGGCGGTTCACAACGGTGTCATGGAAATTTTCGAATAGGGTACCTCAGTGTGATCGATAGCGAACCCTACAAATACTAGCTAGGGCAGGTCATGTGTTCATTTCAAAATGCATATAAAAACCTGCTGCCAGTGTAGTTGCCACTGAAGAAGTTCTATTATCTGCCTTCTCGTGTCAGTTCTCATTGAAACTGTACTAAAGCGGGGATGGTCAAATCAAATCTGATGGTCAAACAGGGTTGACAGCAACGAGTTATTTGTCTAAGATGGTCAAATAAACCCTGAAGTTAAACCATCGACGGTGAATGAAATAAACAAGGACAGGAAACCGAACGCTGTTTAAGGGCGATAAATCACTACTCAGACGCCAAGCCACCACGGACTTATCTGAAGACATGGGGTTATGGGTGTTATGAGCATTTCAGACGTCTCCTCCCATTGGAAAGGTGGATAAGCGATAGAAACTACCCCCACCATATTGGGCTGTGAACTCTATTTCCCTCTACAACAAATCCCTTCAAAATAGATAATCTAAAGGTACACCGTCCAAATGACAAACATGGAAAGGTACTTGATAATTGGCTAAACTACATTAAAATCACGCCCCGTTGGACGAAATTCCCCGCCATAAATATAGATATTCAAACCAATCTGCTCATCCACGTAGACTCATTCAAGTACATGCGCAACGAGTATGCTCTGAAATGATTGGCTACGATGAGAAATAGAAGTTAGCATGGGCAATGCCAGGAAAGCATCTACGTAGCTCAACATCGAACTATAGAGATGTTCAGAAATCATCACTCAAACGAAGATCCGAATGTAAATTACCATCACTAGACCTGATGAGGTATTTGACTACTGGTGCTTACGGCGAATAGTAGAAGCTGTTGGAAAGACAGTGCCTAGTGGCTATTAGAAAAGTGCGTGACGAAGTGAAGAGTGAATGAATGTACAAAAAACTTGTTATCCGCATTCTGGAATTGTGATAGTCTATTCCTTCTAGCATTCACTTTTTACAGCAGAGTACCTTGACATTAGGGTCCTCTACCATGACGTCCTGCACACTTTCGCACTGACCCAGTGCCGCTGACCACAATGGTTCATATATGTCCTCCGCAAACTAGATTCAAAGCCGCCATCTATCCTGCTCAAAATGATGTTACCACGTCGACAAATCGGAATTCAGCTCTCAACAGTTAGGGCTGATGTTGAACTTTTTGATCTCTAGTTCCTTTGCGGGATGAACCAGTGGAACAAACTCCTCCAGTACCATCATACATAAGATACCGTACGCGCGATCTGCCAGCTAAGATTCCCCTCGGTTCACAACGTACCGGTATGCATGGCTAATAGGCCAAATGAACGTCCACCGACATTAAAGACGGTGGCCAGCCCTTCTATTACGCTTCACGCAAATAGTTTGAATTTATTTGGGAGCAAGAATCCGTAACAAGGATTGGGCACCTAAAGCGATTGTTCAAGCCAGCCACAACACGACTACTAGCCCCCCGAATACTACGACATCCGAGATGCGAATCCGACAGCACCAAGTAGAATTCTGTTTGAGTGGAAGATGCAATGGTCAAACCTTTGCTTCACATAAGATGCTGGAGCGTCGCCACGCGTAGCGCCAACCAACAACTCCCGTTTCCCTTGCTTTCAAATGGGCTTCAGACCCTGTAGATAAAAACATACCCATACGTCCAGGGCAAGGGCGAACACCCTCGCTTTCAACACTTGTGGTCGTAGAGGAGTTTACGACGAACTGTTTAAGAGTTATCCCACAATTGTTGTGGGCCATAGGTCTACCCTTAATCTTTTTTGTTCGATTTTGTTATTGATGCGATCATCGAATACACATTCCAAAGGACTGAAAGGTTGCAGCTAGAGGAAAAGTAGTTCAATTAGACAATAAGGATACCATTGTCCTGCTATTTGACAATTACCGGTCCGTAAGATCCATTCTAAATAGTGTTGCAAGTGGTCCTTCAAAGTCTTTAGTGTGGAGTGGATTTTGAAACTTCCTGCATCCCTTTGAAACTTCAAGATGAAGAACTCGATATTGTTGTTCGGTCTACTTGCCTTGAATGTACTATGAAAAAAACCGTTCAGCTGCAACACCCTTTCGGTGCCTAACTGCCATGCCACCCGATGGAAGCACGAGGGCTGGGATACTGCCAGGTTGCCCAAGCCTAGACAGGGGAAGTCGAGAGGCAGGGGTGGGGTTCGAACCACGGACCTTCCGGTCAGTAAATTCGCGCTCTAACCACTTGAGCCATCTCGCCCCCAATGTACTATGAGAGTGGAAGTCAGTGCACGTATCAAATGTGAGCGACATTTGTCGACCTACATCATCACCGGACACGTCCAACTATCGTCTGCCAAAGAAACTGTCGCTTTTATTTCAGAGAACAGGCTATTACATGGCAAGGCGAAATGAAGATAGCCGCTGTTAGACTGGGTGCAATGGAATACTTGAGCCTCCTGGTCAGGATGCACGTGATTATCCCCGCACGCTGTTGTAAACCTACAGATTAGTGGATGTAACGGCGCTCAGCGACGAGCATGTAGTCACCTTCTAGTTATGTCATCACGCACCGGACGCGTGTTGGATAAGGTCTGCGTTGCGCCAATCCCCCTGGCAGCACCTTACACCGGCAGGGCGCCCAGATGTGTTCATTTCATTACCGTTTGAAGTCACGGGCATATCGCTTTTGTCCGCTTTTTTTAGGCATCCAGGATTTTCTAGTATCCCCGCCCTTTTCCTTTCATTTTGCCCCTTCTTCGTGTTTGTATGGCGGCTTAGCTTAGATGGTGGTAAGGATGACGGCTAGAGTGCAGGTGCGAAGCGCATACCGATATGTGCAACAGGATTATTTGGAATACTTAGAATAGTTTGAATTTTTAGAGGTTCTGATCCTAGAAGCGAAACATCATATCCGTGAGCACTTCGATCCCCAAGGTATTTGAGGCAAGCAAAGAGGATTCAAGCACTGTACCGATTTCGGAAACGAAGAGAAAGGGTGACAGTGCCTGATACCACTGGATGTGAACTCAGGAGAGAATTCGCCGTCGACATATACGAGCTACGAAGGGAAGCATATTGTCTCTATGGGAAACAAGAATTCAGAAAGGAAGGCATGTTAGATAGCGTCAACAGCTATGTATGCCTCTGGAATTGTGTAAATGCCGGCGAAAATGTTGGAGAGTAAACCGCGACCACAACAGCTTTTTCTGATCTGAAAGATCTGTGGAGGTATCAGAATATTCGTCCTTTACTGAAGTCCTCCGTGTCACCATTTCGCTGCATGGATATAAGAACTCGCTGTTCGCGATGACATGTACCGACTGGGATTACCTGCGAATCGCTGCCTGCGTAGGATTACACGCGTTTGGTGGGAACAAGTAGCCAGCCACGACCATCAGTGTTGGGTAAAAGTGTTTCAAATGAGTATTTCGGCTTTTTCGTACAGCTTGGTGTGTATAGTTCTGAGACATCGGTGTCCAGAGACACGACAAGCATCCCCAAGGTGGATTCGCGATCGAGAATTCCACTTAATAGAAGGGGACAGTCAAGAAGACTGTTGTTAATAAAACCGGCTCGGTCGTTCTTCGTTGCTGAATGTCGAAGGGGAGTTTTGCACCTTGATAGCTTTACTGACCGGAGGTCTTCAGAGGTCTGCGGTATGTATTAGATGAAAAACCTCGGGTATCTCCAACATTTTTGGTTCGTCGTTTCTGCTAGCAGGAACAATCCCCTGATGACTGAGAACCTGTCGACTTGAATGACATTCGGGTAAGACAGGAATTCACCTTGAAGTTGCTGGCATGATCCGTAATGCCCAAAATTCTATGACTGCCTAAGAGGCGTTTGGTTTCACTACATATAGCAGGAACGGCACCGTGTGGCATCGTAGAGTTCGTCTTCCATTGTGAATCAACATCCAAAGGTATGACATTTAACCATTCCTGAACAAGGTAGTTCTGATACCTTGACTTGGTATTTGAGTCGGACAGTCTCTTAGAGGCTAATGGAGACAAGCGCATGTTGCGCGGCTGAAAAAAAGCGCAGGAATGATGTGGCGTACACAAATTTTCGGTCTCCCTGATTAACTTCACCTAAATTTGATTTTCGCTTTAATTCCAGACCATGATCTCGACTTTACCATACTTCTGACGCGCTGCCTGCTTGCCGGTCCTTCTAGACTCGGTGGAGCCACTTTCCAATAGTTGTCGGTTGAATGCACATTTGCATCATGGTTGTACACCACCTTTCTCAAGCATTCGGTACACAGCGTAGCCGTATCGTTAGCTTCAAATTGTTAGATCGTTATACTGAGTTACGATTGGCGTGACACGCTCCACAAAGCTTGTAAATGTTGCTGTCCGTACAGCACTAAAGCAGCCTGGTACAAATTGATAGTCAGAGGCCACAGGTGTTCTAGAATAAGCGGCCAATGTCCGACCCGCTGACAGTTCATGGTAAGGAGATCGATTTGAACTGCAGGTAGAATTATCGACGCGGTAACAAAAATAACAGGCGATAGAAATTGCAACTCCAATGGCTGGACCTGTGAACAGCGAAGGTCGAATAGGATAATAAACGAGGGAGAAATAAATGGTTGAGTCGGCAACAGGGCTGGGCAGACGACTGATGAGGTGTAAGAATTTGGGTCGCGACATCGGTTGTTTGTGGTTCGTAGGGCGCGTAAACTAGAGCAAAGGCTAATGGCTCAAAATCGGACAGCGAGGCAACTGCTTAAATCTTAAACTGACAGTCCAGGAAGGTGTTGTTAAGCACCCGATCTTAAGCTGTCAGCTTGTCGTGGTGGTCGGAATCCAGTAATACGACGATCCTGTGGGCTACACTGGCTACGATTCAGCCATCCATACTAAAAGGCTGATTGACATGAAGAAATCACGCAGTCAGTAGCACCCATGCATTAAATCTATCGCGTTCAATGTGTAAGTGACTAGTTCCCGTCTAACTAGTTACGGAAACGCCTCGAAGGCTTGGCTATATGTCCCAAACGCTTACTTTCCCGGACATCGAAACTGTGACAGCAAGGACAAATGGGCCTTTGGTACACGGATTACAGGTGAACTAATCTAAACTGAATTGAGCTCCCTCTATTGGGGGAGAAGGTGGCTAGTGCTCTACGAGATGTGACTTTCGACTAACGAGCTACAATCGATTGGCACAGAGATGGACACAATAAACAGCGTTCAGTATTGCAACCAGTACAAGGTTTCTTGGGCGGAAATTCGGACAGCACAGAGTTGGCTGCCCACAAGTATGCGGTCGAGTAATGAAGCCTGGGCTCGCAAACCAAATGCTGTATCAACACCGACGTAACGCGCTACAGCAGCTGCAGGACCGCCAACAGTTCGTAGACGGTAGTGTGTGGAAGAGCGGATGTCATAAGCCCAATAAATGTTCTCAGATTCAATATTCTAACAAATCGAACCAGTTCCTATGTCCACGTTGAACCGATGGAAATTAGAAGCTTTCTAGACCACCGCTCATAACGGCTCAGTGGTGAGGGCATGAAACTACTCATCTGAAGTACCGTGGTTCGAACCCAACTTCGGCATCTCGACCACTCCTGTCCAGGTTGGGGCAACTTTGTAGTATCTCAGCCCTCGTGCTTCCTTCGGTTAGCATAGCAGTTGGGCACCGATGTGTTACAAGTGAATGATCACCATCGAGTTCATGACCATGAGATACAAATCGCTTCTATGAATGTTTTTTACTGAATGCTCAATAGGAAAGATACTGATTTTTACTGTTTTTTTTTCGGGGCTCTACCAAGGTCAAAAATACTGCTCTTGGATGGCGCACTACTCCTCGTGATGGAACAAATTGGACTCAAGCCAGCTGATCGGAACGCAAATGGTCAGTGTGAACTTTCACAGAAATTCCATCCACAGAGTGGGCGAAATGCGGTTATTTGATGCTTATTCTCATTCAAACACAGTAGGGACGGGATGCCCGATCAAAATAAGATCTATTGACTGGTTCGCTCTTCGTACGGGGCTTTTCCGGAAGCTACATTTAATAGACTGGCTATAAAGCCGAACATTTAGTTGCCTCCTGAGGGAAGTGGCCAAGTTAGGCTTGGTTCGCATGACACGTAATTTGGTTCTGTTTGTACGACGCATCATTGTGGTTCTGAAACTCCTCACTCTGAAAACAACGGACGCGATTCAATAACTTGTCTCTGACATTGTACAGTAAAAGTTCTGGAAGCACGGATTCCAGGGTAGAGACAATCGAGATAATAATAATCGTTCAGTCGCAACAATTCGGGTGTCTAGCTACCACGCCACAAGAATGGAGCACGAGGGCTGAGATATTACCAGGTTGCCCAAGCCTAGACAAGAGCAGTCGAGATGCAGAGGTTGGATTCGAACCACGGACCTCCCGGTCAGTAGATTCAGGCTTTTACCAATAAGTCATCGAGAGATGCGTTTGGCTCTCGGAGGGCGCCACGCTAAATGTGCGCGTGACGATGCGGTACATGTGCAGTTTGGTCCAAAAGAATACTTGATAAATGGGCGGTTGAGACAAAATGTAATTCAGGTCTTACAAGTGGAGAAGCATGTGAAGTAGTCAGCAACTTTTGTCGTGCTTTGCGAAAACGTATTGTCTGGAGGTTTTAGATGCTTCCGAAAATGTTTTGCGCAGTTGGGTACAAATGAACGCAGCACTACCCAATACGAAGAATTTCTATACTCTAAAATCAGTGGACTACAAGCATTGGACGAGCTCTGGAGGTAGAAATCCAGAGTCATGAATATTTACGGGCTCATACGGGCCTGACACACCTGGATTTAAAGGATAGTTCGGAAAGAGATCCGGCCGGAAACTGGCCGCGATGATGCAGTCCTGGTTACATCGATCCACTCATCATCGACAGCATGACATCAGTGTCCAACACCGATGCTTCGCTGCCGTACGTTCGATCCACTACCATCGAATGCCATCTATGGGACGAAGGGTAAGCTAGCAAATTCGCAAGAGTCGAATAAGTCTTTCGTAAACACCGGAGAAGTTAAGGTGGCGAAGAACCATTACAATGGGAAAACGCTGAAACTGGTAATCAGAATGTATAATAAGATGCGCCCAGAGAAATTGCAAATCGTCGTTGAGTACCAGAAATCTACCAATTCGATGACAAATCGGGGGCACAGGAAGCCGTATGAAAGAACAATGAAATATGCTTTTTGCACAAGATTTTCGGAAGGTATTGCCATGCGTAATTAGTTGCCAGGTCATCGCCATATTGACAATCATTGGCTTACCTTCAAGATGTCCATTTGGTCGAAGGGGCCACCCAAACTGCCATTCAGGAACTTTTGGTTTTTCAAGTCATCCATCTGAGACTATAATGAGAAGTTATAGTGAAACAAACCAAGGCTTACGCTGATAAGATTTGTCAACTCTGAAGGCGTCACTTGCTTAGCTCGCTCAACAGCGGCCGCAACCTGCGATTGGTGCTACAAAGAACCTTCAGTAGGGCAAACAAAACAGACCTCCTGTGACAAGAAAGGAATGACTTGAACCAAAATGGCGCCCAAGCGCTTAGCAATCTCCATCTACAGCATCAAACACGACGGTGAAATCGAACATTACCTGTTTGTGCATCTCAACATTCAGCCCGTACGTTATCTCGTAATACAAAATATAGTGACGCTGTAACTCCGTCTTCTCCTGTATTGCTTTTTCATACTCAAGTTTGAGACTGGAGAAATAGTTGCTGGTAAAAAATTCCGTATACCTATGACACTGCTGCTGGAGATTTGTTAGCTCATCCTTTATCCTTTCGCAAGCATCTGGGACGTTAAACTTCGTGTGCTGTCCCGATTGTGATGAAGTCTGTTTACACAGTGTGGAATAGTAATGAACATTACAAGGAAACCCACCGGTGGCCTCGACGAATACATGGCCCGACTGTAGCGCAGTCGGTATTCAATCGTCGCGCGCAGTGGCCGAAGGCCAGTGAATAACACACCTAGACGGGCCGAAAGACGAAGGGAATAGCACTTAAAATAGGAAGGTCATTACGGCTGCCCGTGCTTCCACGGATGGCAGTAGATAGCGCTGTTCCAACGTTTCTCGGATGCGGCAAATGTCGCCAGAACACACGTGACAAGCCGACTTGCATGTGTGTTATCAAAGTAACTGATATCAGGCCTGTAGATTAAAGCTATACAACTTTCTAATCACAAATGGCATGGAGACCGGATGTCCGGTTATGTACACCTTTGTGGACAGCGGGCAGTTGACCCATATGCGTAATACGATCGACTTGTACAAGGAGATGATGGACGAAATGTATAAAATGGAGGCGTTTGACATGGACAAACTGGTGGTTCTAATGCGGGCGGCGAGAGTAGCGATCGCAAGCGATGTTATGCTGTGCACTTTCCACATTCGCAAAGATATCAAGAATCACGTATATATGTATGTCGTTATCGCGGTATTGTTCCATCCGGCGTAATCTATGAAGCGTGAGTAGTTCATTCATCGTGGGGAAGTTCCCTTTCCTAAAACGATCTGGCGTACTAGGGTATTGCTAGTCCGAGGTTCCCACTAGACCCGGTCAGCGCTTCTGAGAACCGATGGTCAGACGACGACAGGTTTCGCAGTCTTCTACGCATGGAGGTCAAATTTTTGATCCAAAAACGCGATGTGGATCGTACCGTAGCGATGTATACGCTACCTTCAACAGACAACCTGATGTCGTGCCGGTGCCGGAGGATAGCGAAAGATGCCATGGGCTTCCTTATCGGAAGAGTAACCTGGCATCCCGCTAGTCGGCCAGGACTTACACAACTGCTCTGGTAAACAAAGTTGTGTACCACATCGATTACCTGGTCGACAATCATCAGGTTTGGGTTTGATCACACCCAGCATTGGAGTATCACTTTACACTTTGCAGGTGTGAAGCGCATACTAAACCGTGCAGCAAAATTATTCAGGCTATTTTAAATGATCTGCACATATGAAGGATTTGGGCCAAGAGGAGCGATATCCTCCGCATACTCAATGTCTATGAGCAGACCCCTGGGAGCACTCAAATTCTCGGGGTTTCAAGGACAGGCAGGGAAGCCTCCAGTAGGACATCAATAACAAAGTTGGAGGGGAATGGTGCGAGAGAGCATCCTTGCCTTGCACCCCTGAGCGTAATGAACTCGAGCGAAAGCTTACCGTATACTCATGCGCGACGACGGGCTTTCGTGCACAGTGCCCTGGTAATGGATCTTGATTTGAAAGGTGAGTTTTTGGTCTGCTGCATTGTGAAACTTTTTGACGATTTTCGGAGGCACTAGCAGGATTCATCTTGCAAATTTGGAGGAACACATTTGTCATGGAATTGAGGGACAGGTGGATCAAATGTGCTCTTGTGGAGTTATGGTCATCTAATTCTTGGCGTCGACGATACTTCGCGTAACATTCACGAATTTTTCTGGCTGGAGGAACTCATAACCCTCATAATCTTATTCCAGGTTGCTCCTTAATTCCGTGGGTACCAGACTAATGCGTAAATTATTTTACATGTCTGCAACGTTTTCTAAATCATGTACAAAAGACATTCAATCACTTCATTTTGTTCCGAACATTTCTTGACTAATAATGTCGTATCGAAAAAGTAATCCCCGTAACGGGCAAACTGTAGCTTCGAGTGACGCGTAATACCAGAACCTCCTGCAAGGCAAAAAAAGTCGGAGCTGGGTTTCTATACGGTACTATTAATGTAAGACATAAATTCACAAACTATACAAAGCTCGACAAAGCAAAACAAAATGGTCCATTTGGACTACAAAAGTACGAGCCAACTGAGCCAGCAGTCTATCGCGTGAGACAGTCACAGTCCACAAAGTCGGCCACAAGTGGCTGGATGACCTCAGGGTCAAATGAGCCAAGTGGTAAGAACAAACAAAGATCAGTCTATGATATACACGCTCTAAACAGAAAAGTTGTGCAAGGATTACGGCGGGGACAAAATAAACGTGAAGAGTTTTTGAACCTTAAAAGTACACCAAAAATTTACTTGAAATTGTAGTTTGAAAGAAGGAATCTTTTACATAAAGTTTTAGTATTTGAGGATATCTTTGGGCCCTTAAAAGCACCACATGCTGCAGCAGATTTTCAGAAGTTGTTTAACCGATCTCAGGGTTAACTGTGGGCGCGGAATTCGTGTGTCAGTGGTGGCTAGTGGCTTCGCGTACGAGCTCTGTAAAAAACGGTGGGAAATTAGCCGAGCCTTAGATGCACACCCAAAATTTCTCTGAAACCATAGTTCGGAGGAGGAAAACTTTAACATAACTTTTCAGCATTTGATGGCATTTATTCGGTCCATTAAGATCTTTCCATGCGGGCGCAGTTTTGTTGGGAAGTTGTTTAAACGTACTTCCACCACGACCGCGGAATTTATATTTTAATGGCTGCCGACGGCTTCGCGTGTTGTACATCTGATGACGGTGGGAAATTTGCGGAAGAGCCGGTTTCTCCACGTGTTTTATCTTGCATTGCGTTTGGAAATA
The DNA here is from genome assembly GCA_003604175.2 of Clonorchis sinensis. Lineage (NCBI taxonomy): Eukaryota > Metazoa > Platyhelminthes > Trematoda > Opisthorchiida > Opisthorchiidae > Clonorchis > Clonorchis sinensis. The sequence continues at coordinate 132,075,702 of CM030369.1, read as the reverse complement.
ATCTCGAAACGACAAGGACAATAATTTCGCCCTCTGTGTCGCCGCAAATTCAAAATTTAGCAGCTTTTAATGACCCGTGTATGGAAAAGTCTCCTATCATTGTGGCACGTGTCCTGCAAAACCAAGCCAAGGAATTCGTCACAGCTAGTTAGTGTTTTTGTTTTTTTTGACGGTCAGTACACGCTATCAGGCGCAAGGCTATACCGAACCATCGATAGTGATGCTGTAGAATTAGTGTGCTTATAGGCAGAACAAGCATACAGCACAATAAAGTGGCTAGTGCTTTCAAGTCCTGGCACAAATTAAACGGACTGAGACCGTCTTGTGGATGCACGTAACACTCCCATCCGGTAACTATTGTGGATATGGTGAACTACGGGCAAACCATCAGACTGGGTATGGTAGTCACGGTACCGTCATCGCAACACCGTACTTGGGTCCATGGACAGACCCGTACATGAACATCTTGGGTGAGTCGTTTAGGGTTGTAGTGGTTACGATTTGCCAAGGAATCGTCACAAATTTAGAGCGGCATGGATTAGGGTATTCTTGGGTCCATTGAGGGCGCACGGTGGTTCATTTCTGTCGTTCAGACAAGGCAACATGACAGCCGTGACTACATCCGGCACACAACATGGGAGAAGTCTCAGAAAGACTTCTAGAAGGCATTAGGTTGTGAGTTAGACTGTGTCCCGAAATAACAAGTGGCCAAAAGTGGTCACAATTCCTGACTAACCAACGTCTTCTGGACCCCGATTTTCAAATATCTGACGAAGAGCCTGTCGATATGGAGCATGCAGATGTAGTTCTCATCTTCAAAGAGAAGGAAACTGTGCAGTTGTTCTTGAGCAAACTGATCAAAGTCATCGCGTCCTATGGTATGCACCCTGCACTCACGGTGTAAGGCAAAAATATTATTGTTTATTCACAACTGGTGGGTAGCGTGATCATAAGATTACATTCAGAAGGAAGCACGAGGTTGTTCGTAGTTGTAGCTAATGGGCCGAGTTGGCGAGAAGGTATAGTCAAGAGTAGGAAGGGATTAGTTGCGGGTGTGCTATCAAACTGGGTATGACAGTGTCGTGCCGTCGTTGCACTGACTTACTCCGGTTTCTGGACAGCCCCGTAACGGACGTCATTTTTGAGATGATTTGGCTGGAACTTGGAATTCTGTGAGCAGCGGAGCATTTGAGTTGGCCAAGGGAATTTGCAGAGGTAGGACGAAGCCAAAAGTAAGATCGCAGGTATTTTTCTCGTCCGTTAGGAGATCTCTGAAGATGCAAATCACTGACAAGGTGGGGTTGATAACAGCAAACAGGGCGTCCAAACCTGGTATTGCCGGGTATTGAGCAGACTTGACACCAAGTACATGCTCACTCAACAGGTCTTCGTTAACCCTTCGTCCATGGGTGCACGTATGATGACGCACGTGTTCCTTGGATCCCGGGTCTCAAGTCCATACCACTTGGTCTACGGCTAACGCATATACAACCCTCTTTAACTTTAGCTTCAATGCGCTCAATAATGCATACGGTTGCCGAATACCGCCATTGAACAATCGATGTACACACGGGACTAATTGAGCAAGTGGTGTGTTTACCATTATAACAGTAAGACTTTAGCTTCAGCGTGGACACCCATTTGGAATTCTGGACAAAGAGCACTTGGTGAGTTGGTCACCACAACCTTGTTTAATTATGTGTTTTAAAGGATGTGTACGGGGTATATACGAATCGTAATTGATTATACATTTTTCCTTCAGAAACCCTGTTGAGTAAAAGCGGATTCCTGAAACTGAGAACTGGATTCACAAAACATTACGTTTGTACCGATGCTAGTTACAAATAAAAGTGATTTGTTAAAGGTGGTTGTGTTTTTTAGGCATGGGGTTGGCAAACGGATGACATGTATAGATATGAAGGACCGCCGTTGGTCGTTGAATTGGTCTATTATGTATATTTGGGGCACCAGTCAGTTACGAGGATGTGTACGGGCCTTGCAATTACTATAAGTAGCCACGATAGGCGACGTCGAGTACGGTCATAAGCGTGACGGGCCGTCGTTGGCTATCGGGTTAGGCTGCTGAGCCTAGTTCATGCCTCATATTCGGCCTCATATTCACACAGGCCTAGCAATTGCCATAAGTAGCCAATGTAGGCGATACCGACTGCAGTTATGAGTATGACAGACCCACTTTGGACGTTAGATTAGGATATCACGCATAGTTGATGCCTAATTTTCAACGGCCCACATAGATTCTGGCCTGATGTTTACTATAGATAGCAGAGATAAGCGACATCGCGTACAGGTGTGCGTGAGACAGTCGTTGGTCATTCGATTAGGTTATTGTACATAGGTGCGGCTTCATAAGCATCGCATCGCACAGAAGTGTGCCTAGCAGTTACAACAACTATTCGAGATGATTGAAAACGCGTACAGTTATGATTATGAAAGACCGTCATTGGCCATTAAATTAGGTTGTCGTGTATAGGTGGGGCCTCATAATCAGCGTCACATGGACACGGGCCTAGCAGTTTCGATATGTAGCGCAGGTAGGCGATATTGAATACGGTTATGAGTATGACGGGCCGTCATTAGCCGGTGAATTAAGTCATCGTGTATAGATGAGACCTCATAATCAGCGCCGCACATTGACACGTACCTAGCATGCTGCCGTGACGATAAGTAGTCGAGGTGATTGACAACGATTACCGTCATCATGATGACCGCTTTATGATGTATTCCACCTATGGTGAGTAATATTCCCAATAGAAATGATGCCATTGTGTTAGTAATTTACCGAAGGTTACCCCCTGACGCTGTATTGTCCACGGGCTAGTTATGCATAACTGGGAAAGGCAATCATCCATAGAGATACCCTCGCATCTCCATTGCACATTCATGCTGTTTTGGCAATTTTATACCTAATGGGAGCTGGGCTCCATAAGAAAAAGTGTTGTTTTGAAGTTCGCTCAACAAAATTATCTCGTCCGTTAAATCTGGGGAGTATAACGCAAACAAACGTTGATGGCCGATTTTTCTGGGTGGAACTCGCATTGGATATTCTGTAGATGTTATTTTATTCTCAAAGAATTCCAACATATGGTAAAGTGCGATTTCGCGTTCTACCTCTTGTAAACCGGTAGGAAAATGCGAATCGGTGATGGTCCGTGACCTTGAAATTTCGCTCACTTAAACAAATTACTATGAGCAACATATCACCTACAAGTGTAAATTGAGTAGACTAATTCACCGTAAAAGTCACAACCTCGAAAACCCTATAGTTGGGGCGAAAATAATTTGGGTGTGCTTCTAGTGAGCGGCCAGTGACGTCCTCTTTGTCCGCACGAACTCAAAATGGAACGGCCATTGGCGATTTGCATAGCCGCTCACTAGAAGCACACCCAAATTATTTCCGCCGAAACTATAGGGTTTTCGGAGTTGTGAATTTCAAGGGGAGTTAGTCTAATCTATTTGCACTTGTAGGTGATATGGTGCTCGTGGCATTTTGTTTAAGTGAGCGAAATTTCAAGGTCACGGACCATCACTGATTCGCATTTTGTTATCGGTTTACGAGAGATAAAACACAAGGTCGCACATTACCATTTTTAGGCGTTCTTTAAGAATGAAAATAACATCTACAGAATATCTAAAGCAAATTCCATCTAGAAAAATCGCTCATTGACATTTCCTTGCTTTATAATCCCCATATTTAACAAACGACGTCATTTTGTTCAGCAAACTTTGTCACATCACATTTGCTTATGGAGCTCAGCTTCTATTAGGCACAAAATTGTAAGAAAACAGCAGGAATTTTGCGGTGGAGATGCAGGGACCATCTTTGCGAATGATTACTTTTCCCAGCTATGCATAACTAGCCTGTGGACAGCCCCAGGTAGATTATGAAAATATTGATATTATTTCTATTAGGAATATGACTCACCATAGGTGGACTACGTCATAAAGCGGTCATAGTGATAACAGTGGCCGTTGTCACTCACCTCGACTACTTGTCGTAACTGCTAGGCCCGTGTCTATGTATGACGCCGATTATGAAGCCTCGTCTATACACGGTAACCTAATTCAGTGGCCAACGACGGCCTTTCATACTCAAAACTGCGCGCGTTTTCGATCATCTCGAATGCTTATTGTAAATGATAGGCCCGCGTCTATGTGCGACGCCGCTTATGAGGCCTCACCTATGCACAGTAACATAATCCAATGACCAACGGCTGTCTTATATGCATGACTGCACGCGATGTCGCTTATCTTGGCCACCTATAGTAAACACCAGGCCAGTATCTACGCGGGAAGGTGAAAATAAGGCCTCCACTATGTGTGGGAGCCTTATCCGACGGCCTGCCATAAAAACGTTCAGCTGTGGTATCCTTTTGGTGCCTAGCTGCCATGCAACCAGAAGGAAGCACGAGGGCTAGGATACTGCCAGGTTGTCCAAGCCTAGACAGGGGAAGTCGAGATGCAGAGGTTGCGCTCGAACCACACCCGTGTCCATGTGCGGCGTTGCTTATGAAACACTGGTTATGCGCGGTAACCTAGCCCGTCATACTCATAGCAGTACGAGTTGTCGCATATATCTGCTAGTTAAAATAATCACCAGGCCAGTATTTATGCGAACCGATAAATCCAAGGGCACAACTACGCACACAAACCTAACCCAACGGTGAACGACGGATGTCATACTCATGACTGAACGTAATAACGCCTACCTTGACTCCCTTTTTCAACCACCAGACCAGTGCTTATATGCGACGCTGATAATTCTAGATCACTTATGCTTCCCTAATCTAACCGCAAGCGACGGCCCATCATACCCGTACCTGTGTGCGCTGTGGCTTGCTTCTGTTACCTATAGTAAACTTCAGGCTAGTATCTATGCGGGCCGATAAAAATGAAGCCCCAGCTATGCGTGGTATCCTAACCTAACGTCCAAAGTAGGTCCGTCCTACTCATAACTGTAGTCGATATCGCCTACCTTGACTGCTTATCGTAATTGCCAGGCCTGTGTCTATGTTCAGCGCCGAATATGAGACCTCCGCTGAGTTCAGCAGCCAAACTCGATGACCAACGACGGCCCGTCACGCTCATAACCGTACTCGATGTTACCTGCCGTAACTACTTACAGTAACTGAAGGGCCCATACACATGCTCGTAACTGACTGGTGCCCCAAATATACATAATAGACCAATTCAACGACCAACGGCGGTCCTCCATATCCATACATGGCATCTGTCTGCCAAACGCATCCCTAAAATATACACAACCACCTTTAACAAACCACTTTTTTATTTGTAAATAGCATCGGTACAGACGTAATGTTTTGTGAACCCAGTTCTCAGTTTCAGGAATCCGTTTTTACTCGACAGGATTTCTGAAAGGAAAAATTTATAGTCAAGTGTGACTCGTGAACATCTTTCGCGATATCACTTAAAACACATAATTAAACAAAGCTGTGGTGGCCAACTCACCAAGTGCTTAATAAATCCTTCTGTCCACAATTCCAACTGGGTGTCCACGCTGATGCTGGAGTCTTACTGTCATAAAGGTAAACTCATTATTTGCTCAATTAGTCCCATTGGCGATAATAAGATAGCCGTGTGTACATCGATTATTCAATAGCGGGGCGTACATTTGTCAGTTGTAAGACCAAGTGGTATAGACTTGAGTCCTAGGATCCAAGGACCTCGTGCGTCATCAAACGTGCCCATTTGTTGTCACCACCCTTATTGTGGTAAACCTTCAGATTTTCCCCTGTATTATTACACTTTATCCTGTCAGATATCTCCTTAAACTCACCGGGCTTTATGACCTGATCCCATTCCCTCGTAATATGGAGCTTCGAACTTCGGCAATACCTGGTTTGGGCGCCCCGTTTGCTGTTATCCGCTCCACCTGGTCAGTGATTTACATCCTCGGAGATCCCCAAACGGACCGGAAAAATATCTCCGATCTTACATTGGCTTCGTCTTACCTCTGAGAATTCCCTTAAACCAACTAAAAACCCTGCTCACAGAATTGCACGTCCCAGCCCAAGCATCTCAAACATGACGCCCGTTACGGGGTTGTTCAGAAACTGATATACGTCTGTGCAATGATGGCACGACACTGCCATACCCAGTTTGATAGCACACCCGCAACTAACCCCTTCCTACACTTGGCTGTACCCTCTCGCCCACTCGGTCCATTACCGCAACTACGAACAAACTCATGGTTTATCCCGAATGTTATCTTATGATCCTGGCTGCCTGATCTTTCTATTTTGAGTCCCCAATGTAAACACGCCTGCCTTATTTTCTCGTCTGAATGCCAGGAATGAAACGCCCACAATGGACCTAAGAATATTCGTCATCCATGCTGGTCTTACTTTGTGACCATTTTTTGCCAATCCTAACTACAAAGACAATCCTAAACAACTCACCTAAAATGATCACGTGCGGGCTGTCCACGGACCCAATTACGGCGTCGCGGTGACGGTACCTCGACTGCCATACCCAGTCTGACGACTTGTCCGTATTTCGCTACATCCATAATATTTACAGGTTGAGGGTGGTACGTGCACACACAGGACCGCTCAATCCGTTTAATTTTTGCCAGGACTTGAAAGCACTGGCCACCTTATTGTGCTGTCTGCTTGTTCTGTAAATAGACGCACCAGTTCTCCTAATTTCAATGCCGATGTTTCGGTGTAATCTTGCGCCCGATATATCTTGTACTGACCATCATAAAAAACAAAGAACTTACTAGCTGTGACCAATTCCTTGGCTTGGTTCGGCAGGACACCTGCAACAGCGATAGGAGACTTTTTCTTATACGCGTCTTAAAAGGCTGCTCGATTTTGAGTTTCCGCCGACATAGGGAGTGCAATCATTGTTCTTGTCGTTTCGAGATTATTCCCAAATGCAATACAAAAGAAAACACGTGAAGAAACCACAAATTTCCCACCGCCATCAGGGAGACATCACACGAAGAAATTGGCAGCCATTAAGATACGAATTCCCCGCCCATGGTGAACCTCGAGTACGTTTAAACAAATTTTAACCAAACTGAGGCTGCGTGTAATCTTACGGGACCGAATAAATACCATCAAATGCTGAAACTTTATTCCAACTCTTTCTTCCTCTGAACTATGGTATCGGAGTAATTTTGGGTGTGCATCAAAGGCTCGGCATTTGTATATGAAAAAGTTTTCTATCGTTGCGGCAGGCTTCACGACTAAGCCAAGGAATTCGTTACAGATAGTAAGTCATTTCGTTTTTTATGCTGGTGAGCACACCCTGTATCTGGCGCAAGGCAAGGTTTATTCCTCACTAGTACACCGGGCCACCAACAGTGCCGTTGGATGAATTAGTGAGATTGTGGGCAGAACAAGCAGGCAACACAATAAGGTGGTCAGTGCTTTCATGTCCCGGCACAAATTAAACGGATTGAGAAGGTCTTATGTGTGCACGTAATACTTGTCCGGGAAATATAAGGGATAGGGTGCACTACTGGCAAGCCATCAGACTGGATACGATAGTCGGCGCACTGTCATCGCAATGCCGTACTTAGGTTCGTGGACAGCCCCGTACACGAACAGCTTGGGCGAGCCGTTCAGGGTTGTCATCATGGTTAGGATTTTTTAAGGATTCGTGACAAAGTAATACCAGAATCTCTCAAGGTATCCCTGGGTCCATCGAGGGCGCATGGTGTTTCATCGCTGCTATTCAACCGAGGCAATAAGACAGCCGTATCTATATTGGGGACTAAAAATAGGACAAAGTGTCAAAAAGGTGTGGTAGAAAGCACTATGATGTGGGTTAGACCACGGCCCGAAATAACGGGCAGCCAAAAGTGGTTACAAATCCTAACTACTTCGTTGGGTCGACACTGCCCGATTTCAAAGACGGTAATCGATATTCCGATGTGGATAATAGGTATGCGGTCGATGAGGACAGATGTGGACACGTGTGATTATGAGGGACGTGCATTGGCTGGCTTGTGCGCAACTAAGGTAGCTCGGAGCTTGCAGAGACATGAGATCAGAGATGTCTGGTGGTGTTGTACGATGAGGTGGCCTCAGAATGGCGCCTTCACAGCCCGAAGTAAAGCGTGGAGGCTTTGTAAAATGAGTTGCCTCTGAAGCGTCCTACCACGTATTTAGTGAGTCTCTTAGCATTTTTGCTCTGCTTTTAGCGATTTTTTCTATTACAAGGAAGATCGCCCGGGATATATGCTACAACCAGGACGAGCTCACACCGGCGGCACAGTCGTCCGAAAAAGTTGCTTCCATTTGAGGTTTCTCTTTCCCTCATTGCGGGAGGCAGGTAATGAGGTATACCATACGGCAGGAATATCTTTAGGGGGAGGTAGTTGAAGAATCGTATTCATCAGTTCCCATAAATACTGGCCTGGTATTTATCGTAAGTGGCAGGAACAAGCGATAACGCGTGCAGTTATGAGTATGACGGATTCGGTTGCATTAGGTTACCGCGCATAATCATCGCTTCATAATCAACTTCGCATGTGGACATGAGCCTAGCAGGTTCGATAAGTAGCCAAATTAGGCGACATCGAGTACATTTATGAGTATTGTTATTATTATTATTATGACAGGCCGTTAGATTAGGCTATCAGACATAGTTGAGGCCTTATTTTTACCGGCCCGCATAGATACTGGCCTAATGTTTACCACAGGTAGCAAAGGTAAGCAACATCGCATACAGTTATGAGTATAAGATACAGTCGTTGGTCATTGGATTGAGTTGCCGTGTATAGGTGAGGCCTCATAATCAGCGTCCAAATAGACACGTGTCCAGCAGTTACGATAAGTAGCCGAGGTGAGTTATCATGATTACATGATTATCATCCGTTATCATGATGACCGCTTTATGACTTAATCCACCTATGGCGAGCCATATTCCTAATAGAAATGATACCACCCTGTTGATAATTTACCCGCAGTTGCCTCCTGACGCTGTATTGTCCACAAGCTAGTTATGCATGTCTGGGAAAGGGAATCCTCCACAGAGACGGTCCTCACATCTCCATAGCATAGTTCATACTGTTGTCTGACGATGTTGTAGTTAATGGAAGATGGGCTCCATAGGAAGATGTGTTGTGGCAAAGTTCGCTGAACAAAATTATAGCATTTGTTAAATCTGGGGATTATAAAGCAAACATACGTCAACGACCGATTTTCCCGGGTGGAATCTGCATTGGATATTCTGTGGATGTTATTGTTATTCTTAAAGAACGCGAAAATATGGTGAAGTGCGATTTCGAGTTTTAGCTCCCATAAGCCGGTTACAAAATGAAAATCGGTATTGGTCTGTGACCTTGAAACTTCGCTCACTTAAACAAAGTGCTATGAGCAAAATACCACCGAAAGATGCAACTGGAATAGACTAAATCGCCGTAGAAGTCACAACTTCGAAGACCTCATAGTTTTGGCAAGAGTAAGTTAGGTGTGCTTCTAGGGAGAGGCTGATGAATTTAAGGTGTCAACGTAATGGACGATACAATCTCCATAGGAGTGGCATATTTGTTGATCTATGATATCTCGAAAAACGTTCGTGGCAAACCCGATATTATATGTTACAAAACTGGTGCTTGTTCTTTTTGTATCTTGAAAATTTTTGTCGTATGGCAAGTCTTACGCAACAAGATCAACATATTCCCCTGTTTCATTTTGGTCGTTTTAAGATTAAAACGGTACTTATTCACGTGCACGTCCTGACTGTACCTAAATATGTCTCAAAGACCTGAAGTCCTCGTATCTTTTTGAAGCGGCTTCCGTTGGTATCGAGATATCACATGAACAGATCTTAAACGACTTGTAAAAAGAGTGAATCGAATTAATTCAGTACCGGTCGATTGCTGGAAGTGGCACAGACTGTTCCAGAGTTTACTCTGATTTTCAGACCCACACCAGCGTTTCGCTGGCATAAACGTTGCTTACCGCAATAATGCGGTAATATGGCGCTTTGTAAATTATTTTCAAAAACTTTTCCTCTTTTTGAAGGTGCTGTTTTGAAGGTGCTGTTGACTACTTGGGACTCTTCAGTGGTTGACAGCTGTGCTTGTGATTCGTCTGTTCTTGGAGTACAGCCAAATTTATGATTGATGGTCGCTTCTGTAGCTGTGGGTAAATGAACACATTCTAAAATATGTACCATTAGTATTCTTGATGATGACTATTTGGTACACGCTTATAGCAAGTTTCATGCCCAAAATAATTGGTCCTGAGTGGTATGATTCGTTTAAAAAATTATTCTCATGGTTGTTCGACTGCACTTGGTACATTAAATGGCGATCAATGTTAAGATTAACAATCGATTGCTCAATTGTTGCATAACAGCAGAGAAAAAACCCTTTTCTAGAAAGAAAACTGAGGAGAGAAAGTAATGCGCAAACAATGCCAATTTTTCGGGTGTTGCAATTTGCGCTGGCGCGTATGCACGACTGTACACATAATCCGCCGTAGAGGAAAGTTTGGACAGCCAGGCCAGGTCATAAAAAGTGTCTTGTGGCTGAACAGCTACTTCCGTTGGCTTAGTGTAGGCAATAATGCAAGTATTCTCACAAAAAATTCCCCGGAAGCCATTGAACGCCTAAAGTAAACTGTTACAGAGACTTGGGGTATCTTTTGGAAGCTTAAACGAACTCGATGATTGCATAAACTGCGAAAGACTTTTAAACTTATGAAAACAGTTTCCTTTGGTACGCACCTCAACTGTTACTTCGCTTATCTGATTTCATGGCTCGGGTTCTAGTTTGGTGTGTAGTTGGGGAAGTTTTGTATTACTTTGGTAACTTATGGATTGTATTTCCTGCGGGGAACCTGGAATCTGGATTTCGCTCACAAAGTTTCTGTTTTTGGTGCAAACAATCAGGTTATTTTTCACGTGGATATATGCGAAAATTCGTAACAGTAGTGATGCTTGCTTTTTTGTGCTATGAACTGCAAGTACGGAAATCCTGACCTAAGCATAATAGATAAAGTTCCCAAAGTTACCGTGCCGATTTTCCACCGCTCGGTACAAAATGTGGTAATTAATTTTCAAGAGGAATTGGCGGAATACACGTCAAATGCACTGGCGGATGTCGTAAGACTTCGAGTTCCTCGCATATTGGACCTCGAAGAAACGCCAGTAACGTCGAGGTGTTACATGGTTTGATTATAAGTTATTGATGATATTTAAGTAGTTAAACGCATGGATCAAATTGATTGGGCACTATCTGGCTTGATGTTGACCACTACGAACTTCTCATATTTTCATGTCCACGTCGGAGTTAAGTACCGAGATGAACTTCCACAATGACGAGTTGAAGAGGCATTCCTGTGTTAACGAAGTATTTCTGAGCGGCGAGCACCTGCCACTCCCCATCTGTGGACACCGGCTATCGGAATTGGCTTGTTCATCAGGTTCGTAAACTTTTCCATTGTTCATATATGTGATAAAAAGTTATGTTCGCAGATTGTGTATTGTATTGTATTGTATTGTATTGTATTGTATTGTATTGTATTGTATTGTATTGTATTGTATTGTATTGTATTGTATTGTATTGTATTGTATTGTATTGTATTGTATTGTATTGTATTGTATTGTATTGTATTGTATTGTATTGTATTGTATTGTATTGTATTGTATTGTATTGTATTGTATTGTATTGTATTGTATTGTATTGTATTGTATTGTATTGTATTGTATTGTATTGTATTGTATTGTATTGTATTGTATTGTATTGTATTGTATTGTATTGTATTGTATTGTATTGTATTGTATTGTATTGTATTGTATTGTATTGTATTGTATTGTATTGTATTGTATTGTATTGTATTGTATTGTATTGTATTGTATTGTATTGTATTGTATTGTATTGTATTGTATTGTATTGTATTGTATTGTATTGTATTGTATTGTATTGTATTGTATTGTATTGTATTGTATTGTATTGTATTGTATTGTATTGTATTGTATTGTATTGTATTGTATTGTATTGTATTGTATTGTATTGTATTGTATTGTATTGTATTGTATTGTATTGTATTGTATTGTATTGTATTGTATTGTATTGTATTGTATTGTATTGTATTGTATTGTATTGTATTGTATTGTATTGTATTGTATTGTATTGTATTGTATTGTATTGTATTGTATTGTATTGTATTGTATTGTATTGTATTGTATTGTATTGTATTGTATTGTATTGTATTGTATTGTATTGTATTGTATTGTATTGTATTGTATTGTATTGTATTGTGTATTGTATTTTAATACGCTGCTCATAAGATTGCTGAAAGCCATTCGACAACTTACGACCCGTTTTGCCACTCTTGGGTCTCACCAGGTGGGCGCATTCCCCGAGGTACCGTCACCCAGTTGGCACGAAGAACATCATAGACGAGGGATTCAGTTGGATTCCAGATATGCCTCCGGTGAAAACCAGACGGGTATACAGATGAGCGCATTAGTGATTGGCTATTGCAAACGCTGATTAGCCAATAGCCTATCACCTCGAAATCACCAGTAAAACTGTCTGGAAGTCGAGGTCAGCAACCAATCGTCCAAATACGGTGACTTTCTGTCACATATTGGGCTTAAATAGCATCATGTCACTTCGTCATGTGTAACACGACGTATCTGGATCCAAAAGGAAGTGGCTGTTAGACAGTTCGAAACCAGTCGGTCACATTCAGCACTGCAAAATCCTTCCCATAAAGCGTGAAATTTATGTAGTATATCAGCGACTCGTTGTATTTGCTTTCTACTGATACGTTTGCGTCATAATTCTTCCATTTGAAAAAATGCTGGAACATTAGCCACCCACATGATGAATCCGTGCAATGTTTCCCCATTCTGGGTAGCAGGTGACTGAGATATAATGGACGCGAACAGAGTGCGTTAGTGGCCGACGCACTGGTCCACCCAAGGTCCCCTGAAAATCTGAAGATTTGAATGCATCTCGTAGAGTTTGGTTAGACGCACGCCATTGTGTGATGATGGACTTGAGAGTTGCTGCATACTGTCAAAGAGACGAGTTAAGCACTCAGGGCGATTTGGTCGCATAAGCTCACTTGTTTTAAAGCGTCTATACGAGTGTTTTATCCATCTCGAACCATTGTGTACACACCATTGCTTTAAGAATTTTTAAAATTTACTTCAACCATCATCGCAGTTTGAGTTCAATGGAGAGGCTTACGAAGGATGACGAAACTTGGACGAATAGACGCCCCTACCAAACACACCTATGGTCCCTATCCTGCGGCAACTATAAAGAACGCAATGGACAAAGCAGCTAGTTGATTGAGAAAACACCATACAATGCATCATACAATGTGCATGATTAAGTGCAAGATGTTTCAAAATGCTGATTGGTCTACTTGTATTATGAAGCATTAATTCTTCTTTACCGTCCTTCTCTTTCTCTTCGTCAAGAGAAGAATTTGTTCCTCCATGTAAAACACTGCTGATCTTTTTTTCCACCCAACGTAGGAAAATATACGAACACACTTCCTTGCGATCAGGATCTCTTAAGGGAGCCAAATGTTTTTGGCTTCGACGTATAATGGATGTTTCTCTGTTTCTCGATCCTCCTGATTGCTATCCGCACGGGACATTAATCTCGCTTCTCTGTTTCTCGATCCTCCTGATTGCTAGCCGCATGGGACATTAATCTCGATTTTCTGAAGGCTGTCACTAGCGTATGAAGATGTGCCAATCCCAGTTTATCGAGCATTGCTCACAGCATATGTAGCACAACAAAGCTTCAGCAACGTTTTTTCTGTATGACTGCAGAAAATCTGTCAAAACTTGAACGTGAATGACCAGGTTACACCCGGGTCCATCGGTTGAATAAGGGAAACGCAATTTTCTCGCTATTGTATTAACCGTAAATTAGGGAACTCATCCTGCACCTGGTTTGAAGGACCACCTTTCAGGTTACATCCGATAACCAATTCCGGAACAAAGAATTTGTCTTCCAAGCACATTCAGATTGCTTGTGTGTACGGGCGGGATGACCCCATTATCTTCGTAGAAGTTATAACGTCAACACAAGACTGATCGGCTGATTAACCTGCAGTGGGTTTTAGTGGAGTCAGTTAGAGTCATCCCTCCTCAAATGATCGATCAAACCACTGTTTGTTGTGTTGTTACTGTTTTCATGGTAATGTTGTTGAGCATTGTTTTTGCTTAAGAATTCTTCTGACGCCGTCTAAGCTAGATCTACGTTCATCGGCTGCGTCGACATCAGTGAAGCGCACATCTCAATACGCTGTGAATGTGCGCCCAGCTAAGCTGCACGCAAACCGCTACGGTTGGGTTAGAATTGGTTTGTCGGTACCATAGTATTGAATCATTGTTCATCTGCTTGACCAAAAAATTGCAGCCAGCTTAACAATAACAGAACGTACTAAGGTTCGTAAGTGAGCACAACTATCTTGTTAACTGAACAGTCATCACCTCCCCAATACACCCCCAAAATCCGCTAATTTTGTCATTACTTATGAAGACACATATTGAGAGTAAGGGTGGCGAACTTAGACGAAACAACTTACCACAAGCTAGGACATTGTGTCCTCTGAGCTCCCAGTGGTGTTCACAAGTGTAGTGACCTGGTTCAGCCTGAACGCGTTAAGCTGTCCTAAGCTTTGACTGATTAGGATGTCCGGCTCAGTCATTCTGGCTTAGCGAACTCGTCGTAGCTACGTCCATCTCAGCACGAACGCCACAGCGGATAGCAGTTGAGCACACTTGTTCGACTTTAATTTTTGGTCCCATGAGGCGCTGTTCGGCCATTCGGTAAGTTGATTCAGACATAGACGCTTGTGCTGCTGATGGCTTTCAAACTTTTCCGAAATGGTTGTGCTTGGTTATTCTCCCACCCGTTAGATCATTTTGATGCTCTTGACTGTCATGAAATCGAGAAGTCTGTTATTAGCAGGACCGGGAAGTCACCGCTTCTAAAGATTCGGTCGACAAACCGTGGACTCATTGCTGGGTTAGGTTTCCTTTTTTTGCAACGAAAGCTTCTTCAGATCGAATAAATAGAAAGCCAGGTTGGCCAAGCTTTATATATATATGGAGATCGCTATCATTCCGGATAGCGCATATCCTTCGTCGGGGCAAAACAAATGAAAGAGTTGGGCCTGATTAGTTCAACGCACAAATCGAGTTCGGTCCCCGTGTGTGCCTTGAACTAAGCTCCTGCCTTGTTATCTGATGCACTCGTTTATTCCGTAATTTAGGCAGTTCGTACGGATTGCTCTTAAACACCTATGAAGGCCGAACCCAATCAAAGAACATAGGCCTTTCCGAAGAGAGTTTCGTTTAAAAAGGCAACACACGAAGTTTCAACCTATCGGGACTTGTCGGTTGAAGACTGGTTAATTTCACATACAAGAGGGTAGCACTGTCAGACTATAACTCACTAGAGCAGCATAGCAAAAAAGTGATGAAGACGAGACGCATAAATGTCACATCGTATTTCATTCGAATGACTGAGTTCAGAACAATTGGTGCCACAGCTTTGTTTGTTGTTAAAACCAACGAGAGAGGAGTCACGGATTACCACTGAGCACGTTACATAAGCGGTTGTCCCGAAATCAGTGGATAAATTGATGTATTAAGAAAAAACAAATCACATAAGTCGAATTTCACTGTGTCATTCGTCCTCCGGGGGTTATCCCGACGAGTTGAGGTGGAACCCCACGACATAAACAACAAAAACCGATAAGCTGCCAAACGTTACTTGCAACCTTTAAGCAACCATCATTTTAACACAGGGGGGAGAGGTGATAGAGGCTGCAAACGTCAGTGTACGAATCCAGTGTCCGTCGTAAATGGACTAGATAACATGCAAGCCTCACAATGGCTGGACCGTTTTTCAATCTGTCAGATCGGTAGACAGTTTAGCTCACCAAACTCTACTGTGTGTAAATCCGTTGAACCGGAACGACAAAATGTTGCACTGGTGTAGCACTCCCACCAGAGCTTGAAGCTTCCACTTTTGAAATCTGTGGGGTGGAGCAAATGCTGCAGCTATGCTGGTGTACGTTGACTTTGTGATTTATGCACGCATCTCAAAACCATAAGAACTATATGTAGTTTTTAGGTGTTGGTGGTTGCGGGATTCTGTTGAATGCACATTCACATGACTCTCGTTTGAACAATTGTCCTCCTTCCCTGGTGCAATCATTCTGGTGAGTCCACACCACATCATTCAAGCGTGAATATGTTCACCTGTTCAGAAGTAAAAATTCGGATGGATGCAGCGTGCGCTGGTGGAATAGTGGCAACACGCTCGCCTAACATGTCAGATGTACGGAGTTCAAACCCCAGCAAAGCCACTGCTGAGGAGCTCTAATAAAAGCGAAACTCAAGTTCAATGTGTGGACTCATCAGAATGATTGCACCAGGACAGGAGGGTGAGGGTCATGTGAGTTACAAAACCTGTATGTTGTTTAATCAGTCGAATTCGGCCAAAAAAAGTTCCCTTGAATTCCCCCTCTATACGGTCATTTGTCCATTTGATGCCATTCAACATCCAGTTTGGTTTCCTGTCATCTCAGTGCATTTCAGGGACCCTAGGGTGGCAGCAGTGTTGATGTGGCAATAACGCTCATGATTCCACACGTTTCTTACGGTACTTCATTGCTGAAACGAATGCCTGGCGTTTTTAGTGAGCTTTATCCAGTGAAGGCAAATCCACTCCGCCGTGACAGTATGTCCAGGTGCTTGCTTGATGCAAATTGCCGAGACGTTTCAAAAAAACTGCCATGCGGATTTTTTGGTGCCATGGCAATTAATTACAGGCTCTTCTGACATGTGCAACATAAATCCAACTATTGTCTTTAATGCCCACATTTATTCAGAGGTTGGCAACTAGGCTAATCGTCAGAACATGCAATAAGCTATTCAGTCACAAAAAATCGCATAAGTGTTGCACATGATGGAAGAGGGGGGTGGAGATTTTACCCGGTCCAAACAACCTTAAGTATTCCTTGTCGAGCACGTCACCACTTGAAAAAAAAACTCGAATAATCGGGTAACCAAGTCAAACTCGAGTGAGTTTTGGGTTAAAGTGATGGTGAGTATCAATGATCTGCTTCCCTGGACTTCGCTTCTCAGTCTGGGCCTACCGCATCGGTGTGTTACCCGGTCAAATCACAGTTAGACTGGTGCTGGCATAGGTAAGTCGCCAAGGCGACCCGCTAGGATCGACTGCGTTTCCGACTACAGATGAGCACTCTACTGACAGTGGAAACTTGTCTCGATCGATACATGTGACTAAACCGGACTGGGGCCAACGTGAAATGGTTGTGCCCACGACTAGACTCAGATGTCACAGGTTTTCAAATATCGACCAAGGCAGTCACATCTCGGTCAGCTAAAAAACTAAGGTTAGATGGCGGTTTTGCTTTACCAAAGTGGAGGAATGTCAATCAAATAGCCCGTAGATCCGACCTAGGCCATCCCAACCAGGTTTCGGTTACCAACCCCCCAGGGTAGATATTCAGAAGTCTTTAAGACGGAGAACACAAGACTATTTATTGACAATATTGTGGCCGTCGAAATTGCATGAGGTGCGCATCATTGCGTTTCACCGGGTGTGTGTGGAATACTAGTAGTTGAGTGAAACTACCGCACGTGCCTATATATGGCGAATCCTAAGAACAAGAGTTTAGTCCATTCAGGCCGAAGGTCGTTCGAAGTTGACTTAGAGGGATTCAAGGGGAGAAGAAGAACTCTCTTTCTGATCTGTGAACAAAATGGAACTATGGTATGTACCATTTACAAAACAGGGCTATTTTTGACCTCAGTGGGACTGCTTCTAATTCATACATTTAAGCTCAAGAGGGGGACTAGTGAAAGCCAATCCCCATGGGTCCGAAGATAGTCCTCAGATAAATAGTTTGGACTGAGATTTTCGAAAGTCGACTGATAGAAAAACGTCATAGTTTGGGGCTCAGTGACGTTTAGGTCCTATATTAGGGAAGGTCTTAACCGAAATAAGACGGAATACGATTTCGTGGACGATACTCGATGGGAGTCCAGACAAAGCACAAGCGTTCGTAATTTCCTGACTGAAACCTTCACAGGCCGGTGAACTGACCGCGACGGACCTCTCGAACTGTCTTCTTTAAATTGCTTCCTACGAGGTTCTCCTAGGGATGCGACGGACCTCTCGAACTGTCTTCTTTAACTTGCTTTCTACGAGGTTCTCCTAGGGAGGAATTACATTTAGAAAAACTCAAATATATCCAAGAACTAAACCAATTGGTCGTGGAAGAATATCTATGCTTTTTTGAAGAAAAACTCGTGAAGATACAGGAGTCCTATTTCAAAAGAATGCTGATGCACAAGCAGAACTTCGAAATAGATTTTCTTTGAAGTATCAACTGGAATCATCGATACTATTCAGGTGAGACTAAGCAACCGTTTCATTCAGTCACCTTGTGAATAAATGCATGATCACGAAAGTGGTGCACTTCATGATTGGGCGGTTCTTTATCTTCTCTTAGCATTCAATGCATTGAATAAATGTCTTCCTTGCAAGAGTGACCATTAGCTTGGAGATGAACCGGACCTAGATAAGTTGGACTTCAATTTAGCAATATGATTAAGGCCGTGTTTTGTCCATAGGTGTGACAGATAAAAGTGCTGTTGACTGACCGTGACGTGAATCGTGCATGTCGGTCGGACACCGCTTGAATGACAGAAAACCCGACGAAGAGTATGCTTATGTGAACCCATGCTCTGGGTGCTAAATCCGACCAGAGTAGCCTGTTTTTCAAATAGTGATAGATCGGATGAAAAGGAAAGACACAATTTCGGTTACCCCATTGTTGGGTTTATTAAACGAAGGACAAAGGTATTTGAAGGACATAAGAACGGGGAATTCACATACAACACCCAGTTAGGTAGGGTTGAATAAGCAAGCTTTAGTGCGGTGTTAAGTGACTGAAGATGATAGGTATCTCCGAACACATACAAATGAACAATACTCATGAGCCGTGTAGCTCTGAACAGGAACTAAGAGAATGGTCTTGTGCGGTCAGTGATAAGGTGCCCACATTAAACTGACAAGTTGCACGGGTAAATGTTCATGCATAAAATCGAGATTCTATTGTTCTATGTCCCAGCTGAGTGAAAAATCATCTGCAATCGTAACACCTGCCTCTTCAGTCACAAACTGATGTGTGTGCGTCACATGACCGTCAGATGAAGCGAGTGGGGAAATTCTGAGATTTCACATTTGACACCAGGTGTCTCACGTGAGATTTTATCACTGCTTTTAATTACTCCATGTTAATATCTGTCGCAAATGAGACATCTACCTGCCCCTTTGTGACCTTTTTCCTGTACTGCGTAGACCCAGCTCTCAGATTACGCCCATACCAGTCTGATGGTTTGGTTACTATGGGACTATCGAACCTAACTATGCCTGGGTAAAATCACAGTTTCCAAATTCGCGCTTGCTTTTGTCCTGGGATAGAAAAGGCACATTCGCAAAACGGCATGACCACAATACCAACCCATTCGTTTGTTGTCATGGTAGCTGAAAAGAGATCGCAATACGAGCCCAACACTTCCGCTGACCTTGAACGTGCTCATATAGTCAGAGGCACACTAGAATCACGAGACCGTTCGGTGCGCTCTCAGCGCAAGGCGATGAAAGAACGGGTAAGCAAACCGCGCTTACGGGCTCGAAGCCTAGTCAAAACGAGTGAACCGAGACGGTGATGACCACCACTTCGCCTATGGTCCGACAATGCTGTAAAACAGTGCGGTAGGACCACCATGACAGGCGAAACCGAGTAAACTAGATCACCGATACCCCATCTCCCCACCCAAAACCAATTTGTAAGGTGGATGGCGTGGCAGCGAACAGATCGTGATGAATGCATAAAGCTCTCATGACCGGCACCTGATTTCGCTTCAGTCAAGGCTTGCTGTAACCTTATCGCGCCAGAGAAATCATTCGTATAAGCCGTGACTCATGGGTGGGCTTGACGCAACGGTCGTTCCAACCCATCTCACTGCTCTCTATCTTCAATATGCCATCCACCTGTTTTTCACACACTTCAAGGTCATCTTGCTCGATTCTGCAACGGAGCGAGCTGATTTATGGACCATCCCAGCTCAGCTCATTGCAGTGCATTGAGGATCACTGAGTGTGGCTTACTTTTCCGCGTCACAGCGCTTTGCCAATTCGGTGTGTTGTTACAATTCAGAAGGTATAGTTGATAAGCAATTGTAGGAATCTGCAAATCGACCTGAGGCGGAATAACTGAGTGAAACACAGCAGACCCGCTTTAGAATACCGCATCAGTTAAAAATTAAAAAATCATCAGCCATAGGGTTTCTGAAAACTCTCCGACGACCCATGAGCAGCCTCGCCCTTTTTGGAGCTCACCAGGTGGGCGCAGTCTCGAGTTTCCGTCAGCCTTGTTCTAATTGAACCCAGATTGGACGAAATTCGCAAATATACTCATTTGCACATCACAGACGAGAGATTCAGCTAGGATTCAGGTAAGTCTTCCATGAAAAACAGATTGGTATGCAAATGATTGTATTTGTTAAAAAATGATATTGCCTGTCCTGAAAAGACTGTAAAATTTCTTCGATGATATGGGAAGTAAGGTGGTGATTAGATATCCATTGGAATCCACTCAATAACGCGCGGTCCAACTTCATGGGTGTGCCAGGTGTTGAGCGCCTTACGCGCACCTCTTCGGCGGAAGTGAACGCGATACTCCCATATGCGACCAATCTATTCACTAACAGACGCACACAGGCTATATTGACGTGTTCACGTGAGTGCGTTGTATATTCCTACAGAATTCAAATGAAAAAACACATAGCTTATTTGACAGTCTCAGTGAAGATCTTTTCTAATTTTGTGATACCAGACAACACTTACTTTAAATCACTGCCTTTGAAGCGTACCAAATCATCATGGTTATACGCCTCATTCGACTGTCTCAAGCTAGGTAACTGTGCGCCATCTCATCACGCAACCTTACTGCAGAATTCAGTCTACGGTTACGGAGTGCACTAGCTATTTAGTTGTCGTAAAGAGTAAGCCGATGCTTACGCATGCTTCAGTGAACGACTGCATAATTTGCTAAAGATCCTTTCAAGCTATCAGACTGGTTCCCACATATGCGAGCACGTTGGGTGAACGTCGAAGGGCTTTCAGCAACCTTAGGAGTAGTTTATTACGTCTATGAACGCATATAAATTTTACGACCGAATTAGCCTCATTCCCATGGGGTGCCTGAAATCTATGGACTGATAGTTCACTATTGCCAAGAAGAGAACTTGGTTTTAGTCGTTCGGGTACGTGTGCTTACAAAATGTAGGCGGTGCGAGGCTGTCGTACTCATCATTCTTCTCTATTTATTGAACATCGGTCCAGATGGTTTATTTTAGGTATTCGAGCACCATATGGCTCCAGATGGGAAAGGTTAATTAGGCGAGGCCGCACGAAACTGCACAGCAGCCCGGGTTGTAACGATCCATTCTAGCGCCTGACGCCTCGCTTATCACACGCGTTTGATGTAGTCGTTGGATTTGGACAACAGTATAACGCCCACAACTTAAAACGGAGCGTCGGTCCCTTGAGGCGGTTGGTGGCACAATACTAAATGCTGAAGATGGAAGTTGTACAAAGGAATCTCACTCAAGGGGAAGACGAGGCAACAGACCTAGACGGGTGGAAATACTTAGATGTTTTCGGTGATGGCAGCCCACCAATGACGACCTCAACGATCTAACACATACGAGTTCGCCTTGTGATCACTTAACTCAGCCTGTTGCCTGGGCCAAATGCATTTATAGACAAACACGTTCTCCTGAAGAGGGTCGAATCTTTTAATGTTTAAAGCTAATCTTTTTGTCGTCAACTTCCTTATTTTGGACAGACCCAATGGAACAGATCACGAAGAGGGGCAAAACTGGGAGAATGGAATTTGAATCGGACTGGATGCAAAACCGATTCCATGCCAACAATCATATCAGCTGAACCGCTGGAATTCATCTATACGCTCAATAATGTTTACCACTCCGCTTTTCCAAACAGATTTATAAAGAGAAACAGAAGACGGTAAAACCCTGTCGGTCTTTGCATCCAAGTCCCATATTTACTCGAAAACTGGGACGCCTGTCGGGTTTATAAGTAAGTACAAATCTTTTGTTTTGCGGGATAACTATCAGTGATAGTCAGTGATAGTCTTCAAGTCAGAAAAGTTTTACCCCATAAAACACATAATCACATACACAACAGAGTATATCTGTACAAAGGTTCTCATAGAAACCCACTTGATAGCCCAGTTGTTCAGTATCCCTTTGTCAGGAGAATTTTTATAGGGAGCAGAGTACATCCTACAAAATAGATGCTCATCTAATTTTATAATGTTTTCGTGTCTATCATTGTTCATGTATAAGGTACGTTGTAAAATCACGCATACCATGTGATCACTGTCCCTCCTCGTAACTAGTATTCTAATCGAGTGAGGCCTGGCCATAATAGCATTTTTTCCAACTTCATGACCCTGGGCGCCTGGCTAAGCAGTCCTTATAGCTTACTATCACACCTTTCCCAATTCAGCCACCAAAGCTCTTTGGAAGTCAGCTCGGTTCATGGTTGAAGTCTGATGTCTGGATCGAATGGATACGAGCCACAAACCTGCTCTTATCAGCTCCAAGATCATGCTTGTAAATGTCTAGTATTCGGAGTTTTAGTAAGAGCATGTGAGTGAACTTTTTAGAAACTGAACAACTTAACAGCAATCAAATGGACATTTCAAACTATCCACTTCGTGGATTTTGAGAACCCAAACAATGAGACGTGGAATTCAAGAAAGTAATTGTAGAGTCCGGATCATCTAGATTCAGCGTTCACCCGTCACATCACCGCCCTTTCCATTCATCAACAAGTCCACCCGAGTCAGGAAATTCCACTTAAAATTCCAATCCTCGCCACCTGCTTGCACACCTGTTGTACTAATCGAATAATGTTGGAAGAGTTAAAACGGATCACTGAAATGACCATAGAATATCACTGTTTTCGTCAGGATGACAACCATTACTAATCGTTCCGTGGAGCGCGGAACTTTAGAAAAACTGAATGAAAGCAGGGTCGTACTGCCTTCTATTACAACTTGAGGGAAAATCGTCCAGAAATTGATTAATAAACCACTTGACATCATTAGCACTGTTAGATGAAAGATGAAAGAATTAATCAATGCTTAAAAGCATCAATGCTGAAGAACGCACCGCTATCTGAATATTCTGCACCGAAAACTTCTTGTGGGAATTTTCTGCTGGTGTCCGTCTCAGGCTAATCTAACTGGGAGGTTTCGCCGAGGCGCTTCTGGAGATTCGTCTGATGTAACTCAGCTGACCAACATTTCCTAGTAGGTGAGACACACGGGCTATCCTCACACCAGCATGAAAATTAATAAAACAGTTGTCTTCCACTTAACTAATACTAGAACAACAGCAATTTTTCCCACCTCAATACAAATAACTGTGGTCAGCACAGTAGTATCGAGTAATGTAAAACTTTTGATGGAAGCCATCAAGCGCTTTTAAAACACATCTACTGTGACTTACTGTTGTGGAATCACTTTTCGTAGATTCGGTTGGAAGCAGCCCGCGAGTGTATAGCAGAATTATAGGAATTTCTGACGAATTTTCACGGGACCATAGACAGAATGCTCGAAATGCATAGGTTTAATCAGTGGAGGTTCAAAGAATTTACCGACACTTGGTTTCCTTAGTAGTTGATCAAATGGCTGTTGATCTGCTAGCTCAGCTTGGTAATTGACTTGCAGACATTTCGTCACCATTCTAGGAGATTGCTTCAGTGCGCGCTTGGTTGGTTGACTCCATTCACAATTTCCTGCATTCAGCCTTTAGCTAGGTTTGCACTGAACCACCAGCTTCTGAATACGACTCAGCCCATCATCTTGACCACTAAGCGCCGGTACAGTGCATTCTGAAGACTATACTTATGTACTGAACTGTTGCCACCAGGTCAATTTTCATGGATTACATGTGCAGTTAGCAATGTGGAAATTTAGACTCATAAGGGTAAGGTAACTGAAATGCCAAAAAAGAAAATGTCACGTGTGCAACCACAATGCAAAACAAACGTCTATTGATGGCAACACTAAACAAGGAAGAATACCTAATTTTATGCACAACGTGCTAACCTAAGTGTGATGTACTTCTGAAGCAGCAATGTCAGTATTTCCGGTAAATGAACATTGCTGATGTGTTGTGTTATCGTTGTTGCTTTGCCAGTTCCAATCTTCCTGAACGTAACATTGGAAATGCACGAAAATCCTAATCTGGCGCCACAGATCGCGTACGGCCCTAACCGCATTTGCTGCCCTAATAGAGATTTCCTACTGCCCGTGAAGCCAATCTATGCTGAAATACGGAAAAGCATTGTAGAGTTGTTCGATTCTTGTTGAGAATCATCAGCAACGCACATGTCACGAAGCTCGGGAAGTTTCTAACCCGCAACCTTCTGGCCACTGATTGACCGTCTGGCCATGAACGGTTGAGCAGCACTGAGATTGGCCTCCAATTAGGACATAGCGCCACTCATCCTTCAATTGCGGAAACCGCATCACTTAATCACGTGTTGACTGGGTTTTCTAGTGAAGACTTCTCCGAAGGAAGGAAATTATTTTTCCTGCGAGCTAGTTATTGACTAACGGTGACATGGGGAGATTTGATTATTTTCACGAGGGATTTCATTTTGTTAGTGAAGCCAATCTATACCGAGAAATCGAGAACCCCTGACAGCTGTTCTGTCCTTGTTGGAAATTAGCGGTGCGCATCTCACGAAACTCAGTTTCGAACCCGCGTCCTTCAGGTTAACGATTGAACACTTAGCCGTTCTTCCCTCCTTCTGAAGGTACTGCCACCTAGGCCTACTTCGATCCGTACAAAACACTTCTTGCCGTAACTGTTGTCAGGATGCGCTGTGCGCCGTTAACACAAGAACAGTGCACTCAAAGCCCGTCTAAATGACAACAACGTTAAAAGACACTTCCATAATGCAAGTCATTTCACCAGGTTGAACGAACCTGGCTGTAGCTGGTCAGTTGCAGTCTCATTTGCATCTTCGGCACATTTTCCGGGTCTGATGGTGTCACAAATACTCAGCTACCGGCTGGAGGTAGGTACGAAATGACAGACAGGTATCTGAATTCCTCTCTTTTTCCTCTACTTGCAATAATGGTACATTAATCCTGTGAAAAATGAAACGGGTGTTTGTCCGAGAGCTGTAGGACTCTGGTCTTGTCTAATTGCGACCGTCATTGCCTGTTGGCCTTTTGTCCGAACGTTATCGGCTACACAGAACCAGACAGGGCCTGTCTAGGATGCAGGGCCTGTCAAGGATACATGGCTTGTCTAGGATGCAGGGCTTGTGTGGGTTGCAGAAACATCCGGACAAGCGCCGAGTAAAAGATACATTCAGGGACCGCTTGGCCACACAATGACCCTAGCTGCAAAACTGCGAATGAAATACAACTATTTACGCCAAAATCTTGCATTTTGTTGCGCATAGGCTCGAACCAAAAACCATCCCAATCTGCGTTCATATTTGTGCAGATCACCAAATTTCAATGTCCACCGAAGCAATCATACCTCTGGCGGAAAAATTCTGGTACACTTCTGTCCTAGCAACATTGGGACCCCGGGATGTCAAGATGGGGCACAAAAGTTTGGTGCCTGTTTTGGCCCTTCAGGGACACGTAATAGCTTTCGAAAATTCAATTCTATTGTGCGAATACTGAGCGCCATATGTTCGAACAATGCTGCGCTCACATTTGTGTTCCCTCTTCCTGCCTTTTAATAAAGTGTGTTTTCATATGCTCCTCGAATGTATTACAAATACGATCGACTTGATCCAATGCTTTACTTCGCTTTGGTAGTGTAAAAATACTCCTCTAAAGGTCATTTTAACAATGTCTTTCAAGGCAGGGTTTTATTCTTCCCTGCCATTCAGAAGTCACCTAAACAGCGCGAACCTCGTCGCCTTCGCAGCGCAATATTTCGAGAGTTTAAAATTCCCCTTTCAAACACGCACAATCTATGTAATTCTTCACAATATGTGAAACTTCAGTGTGCAAGCTTGCTGTTGTCAGACATAAACGAAGTAACAGTATGACTTTCTTCGATGCCGTTTAGCTGCTGTGAACCGCAACGGATAGGAATTAAAATTCCCTATACAAGTTACAAGTATGTCAAAACGGAAATTCGCGTTTCAAAGATATCGGTATTGAACTGCTATGTACGGCCAAAAAAATGACAGCATGGTCATCGTACTTTCAGCCCGAGTGGTTTGCTTCGTTCTTCAGTTAACAATTAACATTTTTGTCGGAAAGGTCAGATTCCCGAAAATAGACTCAGAATGCCCGAAATCTACTGAGACCCTCAAACTTCACCAAAATACTAGTAGGGAAGCCGCACATAATTGTGTGGAAATCCTTCACACCAAACATAGTGGCCAGCGTTTCTTTCTCAATCTGACCGTGATTCCGCTCAACTTGAGCTAGCGCGGCAGCTATGCATCGGAAGGTTGCAACAGTTGAATGATAGTTATTTATTGATGCGTTCATTTGTAAGTTCGCTCGTAGAGACCATTCGAAAATGTAAAACGAATGCTGGATCAACTTAGTATCGATAAACCAAGCAACTGCAATGTCACAAAAACTCAAATTAAACTAGAGTAAGTTTGCAATTGAAGTTCCCGTTGTTTTATTCATGGGACATCCTATAAACACTGCTCTCGCAACAAATACAATACCGCTTTTCACCTCACTAAATATCATTCCTAAAAGTGCGACTATATATCAAAGGAGAGTTTTGCGGAATGGTAAAGTGGTTCCGATGGAGGTATCCTCCTTATTTAGGGCGAATGTTTCGAGGACTGACTGTACCGGACATGGAATGGGGAACCCAATACGTGGTTGAAAGAATTGACCAAGATGAAAACGCCCCAAGCTTCACATCACAGTTGAACCGATCTGAACTTGATCTGGTCACTGCTTTTGTTCACAGTTCTTTCCAGCTCCTGTGACATTCGTCAGAGCTGTGCACACCATCTTCGTGATTGCTTCATTTTCTCGTTTTTCACTGACTGCCTCTGAAATCACGCCAGATAGATCTAACTCTAGAAGTTTATTTTTGCTATTTGTAGCGGCAAACAGACAGAGCAGCGGGATGGGTAGTGCGGCAAATTTATGACCTGAATGGTCAACATATGCGGTTCAACTGACCCTGCAATTCATCACCCAAATCCCAATGTGAGTGGGCGCCGGTCCTTTTGAGTAGGCCAAGATCACTCTAAACCACTATCAACCCTATCACCGTTTACCGCATCCGGGTGGTCAAGCCGGTAGCTTGCTTGTAAGTGCAAGGGGTGTACGCCTGAGGCGTTCCGGTTATGTGTGGGCTGTGGCGGTTCCGCCCTGTATGGTAGCGCTGTAATCACATGATCAGATTGTCCCATGCACGCACGGACTGGACTGACAACTACGCCTTATACTGGTGAATCACGCACTGGCAATCGATTCTATCTTGTACGCCAATGATACAGTTGAGGGCTTGTTAACCTGGCGAATGAGAGCCAAGCGGCCACCCCCTCGAGTAGCCGTGCGCTGACCACAGTCAGCTCAGGTGCGAACCGAGCGACGTGGTGATTCGTACATTGACGAGGTCCAGTACCGTGCTGTACAGTGCACTGTGGGACAGTCGATCTCGAGCCATGTTGGGAACGGGCGATACGCACGAACCGAATCGGCGTCGTAACTTAATCCTTGGATCTCGTTCATATTGCGCCACTATGAGTAAGTCGAAATTTCCCTAAAGTTGATACGGCTTGTTCTGTGACCGACTGTAAATGTAAGCACGCCGTTTTTCCCCCCTGCAAGTCCTGGGTGGTTAGTTGTTTTGCCGTCTTCAGGCTATACGCACCAGCGCCTAGTTGTATGGGATGTTTTAATACTAGAGAACTTAGTTATCCTTTTGATACATTTCATTAGCTGATAACGCTCCTGGCCATGTCTGTTTGAATTGATTACTTGGAAAAATCCTACCCGTCCTCATTTTACTTGGTGTTAGATTCTGTTTTGATGGTTAGTGTGAGAGTTGAATATGGCTTTCGACGTGGGGTGACGACCACCGATTCCTTAGGGTTGGGAACACTAAGGTTATGGGGTCCGATTCGTTCTAGGATTTGCTTTTTGCTGATAATTGCTAGGGTTCTTGTCATAGTACACGGGGGCTTTGTTGAAAGCGAAAGCGGTATCCAGTTTTTTTCGAGTTTGAGAGAGCTCAGTGTTTAAGGCGCAAACTTACCGACTGGAAGACCCGTGTTTCGAACCCGAACTCAGCATCTCGAATGCTCCTGATCAGGCTTGGGCAGTCAGAGAATCTCAGCCTTCATGCTTCCTTCTGGTGGCAGAGCAGCCGAGCACCGAAACGGGGTTACAGCTGAAAGATTATCATTACTTTTCATTATTCAGTGTTTCCCTGAGCGACGGTAATAATTTAGCCCTGGCTAGATCAGCCAGATCAGCTAATTCGGTGAATTTTGAATGTCCCAGTTACAGGTCATCTGTAATATTGTCTTTTCCACCTCTTAGGCTGTTTTATTATCAAAACCGCGTGCCCACCGCCTTGTCATCTCTCATGAATGTTACACATAATTAACTCGTCTGCCGAGCTTATTTCATCGTCCACACGACGCCGCGAACCAATTGGTAATTTGTTTGACCACATTTCAACATCGTGCGAATGGCACTGCGATTGAGTCGGATGACCATAATTGACGGAACAACGCGCAGACTGCAAGTTGCTATGGCAATCGGGAACCATCCTAATTAGCAGATGACTCATCTTTGAAACATGCATGCATGCACTGCACCGGCGGCTGATTTTTTTCCTCCGTGAAAGTTGCAATCCTAGAAACGAAATATTAAGGAATGATACAATTTTATGCCTGTCGGCGATCGCCTCATTCAGTTGTTTTGGCATTCAGTGCTTTCTCAAAGGAATATTTGAGCCGGTTCTAAAATCTTACCAATGAGAGATGAATTACGAGTCTAGACAGGTTTGGTCATTGACAATGTTGTGGAATATAGGTAGCTCGGGTGCGCTGATTGATTGTTATTCTGTTTGCCGAGCTTGGCAGTTGGATTGCAAACGTTTCATCACGTTTCATTGTCGCACTGACAATGTCGCCTGAATTGGTGATGAAACGTTTGCAATCCAACTGTCAAGCTCGGCGAACAGACCAACAATCAAGGTTTGGTCATCTTTGTGATGAGATTTCGAGGTAGGTAAACCAAGCAAGGCTTTACAACGGGCACTATCCGATGTTTTTGTAGTACAGGGCAGTATTTCCATCGTCTAACCAACTGAGACATTGGTGATAGTCCAGTTTGCTATTCTATTACAATGATTTTCCTCATGAAATAGACGGGAACTGTCCTTACACGAGTGGAATTTTTCCTGAACCAGATTCGGTTGCTTTGATGGTAAAAATATGCTTAAACTGCCCACCGATATATCCAGCTTTGTTCGTTTTCAGGCTTCATGCATCTTGTCCCGCCTACTTTGTTCCGAGTTAATTCACGAAATCTAATTCCATAAGAGCCAATTGGCGCTGGTTAATGCTGTGATGGGAAATTGGACTGGATCCCCTCTACACTGCTCACTTTTTCTGAAGCTTGAAACATCCGGGGTTGAACCTGTAGAATTGTACTAGCCTACACCTCCGGAAGGTCACGTTTGTTGTTTGGTACTTTGTCCCATGTCTGTTGACTGGCGTTCACCGTTACTCAGACCGTCGGCGGTGGTGAACAGAGACCAAAACGGAAAATGGTTGGAGTTGCATCCGAATGATACAGAAGTACGGTTCCTAATGTGTTTACCGCTGTTTTCCTAAGCTCGGACTCTGTTGTCAACACACTCAACTCGGCTCTGAGTGGAGCTCACCGGTACTCAGCATCATTGTTTGTAGCTGTGCTCTGCAGCAGGCCCTGAAGTTGTTATCGTGTCCATCGGGACATTTGAATCGTGGACTACTCAGACGGACTATGTAGCTCACCAAAACAACAAGTGCTGAACATCATTCGCATAAGTTGATAATTTGTCGGACGCCCTTTAGTGTAGGGTTCTTCAATTGGGACAGAAGGCGATAGTCCCCTTGCCCGAGGATTTCTCAGTTGATTGGGTCGGTGCGATCGATTAAAATAGTCTTTCTGGATATCCGTTTTATTTAGTCTCCGGATGAATCCCACCTTCAGTCGCTGGGGTTTTACGCTCGCTTTTCGTCTATTGAGGCAGTGTTCATTCTCGGACGATCTGGATGGCCAAACAGATCACAGTTTGGGCAGTTCACAGGATGAAGCGCATTGTACCGCTATTCCATCCCTCCTTGGAATGTCATTCGCTAATGGATGAAGAGCTCCCTTAAGTCGTTGTGACAGTGTTGTCCGACCGGAATGGCTAACGAGGTTCCCTCTCCAGTTGAGTTCCTCCAGGAAGAGGTCAGAAGAACCGCATTATCACACTTGGCTCGGCTGAAAAACCTTGCTGCAAAAGTTTCCTCACCAGCCGACATGAAATTAGTGCATAGCGGTCTGTCAGTTTTTAAGCCGTTGAACTGTGGCGCGCATGCTCATGGTTTCATATCAGTTTGTGGCGAAATACTGCTTAACCGATTGCTTGGTTCAGCAGACATGCCGACAGCCAATATGAACCACTGACGTTGCATTCAGTGGCGAAAACATTAATGAAGCGAACAAGTTTTTCGGTCCTACAGTCGATATCTCATGTAGCTGTAGAATCTGCTTGCCAAGAGGCGCTTCACATGGATGGTTTATTTTCAGAGATTGGAGGTGTTGAGAAATCTTCAGTCGATTTACGACTTCTGGCGATTAGACGTATTCTCATAAATTCCTTCAGAGGCATTGAACTAGGCAGTGGGAGTTTGAATCTTGTTGGTATCGGCATTAGCTTTGGTGTTCACTGGGGATTTGGTACATGGAATCATTCCCAGTCTGACACAACGCCTGCGCTGGCTCCACCAACTTTGGACCATTTTCCACAAATACTCTCGAGACTGACGGACCGATATTGTTTTGTCTACCTCACGCTACAGTCCCGGTACTCTTACAACTGGGTGAACATTCGATTTATGATGGCAAAGTGATCGTTGGGTGTCTCGGTGAAAGGTGCACATCCGCAACTTTTTGTTTGGCCGCATCCTTGCTGAGTGATCAGGAATGGGTTTTTCAATCAGTTCTGCTGATTCAGAATTAGTCATTTTATTTTGATCATTGCTCAACGCATATATCACTAAGATGTGTACAACTAAGAGGTTATGGCGGATACTCCTCGAGCAGAGCAAGTCCATAGTCGGTGCATACTTGCCTAGCATACTTGCTTCCTCGCTGTCCATAACTTTTCTTCATAAACTTTTTTCTCCAATACAGGTAAGAAGCCCCTTGTTCCGTCCGTGACCTCTACTGTATCTAAAAGCACAGGAGAAACCATTCGACAGGTTTTGGACTGGCAGAGCACGTAAGAGTTTAGACAGTTATACGTCCATCAACCGTAACTTTATTGTGAATCCCAACAATTGTGACTGCTGAGTGATTTGGCCGTCAGAAAACGTTTCTTCTTAATAAAGCATTTGATAATGTTGATCGAGCGATATAACGCCTCACCTTGTGTTGCATTATTATGCTTAATGAAAAAACTGTTACCGCCTGGAACTTTTACCGGATGCCGCGCCTCTTGTGCTTCCTGCTGGGTATTCAAGATGAAGCAGAGCCTTTCTCTCACATAATTGGTCGTAATGTGGATGGATGTCTTCCGGTCCGCTCTAACCACTGAGTCATCTCGCCCACTTGGAAAAGGACATAATAAACTAGAGATTCAGTTGAATTCGGTTGCGTCTTCCGTTCAAACCAATTAAGTGCACAAATGAGAGCATATGGGAACCTCTGAAGAGCATTTCATCGAATCGGTGTGTCAAAGGAAGGAGTGAAGTGGTGTGGAATATCCGGTTTAAACGAGTTCATGGTCTTACTTTCATACCTGCATTGTTGTGTGGATTGAGCTGTTCGGTGAACTCACTCAAACGTTCATTTTGATATTTAATCAGGCGTAGTAAAATAGCACCGCACAGCACCGCTTTGCTGCAAAACAACGCGCCAAAAAAGTTTTCATCCTGATTGCTTAGCTCTGAGAAAACCAGTTATCGCCTTATGGATACTTTTTGTGTTCTCTTACGCTTAAAAAGCAAACAGAGTTTCTGATGACGTAGTCAAAGATAAAGCTAATAAAGAAATTCTCCCTGGTGTGAGTGTACAATTGAGAGAAGTTCAGAATGATAGTCGTGTAATAATTATCGGCCACTGTTGACACATATTCTGACCCGGGGGAATTTGCCTGAATCCCCCATTTTTGGGATCCATCCTCTTATCGCGGCCGATATTCTCTAGAATGCATACCACACTCAGGTCTTGATATTCGAATTCTCCCTTAATTCGCTTCTCAAATTCAGTTGCATTTACTCCTCTAGCATCCTGTGCTCCCGAACTGCAAAGCCTGAATGGACGTTTTGCTATGCAGTTGAAATTGCCCGTCAGCTTCATCAACAACTACTTTTGCGCTGCTAAGACAATTTAGATCGACTAAGCCTTCGCGCATTCTGCAGATAGTGGGGGGCTGCTTAGGGAGGAAAGTCTCATAAACACACTCTGTCACTGAGGCTCGCCGTTCGCTCAACACATGGCGTGAGCCAAATAATCGAAGAGCGTGGGTGTTGTATTCTGTCTAAGCGCAGGTTTGAGCTTGAGGTAGCTCAGTGGATAGGGCCGGAAGGTTCATGGTTGGAACTCAACCTCTGCACCTCGACTGATCCCGTCTAGGCTTGGGCAAATTGGAAGTATCTCATTCCTCGTGCTTCCTTCGGGTGGCATGGCAGCTAGATACCGTAAGAATGGTACAACTGAACAAAGCGCAGGTTTAATGACAATGCTTTTCAGCCGTTGAGTACTCAGACTTTTATCAGGAAGATCCCAACCATCTTCGAGGTTCCCGAAAGGTTCCGTACAGTAATGGAATGGCTGTAGGTTTTTCAGCAGAGGCTGATCTCAACTGCAGTTTGATTTTCTGATCCAAGATTGTCCCTCTGTTACCTCAGACTAACGTCCACCATCTCAGACAAGCTGACGAAATTTTGTTTGACCAAGCAAAAAATTGAGGCCGAAAATTAACTTGGTTAAGTGAAATACACTGGGATGTTTGCTGTTCTAAACATTTGTCGTGGTGAACCCTGCCCCCATTGATAGCCGTTTATATTCTCCCGAATCCTTCACAGGATTGTGAAGCATTTGCGGTGTCAGCATGTACTCAGTACAACACAACTGCTGGAATTGGCCAGCTTCTTGAACTACTTGGCATCCTGGTGTCAGCGTCTGGTCGAGACCAATATCGAACTTTGCGTTTTCTGCAGGAATAATAACGCTCCTTTTGAGATGTATACAACGCACAAGGTAAGTAGTAGCGTAAACCATTTCGGCGTTATTCTTGCAATGATCCTGTGAGCGCTTAGATATCGTGTGTATACATTTGTGAAACACACTAGAACTACCTGATCAATTACCAATACTCAATTTTCTGAGATCTTTCACTCACCTTTCAAGCCTAGCCATGAGTTCATCGGCCAGGTATTTCCACGGTCCTGATACAATAGCATTCAAATCCCATAGTTACGTAGCCACCCTTGAAACATTTGAAAAAGTCTATCTATTTGGAAATGGCTACTTAAGTTGGTCGTGGTGATTAGCACTTCAACAGTATGTTTTATGGGCCATCTTGTGGTAAGGTTAGAATTCCCCAACTGATTGGTCAATTCCGCATCATTACTTATTACAAAAAATGTATTTCATAGATTAGTCTTGAAATCACCTGATTAATTGGGCCTTGTAACTCTTGGTGTGTTGGCAGTAACATACGTCCGCTGTTGGTCTGATCTGTACCTGAGCTCTCTTTTCTATCCATGGACTATTACTTGACTTCAAAGCTCGGATGGTTTTACCAGTTTTGATCCCTACAAGCATTTCAGGAATTGGGAGCATTACCAGAGTCAACCAGAAGGCCAGGCTTATCTGACAACTTAGTTGACAGCTTATTTGACAGTTGCCATAATTGCTCTCGAAAATGGCTCTTTTGTGAAGAAGTTTTATTCCTTTATATACCCGTTGATAAGGACCAGTATATTTTTGCAGAAATGGCAGAATAACTACTTGATTGTGTCAGAACTGAACTATTCCGAACACGCAGAATGAAGCAAAGTAGGAAAGTCCCTTTCGTTGCTCCGCGTCCCCCAACGGGGGAGAAAACGACTGTATTGACTGCACCAACCAGCGTTGGGATTATGTTGCTATGGCAAACTCAAGTTGTTCAGCCTTCTGCGCTATGGTATTGATTTTCCGTAATCGTCTTTCAAAGTTGTTCGACTAACCGCAGTTGACGCTCGGTAACTTTGTATGTTTTTCTGATTAGTGCTGGTTGGGACAGTAAAAAAACCAAACTGTTCCAACATACCTCATCAATTTTTACCATCCAACACTCTAAATTTCACTTAGGTAAAGGATAGTTTTGGTCGTGTTACCTGTCCAGTACTCCGCCAATTCACCTGTCCAGTATGTGGAAGCACGGGAGATCAAGCACATACGATTCGCTATTGCCCTTGGCTAAGCACTGGCGCAACCCCTCGGGTTTCAGCTAAAAATAATTTTACGAATGCACAAAGATCTACAACAGCGATAAGCAACAGCACGAGTCTCATGCATCGTCAGACCACATCTGTCGGTCCGAGTAGCCAGCTGATCGAAGCCGGTCTTCTTCATCCGGAGGCATTCTCTTTCTGATCGGTTTTTACCTATTTGTTTTTCACTATTTTCTGGAGCCCACCCACTTGAAATGCAGTGCATTCTCCGTCTTATTATTCACTTCTAATATGCAGTCATTGCAATTAACTACCACTTATTGTACCTCTTTTTACTCATCGAAACTGTAAGCATTGTTTCGTTATTGATTACTCCTCAATTTTTCCAATTGTCATGGCTTCATGCGTTCCATCAGCACATTGTTTCTTGTCCGATAACCTGAGCAGTGTTTTTTTTATGTATTTTATGATACGTTGCAAAATTGTACACGAAAAAATTGATTTTATTCATCCGGTTTACACCGCCATTCCGTCCGTTGCTAAGCGCATGAACAAGGTTGGTGTGAGCAAGGTTAATTGTTTCATGTTCCATATCAGCGCTTCGCACCAAACTCTAGGATTACCGTGTCCAGAATGTCATGATATCTCGCCCATCGTATACCGGATGCTAATCCCAATCGGCTTAGGTTGCAACGATTCGAGCGAATGGAGTTCGTTGTAGACAGATCTGACCCTCATTCGATTGGAATGATTTAGCCGATGACTTCTCCAGCAAAAAATTTGTATTAGGTGCGAAGTTCGGTCATCATTAGGTTACCACTACATGTTTAAGATACGTGGGTCTGGTGGACGCTAAAACAGGTAAGCCGTTGCCTGTTCGTTTTTATCCAAGGAATTCCGCCTATTTTGTTTTTAGTTTTTTTGGGTGCTTGTTAGTTTTTTGTGATAGGGCTTCACAATGTTTGAGCAGTCATCTTAAGAAGTCCAAGAGGTATGGTCGGTGAGTGTTCTTTTCCAGGAGCAAAGGTTAATGCGAGTCGTTTATTGCCCTTGTGTCCAGTGACGTCAGTTCACTAGCATACATGGTGGTTGATCAGATGGCAGTTGATCTGTTCGCCGAGCTTGGCAATTGGCTTGCAAACGTTTCGTCCCCAGTCGAGGAGACATCGTCGGTGCGCAGTTAAGTAGGTGCTTCCCCCGTGCCTAGCTGCGTTTATATAGTTTTGAAGAGCATCTTCTGTTGTGTAATTGTTGAACCGATCGTGATTTTTTGCTGCTTTTTGGTCTGTATGCTTCTTATTCTATTGGTTTGTTGGACGACCGTTTTGGGATGCTTCAGGTCCGTTTGCAGTTGGTCCGTTCCCGAGTTGTGTTGCGTTGTGGTCTTCCTTCCTTGAGTTTCGTAATTCTTTTGTTTGCATTGGTCGATAGACTGGGTCGATTTCGATGTGTTTGTTGATGGCTTTTTCAGTGGAGTACCATGCTTCTATGAATTCACGTTCATTCTTTGTTCTCGCTTGAGCCAATATGTGGACGGTGCTCCAGTTGAATTTGTGTCCGTCTTGATCTTCGTGTACGGAGACCAAGGAAAATTGGTCGTGCCTTTTGGTTGCAAGTTTGTGTTCATGTATCCTGGTAGATAGCTTCCTTCCCGTTTGTCCCACGTAGTGTTTGTCACAATCTCCGCACTGAATCTTGTATACGACGTTGGTCCTCAACATTGTGTCCAATCGTCCCTTGGGTTTGATAGTGTTCTCCGTAGGGTGTTTGCAGGTTTGTGGGACACTGTTGTGTTGTACTGTCGTGGTAAGCGTGCTGTCATCTCCGAAATGTTCTTGATGTATGGAAGTGTGATCCGTTTGCCTTCTCCTTGTTCTGTAGAGTTGGTCGAATAGGGTTTTCTCAGAGTCCGCCATATGAAATTCCTCGGGTATCCATTTCTCTGAAAAGCTCGGTACAAGCGTTTCTCTTCCCTGACTTTTGACTCCGTGGTGTTGCAGTGCGTCTTAATACGTTTGAAAAGGGTCCGGATGCAGCTTTGCTTGTGGCAATTCGGGTGATTGCTGTGCTAGCTGAGAATTTGGTCTGTGTGCGTTGCCTTTCTGTAGACTTCTGTCTGCAGTTGTCCGTTTGGTAACCTCGTGACGAGGCCCTCCAGGAATGTCAGTCTCCCATCGGTTTCTTCTTCCATTGTGAATTTGATATCATGGAAAGCGCTGTTTATTAGTTGAATTGTTCGTTCAAGTTTACTCCTTTTGATGATGACAAAGGTGTCGTCTACGTAGCGGATCCATATCTTGGGGTTTATGTCCGGCAGTACAATTCGCTCCAGTTCTTGCATTACAACTGCAATGAATCCAGAAATCGGAGATCCCATCGGTGTTCCCCGTAGTTGTTCGTAGTAGTCGCCGTTGAACTCTGATCAACATCTGATCAACCACCAGTAAACACACCCGAGCTACCTATATTTCGACAAATTCACTAGCATACATACACATTAGTCGGCTTTCTTTAGGATGATGAAATATGCATTTTGACTGAGGTGTTACACCACGTTCGCTTTTGCATATTCGTAACTGCACAGCGTCACAAACGCTTTAGACCTATTTGGGAACCAGTGTTAAAATACATCGCCTGTTTCTCATCCGGTTAAGTTCACCAGGATTCAGCGAGATATTCGAGCTCCGAATAGCCCAACCCACCAGCGACTGAGCACTTTAAAAATGAGTAACAGTTGATTTTAGAGTATATGTAATATACGGCACATGTATTACGTAGCTTACGAACATGTGTTACATATGTTGCATACGGTATGTACACCACATTGGATCTATGCGATATGGCGAAAGTTCCCGACAATATGGACAGATCAGTATCGACAATAAACGACACTTATCCCCAATTCGAAAAAGCGACCATAATTTTTCATCAGCGGGAAACGCAGCAGCGGATGAGTTTGGTGATTTGAATCGACTGAATTCGTTGGTGAGTCTCACAAATCGTTCTCGGTGTCGCCATCTGGTCACGTCGTAAGTTCCGACTCAAAAAGGATTGGTACAGTGGTTATCTTGTAGTCTTTTTGAGAGGTCTATTTGTCGGTTACATCAGAGCCTGCTGCAAACAAACGGTAGCTTGTTCCTTTGTCTGGACAGAAGAATAGGATAGTGTACCGTATCAACATGTTTGTAACTCAGGGCAAACTCGAAATACGTTCCTGACGAACGCTCAACCGTTCGCCGTGTTCAGATTTCATCCGCTCAAACACATCATCTAGGTGTGTTTGATTCTCCGACTACACACCTACTGATGGCACGTCAACGCGTATCTCAAACCACCGAGACTGGAGGCGTGCTGGCGTCTCCAAAAGGTTAGTCTACGTGCCATGTATCCAAAAAAGAGCTGTGCACATTTGAAAATGCATCCGCCGTACCTGGTCTTGGAAGCCAATGGTCGTTGGCCGATTACAATGCCTGAAGCGGACAGGCAAGCTGCATAACATACTGAGCAGTTGACACGCTCACCGCAGTTTTACAACTAAACAGGCCTAAGGGAAGAGCGAACTGGTCATGCACAGTCAGTCGTCTTTATACTAGCTTGGACTTATGAGGCAGAAGAGTGAAACCGCTTCGAGCAACACAAGCCCGGTAGTTGGCTGAGGCGAAATTCATGCTGCATGCTTGGAACTAGATCTGGGACTGCCACAGAAGCTCAGCAAAGCATTTTCAAGTAAGAGAAAGTTAGAAAACCTGCCCGAGGCATCATACTTCTGAGAATATTCTAGGGTTTGCAATCGCGTGGTGGACTAGTAACGACTAACTTCGGGTAAGAAATGGAAAACGAATGAGATGGTTGTGATTCATACTTATTTCTGCAAATCACTCGAAAATCTAAAGCCAACTACAGTTTGCCTTGATTTGCATCCATTTTACTCATTGACAATCTATCCTTATATCTGTGCACCTAACTGAGTGTCCCGGTCAGAATGGATGGATCTATTTGGCTATGATCCCCGTCTGGTGGAGTATTTTGCTGCCTATGAGCATTTGATGCATCAAGTTCTACTCCCGTCTAGGTTATCATACATGTGATTAGTTTTTGACATGAAATACCGTGCGAGAAGAGCAATTCTCATTCCGAATCTGCACGAAAAACGGTTGTAAAACGTAGGGAGAATTGATTGTCATACTTGATGAATTAAGATCAACTTTTCGGTAAATGAGTAGTGTCAGAATTGATATAGAAGCACCGGGCAAGATGGATTTTGGGTTGCCTGCCCCCAGAGTTGCATCCATCTAATCTAAAAATTATAAAATAATACAATTGGATGATTAGGCTGCACTTATTAGGAACTCCATAAGTAACGAACCACGCTAGTCTTCTCGGGGGGACAGCTCCTGGAGATATCGAAAAGTTTCCTTACGGAGTAAAAGCATCAGATGACTAGCACTTTTGTGTACCCGTGTTCGAGACGTACTAACGCCGTTGACAAGCCTACATAACAGTCTTCAACCCTCTACCATAGAAATGAGTTTTATGCTATGTGGCTCAGAATATGGATAGGAATTGTAAAGGAATATAATATGTCACAAAGAGGTATTCTGATATAGCATTGCTTTCCACAGGATATTAGGGGATTCCAGCAGAGTGAGCATTAAAATCCGCATCATGTTTTATGCGCCAAGAGTAATGGGACTGCCCAGACGCCTTAAACACATTCTGTAAAGATATGGTAGGATCTTTCATTTTATGTGAACGGTGTTACAGATATTCGACATCCATGTCTATCTATTACCGGGAAACGGGCGCAGTATGGTGAAACTGTACCACCAGTTTGCTCCCCTCAGCTAGTTCTCTAGGAACTGGTGCTTTCCCCAGCTTGTGACTCACACTCAGTGCCGTAGAAGACTGCGACTGTGAACCTCTGGTCACGAATAATCCCTGTAACTCACGAAATCCCAGCGATCAAGAATTTGCGATTTAGATTATTTTACTTGTCTTAGCTCGATGTAATTATCTTTTCCTCCAGTAAAACAAACTCAAATATCTGGCGGTATTCATTTTTATCGAGGTCTGAAAAGCGTAGAAAGTTTCTGGCTGCTGAGGCGTGATGCAGATAGTATGTCAAGAAGTCATTTGCCTGTAAACCCTAGAGGTTTGGAAACTGGTTACAATATATGTCCTGATAAATTAGGTTTTGCTCAATAGGAATAGAAGACAGCAAATGAAAGGCTTACCATCTTCGTAGAAAATCGCTAGGCGGTTCTAGTAGAGGGGATTATGAGAGCCACCGCCCACAAGAGATAAAGCCTGTTGGATGTATCTATCTGATCGTTTTAGCGTTCATTGAAGCTGCAGTCGGATTGTTCATTCCAGTGATATTTCGTTATAAAAACGGAAACTTTCTGAACTGCATTACTAAGATTTCAAGACCAGGATATCTGAGTTCAAAGTAACAATTGGAGTATTCCCACAGAGGAGAAATTTGTAGAGCGAGAGGTTAGTCAATGATGTAAGAACTATTACTGGTTGCGCAGATGACACCCAAGTGAAAAGCTTGAACGAAACCCCATAAGCGCTTGTTCTGGTCAGCAAGGAACACACTTGACAGCGTCGGTATGCTAAGCCTCCCACTCATTTCAACTTCCAGTCTGGCTGCAATACCTCATTGTGGGTCAACCACTAGTGCTGCGTATCTCAGGTTATGAATAATGCTCAAACGAGCAAAGAACATTGGCAACTAATCTACATCATTGCATATTGTGGTGTCTGACAGTTGCAAAGGTGCAAACACAGTTTCATATTCCCTATGAATCTGGTAAACGAACTTCTTGAACTGTATCGGACTGTACAAAATCGCTAGCTAACCCACTCCATCATCGAGGAAAAGTGTTGAAGTTAATAGGCGAAGAAGGTGATTCTTAATAACTGAAGCAAATGTAGAACATCGCATTCAGCTCACACATGGAGCCAACTGGTAGCATGAGGGCTAAATAGCGGTTTGAACACGCTAACGACATCTGGTGAGGAATGAAAGCTTCAACTGGAACAAAGTTACTGAGTGAGGCCCTTCTCACATGCATCAGACCGCGGAAACTGAGATATGAAGAACCCGTCCAGACATACTTTTTGCATTCACAAGAGGAAATGATAATACACTACTAATAGGGTTGGTGAAAATTCTTGGACAGCCCACGACCGGTTTCAGCCTTCATGGGCTCATCAGGTAGGTGAAGTTCCCGAATTTCCGTCAACCTTATATTCCTATTAAACTTGCAAATAAATGACGCTAAGGTTACATCCGACGTACACATAGCTGAGTGGTCTCCCGATGGTTATCCACATCTCCCTGTGTAAGTCACAGGGGTAAAACAATGACATCCTCCCACCAATGGGACAATGCAGAAAGACACTCAATCCAAACATTTAGCCGATCACGAGGCTAAACGACTCCGGGATTTTCGCTCATCGAAACACGTTGTGCACGCAGTGTTGCCTGTGTCTATAACCGGCAGCAAAACAATGCTAGCCTGCATGCTCTATTCCAGTCCTCAGGTCAGAATGCATGGGGTCATTTAACTCTTCCCACAAGTAGCACTTTACCGCCCTTCCGAGGTTCTTTTTGAACAGATGTGGGTAGGAAACAATAATCTGGTCGAAAGACCTGATTATTGTGGACAATGATCACGGGGATGGGAGAACGCTGCTTATCAGACGATTCTTGTTACGTTCTTCGAGTGTTTCTTAAGGGATACTCCACAGTAGGATTATTTGGTTTAGGAAAATCATTTCCTCGAACAGGCCTGTTTGTTGGGAGTTTACCTACTGATGATTCAGTTTACATGTGAGGAATGATGAACGCAGTATCTACTGGTCGAGTTTGCGAGGTGGCTTTTTGAGGTGAGAAGAATTTAGAAGTAAACGGAACAAAACTCTTCTAATCTCATCCCACTTCACAACGTACAACCATCGCATTCGGATCATAGATTCTCCTATCCAAGAGATACTTTTTATGGGTTCAGTTTATCGTTCTTGCTTTAAACGGTAGTCTTCATGAACTGCCACGCTGTTTGTTTTCGCAACGCATTGATGATCTCACCTTGATGAATGGTAAAACGTCTACAACTAAAATGTCTTGCTCAGTAAACATACTCACAACCAGTTAGAGCACGGCTTTCATATCTGAGTTGGGGCTCACTTCAACTACCTGTCAGTTGTGATAAAAAGATCACATCGCTCATTGCTTCCAACCTCTTTTCGCTCAGGAGGAGAGATGAGGCATGTTGTAGCGCGTTAAGTTGCCGACTGTATTGCCTTTGAGGTGAAACCAAAACGCGTCTGCCGGGGAGGTACTTTATTGCATAACTGTCAAATGTGAAGGTACAGAAGTGCCAAAACAACTAAATCAATAATGTGGGGCGAACGCAGTCCTCATCTGAACGAGCATGTCCAGTTGTGAACAGGTGTCCTACGGATAATGGTTGAACAAGGAATCTAACTTTGGCAGGTCAACAAAGAGTCACCTGTCATCCCACGTATAGCACTTTTAACCGTAGATTAATATGTCCAGGCAGGCATCACACATGCTTTGGTTAGGATGGTGTGGTGCTCCTGTAGCCTGATTATTGGTTTCTCGTCCAACTTGGCAGTTGGATTGCAAACGTTTCGTCGCCGAATGACAATGTCTCCTCGATTGGTGATAACTAGTCGCCCTGCGTTAGCTCGACCGCTTCCTTATGAGTAACACAAGGAGTGACCTATTCGAGAATCAACCACCAACACACAGTAGAGAAACCTGCGCATTAGGCCTGATCTGTGAACTTACCATCGTTCAGTATGGGAGCAGTTGATAAGCACACCATCAATCCAGTTTTTATCACCTTTTCCGTACTCGAGGAAAGATTTCCTATAGGATTACCATTCAGTACCACAAAACAGTCCTGTACCTTTGCTAGTACCCCGGTGGAAAAGTTATGATTTGTGTACACGGTTACCATGACATCAAGTAAGGCCCCCCAATGGTAATTAGCGCCATTCCATTGATTTATTCTATTGGCGCGTATGAATTTTTCCATATAAGATATAAGCCCGGACTCGCAAAGACCGTTCCAACCGATGACATGTCACCGTCAAAAAGACAACAAAAATACACACTACCTGAAGTTGTGGATGTTGTATTGTTCCGTCACCAGGCTTTGAAGAAACGGCCGAAATATCGGGCTCGTAACGCTTCACCTGAGCAAATACCTAACACGAGCACGGGGATGACAATTCATGAGAAAGCAGGCCCAAGGACGGAAAAACGGCGAAGTACGCGCAGATCGTCGTCAGTAGGCCAAACTACTGACGTACGCACCCTCAATTTTCGAGAGGTGGGAGAATTTGAAAAGGACGAAGTTCGAAAGGAAGTAAATGATGTCATTGCCGAAGTCGAGAGCGATCTGGCCGGACGAACTGATAAGAAATCCGGTAGGCGGGCGGGTGTCGTTGACCTCGGTGGTTTGGAACTTCCATTGGAAGAAGGCGAACTCTCACGCGCAGAACGGTGTTTTTTGCACGCAGCAGAAAGTGGAGATTTGGGAACGCTAAAGGAGCTCCTCGATCGGACAGAGTTGCTGAACTTCAACCCGAATTGCACCGATGCATTGGGTCGAGATGCCCTACGGATTGTTATTGAAAACGAACATTTGGAATTGTTGGACCTTCTGGTGCATAGTCCTTTGATTGATTTGAAAGACAGTCTTCTTCATGCCATTAACGAAGACAATACAGCTGCAGTCGAAGTTATTTTGCAAGCACAAACGGAGCGAGCATGCAAGAAAAACTTGAAAGTACGTTGTCATTGATCTTTTGACGTGTTTAATCTTTCCTAATGGGGATTCTGACTCTTCAAAACTTACTTTAGTGAAACTTAGACTATTGATTGTTCACTAGTAGAAAGTAATATTTGAAATTCGAGCTGTCTGTACTATGAACGATGATAGCGCGAATATACTGCCATCATTCTTTCCGGGCTTTATGCCTTATTACGTAACGGCTCCATTGTGGACCAGCGACTCATAAATCAAACCAATGTGTTATGCATGCGCAGCAAAGTACACCGCTACAAAGGCTTTCCCTTGATGGATAGACTTTAGATACAAGGAACCATTTATTCGGACAGACTGACTAACCTTGGTGCTATGGAAGCAGTCAAGAGAGAGGTCAGTCGTCAAATAGATGATAAATGGATGCGTAAAGAGCAAACACTCTTGTCCCGTCTGGGTGTGGTACGTAGTACATATACTCAACATGTATCCGCATTAAATACAACGTTGCTCTAAGAAAACATCTCTCCTCTCTTTGACCTGGTTCAGCAAACTTTGCCATTCCGTCCGAAAGGGATCGATAAGTTTGGTTATTTCCGTCCTACTGCCTCTTAATAGAGTCCAGAAGTCGCGAAATGTGAACACCACTTGCAATAATGACTAAGTTTTATTGAGTAGTGGTGAGTCAGGGTGTTTAAACACGGATTCCAGCGCTATTGGTTACATTGGGCTTCCTGGTACTGACTGATGAGCCTGACGAACGAGTCGGTTGTATAAATTGGCGGCTTTGTGGTATGTGTACGTGTGTAGTGCATCTCGTGAACAACGATGGATGGTCTACACTATTCGCCAAAAAATAGCGCACACAACTTGCGGAAGAACGTTGGTTGCCATTCCCTACGAGACTGGAATGTAGAGATAATTGTTTATTTCACCTGACTATGCTGTTCTTCACAAACTGACGTGGACCGCTTCCCAACTGAATGGGCCTCAAGTTCACATGGGAATGTGAGCATACGTTCGGTCGTTTACTTGATTTAGTCACTGCAGGCCTCCTGAAATCGCGTCATGCCAAGCAGCCAATAATTTCAACTTACGAGTCGTAGGATGCATCACAGTAAGTCTATCATGTTTCGAACGCTCGTTGTAGTCTGGGCTACTGTGCCCTTTTCCCCCATGCTGACCAATCACATTTCACCATTCAAGGCCATACCGTGGTTAGGTGCCAAACCAACTATGCGGATTCCAGAAACAGTCACATGTGTTACCAAGCCTGAGAACCTTATTACCCTACCCTCTGAGCAGGCTAATCAACTTGTCTAGGTGTCCGAACTCAGGTTATACTAATGCTCAGAGGGTTAATGTACGTTCGAAGACACAGGT
Source organism: Clonorchis sinensis (assembly GCA_003604175.2). Lineage (NCBI taxonomy): Eukaryota > Metazoa > Platyhelminthes > Trematoda > Opisthorchiida > Opisthorchiidae > Clonorchis > Clonorchis sinensis. The sequence continues at coordinate 132,030,735 of CM030369.1, read as the reverse complement.
GGACATATTTTGCTTTATATTTTGTAAATGTGTCTTGCCACATGAACTCAAACTGGATGCACGACTGAGGACCGCATAATAACCTCGGTTGGAGCCGTCGATTGAGGCATATGGTTGACTCACTTTGCTTGTTTTAAGCCTCGTTATTTAAGGGTTACAACTCCCAGGTTACCGTTGTAGACCATACGTGGGTTGGTAGACACATACACGACTTCAGTAACGATTGACTGCTCACATTTCAAAGTATGTGAATTGAACTTTTTTCCGTTGTAATCAGTGAGTGGAAAGATCCAGTAATTGTGATCTCTGCAAAGTGAGCCTTTAACGCAGGACCTACCTCCTAATAAGGACAACTCTGCCTGTTGAAGGGAGGTAGTTTGCTGAAGGACGTCACATTTAGTAGATGAAACATCTTATACGCCAAGCGCGTTTGGTAATAAATTTAATTTCGAACATTTGTGGGTCATGAATTTTGACTATACCTAGACGTACTTCCGAAAAAAACGCACTCAATTTCTGAACGAAGTAAAGTCTACCCTGCTGGGTGTCAAACAACCCTGACTGCGACTGACTAGAGTTTAACCCTTGAGGGTAGCTGAGCAACGGGCGGACAGTTAGAAGGGGGTGACGGCCATTTCAAATGAATTGCATTTCAGACGGCCCTAATTAGGAAATACTGTGAAATGTAAACAGAAACGATAGCTTTCTTCGAAATTTAAACATTTGCATTACACAACTGGGGATCTGGTTGTCCCCTCGAATTAGGGAGACTTTCCTCAAAGGTGGTCACGATGACCAGCCAGGCCCCGCGGTTGAACAGCGGGGACAGTTGGGTGTACGACTGCATTTGACTTCCAGAATCAAATCCACTGACCATCTTAACGACGTTGACGTCTAACAGGGGGAAATGGCTACTTCACGACACACCTAAGCTGATAAGAAAGAGTGAATGATACTCATCGCTTATAAAATACATTTTTTCTCCTCATCATTCAAAGTTCGTCTGGCGCGCTAATTGCAAAGGTACATAGTGGTTCATTGCCCATATAATGACTCTGAAGGCTATCAACAGATTTGAGCATCCTAAACCCAAGTCATACTACAAGTGTGGAATCCAAACGAAAGCAGTATATTGACTTCTTCCACGAAGGCACCTTTGCCTGTCAACACGCCATTCGGTGGACCAATACCCTCTCATGCAGTGATATTTGGCTACTTAGAAGTAGTTGATGGGACTTCCAGTTTTGCAGCTGCGGCGTATGCAGAGACTCCTTTGTGAGGGATGCTCACCGGATGACCCAAATGTCCTTCTTTAGGGGCTTTAGACTTGTGAGAATTCCAATACCAATCAAAGCGTTTATCCTATGCCCTCTAGATTTGATGGGGTGCGATATGAAAAATATTTTTTTTACTTTTTAAATAATCAAACAGGGACGTTCGATATCTTGGTTACTATTAAAGTATGTTCGTGGACATATTTATGTCGCGTCGCCTGATAGCTTCATCAAGTATGGAAGACAGTTTTCCGAAACGTCCTACTGCCTTTTAGCACAATGCATGTGCTCAATGTCCCTTACTGAACTATATTATTTTCGTCCATATTGTACACATCACGAATTGAGAGGTCCGGCGGAGCAAATCTCAGACGTCCACTTATTGACCAGTTTTCTGGAAGAACATTTCATGCGTCGCCTATATTAACAGTGGTCCGCAGATAGAACAATGTGATCTGGATCTTACAAGCCAGCTAGTGATGTTTGTGAGCTCGATTACTCCCTATGCATGCCCCGATTACGCTGCTCTGTAATTTAAAAGTATGTCAGAAATTGTAGCATTCTTATCATGGACATAAATACGTAGCTCCCCCATCGCAGACACCGTTTTGTCCTATCAAGCTCTAGTTTTCCAGATTTGTGTGATTTTATTTTCCATTGCCGCAAATCGCTGATCTGAGGTTACTTTGTGATGTCCCATGGTGACGCATCGCTTTTTTTCCATTCAAATCGATGAACAGTAAAGGAGGGGATGCATATTTTTCAGTGCTTCGTTCGTCACAATCTTTTTCTTTCGTAAGGACTGGTCCAGCTGACAATCGAGGTTACTCCAGTAAATGCAGTCATTTTTTCTTGCGTTATCGACCAGTTCTATCGCTGCAGGGCTATCCTGAAAAAAAAACAGGCCTCTAAAACCCGGACAGATAGCGTGCAGTTCAGCTCCCGAATAACGAGCCACTGTACTTGTCTTGCACGTTTGATCTGAGCTGAAAACACAAAAAATCAAGTAAACGTTTCAACTGACGATCCCGAGAGAGCGTGGAATGTAATGTGCAGTATTCGTGAAATTACACACTAAATTGCCTACTGTGCAGAAGAACATGTGGAACAATGATCATGTGCAGTTTTCACAGGTCAGCAAAATTAGAGTGGATCAGTTAGCGCATAGACCTCAGTTTTTTGTATGCCTCCTCATAGCACACAACGAACTCATCGGGAAGCAAAATATAGACGCCTGTTTTGATGGTTCGTGGTATGCTGGATGATAGTCCATCGGTTAAGCCTAACTAAACAACATTTCCCCTGGTCTGTCTAAGGAATCCAGCCAAAGTGTTGCGGCACATTTGTGAAAATCAAAAAGATTCGAAAATCAGTTATGGTATTCTGCAACTCAACTGCCTCTGGCTCGCGTACAAACCCAATAGCATGTCCGCATTTTACAGCCAGGCTACCGATGCTGTTTATCGTGCATCAAGGCGCACATGTTCACGTTTTGCTCGGTATAGGTTATCGGCATTCTCTGGCATGAAAAAGCACAAGATATGGTTGCAGTTGGTTCAAAACGTAGTGAGAGGTAAACGTTGAGCTGCAGCGTCGTTCAGCCGTTGTTGAGTTTCACTCATTCTCAGTTCGAAGGACCACACAACTGCATCGTTTTTGTTACCACTTTGTTACCTGGATGGTACACTGATTTATCACTGATTTATCGACTAAAGGATGAGATGGTCGTTGCGTAGGACATTCAGTTGAAGTGGAACACCACAAATAAATAAATAAAAGATTCAGCTAGACTCAGCCAGGCCCACCAATAAGAGGAAATGACTTTGTAAGTAAGTGTACTTCGCGAGCTACGTACAATTTGGATTCAAGTAGAACATAAAGATGATGGAAACTGGGGGACTTAGCTTAGCTGCTAAGTCCTAAGCAGGACGAAATCGAGGGCTATCGGTGAGTTTTCGACGGCCAGTTGAGTAGTTGAGTTGTTCCTCGCATCTTTATTCACTGTTATCTCCCAGCTAGCCTCCTGCTCCACTTATTCGTCACGCCTCTGTAGATTCCATTTTTATACGTACGTCAATCAGTCGCCCAGGAATGTGACCGAATACACGATACCACTAATAGCTACCGCTCTGCGTCCGTTATTTAAACCTCATTGTCTTGTCATCGCATCCTTTGACTTGCCGACTCTTTAAGAAATTATACAACAAGCTGCTCTTGCACACACCTCAGATAATTTCTCGATAACAATTCGCTGCGCTTCTGATACTCTAATGCAATATCCGCTTACAGTAGTTGAGTTTGGTGCACTTTCACTGTCTAGGCTTTGTCGTCTATGGATTTCAATTGCGTCTACAGTGGGTTCCGCTGGGGTTGGCTTAGCTCTCACTTTGTGAGCTGAGGGTTTCTTGTTCGATTAGACGTCGGTAAACTGCCGATCGTCCATCTCCAAAAGAGCCTACACCAGTAGAAATACTGATAACTGTGTAGAGTATCTACAACGGCACAAACCAACTGCATCCCAGATTCGGCGGAAGACATTTTCTAGCAACGTGCAGCCACTATCTTATCCAGATATACTGGTACTAGCTGGAGACTGACGCCCAAGTGGATCATATCAGTTCATCAAAGGCACGTAATGGTTGTGCATTTAGACTACAATGTTATGGACTACTATTTGGACAGTCTAATACTACTGTTCCAAAACTCATCCCATCTACTATGAAGATCTTAAGGGACGCCAAAGCTGTGATCAGTAGTGCATGACAAGAATTATCTTGCTGCAGACTGTTCACCACGAGGTAGCATGTACTTGGTAACGAGGCGGACGCACCAGAGCAGCGACTAGAACTTATCAGCCTTAGGGGGCTCGGACATATCCTACGGATACTAAATCACCGCCTGTCAAAAATGAGATTTTTCATTTCGAATCCACTCCAGGAAAAGAAATAGAGGCGACCACAGTCAAGCTGGGTTCTGTGACATCTTCGAACCTTCCTGGTCGGATTCCACCCTAAAAGGTATAGCACTTAACCGATATGAGTGGTGTTCATGATGAAAGTCTGTTCGGACGGCCTAGAAGAAGCTTTGGGTGTTCTTGTTGTGTGAGGTTCTCAGACGAGCTTTGGCCAGTTCCACTGGAAGTGTCTTACTCCAATGCTCAGAACTGTTGCTCTAGTTGTTTTTCCCAGGTGCAGGCTCCTGCTTCGTTTTATCTAAGGATATAGAGTGTTTTTCACTGTCTCGTCGGTACCTTCTACCGATGCGATAATCCTGACGTTGAGTCATCCTGTATTTAGGAGTCCATATCTAGATCGCCGACGTGATGTGGTTGTGTCTCCTGTCTCATGGCTGCCTGACAACTCGTCTCTCCATGTTGATTACCTGTTGTGTGTTCTATTCTTTGATTGGTTCGTCTTTTGAAAATAATCCCCTACCCAAATGTAATGTGCCAGGACGCCCAGCAGTCAGGCAGTTCCAACAGTTTCAACGCGCCTTTTCGCCTTCTCACTTTGATGAAAATAACTCCACTGCAGGAAGACTTCGCTAGCACAGGCTGCGTTGTTACAGGTCTATTGAAACCGTTCCACAGGGTGCAAAAGACGATTTGTCCGTTTCTCAAGACAAATCGACCATACCAAGACGTTTGGAGACATTCACTTGGTCGTACAAAGACTCAAACCAACCTCTCTGACAATATAACAAAGCAGTTGACAGCCAACTATTTGCGTCAGCCTAGAAATCGGTTGATCTTGTTGGATGCTCATTGGTTGGTGTTTAGTGCTGTCTAGTGAAATGATGTCCATTTTTAATGGAGAATTTGTCATTTAAGTAAAGCTACTTTATACCAAAAAGCCGAGATGTACTGTATAGTTGTTTCATCCTTATTAGGAATCATCAGCAGAGCGCACCTCACGAAGCTTCCGGGAGACTCTCGAATCCACGACCTCTCTGTGAGTAGTTCGAATACTTAACCATTCGGCCACTAGCATCTTTCTCGTGAGGTGCACCCTACTGATGAGTATCAATAAGGATGACACAACTGTAGAGTGCTTTTCGGCTTATCAGCATAGACTGGTTTCACTTACAGGACGAAATCTCAATTAAACTACCCAAACCACCCCACAATACTGAAATCTATTTGTTTTGGTTGCTCTGTCATACTATATGTGTTTGCTTGGAAATTCTCCTGATGAAAAAAAGCTTAGCATGCGTAATGCTTAGCCTAGCGCAAGCCCCATATGTCGCTTTTTTGATGGACGTAGCTGATGCTGGATTGAGGGAGGCGAATTGGGCGTCGGCGTGTAGATCAATTTATGCAGGAGAAAGGTCGTCATGACCGATACAAGTTCGTGCCACGCAGATAACACACAGAACATGCTTTGCCTATGTGGGGCGCTTAGTGATTAGACTGCGACATGTCTCATGTAAATTTATGTAAATATATCTGAATGGCCAATTCACGTGACTTAGAAGAACCCATTTTAAGGAAAATCAAACATGTATGCTCAAGCTTACGACTCAGTGAGACGTCTCGAACTAATGGCGGCAAAGCCTCCTAAGCCTTACCCGCATGTGACCTGCACAATGCCTGCATGATACACTGACCGATAAGTCCATGATAGCCCATCAGCAGTTCACTGGGATGTTATTGAACTCGATGAAAGACGAATCAGGTATTAAACTGGCCATTCAGATTGTCCGATCAAACCTTCGACGACAATACCACCTACTCATAGTCCAGTTTCTTAAAAGGTGTCACAAAGCCACTCTGTTTGTGGGCTGTGTTATATTAGGTAGTAAAGTTCTGCTGTGTCATTATACTGCTAGAAAAGTTGTCGCTCAATCTGTAAATTGGGGAACTCCATTGAAATGCACTTATGTTACTTTATTTGGTTCCTATCCTGACGTGCTTTCTAACTAACTGACGGTTTATGAGGTTATGATTGTTGAACACACGGAGGATGGTAGCTTAATCTTGCTTGCTTGCCGGGTAAAAATCGCTCACAAATATAAATATGGTGATATGACTTGATAGGAAAGATTCAAGGACCGACTAGCCCTATTCTCTCGTGCTCAGAATTTTCCATAGAGTGGATTCAATCTATCTTGATGTGGCACAGTTCATAAGGTTGACCAAAGCTCTTGGACATTCCACTTCCAGGTTCGCCCTTTCTGGAGATCATCAGGTATACCTATCCGTACTTGTTTCTAAATGAACACTAAAATGGATGCATGTGCAGGCAGATATTCATTTGCAAATTACCACTACAATTTCTGGATTATTTCCGGGATAATAAAGCTTGAAGTTTTCATGACTTTATAGCCAATCTAGTTTGAAACATTCACTCCAAATCACATATCAGTCTGTTACAAAGTTTGTGGGCTTTTTCCAAGTCGTGACCTGGGCCTAGCAGACAGGCTACGGGAACCCCAAGCCAGCCCTGCTTTGGTTCGTTGATTCTACGGACGCCTGCTTGCGGTCACTCCAAAGACCGGACAACTCTTGCGCTTGTGCCGATCATTTGGAAGGCTACGAGGGCGAGCGTATGAAGCAATCGACACCGCAGTCCATTCACCCGACCACGTCGCCTTTCTGTGTGAGTCATCGACGTTGGGCTTTTGAGATGAGTGCCTTAGTTTGACCTGAGTGTATTCGGTTGTGCGGCCTTTGTAAAGTGTCCAGAAACTGGAAGCGTCTCAGACAGCGGTTCGATCCATGTGCTAACAGCAGATGTAGAACCGTAGAACACGATAAGATTTTTCTAACAGCCACAACGATGTGTGGGTCCGTTTGAGCGAACAAAATCCAAACACTGCTAATGGTCGGGTATCCCTGGAAACAGTTTTTCGAATTCTAGGTCGAAATAAACTTATGCCAAAGGTATGCGCCTGTCTCACGGCCTAGGAAAACGACCGATCAGCTGCCGTTCTTGGGCGAAAGGTGTACGGTCGGCTGTGTGAATGGGTTTCCAAATATATGCTATAACGTCACTTCACCAGTCTTAGACTGATTCGCAACTTAAGGGGGAAAAACGACGGTTGCGGGAGCAGTTCGCAAAACCGTAAAAAAATCCCACAGGAATTCCACTGATAAACGTCTATGGTTGCGTTATTAAACTAAAAACAACAACAACCACTTGTTATTGGACAGGAGCTGTCTGGCTTTCGCCACCGCGAATAGGTCTGCGTTCGGTGAGTGAAGACAATTTCGAACCTTTCATCCAGGCTGACAATGGGATTCTCAAAAATGAGTCAACTCATGTCATTCTGGGGTGATAGTTTTGCGCAAATTGAAATGACCACATGGAATAAGGTAGAGTTTTTTACTTTGATTTACAAGCCCTTCTGCTTGACGTGGAGATTGAATTTGATAGCACATGTGGTGAGTGGTAGCGCAAGGAAGCCCATTGGCCGCACAATGATCTTAGTTGCAAAACCTTTGCGAATGGGATAAAACTTTTTGCGCCATTTTGTTGCATTTTGTTGCTTATGTGCTCACACCAGAAATCGTCCTAATCTACTTTCATATTTTTGCAGCTCACCAAATTTCATTATCCACTGAGGCAATCAGACTCCTAGCGGAAAAAGTCCAATGGAATACTTTCCTAGCACCGCTGCGACCCCGGGGTGCGTAGATGGGGCTCAAAAGTTTGGACTCCTACTCTGAACTCAATTGTTTGTCTCTTTTAGTCCATCAGCGACACATCTTAGCCTTCGAAAATTCAATTCCATTGTGCGAATACTGAGCGACTAGCGCAAAAGACGGTCTTTTTTCAACTTTCGAAGTGGTACGTACAAAAACTTCACTGTAGGTTTGATCGACTTTGCTAGGACTCACGCTTTATTGAGTGGGCCGCGGCATTTGACACAAGTATGCACATACTCGGTTGAAGCTATTCATGTGCGTTCAGAAACAGTTGGATTATCTCAGGAGGTATGCTGTATCTGGTGAAACTAACCAGTTAAGAATAGTCGGCACACTTTTGCCGAGTGAATAGTGCGTGCAAAATTTGACAACAACGACATATGGTACTGATAGTGCACCATTAGTTGATATTACAGTTTTGTGTGCTGAGTAGTGCTCAGTGTCGGGCACTCGACCGACGCAACTTGTGTGGATGTGAGAGCTTGAGAAATTTTAAGGCTGATTTCAGCCCGTGTGACCCAACATCTGAATGGCATGAATACCAAGTTTATTCTTTGGATAGCCGATGTTGTCAACAGAACAGCGTGTTGGTTGGTGGGACCGACTGTCAATCGGTGTTGGGATGGCGCTCCCCTAGTTGGTTAGATGTGTCTTCATTCTCCAGGCTTTTTCGTTGACTGAAGTTAACCGTGGACTTTAGAGTTGATGCAGTGTCTATCTGATTAGTTTGCTACGGTCTATTCAGATGATTTTCATCATTCATGAACAGTGTGTGTACCAGGATCAATTGGTAGATAACACGCTTTAGGAAAGTGGACTTGCGATCAAGCGTTCTGTCCTCCAAATAGAACTCACCACACCGGATATTAGGCAGAAAGTCCGTGTGATCAAGTCCTTAGAACGTTTCACAAGCCTTCAGCAATGTGAAATACGAACCAAAACGTGCACCTACGTTTCAGCATCTAGCAAACTTTCAATTCAAAATCATTGCGCAATTCAATCTAATACTCTTTCGCATCTTTGAACTCAAACTCAAGGAGGCTTTTCATATCTCGTTCTCTTTATATCTGCAGGGTCTGCTCGGCCGAATTCAGTCTTCATCTTTTACACCTGACATCACGCCGATTATTTTGGCTGCTCATCGAGATAATTACATGATTCTTAAGCTGCTACTCGACCGAGGAGATCGTATTCCCAAGCCACATGATCTCCGCTGTAGCTGCCACAACTGTGTTCAAGCCAGACGCACAGACGGTTTGCAACATTCCAAACTGAGAATAAACGCCTTTCGTGCGCTCACTAGCCCGTCCTTTATCATACTCACGAGCAACGACCCAATACTGACGGCTTTCGAAATGAGCTATGAGCTTAGGCAGTTGGGGGAGCTGGAGAATGAATTTCGGGTGAGTTGAATATAGTTCAGTCGTGAAAGTTTGGTACACGAAATCTCCGTATAATGTACGCACAAGATTTTCAAGGGATCCGGAACAGAAAGGCTAATTTAACTTTATTTTCCAAACCGCAGACGGACTATGAAGAACTTTCGGAGAAGTGTGAAACATTTGCCACGGAGCTTCTTGGTGAGACTAGGAGCTCCGTAGAGCTGAGCGTCATTCTAAATCATGACACCGGTTCGGGAGGCGCTGGAATGCACGTACTCGGACTGACTCGCCAGCAAGCAGATGATAGCGAAGAAGAGTATTTGCAGTTACCTCGTCTGAAGTTGGCCATCAAATACGAACAAAAGAAGGTGAGTGGAAAGAGGTATAGAAGATTTGTGCTTTTTTCAGTAAAACAGCTTTTAGCTGCTCTTCGTTCTTGTGGATGCACTCTTGTGTCATTGAAAGGTCCACGGAACACACACTGTGAGGTTCTAAGCGTTGTGTAACGGAAGTCCCTGCTATTGCAGCCTCTGCAGCCTCTACTGACACTTTTCTGTCTATCTCGAAGGTCAAACAGCCTAAGTTTTTAAGCGCAGCAAATGGCGGCTAAATCGAATGCAGCCTCTGTTTAATTGCCAAAATGGTTCACTCACGAGGAGGTCAGAGGATTAACGGGAAGCCAACACCCGATTTAAAGCATTTTTTCCGCAGTCAAGATTGACCAAGCACCTTTGGAAGACTGCAACAACATGCTCTGTAGCCTTTGCTACAGAAAACCTAAAGCAACGCTGTAATCAATGAGAACCTCTAACTAAAAGTGGATAGCTAGCACCCAGTTTGCCAGTGCCACAGAAACACCTGATCTGCATATATAGAGACCAATCTAAATTTTGCACCCAATTAGCTTTGAGCTATGTGGTTCAGAAGAAATACTTGACTTGTTCTGTGATTTCATGCAGCATGATTACTGATTTGAGTATGGAGTGATCCTATTCACGGTACGATTGAGAGAGTTTCACGGATCGACTGAAGGTCAGGAGTTCATGGTTGAGTATACCCCAGTTGTTGAAGTTGTCTTTGCCTTTTATTACGGTTAGGGGGAGGTTCCCATCGTAGCAGATTGCATGACAATTTAAACTGGCTGGGCTGTGATTGACCGGATTAGGTGATAATCGTCAACATTCCAATCGGGTCCGGGTTTTGAGCATCTAGTGCACCTATTTGTGTAAGACAAGACAGCCTGCTTGTGACCAAAATCGCCAAATATTATACATACAACTGCGGTTAGGAAAAGAGAACTAGATTGTGTCTCTGGGCATGCATCTCACGAAGGTCGTTTTACCTACGCAATTCCACCGTCTGGTAGTCTGGCCGTCGTCTACCACAGCTGACCTTGGTAGAGTTTGCCTAGATATCGCGAGAATGGTAACAACATTAAGACTTGTTTTTTCGTGATCCCTTTCCAATGCTTCATTCCACGGCAGCGCTTGGAAATATGAGGCTAGCCCCAGAGCACTTCTGGTTTGGTGTTTCGCGATCATCTTTATAATCTGATTATTCGGTTTACTAGCCACGCCGAGGAACAACAACCAATACGTTTAGCAGATAATCCCACTAGATACCGCGCATCGTGAAAGTTGGTTCGTAGCTCTTATTGTATCGCCAAACTTTCTATCCACCCTTTGTTGCTTTGTACTTCAGTTCGTTGCGCATCCACACTGTCAACAACTACTGGCCTCTATGTGGTACGATGGTCTTCCCGGCTTTCGACAGAAACCAATGCTGGCGCAATTAACTACTATGGGCACGCTGTGCGCTATGTTTCCCGTCCTGGCTACATGCTACATGTTGGCGCCTCGTTCAAAACCCGGTGGACTGATGAAGAAACCTTTCATTAAATTTTTATGTCACAGTAGTGCATATCTGTCATTCTTAGGTAAGTGGAAAACATTGCATCTCATTTTTTGGAAGAAGACAAGAGGCGTGACTGTAGCAGCAAAGGACGCAGTGAACGCTGCAATAGAGGAAGCCACGCAAGCGACTTCAAGTCAACCACAGCAATGCTGCTTTTGTTTTTGGGAGATGTTTGCTTCTGACGACGTAGTGATGTCACGCGGGGGTCTTCTGTTGGCCATTAATTTAGCGAGTCGTGAAATAGAAGGGATATAGAAGCGAGCGAATCCACATGTAAACCAACCACATGACAATGTGTGTACAAGCTGACGATTACTACGACATATCGGTTTGCAAGCTCCACGTCCCTTGTACTTTAATGTACAAAAATCTGATCAAGACCTTTTTTATGGGGCCGTTTTTTTTGGAATTCCGAAAGACTGGAGATTGAAAACTTCTGACCAGAAATCCAAAGAAAATGAGTGATCGATAATGCGTGTTGTGCCAGGCGATTGCAGTTGTTTCTTATCATGCGCATCAAGCGCTTTGCGCGAGTATACGTTAGACGATAGGTCGTCGATGTCCTCATTACTGGACATTGTCCTCCCGGCCTGGAGGATGAGCTTTGATTGCTGTTTGATGGTGATGTCACCCCCCACAGACGATGGGCATGGACAGAATCACTACATCCAAGTCGCAAAAGTTAGCCAGTTTAGAGCTGACAGCGGCAAGGTTTTTTTGTCACAGAAACAGACCTCATGTTTCAACTTCCTGGGGCCGGGTATATGCGTTTTTTGGTTTGGACAATAGACTGAAATTTGAGACCATGCCTATCAAGCAAGTTTCAAACGGAGCGAGGTACTCACAATGCGCGGCTTTGTGATTGGTAAGAAGTCTGATAGGAACAAGAAGCCTGATTCGTAGCGGGCCTTGAAGACAAACGTTCGACCAACAGTTAAAAAAATTTCGAATCATTGAATATACATGTAGGAGCAGGAGTTGCTGATAAGCACGTCCCTTTGTTGAGCGTTTTGTAAGTCAAATGCGACAAAAATGGGGAGAAGCAAAATTGGACAATGGTTTTGAATTGAGCTGGTAACTCACATTCGCTCACCCAATTTCTACCAATTTTGTTGTGTAATACGGGCCAGCTACTTTAGTTCCTTCATTGTGTACTTTTATGGGCTAGAAAGCGCAAGCGGTTTTGACACCTAGAGTCTTGTCTCCAAGATTCGGAACAGGTGCCATAAAACCCGACTCGCCCACAGTACAGATACGTGGTATCCAAACTAAACATCTATTTGTTGTTCTTTAGCAATGAGCATCTCATTCAGAAAACCAGGAGTTTAAGTGGTTTCATGAATCAGTTCCATTTAGGTAAAATCTCACCTGGTCATGTTTGGTACAATCATCGTTAACCCTGAACAGTGGAAATTTGAACGAAAGCGTGGGGTTCTAAAGCGGAAATATAAAGACGTCGAATGAGTTCCACTAAGCAGGAGAGTTTGTTTACGAACAACACATGCGAACTAAAGATATTTGGAAAATCACTTTTTTGTATGTCTTTCTATCAATAAAAGGACGATTAGTATGATGACATCGTTGGTTTAAGCAGGTTAGTCTACCAGAGTAACATGCTGCGTTCCTAAAAAGGGATAAATTTAGGATGCATCCGTAGCAAGTCAATCGATCGAATTGATTTTCATTGCTGTCAGAGAAATGACCTGCTTCTCAGTCGGAGAAACCTATCAGGATCACCGCTCAAGATGCCTTTAACAGGTGATATTCAGTTACGTTTTTATACAGTACCTGTTTTCGTCTGACCTACTTCGCAGCCAAATATTTTTGCTTCTCTAGCGAATGTGTACTGTTCAGAATTGCACACCTTTCCACTTCCGAAAAAAATTCCCGTTTTGTTCCAGGGTTACTTTTGCTGGCTGCTGTCCGAATTGAATCTCTGTTAACTAACACGATGGACGAAAGGATGAACGATCGTGCACCCTGGCCCTCACTTTCCGAGGCAGCACTGGTTGTTTACGTCTTAGGTGAGGGTTGATTGGAAAAAAGTAGTATACTGTCTATTTTCGTAGCCCACAGAGTAACTGGGAGGTGGTGGATTTTTTGTAGCTTTGATAACAGTTATCTAGCTTGTCGTTAAATTCCTCTTTGGGCTGAATATACTTCGTGTGTGAGTTCTTGGAGCTAACAGTTTCGAAAAGCGTCTTCACTTATTGTGGTCAAGCTATGAGTTCTTGGAGCTAACAGTTTCGAAAAGCTTCTTCACTTATTGTGGTCAAGGTAGTAATTCAGCTTGCACACTGGTTACGGAGTGAGTTCTGAGTACAAAACAGGGTTTAGTATCAATTAGACTTGATAGTGCTTCCTGAATTCTTAACCTTCTTGCATCAACAGGTTTCCTCTGGCAAGAAATCAAGAAGGTTTATACGTGGGGATTTCGGGCCTACATATCCGATATGTGGCATCTGCTGGATTTTATAATGATCTCCATGTATATATCGACAATAGCAATGCGAACGGTTGCAATAATACGAGTGAGTTCTGTTCACTTCGAAAATATTCACGCAGTTATACATTTTTATCAATACAAGCTTTGTTTCTGTTCACCTTTAACATGATGATATACCATATTTATCTCTCCGGGGAGATCAGTTAACCATTAGCTAATTTGTGGAACACGTACAAGATTACCAAAAAGGAATTCTTTAGTGTTCTACAAAGATGCATTCTCAGTTTGTATGATGGCAATGGTCCGAGTGATTAATGGATGATTAAAACGAATAGTCAGCTTCAAGGGCGAGATCTATTAGCCTAGCAGGTTCACCGACCTGAGGGTTCATTAACTGAGGTGACGGTAAGAAAGAGACCTTTTAAAACATAGAGTTTAGTCATACATTTCACATAACAAGCACCACCATGTCTTTCAGCTCTTTTAAGTAGTTGAATTATTCCCCAAGAAAAACCATTAGGATGGGAATTCCTATGCCTCTGACTCAGATTTTATAAAATTCTATCACGTTTTAAGGTCACAGTCAGTGATTTATGCTTGCCATTGTGAGCTATCTGCGTACTTACGACACTTTTATGCGTGCTACATGGTATTGAGTGTATATTCTTGCCATTGAATCTCACACCAAACCCAGTATGACGGACACTTTGTGCCTGATGTGCGAGCCTTGGCCGTGCTAGCGCTTACCGCGCCTTGAGGAGCATTCAGCATTGCTTGTCCTTTCCTTGGTTGTTGGTCTTTACACGCGTGTTTCCATACCAAACATACTTCGTGCTTCATCTTATCTGACTGGAACTGTTGGTGACATGGCTTTTAATGAGACGCTTCTCTCTTCTTATCTAATATTCTCCTGTAACCATTCCACGTTCACCGCCTACATTTACTTTTATGTCTGTGACCATGCTCTTCAAAAATAAAAGATATTAGCAGCCTCTCATGAGCACAACTAATGTAATCGTCTACGAGGTTAGTGCCTTCTCCTGGACTGGACTTGATTGGGTATAGTCGACAGGTTAGCACACGACATCATTTGTTGGAGAGTGTGTTCATCGAAGACAAAGCACCGTCGTACAAGCGATCAACTGTAGTAGCCTCGTCAAACGAGAAACCAATTTCCGACTTGGACAAGGGACAGTTGGTGACAGCCGGTCGAATTAAACATTGATTGAAGTCCACGGTAATCGGTGTCCGACTACAAAGAAACAACATGAGGAATAAATTGAATGGACGAATTGGCGTCTACCGATAAAAACAATGATGGCTACCAAGACTGTGTCCTGCCTAAAATTGTTACATCAGTGATTGGACCACCCACTGGTGTTTACTTAACTCAACAAGAAACTAACCTGCTAGCGCTACCCACTGATCTACCTAGCCCGTTTCGTTGAAATGAAAATAAGTTTCGTCCCACAAATTTTCAAACCAGAATTTTGTTTTGGAGCCTCCTGTCTGTAACGAAAGCAAGAAAGTGAGTTCATTTAATTGTTTTAGGTCTTCGTGAATCAAGTGCGGAGTGTGAGGTGAGTTCATTTGGAATGACTTACATGGGGACCAGCAGTACTAAATAGACGAGCTTTCATTGCTCAAACTGGTTCAATAGAAAGTGAGCACACGAGAGCCACCTGGGGACGAAATCCCACCAGGTTTAACATCCCTATTCAGATTGTGCTCGATGGAAACAACATCTACATAATCGGATTTTTAAAGCCCCATTTATTTGATGTTTGAGTTTTGTGATTTGGATGTACTGAAAACAATATACTCAAATTTTTGTCGAAAATAACCATAGGGCTCTCTATCCGTTTTTTTCCTACGATAGTGTGTCGTCAGCAGACGAACTGATAAGACAAAGCATACGACTGCCTTACTAACTCTAATGCTGCATAACTACTAATATCCCAATGTCGAGGCTATTCCGTCAAACATGATAGTCCGGTTATTGTTGTTCTAGTCCGCTTAAAAAACTTTTGGCGAGGAACCATACTTCGTAGTGCTGAGGAGACCGACTGTCCGGTCTTTTATTTATGTTTCCACTGACTATTAGTGAGAGAATTCAACCGCCGCCGCACGACAACAACTAAAGATATTACAAAAAACAGTGTTTTCGACAGACATTGAAAGATTCACAAAGTAATCAAGAAATTGTACTTTTAGTCTAGAAATTGGGTGTAATAACTTCGATCAGAGATGACGAAGTGTTGGTACCTGTCTAGTTTGGGTGTGGATTACAAGGATGCACAACAACCTACAATGAAACGTTGTTTTCTTCCACGCGTTTGAACCTCTAACAGCAAGACCCATGTTAATCGTCTCTATTTATGATCACTGTATTCAGCTGGCATTTTAATTCTCTCTCCATGAACAGGTCCAACTGTATAACGAGGATAGGTTTGTCAACCGCGGTCAGTGGGATTCATTCGACCCAATCCTGATATCGGAATGTCTTTTTGCTGGGGCAAATATTGTGTCCACACTCAAACTGGTATACGTATTCACTGTGAGCCCTCAACTTGGTCCGCTGCAAATATCCCTCGGTCGCATGCTCTATGATATCTTCAAGTTCTTTTGTGTCTACGTCCTTGTCATTGTGGCATTCGCGTTTGGTTTGAATCAGCTGTTCTGGTTCTATGCCAACAATCGGGCTAGAAACTGCAAAAATGTGCACTTCACTCTAGAGGAAGGACAGAAGGATGTCTATGACTATTGTATCACACGTGGGACACATTTTACCAAGTGAGTTGTTCGTGAAGTGGGTCTGATCAGACCATAATAAAAATAAAAGATAATCGTTCAGCTATAATACCCTGTCGGTGCCTAGCTGCCATGCCACCCGAAGGAAGCACGAGGACTGAGATACTGCCAAGTTACCCGAGACTAGACAGGGTAGGTGGATAGGCAGAGGTCTTGCGGTCAGTAAATTCGCGCTCTACCCACTGAACCATCTCACCTTTCTGATCAAGCTGACCAGGGTTAGAATGGTTTACAGAGTCCTCTCTAACTTACAGTTGGAACACGGTGGTTACACGCACCATTTCGGGTCGGATCGATCCCATATCCTTACACACACGTACGGCGACACTTATTTCAAACGGAACGAGAGGGGGGTGTACGAAAACCCGACGTATGTTATTTTTTTCAAGTTTGTCATGGATTCACGGACTCATGGAGGATAGAGAGCAGAAAAACCCTCCTGAACACCTTCATCATCGATTGTCTTCCAGAGAAGAAACAACGAGGATAGTATGATCCGAAGAAGCTGGGACATAAATCCAAAAGTGCTCTGAACCATCCCTTAAAATGGACAATGAAAATCTCCACAGAAGCTCTATTAATTCTGATTTTCAGTTGCAGTGCCTAGCTGTCTTCGTTTTGTAGTAGTATGATAGTAGTATGATTGTAGTATGATAAACAAGTCCGAGGCCAAACACAAAGAGGTCTGTAGTAGCCTCATGAAATCGTCCCGGGTACTTAGCGGACCGTGGTCTCTTTCGAAGCATGTGACCCATCGTATTGCCGGTATTTCTGGTCCTGCACTTGTTCACCGCTAAATACAATCATTTCACCCCTAGTGGAGGTCCTCCGAAGAGAGACTGCTGCCTTGGATAGAGTTCCTCTCCATCCACGAATAAGTGTAAGATCTGGCCTTCAGGGTGCGTAATCCCATGAACAGACAGGGAAATCTTTTACTCTGCGACGTCCCTTCTCCGTAGAAACTAGGCCGGCATGTATAAGAATTTGAAAAGCTGAAAGGAAAAAAAGAACAAAAGAAAGAAAAAAAAGAAAAAGAAAAGAAAAAGCTGAAAAATGGTATAGACCTGAACGAAGACAGGTCATTAAGAAAAGGCTGCAGATAAGATCAACATAGTCTTGTTTCGAAGCCGTTATATTTGACGATCATTGTCTTGTTCCATTTTGTTGCGAAATCCCTCCTCAAACCTCTTGATATACAGCCTTTCAGGTTTTAGAACATCTAACTCCGGTACCTACACCATGGATAAGTAGGAGGTGACAGACAACAAATAAAGCCTCTTTCTGTTTTAGCGAGTCAGCACTATAGGACTCGGTTTCATTCACTGTCTAAGGTTGATTACGTTTGCTGTTCTAGCATCCTTGCCATTGAAAGTTGAAAATAATTGTCACACTTCAAAAAGACGGTGCGACCATTGGAATCCGGAATACAGGGCGAGGGAGAGGGGTGGTGTACAACAATATCCAAAGTCCAGGTAAGGATGCAACGTCGGAACCAGCAGTTCAATATAATTCGACTCTGTATTTTTAGCTTTCCAAGATCATGCAAAACTTAAAGTGTGGATAGCGCGAAAGTGAACAACCCCTCTTCTTCTTGTTTCGCAGCCTATTTGAAATTGCTCAGTCACTGTACTGGTCTAGTTACGGGCTAATCGATTTGACCAGCTTCAATCTGGAATATCCCCATGCATTCACGGAATTTGTAGGTAAGTGTCTTTTTTTGCTAGGGCTACCTTGTTCGGTATTCCTTCATTGGTGAAACAAAAATGGTTTTGTCATAACCATCCTGAGCCATTGTTGATGTCAGAGGTGAAATGGCATATTTTCACTGTCGAACATCAAATTGTCTAGGTAGGGTACGGTCAGACCTGACAGGCAATGCATAACGGGCCTCACTTTAGTCCCACACGATAGCTGTAAAATGCTAGGGATAGTCGTTTGACTACTTACAAGTAGCCACACAAACCGAAAAATTCCGCTTCGATAAAGTTGACGTTTCAATTTGACTTGTTCGCCACACTTGATCTGTTCGCATTTTTTCAGTTTGATGAGGACCGTCAAAATAAGTATACTCTGGAGAATATCTAGGGCTGTTAAGACCCTCACTGAATGTAGGAAAAACACCACAGCTGTCCCATTTTTATTGAGAATCATAGGCATCGCCTAGCTTTTCAATATAAGAACGTTTAAGGACCAACAGCCCTTCGGATGCCATTTTTGGAAGTGTGTCTGATCAGCAGACTTGGACCACCTAGTCTGAACAGTTTCGGTCGCTACCATATGGCATAGCTTTTTGAGTGAAAACTTTTTAGAACAAGGCCGCTGTTAGGTAGTAGTTCAGTTAGGCAGTGTGGTCAATTGCTTCTAAAATTCCGAATGTGATTAGCAGGTAAAATAAAGTGATTTCCGCATGATGGAAATTAACTCTACGTTTAATTTTGCAATATTCTGATACTCTGCCCCGAGAAGGTGCGTTTAAATCAGGTTTGAATATGCACTCTTGACCGAACACTTCCTAAGCAGACTGAAATTGATGACGCACAGGGAAACTAGCAATCAGTTAACACAAATTTTGTGACATGATATGGCATGGTTCCCGAAGGCTTTCGGACTTGAATCCGTCTACAAGCTCAACAGATTGCAGGTTTGTGAACTTTTCCGACAGTACACATATGTGTGGGAGCTAAGTGGTGACTGATCCACAACGTCGTCAGTTGCAATTGAAGGATGCAACAATCAAGCTGTGAATAACAACGAATAAGAGAAAACGTTTCACTGTGAACAACCACCACACCTTACACTATCTTCTTCCATGACCTTAGGAAGCCCACAAATATAGCTATTGTACGCCTTGAAGTTTCGGACCGTGAAAAATCCGGAAGCAACTGAAAAGTATATGCGCTGTGCACTGTTGGTAATGGTTTGGATGGAAATTTGTTTAAGAACTCGGCTGCTTAGTACGTAATCCATCGTTCCGGTGATCAAAGGGAAACCATATCAAAGAGGCAAGTAAAATAAGCAAAATGCAGGAAACATTTGCACATTTACTCGCATCTTCGTCGCTCGTGCACATCAGGTGTCCAGTGCTGGTAGCTGGACGAGGAAGTGACAGCTAGTCCGATCTAGACGGCTGAAAACTGTTCGCCGTCACTTCGCTTGATATAGCTGGAGTGTGTTAATCACAAGGACCTCAGCACACATGTCTTTTGAGAATAAAACTCGTATTGTAGAACAAGAACGTATTTAAAATGGACGACTTGCTAGAGTGTGCAGGGACCTGTTAAAATTTCTGGAATTGTGGTCATTCCTGCTACCGGAGCATGCACGTCTGGTGAGTAATTTGAAAGAGGCTGTAGGAACAAATGATTTAGAATGAATTCACTTCGTACATTCTCATCTTTCACAGTACATGCAAAATAGGAAGAAGCGAAATATAGTAGAGGGACTGAGGTGCAACCTAACAAACCAATAAAACCGGGGATGCCTCACGTTAACTCTCAAGGTCTAATAAGCACACAGTAAGGCTTTGTATCTGTTAATCAATATTGCGTCAGTGCACTTAAGTCCGTGGTCGGTTGCTTCTCGCTATGACCTAGAATGTAGGACAACTCCATGTTCTGCCTCAGCTAGATGTCTGCTGATCGACGATTGACTTTCGACTCGTTCATGGTTAGACTGAAGTCAGCCAGCAGGGAACGAAATTGTCCTTACAGGTGACCTCTTATCCGAATTTATAATCCTTCGATCAGCTCTACTAATGCACACATTCTCGTAGCCGCAGGTGAACTGATAGGTGCAATGGTTGGTGGGTGAAACTTAGTCTGGTGCTTTGATCGGTAAGAATGACATGGCGCTTATGTACACTTCGACGTTCAGCTGTGCGGCAGCGTATAGTAAGTGTAGACTCATACTTAAACTCCATTTAAATTGATTGAAACCATGGACATTATTGTAGCGAATCTGCGGGTAAACACTTCATGAGACTCACACTTACACTTCATCTTTGTCCCTCATTCTGAATTGCTTTCCAAAGGAACGATCAGAACATTTGTTTGATGACCGTACATGTTTTAGCAATTCATCCTGCTCAGCAAGCAAGTCCGTCTTGCTCCATGGAATAAAGTCTAAACCAAAGTATCCCGGGACAGCTTGGGAAACTGAGGTTATGTCTGATTCAGGTAGGCTTTCTGTAGACACAGCGAGACATTATACAATCGGTTTCTAGGTTATCAAAACGTCCGTTCTACTTAGGAGTAACGACAGAAGCAGTGGTTCGATGGGCGTGCCAAAAATTGAGAGTAAATTCCAATCGTGGTCAGGGTCTCTTTTGAGGTGTTTTCTGCTGTTTTCGCAAGTATCACTATAAAATACCCAAATCTGTGTGTCTCACAGCGTTCCTATGGGGACACCAACTCGTTTGTAGCTGATACTCTGAAAAGATTCCGGGTATAAAGTAAAGTAAGGTTAACCATAGTCGGGTCAGTGTTTCGGTTACAGTGGGCTGTAATAAGCTAGCACATGATCGTCTGCAATTATCAAAGTGCTTAAGTTGGATTTGCAAGACCATAGATACCTCCAAAATGGGGTCTGTTAAGAGCTGTTCGAAAAGTCCTACTGATACCTACGAGTCAGTTAGCTAGTTGGCAGTGAGGTAAACTCATCATGCTCAATACAACTGGTTAAATCTGGGTTACGAGTTTTTGGAACGTCATAAAGTTGAGACAGTGAAAACCTGGAGGTTTCAATCCATTGAATTCAGTATGAGCAATAGATTCATGAAATGAAGAATAGTGCATCACGTAAAACTTGATTCAGCACTACATTCAACATTATATTACTTAGCTGTTGACTTGACAGAAGTTGAACTTGACAACTAAGAGTTAAGTGGTTTTGGATACAACTCGTTTTACCTAAAATGACAGAATCAGATCCTCTGTCTGTCTCAGGAATTGCGACAGCCTCAAACTGGTGAATAGTCAGAGTAAATTGTCTCGCTAGTCATCGATCCCCGCGGAAAACACACTTGGATTTGGCAGAAGATTTAAGCAAACTCGTAGTCGACCCGAACACCTCAGTCATACCAGCGCTTTCGTTTCCATTGGGATTCATAAAATGGGCGTAGAAGGACGAGAAACTTGACTCTTCGGTTAATAGTTTCAAGCAGTTACTCTCCGGACCATTTACTCATAAGGTCCTACACGAGATGACTATCCAAATAGAAGGTTCCGACTGCTCACTAGTAGTCCAGTCAACGGCTGGTCGAAACAAAACCCCAAATCTATTGAAAACTCCCGAGCGGCGTAAAATGGTCGGCGGATGCGTGATCCAGAGGACAAGTGTCCAAAATTCTTAGCTTGAAGGTTACATATCCGGTCCCTTTACGAACACCTGATGGGTCTCATTAAGAACGAAAACGATTGTACAGCTAATCTTTTTGGGATCCCATCACATCTTTGTTACAGTAGGTAGAATTCGCTCACGCGCTACTATCAACGGATAATTATATTTGGTGCTCTGATGCTACTGATTCTGTTGTTTAAATTTGTAGCTCGAGGTTATGATAATTTGGTATTACCAATATACTTCCTTTTGCTTACCCTGCAGGAAAGCTGACATTCGGTGTCTACTCGTACATTGCGTTCATTGTGCTTCTCAATATGCTTATTGCGATGATGAACAGCTCTTACGAACAAATTGTGGTAAGTTAAAGAAACAAAAATCAATGTGGAAGAGAAAGTTGGCAGCTCAGGCTGTCCATTGATGATTATATTGTTCGCTGAGCAACAAAACTGTCAGGTTCACTGAACATTAAGACAGTCCACAAGACAATCTTGGTGCATCGGTAAGCAGTTTCAGATAAAGCACCATACTGGCTAGGCTCGTGCACCTCAGCAATCTCAGTCCTGGCGCTTCCTTTGTGTGGCATCGCAGCTATGTACCGAAAGGATGTTACAGTTGAACGATTGATTTATTGATTGGTTGAAAGTACGATACTGAGTGAGACCTGATGTGCTGTCAAGGACAACGTTGGTACCTCAGGTTACACAGTCGGGCCTTGGTTTGTTCAGTGAGTTGGGTATTTTATTTACAAACGCCTCTTTACCAATCGAGGTGACACTGTCAATGCATCGTTGTACTGCGGTGGGTTGTACTGGGCTGGGTATACGGACTGGAATTCACAGTCAGTTTTGGTTCACGCAGAATCAGATGGGAACACCAAACTTTTCACTTGCTTCTTCCTCAAAGTATGCAATTGGACCAATCCACGCAATAGGAAACACAGAGTGGATTGTTTCCTCCTTGAATCCTGGTGGTCTAACTGTATGTGTCAGTGCATCTCACTGTATGAATTCAAATAAACTATCTTTTGGACAAGACCTTATTTCAAGGTGGCCAGTTATCAAATATGTAGGCCATGAGGTGCCCGCTGAGGGAGTTTACATTGAAAAGTTTCGGGATACGGGACATTCCTCCCAATTACTTCAACTCAGTGAGAGCATACATTTATGTACCCATGACTAGCATCATTGCACGTATTCCCCCCTGCAGTGATGAAATTCTCAGTCCATCTCGTGAGCACAATAAGCTTCCTATTACCTTCGGGTGTTCAGGAAGTCAGCTCAGTACATGTTTGCCACAGCAAGTCAGTATTCATTGGATCCATTATTTTCTAGGCTTACTCACTAGCCACACTCCAGTCGGGGTCTTGGTTTAGAATTTTCATTTTTGATGTGCCTTTATTCTTAGCAGATTACTCAACAAACAGTGAGGTTCATCACACAGGTCATTCAAAGCTTATACAGGTCGAGTTTGTTTCTGCACTGATCACAGTCATTTCATAATATATGATAATTTCCTTCCTTTTATTCTCAACTTGCACTGACAAGCAACAAGTCGATGTGGAATGGAAGTTTGCACGCTCGAAGTTGTGGATCAGTTATTTCGTTGAGGGCTGCACCGTCCCCGTCCCATTCAATCTTGTGCCGACGCCCAAGTCATTCATGTACATGATGCAGTTTATCAAGAATTCGATTCGTAAGTGCTGCCACAAGAATGATCAGCAAAGTGAATGGGATATCATGAAAGTACGTTGATTATTCGACTTGTATTCTAGTGTGTAATTGTGTGCTCAATCTGATGCAAATATAGCAATCACTCTCTTAGTTTCACTCACTTGATCGGGTTGCTTTTTGACATCTGAAAAGCGAGTTTACTCGCGCTAGGGGTTATAACAGACTTCAATTAAGGTAAGTACTTACTGAAACCTATCATCTCACCTCAGCACATCTTATCTCGTTCACCTACTTATTTGTTTGCCTTCTTAGTTAAACTTAGCATTACTTATACTAAGTGATTAAACTATTTATATGATCCAATTAAGGTAGCAGTTAATTTGAAGTCATGGATGACATCCGCCAGACTAAATATGGAAGGGCAAGGGTTGGGAAAGCTTAAAGGGACGTATAGAATTTTGAAAGCGGTGACGAAAGCTGCTAGGAATTCTCCTAACTATGCAAAATTCCAATTTTTCATGCACCCATCATGTTTCATAACTTCACTGTGAAGAGACTCTGACTGAGCACATTACTTATTTGGTCTTGAAGTTCCATACTACTAACAACCTGCTAGCAGTATATAGCAATTCCCCGGGGAGACCACCTTGAAGAAGGGGGCTTTGGATTCTTCTAGAGATAGACTTGCCTCGCAGAGTCGATTATCTCCTTTAGGAATAATGTTTATAAACAGAGTATTCCGAAGTGTTCAGCTGCGTTTGCCTTCCGATATAGGTGCAATGCAACCTAAAATGAATACACTCCGTTTAAATTCATTTCACTTGTTGCTTCCAAAAAAATATCCCTGTTTTCGACGATTCGATGGTTTTCTAAACATTATTTGATTTTTTTGTGTTTTGACTCCGGTTTCTGACGTACTGTTATCAGATCTCTGATAGCATTGAAATTCATCTTAGCGCAAGTTATATTGAAGACGAACATCCATATCTTGTGTGATGGTTTACAAAGAGGCCTCAAAAGTGCTCAGCTTTCGTTTCAGTCACATAGTCACGTTTTTGATGTCTTTCAACGCAGGAACTCTACCTCGAGCGGAGTGGATGGTGGGAAAGAGATGCCGTTAAAGACTACTCATTTGTATCATGCCTTCAAGCGTGCAGTCACCGGTGGCCTTATAACGCACCAACTGGTAGCTGGCTGCTGCGTGTCGGTACTGTAGCAAAAAGTGATCAGCTACTTGATGACTAATCAACATAAGCAGAACAGCAAACAATATTTATCAGTCTAACATGGTTGGAAATTCTCAACCACAGTCTGTTTCCTATTCCAAAGGCTTGGTAACGAATAATCCACCAGGGACGGGCCCAGACAGGCACAACAAAACGAAACATCTACTGTGATCTGCCAAATTCTTGTTTCACGGGGCTGGAAACCGCACAGGACACGGCACTTAACTGAACTCAGTGGCAAGCGTGTTATCAGAATGCTGAGTTATACTCTGACTGTCCCTGTATGCTAAGGTAGAGTTGGGTGAGGTCCGCAGAGGGTGCTAAGTGAATGCTATTAATAGCATTTTTCTCAGACATGGTGTCCACACGCGTTTGCTTCAACTTTGATCGAAGATGTTGCCATTATAACGACATAAGCCTATTTGCATCTTAAGTTGGCCTTACCGAAAGATTCAACTAAATCTCCCGTTTGTAATATTTTCCCACCAAATATGCTGCACAAAGACTCCCCCTTGATTCAGATATCACGATACTCAGGAACTATACTTCCTTCTTTCGAATATTGTACCATACGAAGCATCAGGCAGTCCCTGTGCGGTACTTTTATTGGAAACGTCCGCAAACAAGGTATTCATATAGGATTCAGCTGGGTGTTCCATTGATACAAACTTAGTTTGCGTATGTGTTGCGCAAATGGCGCATATTAGAAACTGAGGTAGGTTGAAACTTGAAGAATACCAGCCTACACGATGGGTCCAATGAAAGATGAAACCGGTAGTGGGTTGTCGAAAGTTCCCAGCGACTTTATAATTAGTGTGGCAAAAAATATAGGCATCTTGTTCTTGACTGTTTGTTAAGTGATGAGCGGTCAACATTCAAACTGATGGACCAGAATACTCGTGTTGGGGAGGAGAACCTATGGTTATAATGTAATGTTTGCTGGCTATCTTTGAGAGTCAAATCTTTTATCATGGAGGAAGTTCGTGAGCCTCACAGGGGTGTTAGTGTCGGCCGTCAGAAAACGTTTGCCATAAACTGTCCTGGGGACTGGTCTCTACTCGGGTTCTCTCATGCGGAGAATACCACAAGCCAACACCGGCGCAGGGAAAATAGCTCTGTATATTTTTGGAATAACGGGGCAAAATTCCTAAAACTTGGTCATCCTACTGGGCAACTGATGCATAACCTGCCAGCGGTTTTGGTTGGGGCTCCGTCATTCACGAAATGTTTAGTGTCCATCAGCGTCAACGTTTAGGATTTAGCTGCCATGAAGATCTCCTCGGCTGCTAATCCTAAACAGTGGATCATGACTTACCGGTCGTTTGCTTAACTTCAGCACTGCACGACTCAAAAGTTTTTCTAGAGCGCGATAAGTTCATTCGTGGTCTCCCTCGTGGTTTTAACTCCGTGCTGACTCGTTTTGGATAAAACCTTCAAATTGACAGAAAGTTGAATTAATAAGCAGTTTAGGTTTTTCACGAGCAGTGCTTCTTACAACAAGAAAGTCAGTTACTGGATGACCGCGCGTTCTCCTCTGTTGCTGAAATTCGCTCGATACTTCAGTTGCGCGGCATATTCCGAAATGGTCCCATCACTGTGTACAAACAGTGTTAGTGATAACAGCTATTTTGTGCAATAGTTCGCCAGTAATTTTGACAGACAGATGTTCCAGAAATAAACCAACCAGGATGTAGTTTGAAACAGAAAAGGAGCCTGAACTCCTTTGCGCTGTAGTGTGCCGTACTTATCTGAGTTGGCCAATCGGATTTACTTAAATCAGCACCCAATGTGTGTTATGCTGTTAGGAACGGTCCACATTCTAATCTTCATTAGTGCGCACCCAGAAAGAAGTTATTGGTGCATTCAAGGTGAGCTGTACTCATCAGTCAGATATCGTTGCTAGTTTTTATGGCACGGAATTATGCCGAGAACTGTGAAAGTTTCAAGTGTGCTACTTCTAATGACAATGGATTCATCGTAAAATCTCTCCGCCATTTCAATGTAGAAATACGTCAAGATGATTAAAGAACGTGAAGCCCGTTACATGGTAGTGATGCGTGAACTGACCAAACGATACATTATGAAGAAACTCCGAGCTGCTGAGTTTGAGCCTGTGGGTGCCGACGATTTGAATGAGATCAAAGGAGATATCAGTGCATTCCGCTTCGAACTACTTGATATCCTGAAGGCAAACGGGATGAATATACCAATGATTTATAGAAAAAGTACGTTCTTTAGTTTTGTACTTTAATCAGTTGATGCTTCAACTTAATGAGTTTTTTCTGCACGAGACGATATGACTTTGTTTTATGGAACAAACACACCTATCTACTTTACAATTTGTACTGGTATGCTTCTGAAGCATTTCCTTCTGTTCCATCAATCCTGACTGTATTGTTATTGATAAGGCGTAATTACTACTAATGGGGTTCAATACTCTAGACTGCAGAAAGGCACCACGTGACTTAGTACGAGAAGTGATTCACCCCACTTGAAAACTGAGCATATAACCCCTTTGTGATGGCTTAGGAAAGAAGATGTCCAGGGAGTTTATCACAATGCAAAAGTCTATGAAGCGGAAAACACACCGGTCGTTGAATTTCTGAGAGCGCAATTCGTAAATGCTTACGGGAATGACTGTTCTCGATATACTCAAGAAGCGGAAGTTACATCGAGAATTACAAAGTGATTTATGGTTGATAGTGTTTGAGTTGTCTTTCGACGAACCAGTTTAAGTGCACATGGACACAACCGATAAGTCAGAATTCCATCTGATTCGCTGTAGGTATTTTATGCAACCCCATCACGAAGAGACTGGATCTTACCGTGGTGTGACGGTTTGCGCACCTCAGCGACCCATTGAGCTATACTGGGGTTGTCCCCGCGACACCCAGAGTCTCTCATACCAAGTTGGTCAACGGTTAGAGGTCGGACAAACAGTTTCCTGGTCCTCCAGGTTGGGAGTTGGAACATGTGGCGACTTGTCCCGTAGAAATGGTAATGCATTTGCATTTCCCGCCAAACACCGCTGCCTTGCGGTTAGGTTTTTGAGCCAAAGGCTTTGGTTGAGGACCCTAATCGTCCTCCTGTCTAGGTGTGGGCGCCCTGGAAGTAGCACAGACTAAGTGCAAACATGACACTTACAACTAACAATGCTCTCATGCCACATCGGCCGCCGGGTGGTGCCATCAGCCGGGTCGCCTTACTGCATACAACAGGGCGGGTAAGCGAAAACAGGCTACTGCTGACGTCTCCCTTCTTTCTCTTTCACATACTTTTTCTTCCTTCTCTCCCCACTCCATTACTAACTCTTCCCTTGAAGGTCCAGCACTTAGAACTAATGACTCCGTCCGTTTTGCACCGTTTTTCGTGCAGCATCCGCTCGTCACATGGCACTGACATACTCAGCTATCTCAAAATCAATCTTCAAGCCTTGACGCCGCTTTTTTTTAGTACGGCAGTGAAGCATCGGTGTTGATCACTGATGTCATGCTGTCGATGAGGATGATGATTTTATGCATCCTCTGAACATCAATTCCATTCATAATATTTAGTAATAATGATAATATGGTATGCACCCGCAACATCGTTTTAGTATCACTCTTGCTTTTCACCGAAAAAACAATCTTCATGACAAATGAAAGGGAAATTGAAAAAGGTACAGAAATGCGAGTCAAAGGAAATCTACGGAAAAGGGAAATTGAGCTCCAAAACCGTTTAAAAGCACTTTGAAGTGCTTTGAATGAGCCTCGTGATGACATTTTGATTGATCACTCTTCATTTTTCAGCAATTTTTAAACAGGGTGTTAGGTCTATACACTTTACCTGGAACTCAGCTGAATCTCTCGTTTGTGATGTCTCCAGGCAACAGAATGTGCTGCATCAGGCCACTTCATGTTTCAGTTGCTACGATATTCGGGATACGGCGATACATGTATATTCGTAATGCACTACCCATAAGGTCTCTCTCAAAACCGCATTTGTTTGCAAATGAGTGTATTTCGCTAAATACTAATCCTTTTTATCGGGTATGGTTGAACCACTTTATCCAGGTTATTTCCTTAGGAGTTGACTTTTCAAGTCGGTGGGTGTAACCAAAGCCAATATTCACCGGCCCAGCCGTGCCCTACGTTCAGCAAAGCCCATAAAATTTACTTTTCGTTATTTATAGTACAATAGCCTCTATGGCTTCAACTCATATGTTACCATTCGAATTTTATACCACAATTTGGGCACCAATCGTACCCCATTACTTCATTATTAGAATTGTGCTTAGATATTTGAAGGTCGAGACAACTTGAGCAAGGCATTAGGACCTCATTTTATGATTCACCCTGAACGATTCCATTTATGATGAGATTATTACGATCCTATTCGATTGCAACTCAGGTAGCAACTCTCATACGCATCATTTCTTTATAAAGTATTCCACGATGAAATGTAATCGAACATATATGGTGCCACTCGCTATGTAGTTAATCCATGAACCGGAAAGGAGGCGAAGTTTCCTGCTTTAGTTGAGGATAAACCAGAGAGACATGTCTCACAGAAGTAATTAAAATGTAGTAAAAATAATTTATTCAAAAAGAGGGCTTGAGCAGAAACTATTATCGCTGTTGCCCGTGTGCTGTTCCGTGTGCAGCCCATCGCCCATTGTGGTTGTAATGAAATTCCTCCAGTAGTAAAAATTCAACCTTGAGGCTATCCACCCATAGATGTAAGCAGAATAGGCAGGAAATCGATGAAAAGGCTGTAAGATATGGAGAATGTGAAGTCCTTTGCTTAAAAGATAATAAACCAGTGGCTTTACACTTCACGTTGGGGGCCAGTCGCTGAGCACTCTATTCTGGAGTCACATGTGTCTTACCTGAAATACCAATCTGCTAGCCGGCTCGGTTAGTATGATGTGTAATGTCTTCATGATCGTAAAGCCCAAGTAATACTGTATCCGATCGCGTTCTCATCTTCCTCAAAAGACTACCGACTCCCAGGGAATCCTAGAAAATAAAGCTGTGGAAAGTGGTACTTGGGGTCTTTTTGCATGTTTATTCATTTTCCGAAGAGACAGTTGCATTTTTTGACAGGAACAGTACGGTAACGGTTTTAGTTTTTAGACGGTGCGTGGTTAAAATGCCTGTGTTTAGACTGATGAAAAAGCAGAAAAATGATGTTTCTTTCCATCCTGTTTGGTTCAGAAGTACTGGCACTCTAGAATTTGGAGTCCACATCCTTTTCTCAGTTTCATCTGTTCTCTTGGTGTTATTATAGGCCTCCCTATAGCTTATCGTCTACCACTGAAGTCACAATCTAGAAGTGGTTGGTTCGATAGCTTTTTGGGCATTTTCTTGCTACAAGGGACAGCAAGTTCGGCCAACATTTTGTCTCATGTTTTTGGCGTAAAACCAAAAGCAAGTCAGAATATGATTTTATCGTACTTTTGATTATTATCTTCATGCGTACTTATGATTCTCTACTGAAAGCTGGAAAACTCAGGAAGAATCGGGATGGACTACAGACCTCGGACTACGAAGATATTAGCAGTTTCAAAGAAACATTACTTGAAAAAGCCAAGGGTGTGGAATCCAAAAAATCAGCGACTGGACTATTCAGAGCCACCGTGGACATGGCTCGGGCCAGGGCAACAATGGATTCACTGCATCATGGAGGACCGGTGGAAAATCCGGCTTTTGTATCTGATGAACCGGATTTTAAACAAAAAGGACAAACTGTGGAATGTGTCAGTGAACTGGAGCCGTTTCCAACAACTACTCGGGATGTCGCTGTAGTGAGGAGACTAAGAAGCATAAAGGATTCCGAAAAGGTAAGTTTCATGGTAGGTTTAATGACTTTACGCTGCGATCCAACTGCAAATAGCTCATCCATGCAATACATACAATTCAGAGCTAAAGACAGGATGAGAGGGGTATGGCTAATAGCTTATTTTTATCCTAGAACGTTAAACGAGAGCCACTTGGGATTTTTGGTTGCCTTCTGAGAATCTCAGACGTTCTTCTGTATTGACAGTCGTCCACGGAGTGGACAAAGTGCAGTCGTATAGCCCTTTTATCGGTCGATTGTCTCTGTTGCAATTGAAAACACGGTGGTTAATTCTACTCAGTCGCTATTGAGACGACCGGAATTGCTGTCGTGATGACCATAGACCGTTGAACATATTAGTGGGTAATGTAACACGGGAAAATTCTCAAAAAAGTCAGCTATAAAGCACCAATCTTGGATACCGACAGCTCAGAATAAAACAAAGAAGTGCCGCGACCCGCTACAGAGCGATCAAGTTTAAGAAAAGGCGGTCTTGATATTCACGCTAATGCGCGGAGAAATTCAATGCCACTGAACAGTATCAATTTTTTCATCAACGAATGAACATTACTAATGCAGAAAAACAAAACGAATTTGACTAGCGACCCGGTCAGCTGAGGAGAGAGGATTTAGGGCACGTTCTAAAACCTGGCATCATATCGAGTTCGGGAACGGAAAGCATCCATATATTAGGTTGTCCTTTATTTGACCTTTTCGCTACATTATTTGCCAAAAGTAACCTGTGATAAGACAGCACCGAAACACCAACCCAGTGAAGATAGTTGAGTCAGGCTATTTCCTTATATATATATATTGGTGTAGGGATCTTACCTGCCAATCTTATTATACATACCAATGTGGTTATAGCTTCTGAAGATTGTTGAATGCACCCGATATCTAAGGTGCTCAAATTGTGTGACAACCAAAACCATAAGATCGGAGTCACAAAAAATCGAAGTTTACTTGAAAAACTTGATACAGTACTTCTTTTGCTTCTCTAGACTAGTTCCGCTGTGGGACGAGGAGATGTTTCCTTGTAGCAGGTTGAACATTGAGAGCGGTTTAGCATCTTTTTTTGCATTGAGATTAAGAAATTT
Organism: Clonorchis sinensis; assembly: GCA_003604175.2. NCBI lineage: Eukaryota > Metazoa > Platyhelminthes > Trematoda > Opisthorchiida > Opisthorchiidae > Clonorchis > Clonorchis sinensis. The sequence continues at coordinate 131,999,112 of CM030369.1, read as the reverse complement.
TCTCTGTAATAAGCTATTTTTATATAGGTCAAATAAAAATAAAAATGAATTTTTCACTTTGTTTGAGATAAATGTCTCTGTTTATCTATGAACTGGAGATAATTAGACAGCATACTGGGTCAGTATATTGGCGCCCGCTTCTTGTCAACTACGTCACCAAGCCCCCTTGGTTTCCTTACCTTATCATCATTGAAGAAGAACCGTCAGTGACAATGGGCTGTTAGAAAGATGTATTGTTATATAACAACACATCAATGCTGCTAAGCTGGAATTTGAGAAATATTAAACTATCGTATGCCCTACTGCTTCTTATTTGTGAGCTCTCCTGTATTTCACAGGGGGAAGGTTGCAACCAATAGCCCTGTATACCTATTCAGGACTAAACAATTACCTAAATAAGGTCTAGTGCACTCAGAAAGACCTCAGCAATGTTGGGGGATTTTGGCATCAGTTCCACCGATGCCATAGACTCCTGAGGTGATAGCCCACCAGTAAAGTTGTGCCAACATCATAGGGCGTAAATTTGATGGAGGTGCTTCTTTCACCTAAAAGCTTCTCTGAAGAAGCGATTGCTGTATTATAATACAGTTACCAAAGTTTACGGAACCCAGACTGTGAGAATCTCGGCAAAATGCAGAAAAGCGTGTGGAATTTAACTCCAGGTCGGAAACAAACATCCAAAGCGAAGATATCATGCAGCTAACTCACTGTAGTACTTTACTCAGACGGAACACAGTAAGGGACTGACTTCCTCGTGCATAAAGCAACAAAATGGTAACTTCAGGAAGACTACAACAGATGAATACTTCTTTATTCAATAGGACGTAAATGTTGTGAACATTAATGTTCATTGTCATTAGTCAGCGAATTTTCTCACGAATGTGAGTGCGGAACATCAAGAATGGTTAAATCGGCTCATTGACCGAATTCAGTAAAACAAGAAGCAGTTGTTGTTATCTCACCACATGAGTGCTGGTCACGTGGCTGTAAACGCGCCTCGATTACAAGTATTGAGACACATCACATACCATACTTCTGTTGAGCAGTTTCAGTACGGCTCAGTCTGCTGGGCTTACAGAGGTTTACCTTGCTTAGTAATTCGTATATTTCCCCTACGAGCCACATTGCTTTACGTGTTGCAAGACAACGAAGCCTAATTCTGAAGCCTTACAAGTGCAGTCCGCACATTCAGATTTCTTCTTGATGCTACACCAGTTTGGGGATATTTCTCGAGAAAACACAATTAGTGCACAGTCAGTGGTAAACAGTAGATGGCTTCTGGTTGGTTTTCTGAGCTGGGCAATTCAATTGCAAATGGTTTACCATCAATCAAGGTGGCATCAGTGTGTTGTTAGGGAGCGTAGTGGAAAGTAGTGATGGATCGGTGATTGGGCCTTGAGCAGTGTCACTTGTGTAAATCTACTTGCTCCTAGACGGGACTGATGTTCGATTCGTTTTTGGGTTTGGTGGTTCTACTGGTTGATATGTTATCCTGTGTCCTGATTGGCCGATGACCACCTGACCTTTGGACTTGGCCTCCTCGCTGGCGTACTCTGGTCGGTGCTGGAGTTACCTCTGTCCTTGATCTCTTTAGTTCCAGTTCGTAGCCTTTGTTGATATGACTTCCACTCCAATATGGTTATCTGGTGACAACAAAACGGACCATTAGTACAAAAACTTATCGATGGGAAGCAAATTCCATTTTACTGCGAGCAGGACCATTAGGACTTTGTACGTCTTACTTCATTCAAAAATGTGTGTACCATCCTAATTTCTATCTAATTACTTCAGTTGGTACATTAAAATCTTACTGTTTTGCCAATATTTACCGTTTGTTCATGATAGTCCGTGCAACTTATGTGCTTCTAAGCGTTGGTCAAAGTATCAACTGAGATTATCTCCAAGACTGTCTCGTTTTTGTTGAAGTGGTTTTCCCGTCAACAAAAGACCGGATTTCATAGTCTCAAAAAGTACTGGACTAACATTTACCATCTATCAGCAACTTTCTCATCCGTTCTTAATCCACAGCCTTTAGAGATAAGTTTGACCGGATCATAGTTTACTAAATTTAGTGTCTCCTGCTTAACGCTCGATAAATTAAAAGTCCGATGAGTCGAGTGCTGGTGAACTGATGTGCCACGATTTGATTTGGGTGGATTCAAAGTAAACTGCGCATGTCATTTAAACGCCTATGGGAAGCCTTTTTTGTCCAAAATAAACACTATAAAGTATATACATATATATATATATAACGTCGTTATAATGAAGGAACAAGGATACAGACCGTCAGAGCGAGAGGCGTCGGTCAGTTTGATCGACCGATAAAAAACATCTATATAAGCCCTTTATTGTTCATAAATGCTGTGCGGATTTCGCAAAAACAGAACAACCATGAGCTGCAAACGGATAACTCTGACTCAGAAACCTTTTTCGTGCGTGTTATGCTGCTGAAAAGTTATTCACCGAGTTGTATTGACGTCGTTCATGAAAGTTCTACTCGGAGTGGAACCTGTCCAACAGTGGTGTATACAGTCTTGTTGAAGACGAAAGGACAATACCCGATTCCGGACAGTCATTTTATCAATAAACCTACTTTAGGGGGAAGTAACTTGATTCAGGTATGTGTGTAAATTGGCAGGTGGGTAGTTGAATGGCTAGACGTTGGTGTAGCTCATGAGGCTGACACGCACTTTTCATAAACGCATATACTACTGATTGCAGGACGGAAATTTGGAAAAAGAGGTTAGCGCTTTAGACAGGTTCACTAATCGTTCTTTAGTCTGAAACACGTTGGTATTTCGCCGTATGGTGTCACTGGGCTTTTTGGCCACTCTTTAGCTTAAAACAGAGCGATGGTGGGTGACATTCATTATTGTGGGTACCCAAGACTTCACGTACTTTTCTATACTCAAGGTCATTTGATGAAACTGTTTTGCAAAAGAACATGCACTCGCAACAAGCTCATGTGGCTCGGTTTGCATCCTGAATTTAAGTGACTGCCACAGCAATCAGCTGATATCCGACTGAATTACGCAAAGTTTGAATGATGCGTTCAATGGCATAATTTCTGCCACAACTGGGTTGAAGAGTTTTCAGTAGGCTAAAGCAGGCGCACTTGGTGTGAAACTGGACCCGGTATCTGCTGAGGGATGCTTAGACTGTTTGGCGTTAACCATTCGGAGTACTTGCGTTGGAGCCAAATCTAACATTTTTCTCTGATAGGTGCTTTATTAACGATAAGCTGCTAACTTTCCTGGGAGTGATTTTTGCTTGGTGCTTTTTGAGCTGTGGACGTTCCATGCTTTGAATGGAAATTGGAAGTTAACAGATGTTTTCCACCTGATAGATCTCCATTCTCGTATACAGCGATAATCTTCTAGAATAGGCTACCATATAGAAGGGATTTTCCGGATTCTACTATGTAGAGTTACGGCAGCGAAGCATTGATGTTTAACATTGATGTCATACTGCTGTCATACTGTCGATGATGATGATGACTATATAGAATGAACTCACCTCCAGGATAAAATCTGTGACTAAGAATCAGTGTATTAGGTTGTGAAAATTCTGCTACTGATGTGCCTTTATGGCGAAATTTGCAGTAAATTTCTGTTACCGTTAGCAGAGCCTACGGTTTTTGCTCCAAAGTGAACTTGTGGGTTTTAGACAACCTAGTTGACAAATTTTACGGGCTTATCTTGTTTGAATATCGGTTTTTAAAATGAACACAGTAGGATGTCCATTCACTCCCACGTCCCTTCGAGAAAAGATATGTAATCTGAAATAGGCGTTGATCAGTGCCACAAAATGCCACAAAATTGTGCATGGTCACCCTAGAAGTAACTCCAGAAATGCGGTAACCCATCTAATTATGCGTTTTTCATAGGTTTGAATGTTTTTGGAGTCACATTTCTGGTCCCATAAGTTGCGCTACGGGCTTCGACTACCATTTCGAAAATAATATCTCGTGCACACAACGGCCATCTTGTGGCAAACTGGGAGACAGTCATCCAGACTTGGAAGATCAGTTATTTTTATCCTGTCTCAACGGGATCTGATACATCGCTTATTAAAGCAAGCGATTAGCGTGCTAAAACGTTGCGATAAATTACTGAAGCATGGCGAATAAGTTCAAAGAATTCCTGTTGGGAAATAGAGATTTAAACTTAGGGTTGTATTGTGAGCGGAAGCTCACCAATAACTAAGTGGTAACAATATCTTTCTAGATTTGAGTTTGGACGACGAATGTTTGGTTAAATTAACTAGATTAAACAGTCTTCAAGTAATGTAAGAGTCATGTACGCGTCGTTTTTCCCACTGGTCGGAATAATCAGAAGCTCCCTCTGACCCTTACCTATTTTTCTAGGGTTCAGTCTTGTTGGCTTTTCGGGAGGTTCTAATTCCCGCGGATCAAAGATGTGGGCTGTCTAGAGAAGTCAGGACTAACCCTCAAGAAACAAGAAATCCTAAGAAAATCTGACAAGTAATACGCGTCTTCTAAGGGATTACCGTATAATACGGCTAGAAAAAGTGAAAATAAAGCCGGTAGCTCTTACCGATTTCATGTAAAGCATATTTTTTCGGTTCAGGAATCTGAAGTTTCTCATTTTTTGGTTGTGAGATGTACAGCTTTGTAAGCTCACTGCAGTTGAGCGCATGGCTGATTACAGATTAGGCCATGGATGTGTGAAGTTTTAAAGGGGTTATTTCATTCATTCTTTAGTACCGCATCTATTTTGTATAACTTGTTGTTGATAGCAATTACCTAAATCTTAGCAATTTGGAATGTTAAGTAAATAGAAATAGGATAACCTGCTCTTTCAATTACAGATTCTTACATATGATAGGACGAAACCTCAAACCGAAGCAGTAACCAGTACTGATCCTTCCACACTAAAGCCTGAGGTCACTTCCTCACCAGTGGAATCAACGACCATAGCAACTTCGTCAGATCAAAAATCTTCGTTTAGCACAAAATCTTCACACGTAGTGGAGCACGTCACTTTCACACCTCAAGATGGATCCAGCTCTACACCAACTGATACTGCAAAAGAAAGTGCAGTCATCGAACGACGGGATTCAGGAGCTGTAAAGAGGTCACAGGCTCCAGCCCCACCACCACCGCCGCCACCCGTGGCAAAGCGTCCAAGCCTGGCACCAGCAACTGCTAAGGCTGCGGCGGAGAAACCAGTGCCACCCAGTGTCAAACCACCGAGCAGAGGAGCAGTAAAGGCGGCAGAAAAGAAGAGTGAAACGACTAAAACTGAGAAAACGGAAGCAACGGACACGGAAAAAGCCGATCCGGAGCAAGCTAGTTCTAGGAGTGATTTTGTCTGAATAGTCTGCGATTAAACCCCGAGTGTTTTGAACTCCATAAATTTTAGTGATAACCTGCTCTACTTGGAATCATTGATTGGGAAATACGGAAGTTACACCTCAGTTAATTTCACTGTCTCTTTTCGACCACTCCTGTTGTTGTTGTGCCTGTCCTCAATGATGGCTTTGTGAAATCATCTTAAGTATATCACAGGAATAGCAGTAATGAAATGCAACCAGTATGTATGTTTAGGAGAGATATAAACGTTTTTATACCCACTCCCTAACATCCAGGTGAATTCATCTGTTCTTGGATAGTTTTTTTCAGTATAAGATGTCTTGATCATCCAGGCTACTGACGATGCACATGCGAGCACGGCGTAGCCTTTGGACGAGCCCTTTCATTTAGTGGAACAACTGCCATTACAGGAAGACCGTCGAGGAAAGCCGTTTTCATCAAAATCCTTGATTCGATCAATCTTCACGAATTCTCTTTCCGTTTAAGAGTGACAAAATGCGACCATCCTACCTTGGAGTGATTTTCGGTGCACATGGAGAAGTATCTGTCCATTGGGCTGCTAAGAATTCCAAAGGTAGTAACATAGCTCAAATGTCTGAAGCTTTGTGGCTTCTTACTCTGTCTCACTAGAGCCAGCAGAAAATATGCTGTGACATAAAAAAAGCTTCTTTTGCCGCCCTTAGTTACGGACGTAGAACACGTAGGTCAGATTCAATAAAAATTAGGATGTTATTGAACATAGACTTGCCGGTTGGTCCTGAGAGCAACTTACTTATCACCACGGTAACCGCATGATTCAGAAAGGTCCCTGCACACAGCTAGGCTTGATTGAACTCAATAATCAGTACTTTACTGATCGTTGAAATCTTGGGCTTGATGTTGTGCACCAAAGTTTTGGAAGAGTTTGTAGCTAGTCTGGGAGTCTGTTTTCAAGTGATGCCTGACAAATAATGATCCAGGGTTGCGAGTTGATCCGGGGCTAGTGGGCCGTTGCCCTGATAGCATCCGAATTGACAACTTGGGGCAAGTCCGCCTGTGCGTCCTCTAAAGGCTCGTCTGTTCTGCCAAAGCAGTGGCTGCAAGCGATCTCACATAAATCACAAGAGACAGTCAGTAGACTACCCGGGTTCTCATTTCTAGGGAGAAAGTTCTATGGTGATCGATATGAGACGTAGTTGGGCTGCTGTATATAGACACGTTAAAAAAAGGTATACCCAGAATGGGTAAGCTGCCATCTGATTCACGTTTAGATCTGACACGTAGAATAAGCTGAGTACAAGTAGTCGTTTTCAAAATTGGTTATGTGTTACCAACAAAACACTTATAAAATAAAACCTTCGGGTACGCCACCTCTCTGTATGGCTCGAGGCTGTTGGCATATCAGTATATCAGTATATCAGAATCCAGCATATACTAGTAAGACTCTTAACTATTCATGAGATCATCCCCATTTGGTATTCGCTAATATTTGCTCATCAATGGTTACGCGAGTGAAAGACTTGTGAAAATAAGAAGTTTCTGGGACGTGGCCCAAATTTAAGTGAAGAACAGACTTTGGGCAATGGATATCTAGCTAGTTTGATTAAGTGTCCATTACGAAGGCCATCGACCCCTGTGGCAAAAGTCAGCAGGGAGTGGTTCGGGGCTACAGTAATTCCACATAAATTAGGGACATTTCAGTTCATTCGAAGAACCAGAGACATGGCTAACATAAGAATAGTGTCTCAGATATGGAACATTCTGTACTGTGCACTAGAGAACTTGAAGGGAAGCTTCCCGGTAAATAGAACCAAGGAGAGTGTATACAATCAGATCAAACAACCATACTATTTTAAATAGGACAACCGGCTAGAGGATTTCACACCAGAATTGGTGAGCAAAATTGAAAAAACTGAGCAGGACGCAGAGAAACACGGATGAATTTTTAACACTGCTGAAAAACATAACAATGACGGGTCATGGGCTAGAAACGGAATACTAAACCGATTAAGGAAGTGCTGAAGTTTCGAGGTGGGTACTACGATTTGCATCACAGAGGCTATTGACCAAGGCGGTGTAAATCGCCAAACATTCCCGTATTCATAAGAGGGCGTATAAGTGGCAGGTGTGTGGATAAAGATTCTAAATCAGTCAAGCTGAAGCGTGGCGGTCTGCGGTCATTGGTGATGAGGATTAATCGACAGAAGTGGCTTAGACCTGAAGTGCATTGCCCCCCTCAACCCGACTAATGAACCCACACAGACCAACAAAATGTACCAGTGACACCCAAAAGAATAATCACTTGAAGCTTTCTACATCAGAAGGTCGAGTACCTAAATTCTATCCCTCTAACCTATGGGCCACAAGGTATAGACATCCGCTGTGACCGACAAAAAACTTTAAACCTATTATCAACATTAATCTATTGCGCTAGTCCAAATAAATCCTGCTGATTGGTTTTCCTTTTGCCTTTAAACTCGGTCAAAGCATTAATCTACTCACCTGGACCGACGAAGCCTTTGGGTCCAAAGCAGAACGTTATCCAGCTATAAATCCACCAGTTGCTTAAATAACTCCTCTGAAACGATAATCTTTGAAATCTAACTAATGGATTTTTGCTTGAGCATTCCCAAACCTGTATCTGTTATGGAGGAGCCCAGAGGGCTAACCAAAACAATATCAAGTCGTATATAAGATTTCCACACTAACTCAATTCTCGCATTTTATGGATAAGCCAAAGTTAGGTCTCTAACATAGTAAGTGCAAAGCCACAGGCTAAGGTTTTCACTAAGGGTAAAATAATATGAGAAGTCAGCAGTCCGGTAAGGAGGCAAATCTGGTGATGAATAAGAAATATTGACATAAAAATCCGTTTGGAATTCACCAACCTGTTATCAAGGAAGTCTCTTTTGAATTCAAAAGAGACTTAAACAATGGAGGGACGAAATTTTGCATGCATGGTCCAAGATTCTCACAAATCAACTAACAACTTAGTAGTAGGCCAAATTTTTTGTGCCCAAAATCGGTTCTAATATAGTGCATCCCTGTGAAGTTTATCCGTGGAATTACAGCTACCTTTTTCATGCTCACCGTAGCAGGTCTTCTGTTAAGGGAGAGGAATACTAGGTGTCTGATCTGTCGGATCTCTTTGTGGAGCTGAAAACCGGATCGAGAATGTCTGCTACTGGGGCATTGGTTGCTCACATGGCTGAAACGAGTCATGTGACTGATTCTAGCAATGCTTTCCGAGTACTGTACCGAGTACCTATCTACCTACCAAAATCCGTTCAAGTTAGTGTCTGGTCACAGCAGAGACCGTCGTGACTCGTTCACGAAGCCTGAATCAGTGCACTCAGAGGACTTTCGTACACGCATTGAGTCTTCCATGGCCTGCTCAATTGACCGCTGACCATCCATGCGAATCGCTCCCTTTTAGTTTTGTAATCCTCCGATCTGTATTGACCAAGGGTAGAGATCGCAAAGCAATATTGTTCGTCAATTTGTGTTCTAAATGTTATACAACCTTTGCAAAATCTGTTCCTGATTATGACACTAAGTATTTATGTGTGCTGTTTGCTCTGGTCTTTGGAACAATATTTGACAGTGTTTGATGGCTTCGGTTAAAGATTCTCAAAGTCAGATGTTCAGTTAGTCAACGTCTTAGGCCTTTATCCAGAGCAAAATAAGTGAAATTCCTTTTATCCTAAAAGTATAGTGATTAAGGTCGCCATCATAGCATCAATGCCAAAAGCGTGGTATTGGGGTGTCTTTTTGGAATTTTTATGCACGTGTTTGTAACAGTCAACTAGCTTTCTTCCAAACATCAGTACATTGCACAAGTAACCCAGGAGAACGTTGAATAAAAAATGTGGTTACTTCTAGTCAAACAGCGGCACCTACGGTTGTGTCAGACGCACATCTGTGGGGGTTGGAGGAGAAAACGCTAAACACGTAACCCATCTTATAAATTCTGGTGATACCCGAATTACAAAATAAGCATGTAACTAATTACATCTGGTGAACGGAGGAAATCATTTTGCTGTTAAGTTATTCATTAGAAAACACGAACTAAGCAGTTACAAGCCATTAAACACAAAGGCAAACATCTCATATGCACATAGTTTTTAAAAACGGAATATTCTTTCGCGCCCTTTTGAACTTTCTTGCACATTCATTGATTATTACACAACAGAAAACGCATACTGCAAAGCGATTCCACAATTTCCCTAATAAACTTCACCTTCCGTCAGATACGGCTGGTAGCTTGGAAACGAGACCGCAAACTGCTCGCATGTTCCTTCAGTAGTATACACCGTTGCACAGCTTCTCCTCCAAAAGTCGCGTACATACCGTCGGTGGTCCACTAGTTTCAGGTAGGTGGGCCTCGGCAGCTGGTCTGTTCGACACCTCTTCGGGTGTATCATGCCACTTCCCAAGCTGGACACCGTTTACTCATTTCAATCCCCGACCTCCCCGAGTTTTATAAAAATTTCCTCCGTGTTCGGTAACGACCAACAGGCCTCATCATTGACTGTTAGACTTCTGCGGCCCCGGCCCTAGGATTCCGAAGACCCTTCTATTTGAACTTCGCACCCGTGTGGAACGGCCGTGCCTCCCTACCTGCCGTTTTATGTCTGGTACTTTTCTGAATGGCTGTTAAGTTTTCTCCTCCTTCCTTCTCCTAGCTCCTCCGGAAACAGACGTGTTGCCGGCCTCGACCAAATTTCCAAATCAAATGGAAGGCGTAACTATAAACCGTACACTAAAATGAATGGGGACTTTCCTGTAGTTGGCTGGATTGACGCACTCGTTAACAGCACCATTGGCAAGCTCACTTCCTAGTCACCTCTATGACCATCAACCCCTCCCTAACCGTTCGGTTATTGCTTTCCGTCAGGCCGTTTATTTGCGGGTGGTAGAGTGCCGTCCCTAGCTGCTTGATGCCCAGATTCCGCAAGCAACTCCTTAACTCTTCACTATCAAAGCATGGCTTCTGATCCATTAGGAGCATTTTTGGTGCTTCTTGTTCTGCCGGAATGTGGTGCATTACCACTCCATTGATCGTCGTTGTCCCTTGATTTAGTACGGCTGCCGCCTCGACCCACTGTGACAGGTGTTCTGTCATTATTATTTTATAATGCTTTCCACTGACTGTCACCGGAGAGGAGCCCATGTTGTCAACGCACCATTACTGTCCGATCTCTGATACAGGGATGGGTTCCATGAGGTGAGTTGCCCTGTTATTTCCACTTTCATCAGTTGGCACCACTTACAGGCAGTCACATAATCCATTACCTCACTTCTCACCCCTGGCCAGTAATCCCTCAGCCAAATTAGGTCGTATGACTTGGTACACCCTGCGTGTGGCATCTTGTGGCATTCGACGATCGGCTTTCCACTCAAGACGCGAGGTATCACGGGAAGTAGAACATCCGAATCGGTGACGTTCCATGATATTATGCCGGTTTCCTTTAGGCTAGGCCCATCGAAGCGATCCTGGGACGTCTTCAGTCCCCTGTCTCCCCTAGTTTCAAACAATCTTTCCGTCCAACAAGGTGGGTACAACATTTCGTAGTACGGGAGGCTGCTGCTGTAGGTGCACCAACCACCCGGGGTCTAGTTTGATGACGACGCTATTCGGATCGACCATGATCTCCGGAGCATCATATCCAGTCTCTATCCTTGACCGCAAGTAGGCACGTGCCAGATCGTGAAGTCGTACCCTTATGGCCTAGGTGCCCGGCCCGCGGGTTTTCCACGAGGATCTTTGGTGGTCCTGACCCACCCAAGGGGCTTCGACGTGAAACACTTGTCCTCCAATTATCCGTGTCTCAGATGGTGGTTACACATTTTTTCTTAATGGTTGAGTATTTCTGCTCAGCGTAAGTCGAAATGACATGGACGTACTCGATGACCTCTGTTTTAGAGATCCACCGATATCTCAGCCACAAATGTCTGTTGCAACAATAAAAATCTCTCCAACAGCAGGCATTTCGAGAGACAGTTGTTGATTCAGCATTGATCCGACTTTGAAATTTTCATAGGCCTCATGCGCTTCCCTCGTCCATTCGAACTTTCCATTTTGACGCAGCAAGCCATACAGTAGATTAGCAATCGTCCTGTAATTCTTGACAGACCAACCATAGTACACTGCTCGTCCAAGAAACTACCGCAAGGAGCGCTTTGGATTGACGACTTCGCAGCCCTGGATCTTCACCAGTTTTTCCGGCATTATGCTAACCTCTCAGTGACCCAGTTTATACCCGAACAGTGTGGCCAAATTTTGAGCAAGCCGTGTGCTGGTTGATTTATTCGCTGACCAGCTTTATGAATAAGCTTCAACACGGCTTTCAACTGAACTGCATGCTCTGGTTCAGAATCGCTATGAAAGACGATATTTTGTGCGTACACGGCGAAAATATTTAGTCCCTCCGATAACTAAGGGCATCAAGCGCCGAAAATTGAATGGTGCCCCTCTCAAACCAAACGGCATTCGTCTAAATTGGTATTGGGTGTCCCGAACCCTGAACAATGTTTTCATCCTACCCCCGGACTTTGGAGCTACTTGCTGTATCCGTAAAGCAAGCCAAGCACATTAAGTAATCGGGATTGCTGAAGCAAATTGAAATTCTCAGCAACCGAAGGAACAGCTACAGCCCGATTTACGGTCGGGTAATTCGAACACCGGAAATGCCCGAAAAATAGGCATTTTCCGTTAGCCTTCTTTGTAAGCACAACCAAAAAATTGTCTACACTGTCGGCTATATAGATATAATGGTGTAACGGTGAACGGACGACCTTTAAAGGGGGAAGGTGTGTAAGGGTGGATACTACAGATGCGGCCTGTGAGTAGCACGTCTTCTCGTCAATCCGCTTTGCGTCTCTTGAAAAGTGAGATCCGTTACGGAATTTGTGGAGTCTCTTTGTAGCATTTGCTCGCATTTGAGTAGCAGTCAATGAATATCCAGAAAAAGTTCAGGAAGACGCGCTCAAGCAGAAGGTGGATATTCAGTTTTGTAAACGAGATGCATATGAGAGTTTTGCTCCTCTGTTCAATAGTCTGTAACTGTTCAGTTGGCGTTGTCAAATAGACAACTGCGCAGCGAAGGCCTTCTTCCTCTCAGTGGTACTGCAAGGTGCATTTCAGCCGTGATGAAAACACTTGTTCGAACTCTACAGGGATCACAGTGTACACTATTACGGAAATGATTAGGTGCACTTTTGGGATATGTAGCTGTTGCCTGAGAATTTTCGGCCACATGCATGACGTTTGAAGGCATTAACAGGGCCAGAGCAGGCAGCCGAAAATCTTAAATGCCCCGTTGCTCATGGCGTCACTGGTTTATTCACAATGGACTCGCGAATGCCATGGAGAACGGTTAGGCGATGATTGGGTGATCTGTTTGATGATCACATGTTCCGCACCGGAACAAAAATGCTTATTAAGCTTGTTTACCACTAAGTTGTCTACTGGATGACGTTTGTAGAATGTCTTTCTGTCCATTATTAGTATGCACGTTATCAATATCACCAGCAATTAAGAACGAAGCCTATCAAGTCATTTTCTCGGCATTTCAGTAACATGCAGCGCTACTCGTGAATTTGCGCTTTCTCTCAGTTAGTTTGCCGTTCAGTATCCGCACAATAGAATTGATTTCTCGAAAGCTGCGACATTTTCAGTGTTACCACTTCGTAGTGCAAAATGTCTATGTATAAGATATATGTTAGTGCATTATTACAAATTCTCCATATTGGTGATTTGTTTAAGTGAGCGAATCTTCAAGGTCAGTAAACACCACCGGCAGAATATGCTGCCTAATGTAATAAGAAATCGCGAATTGCGGAAAAGGGCAACTCCCTTACACTTCGCGGAACTTTCAGATAATTTTATAGCTTAAATAATTCTCCGAACACTCCAGAATCTACTTGTCCCTTGTGGATGCAAAATATGCGGAGGTGCCATTCCCGTAAACAATTTTTGTTCGACAATTGCTGTTACCAGTTAAAATTGCGTAGACTGCGTTTATGATTGGCGGAAAATCGTGCATGTTTGTTGTTAAACAGCAGAGTCTTTCTTTATAGGTTGCGAATTATGTTAGGGACACCATGGCGTTGATCAATTAGCCACATGGAACTTACATGCGGCCAGGGGCTCACGATACCTAATCAACTAGCCACATGCAACCTACGTTGATCATAGCGGACGCCTGAACGAACCTAGCTGACGCGCACGACTAACATGCGGCTAGGGATCCACGACACCTAATCAACCAGTCACATGCAACTACACCGATCATAGCGGACAATTGAACAACCCTAGCTGGCCGGAGCGCGCCCGTCCATTTCTACCCACCAGAGCCGGTCGACACTTCCGGCGGTAATTGTACGTATCCTGAGTGGTGAGGACCTTGCCGAATTCATCGGTCACAAACTGCCGCACCTCACGCGATGGCGTTCCGTATTTCAGAAGGGCCCTGCAGGTGCCCAACTCGTCTTCGGTTAGCCGTAGATTAACCGGGGGTCGATCGCAGAAAAACTCTGACAATTTATGGGTGTGTTCAAGATAATTTGGGGTGACTGCCAGGTGGGTCCTTTGCCTCCGTAAACAGAACCGCACTGGACAGCAGTTGCTTCGTGTGCTGTCTTTTTATTAGCAAACACGCTCAGCTTACTAGCTTTTTCGGATTCCTCGACTTTCCGTTGGTCTTGGAAGTCGCCTGCTGCATCTGTATTACACCTATTTGTAACGCAAAACTGCGTTGGTGCCTCGATTACTGGATGAAGGCACAAATACCACATAGTAATCCTTCATGTATTCATTTAAAGCCTTCTCAATGCCGTGAAGAATGAAAAGGATACAGCCCCAAATTTCTCAACAAGCGCGTGTGAAGCCACTTCCGAAGCCATAGCACAACATGTTCAAAGTTAAATGTGCGCTAAAAATGTCAAAAGAGAAGTAAATAAAACACGTAGCCAAAAATGACGGCAAATGAGGGTAATTTTTTGTCTGAGCACATATGCAAAGAACCGCGAGATTTTGACGTAGAAAGTTCTATTTCGCTCGCAAAGGTTTTGCAGAAAACTGTCTTGTGCCTCTAAGGCGCAGCGGTTGGTTTTTATTCATTTTTCATACAAGTAATTATAACTAGGTCGGATGAAGGCTAAAAACACCAGCGTCATGCCCTTCCATCGTTGGATGCGGCCTTACCACTCCCCCGACATCCAGGACCGGTCGTGGCTCTATTTGTCATAGGAAAAAACGGGGCTCCTTGTAACACTTTCAGCCAAACAAGTGTTAACATTCAAATTATGCACAAGATTTTGGTGAAGTCGACTGGTATTGGGTCACTCCCGTCCGAACAAAATAAACAAAAATAACCTTCGAACGTTGCGACGGTGATGAAAGCTTGGTTGGATATGGCACTAGAATCAGTTAAAAATGGCAGTTGCGGAGAGAAACTAGTAAGCGCAACAAGAGATTATTTTCCAAAAGTATCATGTATCATTGAATCGTCTAGACCAAAACGGGACGCATATAATCCGTTCAGTGCATGCCTGGTGTCACTTTTAGCGAGACAGAATCACGAACACCTATTCAGCTGTTCCACCTCAACCCAAAGTGGCGGGCAAAGATTTACTATTGCCTAAAACTTACTAGGGGCAAGCCCTTTTGCTCTTAAAGATTCAAAATTAATTAACTCGCCCCGTGGGAATTGTCTAAAGAGGCTATACATAAGAAGGAGCCGTAATCGACCCGCGTCGTCAAGGCGAGAAATGGCGTAACTGTACAAAATGTGTGAATCACGATAAGTCTGCCTTCTTAATTTTTTGTCGCTTCTGGATAAACTTTATGAGAATCTGGTATATTAGTACATTTGGGCATAATAAGGATAATTAGAGGGCAATTCGGCTTAAAAACAGTAAAACAGTCCTGCTCAATTCTAGACGTCCTCAAGCGTTGATGATTACTGGAAGTCTTTACGAACATAGGTGCTGCCTCATGCTTGTATCGTTATGGCACAAGAAATCGACTTTTCCCTACCCTTATTGTAGTCAAAGCTGGCAGTGTCGCCGAATTTTCGCATTCACCAGGTCTACATATTAGTGCAACTACAAGATTTATACTCAAACTTCAAAGCCTCGTTTCTGATGCAGATGGTTCGCCAGTAAGGAGCACCTGCAGTGCCGATGCGTTAAAAGATACAACACATCGGAAAGCATTTGCAGTTACACTAAGCCAGGGGAATAATTTGCAGTTGTGCGTGCGTTTGATATCCCGGCAAAATTTCACAGGACACATCTGAAACACACGGACAACTGGTCTGAATCCGTGAATCATCCACGGTTCCCCAATGATTAGCACAGAAACAGACTTTCTTCCATGTTCAGGTTGGGTCTGGCTGCTAGCCAATTTCTTATTTCGCCAATCTAACCCGTCTACGTTTTTGGACAATCGATGGAGTATCTGACCACTGACAGGATGTCGCTCAACGTAAAGAGAAATTAGTAACAATGTTGTCTAATAATAATGTTGTCTCAATAATTCTATGAAAGAAGTGGGTGATGTATAATCAGGTTGCTTTCAGGTGGGAAAATACTGGATGTTTGGTGGAGTTTTCGGATCGCGTTGATAATCCAGAATCTATCTGGCTATCCATCACTGGCAACTGTTTTTTGCGCATTATTGTTGTCGTCCTCCTTGAAGGAATGATAAGCATACACACATTTCATATCTAAATGGTTCTCCTCTTAACCATTTTATCTAGCGACCACGTTTACCGACTACGGGTGAAAACCCTGTATTATCAGAAGCAGCACAAAGCTCTGATTGAAAATATTCAAAGACGGAAGTGGGATATTCTTCCAGGTGTGTGAGCTTATTTACCCCACCCGCAATGAGCACCTCTCAAGTGGTGATCGAGTAAGTTTGTACCAAACTTTGTCGACCCACGATGAGTTGAGCGAGGCAGTTATCAGGCCGGGAAGCGCCCTCAGGGATAAGTCTAGTGTTTTTTCTAATCCGTGCTCAGAAACCCTGATCACAGCCTTGAAACTTCAAGCCTCCGGGGTCCAACTCGTGCGTGAAGCTTTTGGATGTTGTGAGCCTGTCGATTCCAGAAACCAATAAAAATTTGTGGACTCCTAAGAGGCCAGTAAGTTTAGCGTAAACAGTACACAAAGGGCTGGTTGCTTAGTCCGATTTTGTCTAAATGGGCACAGAAGCCCTCTATCGGTCGCCTCTTATCAACTGACCTGTAAATTGATGGCCAACAGAAGGGGAGTTCGGCATTTGCATGACTCTGCTGAAATGCGGAACGCCTACGTCGACGTGCTCCAGTTCCTGACCGATAATTTTGAGGAGGGTACTAGCACTCGGAACATCTACAACTGCCATTAAAACGGTCGACCTCCTCTGTTGAGAAAGTGACAGAAAGCTGGGTTTTATTGCGGCAGGTGATATGTTTTGGGTCATGGCGAAGCTTGGCAAGTCCAGGCGGATGCTTGTGTTGCAGTCGGGGTAATGTCAATGAAGCCGCATATTCTTCGTCGGAGGGCGGTAGATGGCACAGTTTCGACGCCTCACAGACGTAGTAATTGTCAATGAAACACGCGGTCAACCTATGTGGAGGAGCTTACTTAAAAACTAGTGTGTGGTTCGTAGCTACTCTGTACTTTTCCCCGATCATGGATAGCATGTGTACCAGTCGTCCGGTCACATATGCTATAATAGAAGCCTGCAGCTTGCTCCTTTGGCGTAAATTGAGCCTGTGCAGGGAGGTGATTGACGAAAAGTATCGTCCGAAGACGCGTGTAATGCAAACTTAGCAGCAAAAATACGGGCCGCCAGAGCCGGCCGCGATGACGTGCTAGTTCCATATCCGCAAACCTCACGAGTGCATATCTTAGTAACCCTGT
The DNA here is from genome assembly GCA_003604175.2 of Clonorchis sinensis. Taxonomy (NCBI): domain Eukaryota; kingdom Metazoa; phylum Platyhelminthes; class Trematoda; order Opisthorchiida; family Opisthorchiidae; genus Clonorchis; species Clonorchis sinensis. Next base: position 131,981,882 of record CM030369.1, on the reverse strand, counting down.
GTATTTTGCTCGTAGACACCCAAGTCAGCAGCCGACACATTCCACCGCAAGGCTAGCCTGGAAAATTCCACACAGTATGTTTTTGGGTCGTCACATTACTGGCGCATAGGTTCCCACCGCTACCCGCAAGTATTGCGTCGCACGGATCAACGATTTGTCTCTTACCTTTCTGGCTGTATACCACCACAAGTGGACTGCGCACCCACAACCCGAGATTATCCACTTTGGCAGTGTAACCGGCACTCGTCTACTGAACGCCAAAGATTGCTAGAAAAGGTGAATGCACCACCCGGAGAGTCACCATCGTGCTACAGAGGAGGTGGCCCGACAATCTGAGTGCCTCATGCGGGAATACGAGGTGCATACGTTATACCGTTGTGAAGGAAGGGAAATCCTGGAGGGCCACTTCCCATCGAACTGTACAAAAATAAGCCCTGCATCTACCAGGACTAATCAAATTCGAATTTTTATCCCGTCCAAGCGGGATGGGATGGGGGCTTGCTAGTTGAGCCCTCCGCTATTGTCGGTGTAATTCGCAAGGCATGTTAGTCGTGCATGTTATCTAAGTTATCCTGCTGTATTGTGCAAGCAAAGACAGCCTCAGCAGTGTTGTACCATTGAACTCCACCCGACATCAACAGAAAGCCTGTAACTGTTGGATAAAACACCTCAATGAGGCTGTCTTTGGTTGCTGGTTTGTTCGCCGAGCTTGACCGTTGGATTGCAAACGTTCCATCATCAATCGAGGTGACATCGTCAATGCGGAGTTAAGTGGGTTGATTTGACCCACTCAACCCCGCACTGACGATGTCACTTCGATTGATGATGGAACGTTTGCAATCCAACGGTCAAGCTCGGCGAACAAACCAGCAACCAAAGACAGCCTCATCGAGGTCTTTTATCCAACAGTTACAGGCTTTCTGTTGATGTCGGGTGGAGTTCAATGGTAGGCATTATAATCAGCAGCTCACCGGGTACATTTCAAACCCAAAGCAATCTGACAACTCCCCGGGGCCAGCTACGGAAGGATTGCTATTTTTCAACAACTAGGAAACAACTCTAGGGCAGGAAAAAGGACCTGAATGCCTCCAGGGCGCTATCAAGCAGTTACCAGAACAATCGACTTACAAACATGGGTAATATAAAATTGATGACAAAAGTTACGCCTTTAATGCATTTATTGAAATACCGTGTTGCTAGCCTCACGTTCGATAAGCTCCGTTATCAAAAGCTAATGAATGTTTCCATCACGAAGATGACTCGGAAGAACGCTTCTCGAGGTGTAAGTAACAGTCTGCTTCACCCGTCTGCTTGCGTCTTTTGTATATTTAAAGCGATTCAAAACTGTAGACAAATGAAGACGGTATCCTCTATTGAACACAGATTTCCAATTTGCCTAAACGAAGTGCCCACACGAAGAATTTTTAGGAAATGTATTGGGCCTGACGTTTCGACTGCGGAGTGGTAACCTGGTGAACATTGTAGTTTCACTTCGATTCCCCGTGTAACCGATCGGCAATTGAAGGACACCGTCGATCAGAAGAAAACTAAGGCTCCTTTGAGACCCGATGAAAATTGTGATCGCATTCTGCTTCAACTAGTATGGACCAGAAACCATGAACTTCATGCCTTCATTCAAGACTTCCGCCGCACAGTTCACAGGAATTCGTATTTTCTTTGACTAGATTGATATAGAACCAGTTGGAATGAATAATGCTTGAGAGGTGACGCAGCATTCACCCTGAGGAATCCAGTGAGGGGTTTAGGGGACAAAAGTCTACCCCAGAGAATTTTTATTCTTATGAAAACTGGGAAGAAACTGCTTTTTATCAGGCTGGCTGCAGATACCTAGATGATGAGCTGGCATTTTGCGGGGTGCACAACCGCTGTGTCAGAGATTTGGAAACCCGTCTTATAAGACAGCTCAGTGATGGCTGGCCCCGTCTGGAAAACCAACAGTAAACTATTCGAGTGGATGCGACAGAACCGAAAAAGCGAGCCGACTGATTTCTCCCCGAGTGATGGAAAAGCAGAACTCACAAACAACCCAAAGTTTTGGCCGGGGCTTGAAACGAACACTTTGCTCCAGGTGGTTTGTTACATCCAATCTTGACGAGACGGAACCATGAGGAACAAAAGAACCAGAGATTTTCTTGATTCACCTGAGTCTCGTGCATGCAAATGAGTAAGGTTCGCGGATTCCCCGCAATTCGGGTTCGAGCGGAGCAAAAGATTGCTGGAGACCCTGGGAACTTGCCTACCTGATATCTCCAGAAAGGACGAAACCGGTCGTTGGATGTTTGAGATTTTTTTCAACATATCCCTCTGTATTGTATTTCAACGAGTTTCCAACTAGAGTCATTCAGAGCAGAACGTTCCTGCACTTTATTGTCATCATTAACACATGAGAACACTTGTGAGCTCAAACAGAAGAAAACCCGCTTCAGCGCGTTGGAACCAGATGAAATGCATTCGAGTATCTTGGATGGAACATTGATCATCTCAGCTAGACATCTCTATCTGATTTTCTGTCGTTCGCTGGACGAAAGCGACCTCCTCTATGCATGAATGGAAGTGACTGTTACAATAAAAACGAACAAACTTGGACGGGCGTTTCGTTTTTAGGTACCATTCGGTAATTCATAGATTCCTCATTTCCAGTGGCGAAATCGGATTTCTGGATAAGGCACAACACTCAGTGTGGAAATAGGTTAGGAAGCCTGAGGTGCTTTCCGTTGGATGACGACGTCCTCACATACACATGTTGCTTCCTGAAGGGGGAGCAAAGACAAGAGCTCACAGGCTGGAATGACTAATTTATCAAGCTTCACTCTCACTGATGCTGTCTATGCAGATGGACAACCTAGTATAAAGTTCCTCACCCGGTCTCCTACAGTGAACACGTGAACAAACTGGATTTGTTTAACTCTTCTAAAATCATATTATCAACCCCACACTGTAAGCAATGCAGCTACAAATTGTTGGAGGATGCTGTGGAGATGTGCACTGATTTTCCGTTTGCCGTAACAGTTGTTTCTCTGGTTATCATAGCGGTTTGTTTCACGATTATTCTGATATCATTGTAACATAGTTGAGTTCGGTGGTATATATGTTATCCACGGGTGCATTCAGCATACTTTTCGAAAATTATGATTGCTACGGAAATATCTGCGGAATGAAATACAATGTCGTACCAGCATTAGAATCAGTGGATATGAGTTCAAAAAAGTGGCCTCCTTTAAAAGAAATCCTCACGTTACAGGTTCTTAATGCATACGAATTTTATGAATCCAATGTATTCTGTGCCCATCTGTGTACGTAATTGTACGCCAGAGAAGATGCAGTCAGTGGATACTGTTGAACAGCTGTATTTACCTAATGATATCACACCATGTGACTGCAGAGTTCCTGCCAGTCTTCGAGGGTAAGATGTGCTTGGCCCTCAAGAAATGTATTCAGTACGCATAACCACCGATGCCTATACAAAGTACTGGCTAATGCCTCACAATGAATGATTTTTCATAGGACCCACTCCATCTCCTGTGTGTGAAATCAGTCGAATTTCATCTAATTTTTCTCTCCTTTTCTCCTAATGCTTGGCTGAACTTAGTTAGAAAAGGCTGAATTTCTACTGCCAAATATATATGCTCCGAAGGAATCAACGCATGACAGGGTGAATCTTGGAAGTTTTGTTAACGCCCTGTAATCTCGAGACAGGGCGGAGAGTTGGGGATTTAGAATAGCTGATGCACATCATAATAAACATATGCCAGGGTACCCAGAGAACCATAAAAGAAAGGTGATTGAGATGCCTTTAACTATGCCACTAAAAGCTTGCACCCAAAAGTATAATACTGGAATGCTGTAAAACCGTCTTCAGGGGAAACACTAAATTTGACCAGTGTTCAATGGATGGAGAGAATCGTGTAATGGCAATTTACTCACCCTCATCGGTCTCTACTGAAGGAATAACCCGGTGCACTCTTTAGGCCAAAATGATCTCCAAACGCTGCTTTTTCTTCAGTGCATAGACACAGGCTGATGCATTGGAAAACAAAAATATCTCATCGGAATCATATTTCATATGTAATAAGGTCGATAAAATTTACGTCACCGAGACAGCCACTATAAAACGAGAGTTTTAGAGCGTCGAAAATTTTTCGACCTGTCTGCGGAGTAAGTGCCAAACCCCAGCTGCTGTTTAAAAGACAGTTTATGTGAGAGTGAGTGAATAAGTACAAAACGTTTCATAAACCGGTAGCCAGAAACTTTTGGTTACAGTACGCCCTTTACTGGACTTTGTTGTTAAATTCGACCGTGGCCCGAGTTCACCAACCTGCTGCTGCTTTTACGTTTGTGTGTTGCGTTTGTCCCTTATAGCCGTCTGTTGTATTCGCAACGCGGTGAATTTCATAGTAATAATTCTCACGAGATGGATTTATCGGTGTGTATTGGCTCTTGTCAATTTTCCTAAGAATATAATGGTAGCAGTATAATTACGCCACCATAAGTTTGCAGAAAATTATAATTTTTTTCACCAATGTCCAACGGCCTGAGTGAACAGTAGTCACTACGTTTTGATTTATTGTCTTAGACAGAAGGATGTGTCATCAATACAACAACAACAATTTGACGAGATTTACTGAGAAATTTGAAGCGGTTCTTTCGTTTTTTCCCCTATTCATACAAAAAATCAGGAGGAATTGACTCCTCACATTGACTCCTCACAATTATGGATTCCGCAGAGGTGTGACAAACACCCATCACCCCGAATATCTGATTATTTCACACCTTATGAAAATTTCTAGATCAAGACGTGGGTTGACTAAAGTTTGTCGTCCTAAATCCAGACGATACAGCTGGAAGCAGACAGTTACCGGGGGGAGTCATAGAAGTGCAATTCAAAATGACCGTGTTGCTGAGCAGGCTTTTTACTACGGTCACGAAATTGAGTAGTACAATCTTGGGCCACAAATGTGACCGGTAATCGAATGCATGGCTGAATGTTCACTTGGTGGCTAGTGTCCTTTTATGTGGCCTGTCATCGCACCATGCCCAGAAGTATCGAGCTTGAAAAACTCTGGAACAGGTGATACTAGTCCCCACACCGTGCTCAACTGCTTGTCTCTGGGTTCATGTTGTTGCTGACAAGGTAATAAGTAGCTGAGCCTAACTTATATGCGCGGAGTTTAAAGCGAGATGGAAGCCATGTGTGCCACGTTTATGCTGTCTGTTAGGTCTTTGTCTACCATGCGTACGCCGACTCTAGACCACCAACGGGGTATTTTGGTGTTTGGCAGGAACAAAAAGGTTTTCATTGTTTCATGTTGTTGCCAAAAATTTCGTCCGAGGAGCTAACCACTGTAAATGCCCCAAAGAATAATGGGAACAGTAAATGGTCTAGGCAGCCGCTCTGATGTAGTTCCGTTGAGTGCAACCATTGCTTCAGGTACATACGTACGGTTGAGAATTGGACACCGAAACCCGATGGCGACCCACTTCCGTAACGAAATTTGTTGCTGTACTCTATTCGGGATTTTTGAGAATTCAAACCATGTGATGCGCATCTCAATAAGAGTTGGCGTCCCTATTTCAGCTATCTTGTATGAGTAGCATATTCTTAGTGTTACGCAGATAAGAGTACGTAATGCCACTCAAAGACTTCCTGACAGTTATTTACTAAGGAATAGTTCATAGCTTTTGAGGGCATCACAAGAAAGGTTATGAAGCAAGTGTTATCTGGTAGGCCCTTTAAAAGGCATATGATTTCGGCAATTTTTTACCGGTTAGAAACAGGTCCAGCAGGAGTGCGATAGTAAATTTGCGGTAGCTCTACAGCCCTCTGGACCAACTCACAGCATCCATTTCGATTCAAGTTGGACTTCGCTGACTTCCAGTTGTCTTTGTTTCCGCTTCGTCTAGTTCGATAGCCAAACTGTTAACTTCATTATTTAACTCCCATTTCAACAATGCGTGGTGCGATATGATCTGTGAATTAAATATGATAACATTAGTATTTTTACTGCTGCACTGTTAAAACCCACAGGCAACATTTAAGCAAGGACGGTTTGTGTAGAATGTCCGAAAGTTTTTAGGGTCTGATAACAGAATTTGAAATTAGAAGAGTCCGACTGTGATATTTCTGTGAATTGGCATGTTTCCTGGACACTTCAAGAGCGATTGCGCAACAGCAGGCTAGGCCATGGATAGCGGAGAGCTATGCGCATCTTAGACATTCAGAAGGAGGTGACTTTTTGGTTTTGTAAATCCAAAAATATCGACTGAACAAATCTTATTTTTTCCAAAGCATGACGGTTAATTAACTGTATTCCATTCAGGCAGATTTTGCGGACGAAAAAATTACAAGATACCAGTTTAAAGCAAATTTTTGAAGTTAGCTTGAAGCCAAGAAAAAAACGGGACAGAGTCCAAACTTCTAGGGAGCCTGGATTTGGATTTAGGAGCCTCTATTTGTTTACATACTTGCGGTTACTAATTTTTTGCTTTTTTAAGTAGCCGTTAGGGGTCCAGACTGCTCAAGCTTGTTTGAATGTGTAAAATCGGGAGAATGGAGCTACTCTTACGCGACACAGTCCTGTAGTTATCAAAATGAACACAGGGATGCGGTTCAAGCTATCTGGTGCTAAATGAATACTTATGACCAAACCGCTGACCGGAGGGATGAGAGGGGTGTTATGTAGTCAGATTTGTGGTTCCTGATAAAAAACAACGTTTTTAGCTTCTGCAAAAGCTTTTATTGATTATAGGCTTTCCTCATGTTTGTTCCCCCTGTACTAAATAGGATGAACTGCGTATTCAGCTAAGTGTAGTTTAAAAAATGCCCAGCTATTTCCAGAGTTCTAAGAACACAAAAAAATCAACCTATGAACAAATTATTTAGATGTGTCGGTCAAAAACGAGAGTTTCTGCGCTTTAACAACGTTCGCGGATATTTTCCTGGACTATTTAAGACTAGAAAGCTAATCTCTGGGAAAAATACTTGATTTTGTCCTTAACTGTTTTATCATCGAGGGTATGAGTTAAATTTCAACTGAAGCTGGAACCTTTGGCTGAGAATAACCCTTAAACTACGTGACTGTAAATAGTACCTACCAATAAACACCAGAGGATCGACGCATGAAAAGCAGCACAATTAGAAGAAGGACGTCGTTTTATGCTGCTCCCTCTCCTTGATGACTATAACTCTCTTGAAACTTCAGAACTGCCCAATTCCTTTTGAAGTTGAGCAACTGTCGATGGCAGTTTGCGTAAAGATGACCTCCTGGTTTGTGATAGGTACAAATTGCAGTTTGATACGATGTGGATTTCCCAGAAGCTTCATGTTGATACTACCGTGACAGCTAGTATTGTTGTTAGAAGTGAAAAAATGATCTCACGTTAACATTTCCCCACCATTCATAAGTAGATTTGAAAATGATTAGAAAATTCAGTATGTATTACATAGTAGCGGCTTACATCTGTCGCTATCGAAATAGTGGCGTGTTCATTAAAAAGCCGATAAGCATGTATGCTTAGTTGCCGTCGTTCTTGGTTCGCTCAGTGAGCTAGGTAGTTCAGTTTCAACCGTTTGATTGCCAGTCGAGTAGATACCGTTAGTAGGACTGAAGTGAATGAAACCATATTGGCCGTTTGAATGAATTGGCTGTCAACTATGGAGGCTGTTGACAAAATTTGGTGTTACGAGAATATCAAATGAAAAGGTCTGAGCAACAAAATGTGCACGTTTGCACAATGTTTGCAGAAGACGTGCAGTCGGTACACCACGGGATGGATCCTTAAAGAACGCGAAATCGCATTTACTGCAAAGTAGAAAGATGATAGGCAAAATAAAGTGAAGCCCAATGTACAGGGCCAAACTGATTATTCATACTTAAGGCGTTATTCAAATGCACAGCTTCCTGGCATTTAGTGTGTAAATTTCTAATCAGCCATTAAATACTAAGGCAATTAAGCCCAAAGGCAACTCCAAGAAATTAACACATACCTTCCTATTGACTGTAAAACTTCACAGGATCGATAAGAAGAATTATGACGCCCTGTTATTTCTGAAGAGTTATAAACATTTTCCTTGCGACACATCATTTTCAGGTTTTGATGAACTAGTTAAATATCCCTAATCTTAACTAATCGAGGGCAATTTCGGATAGGCTTTTAACATGGTCAAGGACTAGGGAACAAACATACTTTTTGAAGGTTTCACTTAATGCAGCACGTTTAGTCTGTCAAAAAATCGTGCTAAAATCCTTAAAATCCAAGATACCAGAAACAGCTTACCACTAAAGGGTGGTAAGAGAGAGCAGATATAGCATTCACAATTTCGACTAGCGAGCATGTGAACTGAAAAGTAAAGATTTGCGTTTAGCACGCGGATGATGCGCGCAGTGCGCGTTACAGACTCAGCTGGGCTGACTAATAGCCAGAGTTGTAATGAGGCGCAGGATAACTAGCATTTGAGTTATTCTGAACCACATTAACTTTTTCATGTTTTTTTACCATTGACAACTGTTTAAAATAATTTTGGATAGAACATGAAGCAGTCATACTTGATTATTCCTATCAGTATGCTATGCCGTCTGTCAGTAAGAACGCTTACAAAAGGCATACCATTGATGCGTATGCATGTAGTGAGCTATTTACAGGTGATACCAACCTATTTACAAGACACATAGTCGGACATCACTCAGGTAAGCTACACAGGATCATCTATCCCTATGGCGGCTGGCTGGTTGTAAGTAAAATGAATAAGACATCGGGCTATTTGTACATCAGTTGTAGCCAGTCTGGTACAGTGGTTTGTTTTGTTTGACCAGCTACAAGAACGGCTCAAATGATTACCAGCAGTAAGATTACTGTGTCCCACCACTCAGCTGGTTATGTCAAAACATCTTCCGGCACCAACATACGTTTCCTAGTATGATTTTGATGCTGACTAAATCATGAACGAGAGGGAAGGTAGAAAATGCACTTAGTCTCCCACGTTTAACATTTGACCGTTGTATCACGAGCGTTTTATGCCTCCAACCATTCAAACCCAAGCTAAACTTATGGAGTGACTATGTTTATGAGTGCTCAATACAATTGGCTTGACTTTATTCGCAATTTACAGATAGACTGACTAAATACATCCATTTTTAAAGCCATTAAGTAGGATTTTCCAACTCCTTTTCGAGATTTTTAAAATCTATCTTTGTTATTTTTTTGGAGGGGTCTTCTCAAGCTAGCAGCTAAAGAGCAGAATAAAATTTGACATTTACCCACAGAAAAGAGCAACCTTTATTAGCAGCGTTTTTAATGAGACAACCTTCAAATTTAGGGCATCTGTAACACGGCGGTTTGGTGCTACCTGTTTGTTTTTGTCACACATGGTCGTTTTTTCTTTAATATAGATTTTTCCTTCTCATTTGTTTTAGATCCCTGCCCCGCTTTGGTTCTACACCCTTGTGTGTCGAACCCCCGTTGGAACCTACTGAAATCATAAACGGTGTTTGCGTCCCAAAACGTTTCAAAGTAGACTATCACGAGGATCAACACACTGGCCTCCTGAGCTCACATGATTCGGTTTTGCTTACCCTGAATGAAGACATTGAACTGCGTTGGCCATGGTTACAATTAATACTTTGTCCCACTTTGACGTTTGGTGAGGTTTTTTTTAGGTTTAAATCCAATTTTTAGATAACCTTATATGTTAATGCTGAAATTTATTTCTCGAATTGCGACCTTCGTGTTGGGTCTTTGCTTTCCATGGAATGCGGTGGTACAACTTCGCATCAATTGGAAGACTGCTTAAGCATATCCTTCTTGCCACATTTTCAATCTGTTATGGACTTTCTCGTACAGACCACCAGTGAATGACGATGATTTCGTTATTAGGCAATATTAGCAAGTAACACTTGTGCATTTTAGTGGTCTGAAGACGTTTATTGGTTTACTGACTAGGTGGCTGTTGATCTCCTCGCCAAAATTAACAAACAGCTTGCAAGCAAGCACGCTAACAATCAGTGACATTTTATGAAACATTGTGACTTCACAATCAGAAACGAACATTTATGTGTCTGAATAAAGATGGGGAACCGCCAACCGCTCAGGACGCAAAATGTTTGCACTACTTGTGCGGTTTGCGAAGTAGGGAAACATGACAGTGAAGCTACTTGAACTTGACCAATAGGAAAAATAGCCCTCACAAAAAGGCAAAATGTCAGCTTCTGAACAGCTCAGAGACATTACATTCCGGAAGACGCTAAGACATCACATTAAATTTAGCGGCAGAGATCTAAATTGTACCTTAAGAAGGCTTGAATTTGGTATACCCCTATAATTTTAGGACCACTATCAAAGAGTAAATACTAAGAATGCCTTACACATACACTTCTTTCTGAAAACCTTATTTACTAACTAGCACTCATTATTGCTGTGGCTACCAGTCTTAAACTGTGCGCCAGTTTTTGGTTAGCTCTTGTTGCCATAGTCATATCCACCGATTACGTTGAAACGGAGGGTGCTACTTCCTTTTGGGAGCAATTGCTGGCAGCGCTGAGTTGTGATTTGAATAGTGATTGTGCTATCGTTACAGCTACGATTTTTTATGGGTGATGGTGTCAGGAAGGGGATGGTTACGCATTAAGAGGAAGTAGTCCGGACGCACGAATACTGCGTACTTTTTTCCATGCTGAAAAAATAGTCATTTAAAAGTTTTAGACGTAGTTCAACGCCATTAATAACATCTGAAGTTATAACTTCGACTGACGAAACGTTGGTAAGCACCTACTCATGAAAGCTAACTAAAGACTGACTCCTCCTTCTACTCAGGTGTTTCCTCCATCGTCATGATGCTGGTCTTGTGCAGTCCAACCTACTCTATTCCGATCTTCTTCGTACTGGCACATTTTGGCCTATTAGGTAGGTTTCTTTTTCGTTTTCTGCACATCTGTTGTTCAGAATTGGTTGATTCCTGAGTCTCCTTGGAGTAAAAAGGCAATAAGCCTGATACACTGTAAAAAGCCTAAGGATATACTAATGTGGAAGAACATACTGTTCATTCAACTTGTTAGAGTAGACCACACCGTATAATCAATACATCATTGCTTCAAATGATCCTTTTTGCAAATTATTGTTGGCCACTGGTACTACTGGTTAGATTGCACCGTTCTAGCTTTCGGCTGGTTTTGTCCGCATTGATATCAATCAAGCTGTAGGTGCAGAACATTGTGGGTGCCCTTTGCGAGCGCGTGAAAAAAGCTTTCGATGGTAACATAAACAGATATCACAAAACAGTACGTCTGTTTAATTGTAATTCATCTTCTATCATGATGTCCCAGAAGTTGGGGCAGTACATATGTCAACACAACGAAGAATACCTTGCGTCTGTTAATACATGTGCTGGCATTCTGTTTAATTTCGAAAGAAATGTTTTCAATCGAACTACTGAGCTGGGCCACCAAGCCAACAACCGAACGTCGGTGCCACTCATATTTCGCAACGCTGCTGGACACTACGTTCTATTTCCTGACCAAATAGCCTAACAGCACCAGGAAAAACAGCCGTATAAACAATCAAATAGGACTACGCCTTTACTTCCCTTACCGTAAAATTCGTCAAAACAACAAAGTTTACGAGAAGGCTTTTTTCTACTTCCTTGCGATGAGCTACTCTTGGAGCCAGAGGTTGCAACGGAAAGCCTGGGCCCCAGAATTGGAGGTGCAGTTTAAATCTGAAGTTAACTCGGCAACTCTACTATGGTTTTAAAACAGTGCCATATTTTCAAATGGAAACGAGTACAGTTTAAATGTATTCTGGTCCAAAACCGACACTTAAGGACAGTTACTGGCAATGCATGCTAGCTCACAATCCAGTTACAAGCCAGAAGTGAAGGCACAATAACACTCCAATGGATAAATTCATGTTTGGAGAAAGGCTTAAGTGTGGACGACATCAGTTTGGCTTCAAGAGGTTTTCCGTCGAAATATGTGGAACACCAAACAAAACCTTACTGGATTGGTATATTCCGAAACAATAAGTTAGGTTCGCCAAATACTCTCATTTGCATATAATTTTGATTTTGATGACATACTCAACTGAATCCAACTGAATGTGTCGTTTATAATGGTGGCTTATAATAGTTACTTTCATCCGTATACGTTGCAGGAAAAATCTTTACCACACACCCAGTTTTATGAAGATGGTTTTCAACGAAACGTATGTGCAAACATTCCTCATGGGTAGATGCTTGTCCCACGGCCGGTTGTGTGATCAACGCTAGTAAACATAAGAATTAATCACTAGCGATTGGGTGTCAACAGGATTCGAACAAAAAAGGGAACTTTTCAAGTGGAAATAAAGATTTCTGAAGCACCAGAACAAGTGGGTGATTTATTAGCACTTTTTTCGGGCGCTGCATACACTACTTGAGCAATATGATAAAGTGCCCTTCTAGAAGAGTAAGATGACACGCAGCTTTATACGAAATACGGAAACCACAGGTCTTCCGTAGTGTAACTGTCTGCTACCTTCAGGAAACTGGGCTGAAGATCAAGAAGAACCACGCGTTTGAAATCTTCTATTACGTTTGGGAAAGTTCCACTGATTTTATTATAGTTAAAGCATATTATTAGCAATGGTAGTGCATTACTCTTGCCACATCATAGCGAACGAAAAAGAAACCTGTATGATTGATGAGACGAAACATTGTGCAAGACTACGGGAGTCTATGAGAGGAGCTTGTGGTTTAGAAACGGCAGATGCATATATGAAGTCAGGCCGGCGCTGCTGCCCAGATGAGGCTTACTGTACACTGAAAGGACTAAATGGGTTTCACCCATCTGAATGACTGGTTAAGGATATGTTGGAAAAGATGAATTACTCAATTCATATAGAAGAAAACGTTCAACAACATAAAGCGTTTCTAGTTTGACTGTAACAAGCCAACTCACTAGAAGGCTGCAAAAAATCCAAGGATTCTAGATCTGACCCCCTTTCCAGCTAACCCATCTATGAACTACTGGAATCACCGCAGAACAGAGCTGAAAAACGATTTTATTGGCATGCGTATTGCTAGTTTTCAGGTTGGTGGCTGGAGGCGACCAGCTCAAACTAACCGGACATCATGTCGATTCGTAGGATGTAGTACGTGTCAGCTAAGGACCATAAGACGGTATCTACCAATTATTCAGAGTGAGCCCATCAGGATGAAGCATTTTAAACTCAGCGCTTTTTGCACTATCACCAAGCTTCCGGATGACATTGCGGAAGATTCCCTGATAACTCTATAACTAAAATTTTGATAATTCTCCTTCGTCTTCATAGAAAGCAGTATCAAGCTATCGTGCCTTTTGGCAAACCATAATGGACGGAGCAGGAAGCCAACGACCGACACAGAGGTTGCAAAACCGTCCGCAAGATACAACGGGTAGTTAGGTAAATATGTAGTTAGGTAAAGACGGGGAGTATGTATCTTGTTATTTCTGTTCAGTGTGCACCATCCCTTGAGCAAACTGACACAACTACACAACGGTAATCAGCTTTCGACTGTACTGTTTTTTACTGGCTGTACCAAGCAAAGAAGTACTAGTAGGCACAGAGGTTGGACAGCAACAGAAGATCTGTGGTATTACCCCCTTTTGACTGCAGGCACTGCCATGGAGACACCATGGAGTAAGAACTAAGTTAGAAGGGTCTTTGGGTAGACTGTGGCATGCCGAGCTGCACAAGAAATTAGGCTGCATATCAGAAACGCTGTCTTTCTAGAAACAGTGGTAAACAAAACAAGGGTAAGTTACTAAATAACCAAGCAGACGAATGGATAAGTGGATTGCAACTGCCTTAGCCAGGGCAAAGGTGCGGTCACACGCGGTCGATTAAGATGGACTTTGTAAACGATAAGGGAACTGTCAGCTAGGGACCATACATTTGTGCTGTTTGTTGTCTTGCAAGTTTTAGTGTCCAGCCTACGTGAATTTTATTCATCTTTCGATTGGCCGAGTTGCCTAGTGATACCTTCGACTTATCCTGCTGCTCAGAAATCTCAAGAAGAATATGCTGGCATAGTGTGGATATTAAAAGGCTATTTTTATTTCCGTTCAAAGTAATACGGGCTAACGAACTAGGTTTGAACTGTTGCTGTTGGGAAGATCTCGGGGTTGCATAAATTATTCTATTCAGTTCAATTTATTTATTGCCCATGTGCAGAAGATTAACAAAAATGGTTTCAGAAAACCCATTATCTCTCAGGGCGTTCTTGTTCGTTGAGGAGAGCTTTTGCTCCACTCTGCCATCACAACAAATTTGTACCACCGTGTTCATAAGGCTGTGCATTTGATTCCGTCCCTGATGTGACGGCACGATATTGTAGCAGTTGGCCTATTGATCCGGCCGTCTAGGTTTCTACCGTGCAAGGTAGAGAACATTCCTGACGTCGTCCAGTATTGGGGAAGTAAGAATGGATTGTCAATCCCTCTTCTGGTGTAAACTAAATTGAATGATTGCTTTTGTTGAACTGCTGTCGGACAAAGCGCCTCTTCCGTTTTCACCAGATGACCCACTTGTCCTCAGATTTTACATACTCAGGCGACTGGTCGTCTAAATGAGATATAGCCGGCATTTGAGGTTTCTTTTTGACGGCGAGGCCACCGTAGAAAATTTTCATTTGATTCCTGGATGAAGACAATCCTGGTCCTGGAGCAAATGTGAACTGAACTGAAATTGTGCAAAATGTACGCAAACTTTGAGTGATAGCCGATTAGTCATTCTTTTGGAATTGGGAATGTCCATTAGAGACCTACGCATCAGGTCATGAATACAGTCCGATTGGTACAATGGTCATCAGTAAGGTAAAGCAAAGTTTTCTAAAAATGTTGAAAAGTTGGTTGGACCATTTTATGATACAAAATAATAATACACAATTAATGGTGGCTAATGTCGCAAGGTAGTTTAATGTTGAAGTTAAATCATTTTTTACTCAGGTGCTTTCTTCCTGCTCGTCGCACGGGCCATAGTACACCACAGCTTGAATGTTCGGCTTGGCTGGTGGCCTGGCCACCTATTTCACTCACTCGAACGGTTTGGTCAAACGCTGTTCGTGCTGCTCATCTGTACCTGCTGCATTGCATGGGTGAGTCTGTTTGACATTAATTTCCCCGCGATCCTCTATGCAAAAATGCACAGACTACGGGGTTATCTCATACTGGGAACTTGAATTCTGCTGCCGAGCATGTCCGACGTTATTCCTTGAAAAGTTGAAGTGTCAAAATGCTGGCTGAAATATTTCACTTACCATTAGGGTGGTTAATCATGGAAAGGGAGCAACCAACTTTAGGGATTCTCGCAAAAAACCCGCAGGCGTGGATGTCCGCATATTGTGGTCGTCTCATTAGTAACGCTGAATCTCGAGTGAACCGGATGCTTGCACTTTAACTTAGCGCTGAATGACTAATTGGTGGTCAAGATAACCTTTCTGTGCGCTTGGGTGCGGCCTGAAATAACCCAGAATGCGTTCAGGTAAATCAGTGTAGTCTAACCTCATCCTCTTCCTGGTCCGAAAAAATCAGACTTATTCCTTGTTGGTGATCATTAAAACCTGATATACTTTGACAACAGGTTAGATGTAGAGGAATAGCAATCGCTTCGGTAGTCTCAGCTAGAAAAATTAAACTGAAAGCAAAAAGTCCGGTCGTTGAATGCACGATACAGATTGATTTTAGGTTATGAGGTTAGGAAGAAAACCTCGTCGAAATACTCAATCATATATACTTGTCTGCAGTGAAGTCATACCCTAAAACGATTTTTGTGGAATTGAAGCAAAGAAGCAAACCATCCGAAACTTTCAACTTTGGACAACGACCACAAATACATGAGTTCTTTCTGTTTAGCTCAGTTAAACGTGTTGTACCAGTCTGGCCCAGGCACTGCTAAGTTCCCCACTCACTCATCTGGCTTTAGGAATGAGCAGGACCTTCTTCAAACCTCCAGTTATTTATCGCATCAAACAAGCGGGTGAAGGTCATTTAGATCAGCTCCTATCTAACACGTTTTCAACCACTGTTTAGGTTGGCACATAGAGAACTCAATAAAACCTAACAACTAACCTGTTTTAGGGTTTTTGTAAATAAAATAGATAAATTAGCCTACAAGAAAGTTAACGTAGGATGCATTCCTTTTTTCTGGCCAAACGAAATTCCGGAGTGTGACAGTCAAAGTATTCGAAAGTGGGAAGTAAGCACATGGCCAACCTGTTTTATGGGCAGCTGACGCCACCGATAGCTCAGGTTAAATACTATTAGGTACTGTATTATTTGATATATATTACTATATCATATATACCTCACTTTATATATTATATGACTTTGTACTATGGTGCCTTTTGCTATGCTAAACTTCATTATGTTAGTTTTTTATGGTGTGGTATTTTTGTAAGTATGGATTACATCGACCACTATTCTCAGTTCCTTCCGAAATTTGCAACTGTGGTTGTGAATATAATAGAAATCGACAAAGTCACCTATATATGTTGACCATGACCTGGTTTTGAACGGAAGGGGGAACGGAAAAAGAATCACTTGGTATTCGATTTTATCGATTTGCAATAAAGTAACGTTGACTGCCTGGATGTGCGTAGATTTCCTCGGGTTTGGCTTCTGTCATTATTGTTTGAATTAAGCGTATTAGGTTATAGGCGTCATCAAATTAGTGACTGCTTATGGTTCATCACTGTTAGGCACTTGCGCCAATCGCACCTGTTGAAAATCAAACGACATCGTTTAATTTATGACTATCAATAAAATATGGGACCACTGGGTCATGTATTTTTAAAGTTTACTATTGACTTACCTGACTTTTTCAGATACCCATTTCATAAACCGCAGAAATAAAGCCTTTTTACGGTCGTAGAAAACCGAAAGTTCCTTGATAGTACAAGATAGTAGAAACAATGGGGTTGTCGCAACCTCCTGAGTGAGGCTTCTCGGTTAAAAGGACTGTCACTTTTGAGCGTTTTATATGAATCTGCTGTTAATCATCTTGCATTTGCAGTTCCTTCTACTGTTAATCACAATCAAACTTTGGCACCCCAAGTCCAAATGGAGGACGGTCAATTTGAGTACAACGCAGCGGCTACTGGGCTTGATATCCAGGGTCCTCCGTGATCTCCCTGGATTATGGTTGCTTGTGCCACTGGTGCAGATTTTGTTTCTTGTCACATTCTTGCTTCTGGTAGCCGGCAATGTGTTGCTGATGCTTACAATAGGTGAGTTTCCTCATGGTTTCCACGAGTGTTTTCCAAAAAGGACCGTAGAATTAGAACCTTGAAAATGTATGATAATCCATAGGGCAATTTGAACCAAAGAGGAGGGGGTGTTTAGTTAGCCAGAATAGGCAATAAACCAAGAGAAGAATCCAGGTACTTTGTTGTCTGAACATAATATACTACTAATAAGGTTGCTGGAAACTCTTCGACCTGCCTTACGAGTAGCCCGTTTTATCTAGAAAACAACACATTGCGCTATCTTAAATATGAGTTGGCTTAGCGCAGCGAATTTATTTGAAGGTAACCATCTTAAACGAGAGATTTAGCTGAATTCATTTGAGTCTTGTGTCAAAAACAAATTTGCATGCAAATAAGAGCATGTTTCGACAACTAGGTATTTGTCCTGCTACTGAAGATGGTACAAATAGGTGAGTTTTTATCTAAAACACGGATGGGTAAGATACAATGTTAATCATAGTTTTCCCTTTCCAATTACAGTTGAGCCCGTAAAGCTTGAAACGACGAATTGCATTTCTTTCCGACTTCTTTTCTGGGTGCAGTATGGTCTTATTCCCGCCTTTGTGCTCTACATAATCTGGATGTTGAGGCTCTTGTTCGCAGTATTTCAAACGATTCCTACCGTGTTTGCCTCAGCTTGGTAAGTTGGTGTTCGTGTCATCTAGTCAGCCTTTAAACAAACTGGCTGGGTTGGTGTTGCCACACGATTCACATCTGTCAAATGTGTTCTCTCTGGCTATGCAAAGTCTATCAGTAGAGCAACAATGCATTCCGGTTACAGCTTTACTATGTGTTTTACCTGACTTCATTTAACTGTTGAGAGATCCGTTCAGCAAAGCTATTTGTTCTCCGAGCTCATGTGCGTATATAAGTACTGGAACCAGAGACTCCATGGTGTCGCTTGTATTCGCAACAATATTATTATTCATAGAAAAATATGCATTCCACAGACTGCCTCGTAAGCCAGCCGTAAATATATACATATCTTCCTTGTTTTTGGAGTACGTGGTTCTTGTTGGGAGCTACCTTCAAGAAACACAATACTTATATGCTGGTCTTGATGACTTTGCAAAGTGTACTTTATCGATACTGCTGACGATGGGAAAAAAGACTTTGAGGAATTTCCCGGGTAGTGACCTTCGTCCGATATCAGGATGCTTCTAAGCTGTTCTGTTGCAAAACATGTTTCTGTCTTGAAAAAATAGCGTATTCTTCGCATTCAGGACTTTATTTGGATGCCGGACGCTCGATTAGGCGGTTTGACACTTTTGCGGGCCACTGATATGTTTTTACCCGTTTTCTAATCCACGAAACCTCAATCGTGAAAGCCCTCCAGTTTGTGGAATAAGATATTCATTCTTTGACACCGAATCTTAGCCAGATAAACTGCGTCTTTTACACATGTCTGGACACACACCTGAACGTAAAAGGTTCTGAATGTGAGAAGGAAACCTTCCATTAGTTGGCATACATAAGATGGGATTGGATCGCTGTCCGTCAACTGTAAAACATGACGGTCCAGCCTGGAGTGGTACAAGAAACATTTAAAACTACTAGAAGATAGCCATTCTATTACTTGGCCTAGAAGCTACATTATTTTTGTTCACATATGCACACTGGGGTAATCCAGAAACAAGAGGTTTTTCCACACTTTACGTCGGTTTGCTTTTCAAACGGTCAAGTGTGTTATTGATTATCCATGGACTTTTTAGAGATTCTTAATCGGCCGGTATTCAGTAACCCATCTTCGCCTGCTATGTATATACGTTTGAGTTATTTTACGGTTATGCTGATAAAATGAGGAGACTTAAGTCCTCTTTTGTTTCAACTTGAATGAAACTTTGCTTCGGAGGGACTTCCTTTAACCGAAACGTTTAGCATCATGTGGATCCTTTGTAAGACTCAGAACTCAGAATGAGCTTTTGAAAATAACTGGCCTCCTCCGTTTTTGATGACTAGTCTTGTTTGTTTGATGTGAATGGATTAGCGCAACCCACACGTATCATCACTGAATTCAACCCGTAGGAAAAGCTTTTGTTTTATTAGACTTGCGGGATTCGGTTTTCTCAGACTCGATATCCCTCATTTTGGGATGGAAATAGTGAAGATACCATAACAGTGCCAGTTAATTTTTGTTGGTATCATGGACCACTTTTTCTTAATGCCTTCTGAATACCGTGAACCGGAGTCTGGAGGGCCGGTTGATAGCCTGATGCGCTTAGACAAACCAGAAAGCCAGTGGAGGTGCGAATCAGGTGCAGCCGACAAAGGGCTGCTTACAAAACTCACATGGGAAGTTCTAGGTAGGCCAGAAAATGGCACTACAAACGGAACTCATCTATCAGGGACAATGGAAGAACAACTAGTTAAATCTGTCCCAACGAAAACAATTATTCCATTGGAAGGTGTGTAGTCCAGTGACGTTCAGAGCTGGTTATCCTAATGGTTGGCTGTCATTCTCACTGGAAAAATACCAAGATTAGCGCTGAATAACCAATATGAATGAAAATCCTAGCTTGGGCATTAGATGCAACCTTAATATAATACACGAGCAATGATCACCAAAAGCACATTTAATCTTAACACTACAATCAATTCACCGCAACATCGTAACAACCGCATAAAAAATAGGTAAGTACTTTGGGAGAGTTAATAATTGCTCGCCGTAAACGAACTACTCATTCGGGCATGTCCGCATGATTTACCATGTGAGTGCAGAAAGTCTCGTTACCTGGTCGTCGGTTCAATGGTGTGGCAGTCAGAACCGTTCCCATCAGGGAAGGAAAAACGTTTCTGAAAGTCTACTGTCGTGGGTGGATTGTGGTCGTCAGGTGAAACTGGGTTTTGCAGTTGACCTGTATTAACAGGTGCGATATAGTATCGGAAAAATCACGCATAGCTTGACGCTCAAGTGGGCAAAGTAGTATTTCTTAGTAAGGGTTTGAAACTGTCTCACTAGCACTGGGGAACTGATAGACAGCGAAATATTGTGTACAACGGCCTTCAGAATTTCTCTCCAACATAACTCAGAATTCTGTAGACTTTAGTCCTTCTTTTTTAAAAGTGCTACTCCGGTCTACTTGAAGCTGCGGATTTTCAAGCGTGCTCAGACAACTGTATATTCCAGACCATTTGGCCTCAGGCTTGCTCTCTTTGCTTGCCTTAATGTGTAGCCGCTCAAAAAACACAGCTGTCGAGGACATGTCAGCAGCTTCAGGATGACTCACTCCGCCATAAGGTGGTGTGCCTGAGGGTGCAGTGCAGGATTCAAACGCTGATATAATCATTCGACACCAAAGAAACCAAGTAGGATGTGTGTTTTAAAGCAGTCAAAACATAACGAAAAAATTGTGGTTTTTAGGAGTACTTCATCTGAAAAAGGCATTGGGTGACAATGGCAGAGCTGCGCACACCATTTTAAGGTCTTCTAGATATTTGGCGGACAGGAGTATGTTCACCACCAGTTTCTGAACGCCGAGGGCATTGAAAGCATCATTACGCAATTCTATCGTTTCATTTTCATGTTCCCATTATTCAGCAAACATAGACTTTGGGACAAGGAATTTCTGAGTAATGGAGTTTAACTCTTGGTGATTCCCCAGAAGGACAGGAGATTATTGTAGCTAAACTATACAAGGGTAATCGAGTCGTGGACGGAGTAAACGGAGAGGACTGAGATACAGCTTAGTGATAATGGCCTGGGAAGTACACATAGCAGCAGAGTGTTGGAAGACGTGGGGATGACGTAAAAACCACCGCTGGTTAAACAAAATGAAAACGAGAGATTCAGCCATACACGGCAAGCAGAAAAAGCTAAAGTATCGGGCTGTGTACCCCACTTTATTTCTGCTTAGGCCTGGTTATGTGGTACGTTTTCAACCCCGTCGGTCGGTCATGCGCCATGCCTACCGAACTTATCATTCGATCGCTGGCTATTGGTTTGGTAATTTAAGATTCCCGAGGGTAGATCTGCCCTGTTTGACAGCGGAGTGTCACACTGCAAGTTCAGTCTTGGAACATTGTAGCCAGAAAGCAGATAAAAGTATCGTTGCCATTACATCACGAGCTTCTGTTTGCCGTTTTTATTTTAATTTCCTATAATTTTGCCGATAACCTCCCAAGACTCTTCAGCGCCAGGGAAATTAGCTTTCGCGCTGCATTTATCATCAACTGCATCAAAAACCCTGCTCCCACCATCTTTCTCACCCGGATGCATTGTGGCGGAGAATTCTATCATTTTCGATATAAGAAAAGCTTTGCGGGTGTTGCCACACACCTCAAAAGTCCTAAAGCGAGCGCGTAAACAGTAAAGCGCTGTCATTTGTGTTCGGTTTCTCAGTCGAGCTCGACTCATCAGGACCTGCAAGCTATTGCGAGCGCGTAAACAGTAAAGCGCTGTCATATGTGTTCGGTTTCTCAGTCAAGCTCGACTCATCAGGACCTGCAAGCTATGAGGTTGCTCGGAAACAGTGGCAAGAACCAGCTGAGTAGTTGAGTAGGTAAGTAATAAATCGAGTATTTAAGTCAGTAGGTAAGTAAGAAAGCATGTAAGTCGGTGAATAAGTGGGTAAGTAAACGGGTAAGTAAGTAAAGTAAGTAAAACAGTAAACGGGTAAGTAAGTAAAGTAAGTAATTAAGTAAGCAAGTTAGTAAGTAAAGTGAGCAGGTAACTTCTTAGCGCGTGAGCAAGAACTGCGTAAGTAAACTACTGACCTCAGTTCTCAGCGAGTTAAGAGACAAAGAAATGCGATCCGACACCGTGGCACACGTACTAAAATATAGAAAGTCGCCATCGGCTGTTGTTGTCTCATCAGTCAGCCAGAAGATTAATGCCACCAAACTGAAGAAATTTATGAAATTAACCGAAATATAAAGTGTTCCTTGTAAGTCTTTCATTAGAAACTGACAGTTGCGAATATTGCTTGGTTGGAGCTGTGTTGTGTTACGATATGTTTCGCAAGCCTTGCAACCGAAACAAGGCACTCAGCACAACTTGCAGGTGTACTTTCAAAATATCACAAAAAGGGAAATAAGTGCGAATTCGTATGGTTTGGATAAAGCGTGTTTCTGAATTGAATAAGAAATATGAACTCGGGATTACACACCGATACGTTGTGCGTGCCAGATACATCAATTCTAACATAAAAACATATGAAGGATGACAGGTTTAGTGCAGTTTTTACCAATCCCCACACGTCATCTTGATTGATACTTCTGTAGTCAATCTGGAGCTTCGTTTGCAACCGTTCTGCTATTTGTAATGTGCTGTTACTTGGTTGATCATCAACGCTATCCAAGTAAATTATCACAGAATGGACACAGACAACAGATGTTGGTTGGGACTGGCCTATATTCTCTTATGTATGTGCTCAGTATAACGCAGGGGACATAACCAGTCAGCGCGCCGTGATCATTGTCCGGATAATAAATGACTTCTGAAGTGTAGGGACAGCGCTAACTGGAATGTAGACGACATCCTCCAAATAGTTTCAAATGGATTCTATCAGTCAATTGTTAGACTTCACCCCATGTGGCTGATAATTTAGCCTACAGAATGTACACGGCTTCGTATAATTCTCACAAGAGTTGCTTGGATAACCTGGATACGAATAAGTGGTGAAGAAAACCTTCGAAGTGTTCCAGTGGGTCACTTCCTGCCGAAGAGAGAAATTTCCCTCTAGCAGGCAGTTTGAAAGTACATGGGACTTTTTCTTGGACGGGAAGAACTCTATTGCAGTGGTCATCATAGCATCATCTAATTGTATCCTTTACTGCATCTGTACACAGTGCTACTAGCTGTTTTCTTCTGAGTTAATGCTTGTGCCTCATATTGTAGGATTAGTAATTGATGAACCGCAAGTAGTCTGTTGACAAGCAAGGTTGGTTGGACTGGCCCTGTTCAACCTTTATCAGTTGCTGTGTTTCTTCCTAACAGGCATACCAAATATTTTCCATGTTAAATTTACCTGATATTTTCTGTACTATTTCCCCGTAAGATTTGTAATGACTCGTCAGACATTTACAAATATACTTCTAGAAGGCCATAGCGATTCAGTATGAGTTTAATGAACAGCATAAAACTTCTTCATGACATCTCATTTCCAGTCAATAAATTGCTCTCATGACAATTTAAGATTTCGCTAAACTAGCTTGGATATTCCATCAGAGCATTTGGTAACAGATACAAGGATTTGTATAAATGTTCCGGTTTTAAATAAGCATACATAGGCTTGCAGACATATAATGCCGACAAAGTCACCTCAAGCAACTACAGCTATAAAGCATAGAACAGCATTAAGAAGGTTTCGAAAGGTCTTACCCAAGAGTTTCATCTATTTTGTTTGTTTGTTGAAAACTCTGGTTAGTGAACTAGGGAGTTTAAGAGTATTTACCTGCGACTTGAAGGTCGCAAGGAGGGGTCAAGTAACGAAAGAATCCTCACCTCGGTTGCTTTCAGCACCGTTTGTCGCACGGTTCTGGAACAAATAAGTAGTACAGGGTTGAGCTGGCATCAACCAAATGAGCGCTGTCTGTTCTTATCATGTACCTGAGAAGTCCAGTTTTCAAGAGGCTTAGTTTATGCTCACGAATTCTCTCGGCTAGGTGCCAAGTCCGCTGCATAAACTGATAAATCACTGACCAGCAGTGTATCCCTGATGTTGATTCTGAGCCCAGAACTGCTGCTGGAATGTGCCATATTTGTGCTACACTGGACGCAGTTAAAAGATGGATCAGTGTTTCGGAAGCCTTGTCACTACTAAAACGCAGGAGAATGTAGATGGGCTTTTGTGTGGCGAACAAACGTTTGAGTCTCTTACGTTCATTCTTTGGCTTGAGGTGTTATTTTGTGGGCCATTCTGGATATCCAGTTTGCATTGAAATTCCACGGATAGGCTGCGGTTCGGCATCAGGTCTATCGTCGACACAGTTTCTACAGGCTATGTAGGTCAAACATTTGTCAGTTTCCTGTAGTATCCCATGTCCATAAAACTGTGGAATTGGTGATTTATCTTGACCGCACAGCACTTTGAATTTGTGTACCTCGTCTTCTTTTTAATGAAACACTTAGGAAGAAAAATGAGTTATCATCTTTTCATCCTCAGTGGAGCTGATTGCAGCGTGAGTGGAGTTGGACTACTGAAGAGAGTCTGGCATCATCAAATCGGATTAGTAACCGATGAAAGCCTAGTTAACAAAGAGTTTCATTGTTGAATCATGGGCTCAAGCATAACCATACAAATGTCGACTGGTAATGAACCGATAGAAACGCAAATTGCAATTTTAACTTTTTGGTGATAGATAGTGCCCTTCACTAGTGATTGAGATTGGTTGAAAGTACATGGTGAAATAAATGCCGGAATTACCAACAAAGTCACAAATACTCAAATTTTTCACAGAAATAAACAAGGATGATTGATAGAATGAAATGGTTCACATTTTGTTGCTATATTTCTCAGAAGCGCTATTGGAACTCTGTATTCAAATACTAGTAATTCTTACCGTGAACAACGTTTTAAGAGCATCTGTAGTTTTCGGAACCCACACTTCTGTTCTTAGCCGGCGGTTCCAGAAACTAGGCCGTTTGTATATTGGCGCACATGTGACCTTGTTACAATTGGTCAGTACGAACAAAGGCACACGTTTTGGTCGATCATGCAACTTGATCTGACATTAGCAACAGTGAGCAAATCACATCGTTCCACACGGTGCTGACGAACCTCGGATTTTAGGACGGGTGGGGTCACTAAGTTGTACACTAACAAACTAACTATAGGATGTCTCCCCTTGCTCAAACGATCTCCCGCCAAACCCGGTTTTGGCCCACATGTACCGGCCATTACTGATCGACTTCTGCTTTTTTAGTGGAGTTGGACTGCATCGAATTACTTTACATGCTAACTTCTATCATCGTAAAAATAACAGTTTCGGGGGTTTTCGGACTTGCTGTAGAGTTCTGAGCATGGCAGCCAGTGCGAAGCCTGCTTCAAACAGAGATGTTAGTGCTAATCAGCTTGATAACAGAAAGTTTCACATGACGAGTAGATCTACATTCGACATACTCACAAACTGTTTTGCTTCCCATGCTTTAGTCTGCGAACTATAAGTTCTCCCAAAGATATCACAAGTTTTTCCTGCTTTGCTGTGCCACGAAAAGTCCAGGTTGATTTTTGTGACAGCTGTTTTCGTAGTTGGCCTCTCGATATCGATCGCACAAAAACATCCCTGTGTACGTGACCGTCGTTAAGTCTGCTGTATGACCACATATACCTAAGGTTGCCTAAGAATACAAACATCAAAAACTTAAAATCTGCTTAATAAAGAAAGGAAATTCGTTAGCCAACTTCTTTGCATAACAGATCGAGATGATTTGACCTGTTTACTTGATGTAAAACCGTTGATCGAGGAACTACTCCCTTTGACCAACTAAACAAGTCAGTTCTTTTATCGCGAAACGTCCACTTAGAATCTCAAATGTCCTATCGTGTTGCATCCAAAATGTAGCTTTGCAAATGGTGTTTGGTAGTTTAGGCTGGACATGCGTGACAAGAACACCATGGAAGCATACGATCCAGATTAGTAGGACAACTGAAGAGTTTAACTACATCTTGGGACACAACAACATGAATTTGATGACGCGATAGATTACTGAGTTTTATGCTTTCACATCTAAGTTCCAAACCATGTGGTCATTGTCACGACCTGTTCACCGAATATGAGTTAACGCTTCGAGCGTAGTATGTGAACGCCTTAAATGTTTTAGAAGAAGGCGACTTAATTGACCAAAATCAAAAATATTTCAGTAACTAAATAAGTTATATACCACTCGATTATATGTGTCCCTTGTCCAGGTGCAATGGGTTGTCGAAAGATACAAAGAAATTCTGGAAATCTATGGAAACTATTTCGCATGTTTACACAAAATTTATCCCCTGATATCGTACTGAAACTTCCTCCACTAAAACCTAGGACGTACTTCTGACGTACTTGACGTGCTGGATATATTTCATTGATTTAATTTGTGAGCCACTTGCGACACATTTTTCAAAGCTACTCGGATCTTTGTTCAGCTTTAAAATTATCCGATTACAATTTCCAAATTCAACAGAGGCATCTAGCAGTGCTAAGGACATGTAATATCATTGAAATAACATTACTGTTTTTCTCCCGTCCTAGAGTGTGATAGCTCAGAAATCGAATTTTCCGCACTCTGTTTTGCGACGCAAGCTTTAATCACCTGTCCTCGAACGGTAAACTTGAAGCTAATTGTAGCCCACTTACACACACATTTAGCTTTATCCTATTTTTGTCATCACTCGATTCACCATTTGCCAACCCTGATAGTGATTTGTGAATATGCACTGATAGATAACTGGCATCTGATGAGTAGTGCCAAAGAATCAATAACGTAAACGAGGAGCCTAAACCCACTGTTGTTCATTACAATAATGCTTGCATCTTTCCGATTAGCAAACATTTCTTTCTAGTTTCATATACTGATCAATTGCCCAGCTAGGCCAACCAAGCCAGACAGGTTTCGAACAGTTTGGAAGCCGTCCATGATTCAGCCCGCGCTATTTAGCGATCGTCAATCAGAACCACTGTTGGGCAGTTGAAACATGTGGACTTCTTCTAAGTTCTAACTGGTGATCAGATTAGTGGACCATTTTTAGCTAGGGGAATTGCTCTTTGTGTAACAGAATCACAAAATACATGAAGAGTTTGTAGTAGCCTCTAAAGAGATAAGAAAGCTTATAGTAATCTGTAGAGCCCTCTCAAATGGGCTGACCTTGCCCAACGAATTCGTCGGGAATGATTATATTGTGAAGCATGCTGACTTGTATTTGAATCACGTCGACTGGTAGGGATGATGTAAGAACTTTTGTGCTTTGAAGCCCCACCGCACCACTATCTGTTTCCTTATCAGGACTTATCGTCTTGTTTGTCCCTCTAAACTAGCTGAACCTGAGGCATTCCTCTGGTATATCATGGACGAATTTGATAGCACGTATAGTTGATGCAACTTCAACGCATCCTTTGAATTAATCTTTACAAAGTAGACGGTATTATTAACTGGTAGACGTATACTGAAGGTTTACTCAATAATTCGATATGACCATCATTCTTGCACTCGTTTTTCATCATTCGAATAAAGGCCTATGACTACATTTTGGTCACAATTCAGGATGCGAATACACATGTATTATTCACAGCATTGTCAGTAATGATTGATTACGATTGTCATTCTACTGCTCATATTGGAATCCAACGGGACAATAATTTCGTCATTAGTACTATATCAGTCCCTTATCTGCTACGGCAGAGCTATTTAAGCGTGAATGATTGACACGATAAGACAAGAAGCCAATGTTCTGTGATTAAATTAGCATTCACACCTATCCCCTTGATTTTAGTGTTAGTTAATAGAAGCCCAGTTGTCTGACCTCATACGAATCGGCCTTTAATTTGTGTGGGCGTTTCCTCAGTAGCGGTGCATGCTGTCGGTTGATTGGACTGTTCCAACACACGGACAATCAAGTTGAATTGAACTGACTCACCACCTGTTGCGTATACTTGGAAAACGCCCTAACTTGTTTCACTGGCGTAGGTGTTCGCTGAAAACCGGCGATTGTGATGGTACTCAGAAGATTTGAGGCATGTCAGGATTGGTAATGGTGTTTGCCGCGCTGGTCAATATTCACACCCAAAGATGAATCGTAAATGCCGCCGGGAAATAGAACAGTTTTAATAAGAAGACGTCGTTGTCACTACCGATGAGCCGGGTGATGACAGTAACAAAACGTTAGGCAGCCGATGGCAGTTGAAGGCAAACAACTGGTTAACGTCATTAGAGGTGTATTCGAAATCAAATGATTTGACAAACACAAAATTGTATTTTTTGACGGCGCACTAACTGGGCATTTGGTGGTGATTGGTTTGTTGCTTTACAGGAAGCTGATGGTGTCTAGAAGTAGATTTTTCACAGCTTTTCTATTCTGGTTGCCTTTTGTCCTCTCAAGTGCATCGAAGTATGAAGCAAGTTAGTTTTTCTAGAACTAGCTCCCTTATGAACAGCAAATGTGATATCAGTGTACACGGTCACAATCAGAGGAGATTGGATGCTATGTGAATAGCAGGCTTTCGAAACCTTGGGATGAACTGATACCTGAGGTCAGCGCATTCCTCTGCATTATTCACTTCCTTTAAAGCAATTAGCCAACTGGCAGCTCCAGGAAGTTGCTCATCTTTCACTGGCTTCATTTTACGCCGGCGTGAGAAGGTTGCTATGTAACAGGCCATCTGAAACTATCAGAAGTGATTTCCTCGGATGAAACAGCGGTCTGCTTGGTCCTACGAATATTGCTTTCATATCTGATGACGCCACTTACCATGGTCTTTCGATTTAGCGACGCTTACTTGTTGCTCATAAGTAGCTGAACGAAATCAAACAAAAATGCACGCAAGTATGGAATTGTCGAGTCGATGAGGCAGAGCTCTGTGAGCAGACGAGCGGCCAGCAAATGTTCTTTTATGCGTCTATCAAAAATACCCAGCCACTAGGAATTAATTTAGTTGTCCATGCTTGAAGAGTTCAACTCAAAAGCACCCAGTCACCAGTAATAATCTGCTTACATCCAGTCGAAAATGTAAGCGGACCTGATTCCTGACCGAACCAAAATGCATCCCAAACGTCAGTTTTGGGTGTTAAATGTGGGTTAGAAGCACACTTGCACCTCGAAACACTAAAGCTCATCATCACGGAAATGACAAAACCACGCAGATTCATTCATCAGACGGATGTTTGAGCAGACCCAAACCTACATTTCTCCATTGAAGCGACCGTAGCTCAGTAGATCACCAGTGAAACGAGTATCGCTTCAAGTGCTTTTCTTGGGTATTAAAGTTATCAATAGATCATAGTAGGCCCGTCCGAAAGGAGTTTTAATTTTAACTGCTCTGAACAGTTATGCGTGAAGAAGTAGTGTATCGACCCGTGGTAGAAAAAGGCAATCAACATCTGGAACGAATTCTCTTTACACAACTAAACCTCGTAATCGGTATTAATGGCATTTCGCAATCACGGGGACGTTCAAAATAAATGAGCGTTGACGATTCGATCTTGACGTAGCGCCAGTATCTACAGGGGAAGTCATCCAACCCGCAAAAAACACTTATGCAGCACCCATAATCCTTTTTTTCTTAACAGCAATATCAGACCAAATTATGGTCCTATAATCTCTCTCTGCACAGAAGGATATCTCAGCAGCTAACTCATAAATCGAAATTTATGTTCTTCTATGCGTTCCAGGTTGTTTTGTTCCCTGGTCCACGTTTATCAAACTTCACATCGTTACTGATGACTCGTCTGTTTATAAACAGATTCCCAGGCGTGTTATCGCGCGGAACATTGGTAACTCAGGTTGTATAGATGGCTGTTTTTTGTGCGCTAAGCTGCGAAGTTCTATTTCAAAAGTTTCTTCAGCAGCTGAGGTAAAGTTCGTCTGCGCATACTCCTCACGGATGACGCCACGGATGTTGGCAAAGTTGTCCAGCTCAACGAACCCCGGGGACCTCGATTTCCGGGACCGTAGTGTCTTGGAAGAAAATTGGCGAAGATCCTTTAGTTTAATGATAGTAGACAAAAACACTGTACTCGCTTATGCTCATTTGACTCACGGAAAGGGATCTTTCGCCACATCAACTTAACTGTTCTGGCGGTCCGCTGGATTGAAGTATGAGGTAGTGTTCATAGACCTTTCAGGGGGGGGGGCTGACTGAACCTTCCTAGAACATTCCGATATTCATTCCGGTTTTCCATAATCACTGATGACGTATTCAGATCTCTTTTCGGTGTACTTGTAGCACAAATAGCCTCTTTATTGTGTTGTATCTTGCGGTTTCCATGCATATTAATTTGCAGACGATGAACTTGAATCTCTTCTTTGGTTTCAGGTATCATTCTCCTGCTGCTAGCGCACCATGTCCATTACGATCGGTCCTTGGCGGAATTTGCCAAAGGATATGTCAACAGGCATTGGGGAGCTTGAGCTTGGCTTCGTTGCTATCCATCTTAGTGTGGCTTCCTTTCCAGGTTCTCGCAGTACTCAAAGTACTTCTGGTCAGCTGGCCGGCGGATGACCTTGAGGGGTTGGAAAACCGCAAAGAACGATGTACCTGGAACATGTGGTGGAGAATAGAACATCGGTTGCGTCAGTTGGAGTCTGGTGTGTTCACACTCATAAGTAAGCAAGAAGCAACAGTTTTGCACGTTCCCGACCATCTTTGTCCACCGAATCGTGGGAAAACACCATCTGCATGTGTTTCCATGACATCCTACTTCGAGAGGCTTGAGAAAGCTAAGGCACCAGCGCAAACCAGCATGAATTATGCCAACTATACGCGTAGTGTTTCGCTATATCTTCATTACTGATGAATGCGGTGAGGGAATATTTGAAGGCCAGCTAATGTTAACTGTCAGAAACGAGAGACGAAGTCCACAGGAATGTATATTTAATAAACTGGCGTAGAAATTTGGTGGGGCAAAAGTAGAAAAGCACATCATGATAGTGAATTTCTGTCTAAAAAGTCTACGGAGAGTCTGAACGACGTTTTCCGTTTGGTTTTAAGGCAGAGGACTTTTCCGCTTATTCATACCTTTTGTGATACTATGTACTACGGCTTTTTTGAACATACTGAAATTAGGATGAAAAATTCAACAGCTTAGTAGCTTTTTACAATGGAACACAAGCCAGCTATGTGAAGTGTGGGGTGTGTTGTCTCCCCGGTAGAGCACTGTGTCCTGACTGACTTTCCAACCCCTCTGTTTGCTCAGTCCAGTTCACTTCAGCTGAATTTGGTCGGATTCCTAGAGGCACTTGTAGAGAACACATACCAAAGCACCAAATTTGCGACGATGAATGAGGCTCTTGTACTTCAGCGGTTACTAAATTTACCCATAAATTCATGGTTATCTCTGCCAATCACCTTAATAAATGCCTGTCTCGGAAATCTTGTGTATATTTACTACTAACCCAACCTGTTTATTGATTTACGAAGAAAATATCAGCTGTCAAAAATACATTGTAGGAAATTTGTAGGAGTAGAGAGTGGCTTTTTTCCCTCGGCACTTTGCTCAGAAAGTTGAGTCGTGTTTTAAAAAGGCAAATGAATTAATTTTTCTTATGGTAGACCGTAGAATAACTTTTAGGAAAATGAGTACTCATTGGGAGCTTGACCACATGGGATTTAATATCTGGCGAGATATCCCATTGAGAATACTGACCTTTTTGAGTCACGGAATGTCAGGAAAGATCTTCAAAGGACCTTAAGCAGCAAAAGGAGGACTCACATTCCAGAATGTGCTGTCGATGGTGAGTATGATGATGACAATGATGGGGAACGGTGGTCTCTACACAGGTAAAATGTATTGATGGCAATAGGAGGCATGTCCTGTTTCCAACGCTCATAACGTTCAAATATCTAAACATTTACACTTAGAGCAGACTTATATTACCCACGTGTTCAGAACAGTGTGAGGTATAGCTGTTAGACACTGGACGTCACTGCACCGGAGGATAAAGAGTCGCCTCCCAATCTGCTAATGATCAATGCAATTTTACGGGAGGTACACGGTTTGAAGATCACGCTACCCATACCGTTTGTAGTTTGGTGTCAACGAAGCTAAAGTTAGGCAAAGATATTATTGCCAAACATTTCTGGTTGCTTGGTTACGATTGATAGCTGACGGCCCACGGAAATATAAACTGTCTCTGATGTTAAGTAAGGTAACAATTGTTTTTTTTTACAAAAAATCAATGCCCTTCTCATTCATATCTGTTTCCTGTCAACATTGATTACCTCTATTTGGAACACATCATCTGTGAGTGCCGTCGTCCAGAACGATTGATGGGGATTCGGTGCAACCATGTAATTTAATTAACGACCGCGAAATATACATTGTTTAGGAAAAGCAATTGCAGGGAAGTGAAACTGCCAACTGTGCAGGCAGCTCAGTTGGGCCATGTGACAGTCGCTGTGAATAAATGTCTGGCGTTAATATGGAGGGGGGGGAGCTTTTCCATTCTACATCAATTATGTTCGTTGTCTGGGTAAATCATATTGTGAGCATATCCCATGAGGTCCAGTAAGTTTGATTTCATATCGTTTATATGAATGAACATTGCAAAAGCATTTTGACTGTGTAGGTAGTCCCAGGGTAGAAAACACAGAATGCCAATGGTGTCATCAGCCATAGCCAGGAATGGAAAGCAGTTGGAAATAATTTGTTCGCCAGTTAGACTTCCATTAATCCATCGGTAAAGCCAATTTTGAATCGAAACTCAGTCGCAATGGCATGCTCAGTCGACTATTTGCCACTTACAAATTTCATTCCATTTTGAAAAGGTGTTAGCTTCGACGACTGTAACCTGCTCAGCAGGTTTTTGGATTATGGGACTTAGGGTAAACTCAGCCTCGACCTACGTCCACTACATTGTTAGTATATTAGCGCAAGCTATCTATAAAAATTTACAGGCTGTTTCCCCATAGGTAAACACAAGGAGGTTGGTGTCCCTTCAAAGCATTACTCTATGTGACCTCAACCCGTTTTGCGCTAGCTGCTAAAAAGTGCTTTTCATTGTAACCAGTAATTTATGTCCGTTAATCAGAAGGAAACCTTGAACCATCATAAAAATAGTTATTTTCTAACGAGTTGCCAGAGAGCAGAATACAGGATCTAAGCCCCCCCTGCTAATAGGAATTTAAATTTTGAACAAAAAGATGCGTTTTGTTCCGAAACAGCACTATCAAAATGTTTTAGTTTCTATAACAGACTCTCCTTTACCACTCTTTTGGGAATGAGATTAAACATCCGTTCCGATCCCATATATTCCGTATCAGTAAACCACTATGGTTAAGAAAGTCCGAAAAGATGAACCCGGTCTGAATGTGTGATCTTCACTTGGTCTGTCCCCATCTTTCCTCGAACTCTTCTGCAAGACATGTTATTGATTGTATCAGAATGACACTGAACAGTCTCATTAAGTCAGTTGACTTAGTCGGTGAAGGACTTTCATAGTGGCTGTCAGCTTTGATCTAGGGCGAGGGGAGCATGACAATATTTACTGGAAAGTATCTGTTAAACTGTTTTATCACATCGTGACACAGAGAGCTGGGGGACATAATTACCTAGACAGTTACCAACAAATCAACTCTGAAGTACAAAACAGCCCGACCGTATCACTTAGAGATTACACCAGACGAATTATTGTAAGCGCCAAAAAACTCTGTAAAGTGAAGCGATTGAATTCACATGTAGCACAAACAACATCTGATTTTTGCCCGCGGATCTATTCATGGACTAATAAGTCTTTTCATGCTTCAATATCAACCTTTTTTATACACTCTGAAAGCCGCTTATCGATCATTTGTGTTGGAACCAAACAACAAACTGTAGTTTAAATGTCTCTTGAGAGTGCAATAGCTGCTCAAATCATGTTGCTTCGATGCATGAGTTTGCTGTGCAGAGAGCTCAGCGGTAAATCGGCCGATCTTTTCAAAGTTTACACCACATTAGTGACTTTGTGCAACGATCACTTCTGGACGTTTCGGTCTGATGGGCTACATTACATCCACGTCCTAGACAAATTGCACGGCTATTTTGTTTCCGTAATCCAGTGCCCAACTTCTCATATACGGAATATTGCTACCACAATGCTTGGGATTTGTATCCCCGGAGAGAATCAAGCCCATGAAACTGCTCAGGAAGCCTCATAGATGCGGAATTTTCCGCCTTGATTCAAATAAAATCAGACCAGTGGGTTGATTTGATGGAACATTTCGTCAACGTTTTAAGTCCCTGCTTGTATTCATGTAACCAGGAATACTAAGACTTGCCAAAATCTGTAGAATGTGGTGGATGAAGCGAACAAGAGTGAACTCAGTAGAATGCAGTAGACTACGTAATTCCTCTAATGTTAGGGAAAAACTTGATTCAATTTTAACGGAAAATTTCAAGTTTGTGCGAATTAAACTAAAAGAATCGAAGGAGCCTGAAAACAGTTTTTCTGGGGTGCTCTTCTACAGACACACTATATTGTACACCAATGTGGGTATTGTAGGCGGAAACTTTGAAACCGGAAAGTGAGGAAATGAAAGGTGCTGAAATACGTTCACATGATCGAATTGTGCGAAATTTCTCGGAACAATCTAATTGATTTATTCTTTAATGTTCTCAGTTGACGGACGTAGGAACGGCTTTTCCAAAGACAGGTTGGAGCTAGCTTTCACCAGAGAGGGTATGAAAACGGATCAGCTAACGAGGTTGTTCCGTTTGCCAAAAATTTTCATTCGAATTATTGTTGCTTTCTTCACAGAATACCGTACAAATGCATCTTTGATTAATGCGTTGCATTTATAAATATTAGTTTTTGAGCTTTCACACACAGACCTGGATGGTATAAACCATCTCACTTGGTCTGTTGTCAATACAAATTCAAAACACTTGTGTTTTCATATATTTCTTGGCCAGAGAGCTGATTATCTTGCTTGCTTCCCTAACGTAAGCCTTGATAAGTATTTGAAGATCGAAATTCCAGTAAATGGGTTTGAAAACAGTAAGCAAGGCTAACAGAGCTTGTGATAAGTAGTTTCCCTGTGCGATTACGTCCTTTGCTGACTTCTCAAGTTCCAGCATTGACTTATTCCAGTAACCACTTTGCTGTTAGTCCATTAGCCAGCGTTTTTGTTCGCCAAAAAGCGTTGCACAGAATTTCGAAAGATTAATTTTGTGTAGAGAGTTTGACGTTGCTGTCGATTTACTGCATGTAAACCGAGCGAAAATGGTGAATAAGATGAGGAAGTGACTTGAACCTTCTGAGAATGGCTGCCTTGGGGCGTGGTGGTACGGACAGATCTAATAAGTTTGTGTCCAGTAGCAGACTTCAGACTCTGATTGATTCAGTTGGATAAACCTCACCACTTAGCTGATTTCTCATTTTCGACCAGGAGGGCAGGTCTTAAAAGCCATTTTTGAGGGGTTAACGTAAGAAATTAAAAATTCAACGTATTAATGAATGGAGTTGCTGGATTCACATTCTTAAAAGCCAGAGTCGTGGTTATTCATATCTAGTGGACATTCTTCGGGCCCACAAGGCGAGTGGAAGTCTTGGAACGTGCCGAAAATCCTGTGTCTCGGAGGAGTGGACAGGCACTTTTTGGCGAGCTACTTTGCGTTAATTTACGCTGGCCGCTACGGTCAGTTATTTTAAGCAATGTCAGTATACCTTACATTACGGGTAATAATTCCATTTTTACATAAACTGGGTTCCTGACGGCAGTTTGTCTTCCGTCTGACAGACTGGATTAAGATGTTTTTCTGGCCGGGGAAATTTATGCTCCAAGACCCATCGTTATTTAACCTATTTATATATTGCACCTCGAATCTCCAAAACCATTTCAGTTGAGGAGCAACATTCTTTCTCCAAATCCTGGACTCTGCTCAACCGAGGTTTCTGTGACCATCTATTCTCTACCGGTTTGGTCGAACTGGTGCGCTGGCCGCAGTTAATGTTCGGTCTTGCCAAAATGGGGAGCGCTTTGCTCGGCACATGCTGTGGACTGCTGTATTTTCCTGTGGTAAGTAAGGCTTCTGTCTGAAAAACCGTTCTTGAGCTTGACCGTTGCACTTTTGCATGTGAATGTAAATGGCTTCTTTTGGGAGATAG
This sequence comes from Clonorchis sinensis, assembly GCA_003604175.2. Taxonomy (NCBI): domain Eukaryota; kingdom Metazoa; phylum Platyhelminthes; class Trematoda; order Opisthorchiida; family Opisthorchiidae; genus Clonorchis; species Clonorchis sinensis. Next base: position 131,945,888 of record CM030369.1, on the reverse strand, counting down.
ATTTGGTTGGATTAGCATATCAATATAAAGTTTACAGCAGAAATTTTCTTATGGTCAAAAACGAACTGAAGGTGCAGTCACCCCCAAGAAGATTCTCTTGAATAAATTATCCGTTTATTACAAAATAATGGGACTTTGAGAATACTAAGGATGCATTGACCGTTATCCTCGTTTTGTGTTACCAAGCCTTGTACGTTCAATAAAACACCATCAATAAGGTCGCTAAAAACTCTCTATTCATCTCCTTAGTAACCTTATGAGTAGAGTTCCTTCAAGGTGATGTACTGTCATATCTCAAATATCGTACCAAATGAAAAATTAGACGGCTTTTGTCCAGCACATTTACCTGAAGAAAATCAGTAGTGAGATTAAACTGGGGTCCAGTTAGGTGTTTGGATGAAACCAACTTACAGGGCAACTGAGCGTGTCTCACGAAGCCCTGTACCCATTTGTTATCAGTTCTAGAATTGTATGGCTATTTTGACGATGTGGTCAGCTGCTTGTCCTAGAAAGAAGGAGTGGAGCTCATAATGTGCGCTTCATAGACCGTCGTGTTGGGGAGATTGGTTACGTTATTACTTGCCTGGCTGAGTCTTAATACTTGTTTAATTTGGCTACAACATCACACGTTCACTGATGGATGTGCACACAACAAGGTAAATAATGGAGGGATATCGGTGGGAGTGTCATGTCATATGTAAGTCTTGCGAGACAGCACTGCTCATGGTGAATGAATTTCGTGTTTTTATTGCCAAAATTGTTAACGAAAACCACATATATGAAGCGAAACAAAATGAACACTAGAAATGAGGAGTTCTTGCTGACTTTTTGGGAGGGAATGCAACAGTTACATAATATGGTTACACAATACATACTGCGTGTCCATCGAATGAATAGCCAAACAACCACCTACGAATATCAAGGTAAAGCAGAGAGGGTCTTTTATTTGTACAGATGTCCTTCCTAGTAAATAATCTCTCATAATACAGCAACTTGTCTGCGCGCATTTTCGATACGGCGGTTGACTGGATGAGAGGGCTGGGTGCGAAATCCTCCTCCAACTCAGAGGTTGGAGAAAAACGGCGTCGACAGGTTCAACGACCTGCTCAGAAGTTAGGTCACAGTTCAGCTAAGAATAAGAGCCCAGCGTGACATTTGTGCCAGTTACAGAAAAATACATTTCGCACCCGGCATCCGCAACACCTGTGTTCAAAATAGGGATGCTTAGATTTAAGACCAGAGTCGGCTGGTTATGTGAGTTCAATGGGACCTTTTACCATGGGTTCATCCGAGGCAAAAATACTACTCAAACAGCGCTGATCTCGCGTGTATTTAAATGAATATAGTTCAGACAGAGAGCACTAGCTAGCTGGTACGATAACCCTGGCGCTTTACTTTGGTCACTGGGACGCTCATTCTCTGTGTGCTGATTGTAGGCTGCACGGGTGTTACTCAAACAGTATTGCTGACGATACTCACCCGGTTTTGATCTCTCGGAAGATCGTTCGGCTGACTGGTAGAAGTCATTGTGCAGTTATCTGATTTCAATTTAGGCGAACAGTCACTGTGGAGTGCTGAAGAGGTTATCGCATTGTTCGCCCGATTGGCTAAAATAACATCGACTGTACTTTCTTCACACCGCAACAAGCGGTCACGCAAACGCCCTTCCCCAATGGTCTTGGCCATTGGGAAGACTTCCATATTCTGTTTCCTGCTTCAAAGTATTACGATATTTTTAAGGGTGGTATTCACATGGACGCTTATTGATAAACAACAACATACGGCGCGGTATACCCGTTTTTTGCTCAGTTCAGTAAATTCGTTAAAACTACTGTTGCACCACCGTGGGAAATAAGGGAATTCTAAACTGGACTGTAGTCAAGGTGTAGACAACCTAATATCACATAGAACCATAGAATTACGCAGAGAGTAAATCATTATGTCACCATTCCCACTGGTTTCTGTGGGAGCTGGTATATCACCATCCTTTTCATTTGAAAAATCCCGACAATCCTCAACCTCAGTGACCCAATAGTAGTTACTATGGTTTTAGTGTAGACCAAAATATCACTTGATGTTAAGTGTAGTGGTCTTGAGCACCACGCAACGAGACAAACTTGACGTTCAGTGGACGAATGCGGACCTGTCCACGATCAACAATATACGATTAGACGTAATGCGCTACTCGTAAGGTTGCTGCAAATTCTTCGACAGCCGGGTTTCAGATGAGTCTCTCGCAAAACCAAATTGATTTGCAAATGAGTGAATGTACGAGCACGTGTACCGGATACCTTACTCCGCTAGCATCAGGATGACCTAGGGCGTCCTCTTGCTTGCTAGGATTGTTCGGTTGAGTACCTGTTAAACAGAATCGTTTAATAAAGACAAAGTAGATGGTCAGTTTTCAGGTGACTGGCTTGGGATGCATAATAAGTAGGCGTCCATATTTACTGTTTCCACTTGAATGTGGTAAGGCTTCCAAAGGTTTGTCTCTTGTGGAAGTCTGCAACGAAAGGAGACCCTATATACGTATTCATACTGGAGTATACACTTGTGATGTCCTGATTAGTGTACTTTCCACAGCGCAATCGGTCAACTGCTCGCCTTCTGTTGTTGGCAAAAGTTCTTTTTCTTTTCGCGTAGAACTTGCCACCGTGCCAAGAGGTTAGGTCAAACAATTGATCTAGAGATGAGTTTTCGCCATCCTCAGTACCCTGGTGCACAAAATAACGTTTTCTTCCGCAGGGTATGAAGTTTACCAGATGTGCCTATTTCTATAAGTATTTATCAAAATATTTCCCAGTGAGCTTGCATCTAAAAGATAACGGTTCTAGCTCAGTGAAAAAGCGGGGTAGCTAGCCTGTTTTAGGACCTGAAAGGCAGGAAATCCGTGCTGTAAAGCAAGTCTAGTACACAAAAGCGCACAATGAAAGTTATCAGGAAGTTCCATTAGCTTATTCTTGGAAAGTTTGCGGGTTAGATGGAAGTAATCCAGTTTACGCATCCACGGTCGTGTGCGCTAAAATTACTGTTGTGAAAAACGCCATGATAGTCTCTTTTTCAGTATAGGGGTAGCAGTTTAGAATTTTTGTAATTGAAACAAGCGTTTGGAGAATCAGACGGTATCCAACAATTGTTAGTTTATTCTATCTTAGAAGTACCACTGTACCGTGAATTTTTTTCGGGATTAACAGATTTTTGTGATTTGCGATAGGGGTTACGCAGATTGTTCCGATATCCTCTGGATACTACGTACATGGTCACCAAATTCCGATGATGATACGATGAAGAACGAACCAAACACCTTGCCTTACCTGCTGTTCTTTACAAAGAAATGGACGCTCAAGTTGATATCTGGGGCTGAAATTTTAAGTGACCCATGAAAGTTTATAAAAGTTTATAAAAATTTATCTCGTCAAGCCTACTGACGCGGTTATTTCGTGAACCAGATGAGCTCTTACCCTGAGTGGAATCACTTCACGTGGCTAGTGATTGCATCCATGTGGGATGTAGGGGACTGCATCTGCCTAATGAGCCTCAAGAAGGGTGAAACTAGTCGTGGACTTTTGAAAAGGTTTCAGTAACCTTATGAGTAATGTGCTACGTCTATATGCTGCATAGAACTAATCAATTTCTCATCTGTTGGAACAGATGACTACAGCCGAATTAATCGAATTATGCTCGCCGGTGGCGCAGTTGGGAGATATTATTGACACTAACAATATCACCTGACGAAATCGGATGAGTAGGCGTACAAGCAGACCCAGCTAATGTAACAATGGACGCGGCTCTCAGAACAGTTGCTTGGTTAATTATATCAATGAGGACTGGCAGATTAATCAGTTCCGGCTGATTTGGCAAGATCGACATGTGAAAACAGCCTGAACCTGTGGACCTCCTTCAGTTGTAACGAACGGTTTACCGAGCATGCTCAATATTAGGTTATATGATTCCTCTTGAGCGACAAACAGAAAATGTTTTTTCTGGGCCCAGTTCTATCCGGTGTTGTTTGACAAACTGAAGAAGGAAGACGACCAGAAAAGAACAACTGCAAGGGAGTAAAATCGCATTAAAAGTATAGTTTTCGTTTCGTCATACAAAATCATCGGAAGCACTTGAGAGACATCAAGATAACGGTCAATGGAGATGGTAACAAAGATGAAATTTGTGATGGGTAATTAACAGATATGTCATTCATGTGAACACATGCATGGATAAATGACTTAATGAGGAATTTTCTAAAGAATGTTTTCTATCGTTGCATTTCTCCAATGGCATCGCACTGGCATTCAGCTAATTCCATATTAGCTTCAATGTTTTACTGATGAAAACAAACAAAATTGGTTGCGCCTGAGGAGTCGGCAGTAAGCCATTAACCTGTCAATCAGCTAACAAAGAATAGCGTACCACTTTTCAATTGTGAACTTGATTTCCCTCTACTTGAATTATTATCTCAAGAGTTTAACGTCCGGATATGCACCGCAGATTAGCTCTACTGAGAGCAGAAACTCATGTTCAGCTCTTTGCTTTGGTTCAGAGAAATCACAAGCAAACTTCTGGGGCAAGAGTAAGACGCGTTAGCTCAGATTTCATCTTTTAAGTGAAGTTTACCCATGCTTAAAAGCCCTGCAGCGCTGTACAGCTGTTTCATCCACAGCGGGATTCATTGGCAGTGCTCAACTGAGGGCTCCCTAGGAATATCCCAACCCACTCAGCTAGTGGATGGAGACCACATCTAGAACAAAATTTCAATTTCTGCCCCTACTGATATCAAGCGTAAAGAGAGCTGTCTAAAACAGGGTGATCTGGATACATGTTTAACCGTTCTGCAGCTACTTGAAACCGCTCCATATCAATCGATCATTCTGATACATAACTCAATTTGCTTTATCTTGATTAAATTACAGAAGCCACCGATGATTCTTGGATTTTCAGCCATTTTTCTTGGAATGTTCATCCTAAGCTACGTCGTTGCTTCGACTGCAATTTCCAACATGCAGGTGAGTGGATTCTTGGAGCTGTCTCTCCCAAACATTCTGTTCCGTTGTATTCACGAACCTTGGCCGCCAAGTGATCATGGTCTGAACTACGAGCAACCAGTTGCGGATCACGACTGACTATCATGAGCCAGATCTCAGCAAAATGTCGGGGTACAAGACATAAGAAAATTATGTGCAAGCAGCTCAGCAGCCTTCAATTCAAATAGAAGTTTTACTATTCGGTGGGCTTCTGAGCACAGATCAAATGGGACTGATCGTGTAAATTGTCATCTCCTGTGGAAAAGAGAAGGTGATGGATAACGGAAAGATAAAGATTTCAATCACAAGCTTGTCTGATTCATCTAAGCAACCGGAACCTATTCAGTTGAGCAGAACGTTATTTTGCCAGAGTTACAAACGTCGTAACCTACAACTGCAGTGCAAGTGGCGACAAACAAATTAGGTGCAGGCTGCCGCAACCATACATGGAAAAATGGAAATGTTGGGTTCGGGGTTGAGATATCAAGTCACTCCTGATCCAGACCACTTTATGTGTTGAATGGCTCATTTACAGCACGAAATAGACCAAATGAGCAGTTTAAGGATACAAATCAGATCGAAACTTTCAACCTATATATCTCGCGCAACGATATTACACAGTCCAGATGGCCAAAATATAATCGCTCTTATTTCCTTTGGGCTCCAAGTCGTGGAAGATTTTTTTGGAACTGTTCAGAAAACCGAATTAGTGGACAAAATAGGGCAACAGGCTGTCATTTTAAGCATACGTAGATTGGGCCTCAGCCATTCTACTTCCATAGCTTTAGAGGATCTGATGTGCATGGGATGTCTGACCTCTTGGCATGCCACTAAAAAGTTTGCACAATAAAGTTGCTGGAACTGGAGAATCAAATTTCCAAAAACAGGGCAGGAAGGGTCTTGGGAAGGAATCGGACACAAGAAGTTTTCTGATAAGGCGAACATTATTATTTTTCGGTGTAATATTCTGTGTAGCAGAACACTGATATCTTTCAGTTTCCTTCTCTGACCCGCAATGCACCCGATTGAATCGCGTATTGGCCTCGTATATTTGAGCCCTTCAGTTGTGTTAAATTTATTGAAACCCCTCTAAAAATGGCTAATTTTCTTCTTGTTAAACTCAGTAGTTAGTGAATGTGCTATGCAGATTTTACTAAGGGTTGATATGAGTTTGCCTTTATGCACCTAAATGTTCATTTTCAGCATGTCCTGTCAACAATACTAATTGCATTCGCCATAGAAGAGGATGAAATATTTGCCAGAAAAATCTTGAACGAAGAAGTCCTCGTTGGATTTCGACACGAGATAATAAAAGTGAGTCACCAGTGAGGATAAGAATGTTGGGGTTTTGGATTTAGTTTCCCCTACGACTTTGTAAGTATAAGGTACATTACGGCACCTTACCTTTTCGCTACTTACAAAATATAAGTAATGGGTCCAGAAATGCAGGCTCGCCGACAAATCTCGAGGGGTATACAGCTCGGATCAAGTTCACTACCTGAAGCATCACGTATAATCTATAGATGTGGGAACACTTGGTACAGAACTCCACAAGTTCGATGGCCAAGATTCGCCCTTAAGATTCGCCCCTTAGATTCACCCGGAAGACCGGACATTAAGCAGGACAGCGGAAGACCGAATGTCCAACTGAGGAAGTTCACCAGCATTCCAGACGAATCACGAATAGGTAGATAGATAGATCTGAGATAAAGCTGGGCTCGCTGTTGGTGGATAATCGGAGTTAAACGGGTAAATTTGTTGGTCAAGCAGTGTGGTTCTCACCATCTTGACAAAAGGGGATATTATTAACTCACACCGGCTAATCAATATGCGGCGAACAAATTAATGTTCTGAAAACCTGGTCACGAATCCCGAGTAGTTTGCCACTGGAGTGCTACGTTTTAGGCCTGAGGAAATAACCGACTGAACTTTGCTCTCTGTTCATCAGATGTAAAAATTTTTCTCTCGTGTGCGCCGGGAATAATCAATGCCATTTTGTTACTAGTATCGTGGTTCCCTGAGTATATGACTGACGTTGCAGTTTTATGACTAGTTGAGACGGAATTATTCTATCGTCAAGAAGGTGTTCCGGGTAACCTGTTTCATTCAAGGTTCACATATCTAATATAATGTTCGTTTGCTTTACTTTGGGATGTTTATATGCCACATAAATGGGAAACTTTTACGTAAAATTCAGCAGTTACTCCGAAATGGCGTGGTCTTTCCCAAAAACACATTTTTAGAGTTCGCAGAGTAGTAATCTTAACCTGACTTTACCTACATTTTGTCAAAAATACCGATTCCGGAACATCCAGTGGGTTGGCGTGAAACTGTACCCAGTGAAGGTGGCCTTCTTGATTCTACGCCTAAAAATCCAGTTTAAAATTCCAGGAAGGGCGAAAGTAAATAGTTTTTCTCTTCCGAAAATTCTTATAGGACAGAATGACATGAGGTCTGTTTCCACCGGGATACACTATTCATCATAATGTTGCTTAAAACCACCTGATAACTCACCACCGGTTTCGTCTTTGTTAGAGTCCATTAGGTAGGTGGGGTTCTGCACCTTCCTTAGCCTGCCTTTCCACTTGAGCATCAAACGTTATGATTTGATTGATCAGGTTCACTGTTATAAATGGATAACATTTTTAAGTGGCATTTTAAACTGGTTACATTTTTTAGAATCTCTTCTCTGAGTCAGCACCACACAAGTCAGACACGATGAATTGCACTGAAAATTTCATTGCACCAATCAAAGGACACAGTTCCTTTCAACGGACAAGAACAGCAAATAGAAAGCAACGAATTATTCAAGTATGATATTTTCCAAACGTTCAACGGAAGTGTCCCACACACCACTGACGTAACAACTGCAGCCGCCAAAGAAGGTATTTACCCACTCTTTTCCCCCCACATTGTCGGAGATTTAAAAGTAATACTCACGTCAATTTTTAGTTCCAAATGACCATGTTTGGCTCGAACCGCAGTTTCTCTATTGGTTCTTACCACTTACATTTTTGAGCTAGTAATCTGCTTATCTACTTCTCAATATAACAAGCAAAGCGCATCAACACCTTTTCCATTTAGCACTTCGACTACACTGAGTTCATTCAAGTTTTTGTTTATCTAAATTCGGAGCTTTAGGCGGCGAAGTTCGTGAACTACTCTCGGTAAGTCTCCCTGGAAGATTCGATATGTGGAGGTGATTGTTCAGCAGACCTAAATCTCGTCCGAAAGTGGGAAAACACAAGTACAACTTTTAAAGAGATTAGTCCACAGGAAATCTTAGCGTCGAACAAGTCATGCTAGAGTTGCGCGCAACAAGAGTTCAGAATAACGATGAGCTATATTAAGGGTGATTGCACTTGACAATAAAAAATGTTTAGTTACAAGATGGCTTGAAATGTTTTCTGCTTTCAGTGGGATTGATGGAGGAAAGTCCGGGCGAACCATATCTTGGTTTGAAGTCAAAAAAGTTATGATGTGAGCCAGTCAAGACTTGTTTCCTTTTGATGAGTCTGCGGGGCAACACAAACGAACGACATGCTCAGTTATTTACAGAAATAACAACGTTCTTACTATTATGAGAGCAGCAAATATCTGTGGTTGTATTTACCAAGGGAAGGCCAAATAAAGTCACTTGTTGGCAATATATACATGTATATATACACATGTATACATATATACATCTGTAAAGCTACTCATAGACTTCTACGTCAATATACTCAAATACACACCCTCTTGTGTGAAAGTCCGCAGTTTCACCGTTTAAGTGACGTTTGCTTTTTGTGCAATTGGGTTTTGTCAAATCTAAATTTTACAGCTGAAAATGCAGTTCTATCTTATTTTTTTAGGCTTAGGTGCTCTTGGCTTTTCTATTCCAACTGGAAGTCGATTCGGGTTTCTCTGGAGAATAGGAGGTTAGCAGATTAGCGTTGAAATTGTGAGACAACGCACATATGTGAGGTCCCGAAGTTCATGGAGGTAACTGTCCAATGATATAGGCATATGCAAATGTAGACACCTAAGCGCTACTGCAGTTCTTGTCACTTCGAATGTACAAGGAAAGCGATACTGGCTTACGACACTGTGGGTTGACTGTTGAGGGGGTAAACGTGACCAATACTAGTTACTGGCCCTCACTGTATGGAGAAAAAATCAGGAAACAGACAGGAATAGACGCTGTGCATACACCCAACTTTGCAACTAGGTGTGTACAAGAACCATGGTAGCAAATGCCAAGACTAATAGTATACCCACCACATCGCTGTCCAAGAAATCAAACCCCGTTAATTTTATCAGAAGTTGGAGCGTGCGTAATGAATAGTTTTCTGTGAAAGCGAGCAGCTCGAGCTCTCCGGCAGCCCACAGCCGGTTTCACCCTTCTTGGGGCTCATCAGGTTGGCGCATTCCCAGAGTTTCCGTCAACTCCATGCTCTACTTGAACCTGAATACACTCTTTTGGCTACCAAGTTATTTTTCACGAGAGACATCTGGCACGTTGCTGAATCTTTCATCTATGATGTAGCTTATACTTCTGCTTATTTCTCTCCTTGTTCGTTTCCAAATCTCTCCAATTCCGGACCAGTTGAACACTTATCATTAGACGATCATTTTATCATCTCCTTCATCCCCATCAATTGAGTCTCAACTAGACCAGCCATTATTGACGCCAGAACACAGGGTAAACTGAGCGTCGATTTCGGGAAAACCTAGTGGTTAGCCTTTCAATCCAAACTTGATACATTTGTCAGGACCCGCATGAAAATCTTTTCGATACAACAGTCGACCAGTTTTTCAAGCATCATCCACCTATCATCATCTCCTACCGACTTTACGAAAAATGCATTTTGAAACAATAGGGTTTAATAACTCCGATCCTGCCCTTGGCTTGAAATGTGGATTCGGTGCCATGACTGACACTAAAAAACGTAGTTGAAAATTAGTTCATCTGTTTCGTGGTCACTTCAAAACTAAACTCAAATTTCAGTTGAGAAGTTCCTCATTTCAACTGCATATTTAGTTCTATTTCCCATCTGTGTGACAACACTAGGTTTATTCATCTTGAGTTTGCATGCAAATACAGTCTTCCTCTCTGAAAAATTCTGTGTATTCCAACCCAAATTGATCGTAAATAGTGTATGTCTCGGTGAGAACTATGACACTGAAGGTGAATCTTAAAATGGCGGTTTCAACAGCTGCCGGGTTACTTAAACAAAAGTGTGAAATGTACCGTGCGGTCATCTGGTTTCGTTTTCCCACTATTTCACTTCTTACAGTGTTTTACTTCGATACAGAATGGTATCCGGTCCAGCCCTGTTAAAAATCCACGTCCTGAAATATCATCAATTTGAAAGGTCTAGTCATCTTAAAATATCAACCACCTAAACGGCACTTTTATCTCAGAACTTAAGAAATTTCTGACTTAAAACACTTCACACTGCATTGCTAACCGGGTAAAAAATATCTGATTGGCACAAGACCTCTGTTATTGCAAAATATCCCTCGGGAACCGGTCTCTAAATATAAAGGACAAAATGAATTTGGTCCGAGGCACTTTGTCTGTTTATTCAGACTCAGCAAAACTGACGCCGTTCATTCAAAACTGGAGTATTTGTCTCGTCACTGAGCAGTCATTGGCTTTATATACTGACCTGTTTTGTTTGTGAAGTCCTTACTTCGAGACAAAGCAGTTCGTGTTCGTTTGCACATCAGGAGGAATCACCAGACTTCATTTGTGCTCTTACTGCAGCTCATCAGCACTGCATAGTATCGACTGTGTTGGGTTCCGAACACGCGAACTAGACACGTTTGTTCTAGCTAACCAGGACAGCCAAGTGGGCTAGATTATGAACAACCATTTCGACGACTCGGCGACCTCATTTAGGTGCCCTGCATAAGTCGAATACCATGAATGCAACTTGTTTCAGAGGTGGGACGTGGAATCACCCCTTGAAAAAACACGTTTAACAACAATCATCTATCTATCTAACGTCCACGAGTCACCTGTATTCACCTGTTGAAGAGATGTTCCTGGCCCGTACACATCTCAATCGTGTGTTGGACGTTACACAGGCGGTTTCTGCATCTGTCCTTTTGCAAGGCTTACACTGATCGTAATTCGGTCTTCCTCGAATAAAGCTTTACTCTTCCATGCAATTTCATGTTATACAGCAGAACATATGAGCCAAACAACAACTCATAAGAAAAGAAAGAATGATTGTGCGGTAACCACTGATCTCGTGACAATTTATACGCTATCCATATCATCAAAAGCAGAAGTCCAAACATGCGTAAATTTGAGGAAGAGACGAAAACGGGTTATTATGGATGCGTCTGTGAGATCTTCTGGTCCGATCTGCTTCCCAGACAAGCCGCCATACTACGTCATCTTCTCCTTTTGCAACTTGATGGTTTTTATATCCAAACTCGCCATCACAGACAAAATAGACATAGGGGATAATCATACATTTGAAGGCGATTCGTCACAACACTGGGCTCTATCGCAGACCAGTTGCAGCGATTTTGTGAAATATGACAAAAATGCTAATCAATTTTCAAATATCAACAGAGAAGCGATGCAAGTACATCGAATATTGGGCTAGCTTTTGGGCCGTAGTAACCATGCGCGTAGTAACTATGCCCTTCCAGGTCTAACACAAAAGGAATAAGCATTATTTTCCGTCCAGCAGTTTAATCAGTAAACTGTCAGTGAACCTAAAGTGAATTAGATCAATCGATGAAAAATCGATTCCATTTCATGTATTTCTGCATCTTTCACAACGGTGATGAGAATCCAGAATAATGATCATAGTCTTGTTCTATTTGTAGCCTTATCAAAAACACAACGACGACATTTCCACTGGAATTCTGACAGTGGGTTGAAATAGTGCAACGAAAAACACGTTTTATGGGGTGACGCAAAATTTGTGCCCAATTAATGTTGTTCCAAATATAAGATTTTCTACAGTCCTCTTTCAAAATGTTTCGACTAACTATCAAAAACACGGGTTAAAACGTTGCGTACAACTAATCATTATGTCGTTTCATTAGCGCACAACCGTCTGTTTAGTGCAAGTGTACTATTTCCGGGGTGAGTGTGGTTCTCTCCAACCAGATGTAGGACCGAAAATCCAGCAGACTACTGTTTGGGCAAATTGCTTTTCAGCTCTCTTCTGCATCCGTACAGTCTGATTTTTCACGCTTTGCTCTCCATGCTCAAGCCACCATGCTCCCCTCTTCTTTCTCCCTCTCACTGTGTTTAATCATGACTGTCATACTGATTTGGTTTGTGGGGTTGTGTGGATTGTAATACTGGACTTAGTGCGAACAGCGTCTGTCAGAAAATTTGGCTGGTTGTGCAAATAGGCAAAAAATCGTTCGTCAGGAGGAAGCCTTTGGCTAGGTTTGAGTCTAGCAACCTGACCGAACTATTGGGTGGCGTAAACTGAGCTAGACATAATGAGACGGTCTTTTTCTAGGCTAACCTATCACGTGATCAGTACGGTCGAAAGAGGCCGGCTATTTTTAGCATTAGACATTATTGCTATTTATTGTCATCATGCTGGTCGAAGTCTCCTTGCTTTTCGTCTAATATTTGCAGTCAAGTTCATCCGCTTGACTTTCGAGCCATTCTTACTTCTCTGACTTCTAACAAAGTTACAGAATAACAATAAATGAAAATGTATTGTAAATTACAATGCAACAGACAACTCAAAGAAGGAGCTGTCTAACAGTGAGTCCATAGAAAAGTTGGTCAGGATGCTGCAAACTCATTTGTCCTTGAACAATAAGCTCAGTGCAATCTGCCACTCTGATCTGAGAACACCTAGAAGAATTGATGATTCTACGCAGTGACCAATCCGTGTGTGAATATTGCAAGAAACCGGTCCCAGTTTTTCAGAGCAAGTGTTGGAAGAAGCACAATCTCGCACGAACGATTATTAACACTAGAAAATGTTAGATGTATAATGCACGTAATTGTCAGGGGACTGTAGCTGTCTAAGGTACTCTCTGATTCTGAAAAAATTTATAGTGTCATTAAATGTCTCAAGCTTCTATGTTGAATTTTATTTCTCCATCACTTCGAGTTTTCTAGGCTAGTGTATGATTTGTACAAACTACTGATGACCAGACAAAAAGAACGGATAGAATTTGTGAATGAAGCTTGAATGGATTGTGTTTAACCAGCAACAGACGCCCCTATCAGGCCCTCTTTTTTCTTTTCTAAAAATGTTTGCATGTACCCATTGCAGTTTTTTTTGATAACTATATCCAGCCACATAACTTTTTCAAGTTTTCGACAGATCACTGTTTTGGTAAACATTAGTTCCTTCTTAGTTGGAACTATCGACCTACAGAAAAGAAATATTTTGGTGCTTTGCGAAAAGCGAAAATCGAGCGATAAACGTCCTCTGGTCCGCTAAGTGTTTAGAAGAATGATCCACCGCTTATGATGTAATTTTGTTAATCCATATTTTTGAGTTCACCGAAAAACAAATACTTTTGTGCATCATCACTTCCTCCGATGAAAATTGATCACTATTTTGGAGGAACCTCTTGTGATCAGATCGGTTGCAAAACGGGGAGACACATGACAGACGTCTAACTTTACAGTCCTCCGCAAAAGCGAAGTACACAACATTACAACCATATCTTATGGCGAAAAAAGCCTCACTAATGAATGGCAAGACGCTATCAGAAAATGGTTTTTAAGCTGTCATTTTGTGAGTGTCATTAATTTTGAGCAAACCAGTTTTTTAATTTTTCCATTGTGCCGAATCGTGTATTCTAGGCAAAAATGTTCAATCGGGATTTCGTCCTATAAGTGAAACCAATCTATGCTGAAGAGCCAAGAAGTACTGCAAAGCCATCCTACGCCTATTGGGATCATCAGCATTGCGTAACTCAGAAAGTCTTGAACTTGCAGCCTCTCGCCTATTCGTTTGCACACTTAACCATTTGACCACGTGTGCTTAATCGCATATAGGCAGGATATGGTATCAGTCATCCTCGAATCAGTTCAAGTGGTCACGTATTGACTGGCTCCTTGCGTGTCGATTTCTCGGATAACTACTGTATCTCGGCACGCGGCGACTTCAGTGAATACAAATGCAAATATGCCCTCCACCAGAGGGTGGCATGATCTTAAAGGAAAGAATTACGAAAAATACTATTGATCGGCGAGAAGAGTTCAGTCTAGACAATCTGGATGGCTTAACAAGCTGATGACACTGTTTCATCTTTCTAGAAGTTGGCTCACTCAATCGTAGAAGTTCGTTTTGAACTGTACTGCGTCAGACCAGTCTCACACTGAAAATTCTAAGCTGATGAGAGACGAGAATGTGTAGAAAATAAGAAACGGCCTTGATACTCGTGTGTTACTGATTCTGGGATTAAAAGATAGCTTCAACTTTGACGCACCCAGCTCAGCTGGTATCAAGTTCCATCTCGCTTTCTCAGACACCTTCCTCCTTTGCCATTCCAATTACTTTCCCCAGGGGTAAAGATGAACATGTTATTAGTTTGACAGTGATTTAAGGAGATGTGGTAATTTTCAAAAAGATTTCATCTTGTAAGTGAAGTCAATCTATGCTGAAGAGCCCAGAAGCACTTACACCTGTTTCATCCTTACTGAGAATCATCAGCAGTGCGCATCTCACGAAACCCAGAGTTTCTGACCACAGACCTTCCGACCAGTGGTTGAACAGTTGGATATTGGCGTTCCTAATCTCTTTTGAACTTCCAAGCTGAGACACTGGTTCATCAAATGCAACTCCCTAATGGACACGAACAGGTAATTCATTTCATCGTTTCGAGAACATAGTTGCTGCTGAGCACGATCGATAACAAGGCGCGCGTGACAGCAAAAATGGAAAATTAATATCATATCCGTTCCTGATTCCTTAGCAGTCCATAGCCCAAATCATTGATCAGTGGTCTCAGAGTTTTGTACATTTAACAGAAAATGTCAGTAACTATGTAGGCTCAGACAAACTCCTTTTGAGTGATAATTTCCTAGTTTTCATAAAGTTGGGATGACGGAATAATACTCGGTGACTTTAATGACGTTGAGCATTCAGTATTCCGGACAGCTTTTGATGCAAGAAGTTCACAGGTATCCTGGACTTGAATAACATCCTGGAGAAGGTTGTTGGATTACTTTTATGCACAATACTTGTAGACGGTTGCGGAAAGTGTAGAATTGGAATTTACGTCACTCTTGCTTGAACAGTTCTCCTCGTATTCTGTCAAGCATTTGTGCTGATTGGTCCATCCCTAAGAGGAGAGGCACTGAAAGAACCAGGATACTGACACCAGGATGGCGGAATGGCGGTTCAAAAGAGAATAACGTGAGTACAAATTATGGACAGCGGGTTTCTGTCCATATGTGGGTTTGTCTATTAACGAACTCACTCAACATAGTCTCGCGTAGGACAGTGTCACATGGGATTCGCAGTTAACAACAGAACGAGTTTTAAGGTCATCAGCAGACCCAATCGATGACCAAGACTTTTATCGAGTCATGTGGGCGGGGTGGGTGTGACTTGGTGAACTGCAACAGCCGTGAAAAGCACCCTAGGCATAGAAGCCTATCTTTAGTCAACCCTGTCATCAGGTCCATTCTGTCCCAGTAGCCGCTGTTTCCCCTGAATTTTTTTTTACATCTTTTCCTCCTATTCTCTTTTTACTTTCCAGCTTCAAATATCATGAGATCGCTTTTATAAGAATTCAAACTTTTGACCACTGTGCTCAGATGTTGCTGCTTGCGTTTACTAGCACTCAGTTTCTCGATAGATACGTGTTTGTGGTCCTTTAGTGCCCTGCCTGGCACTTTTATTTTAGTTGGCCTCAAGCAGGGCATGGAAAAACTATTCAGGTATCCAACATTAGGCCAGTACAAGGAAAGTGCTTCGATGTCACACGAGGGGCCAGACAAATCACCTATTCTGTAGACACACGGTTTAGTCTCATTCAACCAGTCTCATTTTGCGCAAAAGCTGCACTGGTCTTGAGAACACAGAATCTCAGCTCACAGTCAACCGTCGAACAACCAGCCATCGCGTTGATGAGGTAGCGGCAGTCTGCACAGCAGTCACCAAAGTAAGCTCATATCTTGGACATTTTACCCATCGTATCTTGGTGCGTACTCATGCTCCTTAGCGATAATGCATAGGCTAGCCTCTGCAATCCTACTCGCCAGTTTATCAGTTACACACTGCTCTTCAGTATTTGTATGTCCTAACAATACAGTTATACAGAAAGGTGACAGTGGAGAAAATTGGTCTGGTGTTTTGAGGCTTTTCGCAACAAAATGTTCTACATTGAATGGACGTCCATAATACAGAGACTTGAACGTCGAACGAACACCGTCATACAAAAGGGCAGTTTACATGGGAACTTTCATGCAGGACTTAGAATAACCGGGCGCCATGACTTAAATGCACACGGCGACTTCAGGATCACCTGAACTTGATCTGGCTGAGTTTATTCACAATACTTCGCTAACCTCGGAGCCCAAAAATGATGCAGAATATGAAGTTTTGCGTGAAAAACATCAGGTCCACTATGCTGCACGGAAGCCGCATTGTTTTTCTGGGATTCCTGTTTGACGTCCGTTTTCACCATGAGTGACTGAGATTGTAACAAGTACATATCCCACAACGTAGCAGGCTGATCTACCTAGGCATATCACGCTAAACTATGCTTACCTTGACTTAGCACAAAGACACGATTTGGGACAATATGAAGCCAAGTTAAACCTCCGCTTTTTAAGAAGTGGTGTGAGTCAAAGAATTGTATTGTCAAGGCTACAGTTATCACTAAGAATAGTTAGGCTGCAGCTATTTTCCCCTACCTGTTTCTCTGTCCTACAATTTACTTGTTGCGTCTCTTCAACAGTGCGTGGCAAATCCAATGGATGTTGCATTTCGCTCCGAATTAGACAAACTATTCACTGCAGCCCAATCATTGCTTGTATGCCTGAGTAGGAGTTTGTTGAATAGATTTCGCTAGATGATCATTTATTCTGCAGCTGACTACAGGTTCAACCCTAATTTGGCTTTTATGGACCCGGCCCATATTGTAGCTTTTTAAAGGATGGGTGAATCGTTTTGTTGTCAGCGAACAGAAAAATCCTCATTCCATTTTCTTCATTTTTTTCACCACTTATTCGTGATGCGAATAATTAACTGACTCCGGAACACTGCGAAATTCTTACTTCCTTATTTCGCGGCCTGAATGAACAAAAGAATTGAAAGTTTTGTTCTTTTTAATGACCTGCCGCTTTGTCCGTGAATTAATTTCATCAAACCAGTCGATGCTTCTCAGGCTTGGTTGCCGGATACGTTCAGCCTAGGGTTTCCGGAGTTAGTTTCCTCATAATAGGTTAACAGGCTGATTCCATCTCAGCGTGTTTATTCATTTATTTTAGTTATTTCATTTCACAGTTGGGCATTAGGTATTCGTAAGTTCAGCTTCCTGCTTTGTGTTTGGATTAGTGTGTGGAGATTTGATTCCAGTTAGATCTGTGTCCCTCACCTATGGAAACGAGTGAGAATTTGTCGTGTCTCACGCACACACCTTTGTTCAATTCCTCAGCTGTGCGAATCAGTTGTTGAGTGTGATGGACTAACCGAGGGATCACTTTCGTGTATGGCCATCCGATAAGTCCCATTAAGGTTGTATGAGTGAGCTTCTTGTGATCTCTTTATTCGCAAAATTAATTTTTGACTGCTACATAAGGTCACATTGTGATTACTATCAGTAATTTCTCTTGATGAAAAACAGTCTCGGTAGCCTCAACTGGAGGAAGTTAACGCTGTAAACTTTGCTGGTAATGAGGAATTACTGGTCAGACTTGTCCAGTCTTCTGACAGCTTAGCCTACTTTGTCCCTTCCACTTAAAGCGGCAGCTTAATACTGAGTTGAAAAATTCACCTCAAAATACATAATATTTGATGAAACATGTTACCATCATGGTCATGGTTTACTACACAGTCCATTACGGCAAATAGATTACTCCAGCGTCTTTGTAATTCGTACTTGTGTTTGCAATTTTTTTCATAGTTTAGCCCACGACTGGGGCAAGATATGTTACGAGAAGCGGCGACAGCCATTGACTATGTGCTCTCATTAAGAATGTTTCTTGTGAAAGGTAAAATATTTTTAAAAGCTACCAAACGAATACCCAAACATGCTGCCCGGTCTAGTCATGATCTCCATCTCCCTAGAAATGTATTCAATGATTTCCATCAGATTGTTAAATATGACCTTTGAAAATGAGGCAGCCTAACTCAGAGAACCAACATCCGACATATGAAAAAAGTCGTGAGCTAGGCTAGACTGGTAAAGGTTACTTTACGGGCTGAATGTTACACGCGCACGTTGAACATAAGTTGTCTTTTGATGAATAATGTGAAGTTTGTTAGCAATTGTTCAAAATTATAGCCTCATTGTCAACACGCTTTGGTTGTATCTTGCGGCAGTGGCGGGGGAATCGACCCTTCAAGTCTGTTTCCGGGCCAATCTTTTCTCTCGTGTTGCGTGTTGTTGGACTGTTCATTTCAGTAGTTTACCTGGTGAGATAAAACAGCCTTTCCGGCCAGAAGCCAACTACTTATGTCTAGTGTTTCTGTATAACAAATCTAAACTTGTAATGAGGTTCGGTCATACGTGAACAAAAAGCATCCCAGCTTGCGGGTAAGCATGGCAAACAAGAGTAGTAAATGAATACCTGCTTGTTGAGCCTCACAGGTTTTGTCGTCATTGAGTGTGCTGCTGAGTGAGCGCTGAAAGGTCGTGACGTTTGCAGATTAGCTGTGACTCATGGCAAACAAGCCATCCACACTAATACTAATTCGCAACATCGCTTTTAGGTAAAAATGTTACGCTGATTCCACTGTGGCCTATTTTGGGAATCGAGGTTCGATCAAAAGACATTCGCATGCGCGAGAAAGTTACGATGTTCTGTCCGTTAACTGGAACTGTGCATTTTATTTGAAGCTTCGGGAACGAACTATTATTTGGTCAGTAAAAATAAACCGGTCCAGTAGAAAAAGTGGATCACGATTGATCGCATGTATACTTTTGTTACCACAGCTGGTCGTAAATCGAACGTAAATTACATCTGGTACTTTTTGTTTCAGTTTTGCACCTAACATCTGGTCAAAAAGTTGCGATCTGCATACATATATTGCTGGTACATGACTTGCTTCGGCTGGATTACTTTACCATTCAACTCAGGAAAACTATGATACACTAAATACTAATCTGGAATGACAGAGTTGGACGTTTTTTGGGTGTTCCAACTTGTTATAACTTAAGGAATGCACAAAATGTTTACATGGAACTTGCAGACACATAAAGCCAGAAGAAAAGGATACTTTAGTCATGAAGTGGCTTACATGGATTTCTCGTTTCAAGACCTTTTCTTCTTTACTTAGAGAAGTGAATGTAATAGCCCTCAAACTCAAACAGTTTTGTTCTTGTCTCGGAAAAATTAGTGCCGCAATTTGTTGAAGTTGCCCAATACAGTTTCGCCGATCTATTCGTTTTTATTGTGTGTACTAGGATTTACAATGTTCTCTGCACTGATATCCAACTAATCGATAAGTACGGATCAGCCCCTATCGATCCATGTCTCAGTGACACAAAAATACAATTGATTATAGCGTGTGTTGTGGAATTATTAAGTCATAATAAATCATTGTAGGATACGTTTAAATCGACTGAAATGATTTCTAGTTGATCAGCGAAGCATGTGGGAAAGAACGTAATTAGAAAAAATGGTCACCTCACTTCATTCATTAAAAAAACAAGGATAAATGAAAACATGCGCAAACATAATTGGAACACTACGTAGGAGTAGGTACGCATGATCCACTAACAACCTGATATTCATAAATTTATCCGACAGGATGACACGAGAGAAAGGGGACTTGTGCGACTGCAAAGTCATGTACAAGAGGGATATCAAACCGATTCCATCCACGTAATACAGTGCTGGAATTGTGAAGCCGGATAAATGATGAAACTGGTGGACAGCTGGGCGTAGCGACTGTTGAGCATGGAAGAAACACAAATTTTTCACCCAGGAGTTCTACTTGGCTCCACAAACCTATAAAACCTCCGCAGTTTTATTTCTTATCGTGGCGGAAATCTCTGTTCAGGCGAAAATGCGGGATATGCGGAACATCGCTATGCAGAGCTCCTAACCATGTATTATCAACCCGCGATGGCCAGTAACTGTCTGCCATCTGGACAGGACTGATCAACAGTAAAAAATGAACATGCCGATGGGATTCCATCGACCTAAACAGAACACACACATGCAAACATGAACCTAAGTAACCAGAGTAGCGCACAGAGGGTTGGTTGTGTCAGTGTTGTCCATGTGGTTTTGATCATTTTTCCCGTGCTGAAGGTTGATCAAACTGATTAAGGCGTTGTCAACTACTAACCTACTCACTTTGGTACATGCAAAACTCAAACTACGTGCGTTGTGGCTTCGATATGGATACTACCAAACACTCTCTAGCTTAGCTTGTGCTGGTGTAGAACCTGAGGATGATTACCAGCGAGCTCCTGATAACTGTCAGGAGGCGGACCCGATGTTTTATTAAGTGATACCTGTAAAGCAGTCGACTGTAAAGCACATCCGCTTCTTAAAAATTGTCGAGAGTGTCCAAAAAGTAGGGTTATACTACTGCGTCTTAGTGCTTGCGCTCTTATAGATTTTAGCACAGATGGGGCGGCAGTTATGCTTTCGTTAGCAGTTTTAGTTCCTTCCAGGTCACGTGATTTAACTCCTTCAGCAGTCGGTTCGTTCGCCGAGAAAGTGGCTTACATCCAGGGCATACACAAATATTTTCGTCGGCGGAACATTGTTCTCCTAGTATAATATGTTCCCTATGGGTCGGATGCAAACGTCCCAGATATTGCAAAGTCTATTTCGAAGGTCACTTATACGACTTAGCTGCGATGTCATATGTACACTGTTGGAGGACACTTTATGTTGATATGTATCCAGGGTTGGTTCAAACTAGTTCATATTAAGTGACCATCTCATTGGTCTTGTCAGAGTTAAGTGAGACATTGCTGTTATGGCTATTAACTAACGTTTTTGCAGTTTCCGGACACGGCGTTTCGCTCAGAATCACAGGAGATTTCTCTTGGTTGTTTTAGTGGGCAATTTACAGAACACTAAAATGGAGATAACAGAATGTACCTGGCTTTATATGTCTCTAGGGTACTGTATGAGTGAGTTAGTTAGATTAGTTAGATTAGTTTGCTTCAAAATTAACCAAATGCTGCAAAATGTCTCCACACTGATAGTAACAAATCAAACATTGTAGTCGGATCGCCGTTTAACGTCGTACTGAATACTGTATTTCTTGTCTTTGTGACAATCATCCATTTCTTCGTTTCCAATAGGAACCCAAGTATAGTAGTTCTCCTAGTGACAAGCCTTTTAGTATTCAAAGCCTTCTTAGGGGGAATTGCTGTAGCGCATGGCCACTGAGACTAAAGGAAGCGGAATGCAGATAGAAATAGCTAGCAAGGCCTATTCGTTCCTTGATAAGAGGGCCACGGACTGAAACAATAACGCAGATAAACAAATTTGCATAGCGCGTCAGTCCGTCTAAACGCAAGCATTCTATTCGCGTTTTATTCTACTTGGGAGTTGCACTTTAAATCTCGCAAGCGTGTAGGGTGTACCAACTTGTGCGCCAGAACTATTCAGGTTATTTGAAGCCGTCTGTAATACAACAGCGTCAAATACAAAATGAACTGTATGTTCGGCTTACTCGGTATCTGGTAGCGACATTTACCCAAACTAGTCGTGTTTTCAACCTACAAACTGCCAAGTAAAACCTCAGGTCACCGACAGATCAATGCGCAAACGTCCGGCTGGTTGGATACAGTGGTGAATTCTCGGGTGGCCTGAATAAAGCTCCCGTGACTGCCAACAAATCAGAAGACAGCCTAGTGTGCTGTCGGTCAGAACCATACAGAAGAACAAAAAGATGCTTTCCATTTTGGTTGTCAATGTATGACCATATGACCTCCAAGGAAATACCATTTCCATTTGGTTCATACTGTAGTCCGTTCGGCTACATTTCGTTGATGAGTTAGAGACCTGATCAGGTATGTCGGCTACCTATCTTGACGCCATGCTTTCCGCGTACAATGGCCTTCCCGTGGCACTTCCCGATCAAACGCTTCGGGTTGTACCCATCGTAAATGCTGCCTTTTAGGATGTTCTTTTAACCGTATCCCTAGGGAACCTGTTGCTGATGTTTGACAACCAGTACGGTGCATAAACCACGGTGCTGCAAGGAGTGTACGTAGCTTTAGCTACCTCAAGGGATGGTGTGATCCTATTGCAATCTGATTATGTACATGTAAAGTCTCGAGCCAAACAGTTATCATGTTCGCACTGCACAAACGTAGGTTACCTCGACCTATCTCGACGTACTTACCTATCTATTTCCACTTTGCCCAACAAACCGCAGGATATCACATTGCACTACTGTTACTGCTGTGATGTTCAGTCCAAGTTGACTCACTGGGCGTTCTTGAAGCAGACGCCTGGGGCGACTGTAATGGGGGTAGATTTAATCACTCTTTCTCCCTCTCTCACATCCTGTGAACAGTATGACCTCTGAATAAACGAGATTTGTTTATAGGCGGGGAGGCACTGAATTACATACATACATACTGAATTACATGACATAGGTTTGCAAATTTGTCACAGAGATCCAAATGCATGGGTGTGAAAGGAATGGTTCTAAGTAACATTCTAAGTGACATTGATGAAACATTGTGGTAGCGTTTGAACATACCAGCAGAAAGCTGTAACTGACGCGTATATGGAAATGTGATTCTGAGACAGGGTTGCGCTGTCAGACATCTGTCACCTTTTTCTACATCCGAATGACTGTAAAACAAATCTTGTTTTAAGCATGATATTTGTTTCTACCGAGCAACAGACCGCGTTATTCCTGACATACGCTGATCGCTCATCCTCGCAAAATACGTCACCCTTCATGTCTCGGAAACAGAAATGGCAAACGAATCTTCGCAACAGATAAAAAGGTACGTCTAAATAACTTTAACATGAAAAAATATCCTGTGTCGGTGTTTTTCTCTGTTCTATCCTTGCTTCATCCCCGTCGAAACCATTTTTCATTCGTGCTTCGCCTTGTGACCCCGCACAACACCGAAGCGATCATAATAAAGTAAAACAGAAACCTGGCATTGTTTTCTAAGTTTTTCTCCCTTCCGAGTATATAAAAATAGATCACATGTCAGGAAAATATTATCCCAGTGCGCTCAAAATATGCGTTCTCTGCCGCCTTCGAAGATCGCTTGTAGTGTTAAACTCTTATACAGCTATTGCTGACAAGAACGATCAGGAACATTGATTACAGCGAGGAAGGCATTGCAATTTGCTCTAACTATTGCTACCAGAGATGCAAGAATTCATTCTTTAGAGCCAGAAACGGTCAATGCTGGAAAGCCAAAGAGAGGCTTTACTGCACTGAGCGGAATGAAGTGTACTATTCATGATAAACGATTACGCTACAAGAAGACTCAGGGTCATATTTGGGCTGACGGGAGATACGAGATCTTGCAACCTCATTTTGTAAACACCGTGACTTTCGACATTGCTCTATGTCGGCTTCAGTGAGCAATGTCAAGCACATTTCAAAACTATAGAACTCTACCACTGTAATTTATGTTATTTCATTTTGGGAAAGAACGTCTCCCTCTTTTACTGTGCGGGAACAACGGAAAGATCAGTAATGATTTGTTCCAATCTAGGCCTCCTACTTCCTTGTGAGAGGCATGCTGTTTTCAGACACTCCGCACAATGTGTAGAGTGGGTTTCACAAATCACTGTAGTGCGTGTGTGCAAATCACAATCATACCAGGGGGCAGAAAAATGATCCCGTTAATCCCGTAGTGTGTCTTGACTAACAGTTAGCGGATCCATGAATCTAGCAAAAACACGCAGAAAACTTTTGGTGTTTGCAACGATCATGTCCATTTCAGCTGATTTCGCTATTGTTTTTGGCTATATTCTGTTTTCAAGTGAGAATTCGCCATGTAAGTGAAGCCAGTTTATGCTGAAAAGCTGGGAAGCATCTCAGAGAAAGAATAATTTCACAAGACTGATGATCCTCCATCTGAGAATCCATCACTCAAAGAGCCAGCCAACAAATGACCACGTGATATGGTTTCACTGGTTTAGGGATGAGGGGCATTACCTCCCCTCTAAGTGAAAGATAATCACACCGCTGATCAGACGCTTGTAGCCAAACGGTTAAGTGTTCAGCCACTGGCCGGAAAGTCGTGGATTCGAAACTCATTGAGTTTCGTGAGATGTGCACTGCTGATGATTCTGATGTAGGATAAAACAGCCATAGAGTGCCTCTCGGCTTTTCAGTATAAATTGGCTTCAATGACAGGACGAAATCTGTATTTAAATTTACTAGATATCATCAAACTGCAATCAGTCTATATTTTTCTTTCAACGGTTAAGGTGCACTTGATAAATTTGGTCCTATTGCGCGGTACATGCACTCTGTTTCTACAGAACTATTGGTTAAAATAATCTTACTAGTACAGTACAGCACGTCCATCCTGACACAATTAACCTGGTTAGTACACAGCAGACGGGCGAAGCACTGGACATGCGTCTTCATTGTCCCACTTAGTAATGCATACCAGTGGCGATATTAAGATTTGAAGTCTGTACGTCTGGGCGGCCGTACCACCACTACTTTACCAGCGCAACTTAGAGGCTTTTGAGTCTATCACGTCTGAAGAGGCGTGGCAGTTTACGCTTGATCAATTCACCCACGGCCTCAAAGGACAATCTATTACCTGTCCTTGTTGTGTTGATAAATTTACTTGCCTGACAGGATTTGCCATCCGGGTAGCTTCAGGGGGGGGGCGTGTAAACTGCTAGACAACTTTTGATCTGTAAATGGTCCTGGGATTTTGCAGTAACGAGGAAATTGTGCAAGAAGACAATAGTGCATAGAGAGCTCTATCATGATTTCGATAAGAGCTTGAGAACCCAGATGTATAGGTTATAAACGATGTCCTCAATTTTCCGGAATAAAAACGTAATTTTGTGAAGGTGGAAAATCCCTGAGTTTTTTAACCATCAAAAATATGCACCGGAAAGGGAGATTAAACAAACTCGAAACACGAATGACCACATAATAATTTCCGCACTCTCGACGGACGGGACTGTGTTCTCATTCGAACATTTCTTTCTTTCCGTCATGTTTGCTTGCTGAGCAAATAAAAGTATTGTTTGTGGGAGAGGGAAATAGATTTATTTGATCTGTCACTCGACGTGATTGACATAAGTTTCAATCATAAGTATTCTACAGGGCCAGAAACTTGACTGAGACATGAACGCTTGAGAAGAAATTCCGTTGAGCGTACACGTGAAGTGGAGTACAACAATAGGTTTGATGGATAAATTGAATTGAAATTTGAAGACGCTTATCCGCCTCAATTCTGTAAGGGAAAAAACATCCATAAGGTCGACAGCAGTGGGCTGAGGCGCTTTACTATGTGATAAATCCTAATGCTTTTATGACTTACAGTGGGGATAACACAAAGAAAAGAGGAAATTCATCTGAAAACTTTCAGAAACTGAAGATTCCTGTGCGAATACATGCCAGATAGTCCAACTAGCCGAAACGGATAATGTGTAGGAGTAATTTTGATCAAACAAAAGAACTACTGCTGAAGTCACATCCACATCAATCTCGTTTGAACAGTCCTCCTCCTTTTCTGGTATAGTTATTTTCGTAAGTTCATACCAATGGGATAAAGCAATAAACTCATGTTTGCGCCCTTATTAGGGCTCATCATCAGCGCCTATCTTTGGCCATGCTCGGGTCTGAACTCTGCATTTGCGAGGCGAGCGTGCTATCATTAGTCCACCAACGCACGCTAGACACCCGATTCATCGCGCCTGAATAGGCGAACCTGTTCGTGCCTGAGCGACGTGGATGGTTTGTCCGGCGCCTCAAATGACGACCTTCTAACTGTGCTGGCTGTGTCGATCGAGTGACTCCGTCAGGATTCCTCAGTCAGGTAGCGCGCCATGGATGTTTGAATCCTACTAGCCAATGCAGTTTCCGCATCTGCGGAATTAACGTCTTCTGGACACTTCTCTATCCTGGCTCAACTGTTCTCGTGAGTCCACACTCAAGGATCGAATCACGGAACTCGAAGTTCAGCCTTGTTAGACCTCAGCGACAGCGCATGTCTTTGGTCATGCCGGAACGTGAACCCGAACATCAAACAAGAGAGGCGAGCATCTCATCAGCATCAGTGAAGATGCTGGATGCGGAACCGGTTAAATCGCTCTCGCTTTAACGATGTAACTTGTCTGTCCAGAATCCCGAACGGTAGCCAAGTAATTTTCTTAAATGAGCTGATTGTTGAATCTGCCTGTCAGGACTTCTTATTCGGGCAGGGAGATTGAGAGGGAGATTGAGACATGATGAAGCGAGGCTTGAGTCCTTTTGTGCTTTTTTTTACACTAGTTTTCATACATCAGAGAAAGGAAGACATGAAACCTACCAGACTAATCGTGTCAGGCTATTGGGAATACTGTTCAAGGGAGAGAGATGCGAGTGCAAGAAATAAAGGGGTTATCAAGCGCGTGCTCTTAGCGACAATCAGAATCGCTCCCTTTAGAGGAGAATTCTCTTTGTAGAATTTCAAAACACCTTCAGTTCCTTTAGGAGTGCGCTGCTGCTGATTCTCAATAAGGATGAGTCACGTGTGCAGTACTTCGTGACCTTTCAGCATAGATTTTCTCCACTTAGAGGATAAAACCTGCACAGAAAATTCCCCATTAAAAATCTTCTTACACTATCAACAGGGTGGCTGTCTTGATTAGTTACCAGACCTCAGTTTGTACTTCAGAGTCCCATGTCCCTAGTCACCACTATCTACTTTGGGTGTCCCCTCAGTTATTTGACATGCTTTATTCTTTTTGAAGCCGCGGATATTGCTTTGAGGCAAAATTTTACCTTATTTAATTAATAGCCACCTGAACACGAACAAAGCGTTCCAGACAGCCCCATCTCATGCACAACCAACTTCATTTGCAGCCGGAATCCCTGTAGTGTTTTTACTTGTGGAAATCTGGAACGAACGAAAGTTTAAAGTTGTGATACTTATTAATGTCCTAATTTCGGTTCGTATTCCTAGGGTAGCCACAATGAAGCAGGTTCGTGCCAGAATTGTCGCTTTGACTCCCCAGAAACAACACTTATTTTCGGAATGTACGGTGGATGGGGCTCACTACGTCGCTTGTTAAGTTCGTTCGCAGTGGAAGCACTCATCATTATCGTGTCTCGTTCCATTGATTAACTGTTTCTGGTTTACCTGGAGTTGGTTATCCCGGGTGAAATGAAGAAACCGAAAACTAGAATGAGATCAAAGATAAGTGTGCTATTGATTGCGTGGGGTGAGAAAGGACTTCAGCTGGGGCGTCAAGCTGTCTAGGATACTTTAGACGTGCACTCTCGCTAGTGGCTGCAGCAAGTTGCCCCGGCAAACGTTGGTACAGTGTTCCTAACCAGGCTATATTTTCCAGTTTTTCGAGTTGGCGCAACTGCTCGGGACCAAACCGACGTGTGTGCATCTACAGTCTTATGGAGATTTCCTAAGTAACATTCAGTGCGGTAGTAGCTCTCCAAAAATTTGGAGAGTACAGCATGATCAGAATATTAGACAGTTTCCAGAATGTCTTTCAATGAAGGTCCATTTAGCCATCTGGTACTCTTGTGCACGATGCCATCGTTTATCTAATCCGTTAGAATTCTGGCGGCTGGCTGGCGAATAAATTAATGTTAAAATACCTAGAACTCTTAGGTACATCTTTCAAAGCCCAGTGATAGATTGATTGCACATAAGTACCAGAAGCTCCTTTCGGTCGACTGTCTAACATCTCTTTAAATGGCAAAATTTGTGACTAGAAGAGGATGCTGATTATGTTGTAGTTTAACTGGACTGCAGCAAGACAGCACGCGAATGCAACACTTTCAAACAGGATATGCTTCCGGACAATCGCAAATGGCTAGCGCAATATGTGGACACAATCGAGTTATTCCCGATCCAGTGTTCTAGTGGAATCGCACGTATCAAAGGATCAACGTGCATCGGTCAAACTGTCCCCTTTGTTTTAAAATACTGAGTGAAGATGAAGAAGGACACTGTGGCGTAGCATGCAATCCGAAGAAAGCTATGCCCACTTTAACTGTTTTCCTTATGTCTTCAGTCACTTGACTTAAGAAGAAAGACTAGTTCTTGTATCTTTAATAGACCACACCAGTTGTGGTCAGCTTCGTTGTCGACATCTTGGCATCAAGTAGGACGCAGTCCGCTACTCTAATCTACAGTAGATTTTGTGGGTGGATACTAATGAAAACTTTGAGCGCATTTTGTCAGGCTGCACGTTTTCCTGTTCTATTTTCTGTTTCCATTCGCGACCCTAGTGACACGCAGGGGTATGAATACCTCTTTTCTCTGGAAATTAAATCTGGCCGCAACATATCAGTGAGTTCTGGTCACGAAACAGGTGAAAACCTAGTTGAATGCCGTATGGACTGTAAACATACGCAAAATATTAGGTTACGAGAGAAGCTGTCCGTAAATTTCTTCTCATTCTTTATGTGATTGCCAGCTGAGTACGTAGTGATGGACATCTTGTAGAGGAGAGTGCGAACCTCTGAATGCAGGTAACACAGTGACACTCTCTTCTCAACTGAAGGAGGATGTCTGAACAAACTCTGCTAGCAGGTAACAACCGAAGGACCCAAACCAGTCTACCACTATTCCAAGATATCGCCAACCGACTAGTCAGACAATGAGAGAGGGACGTGAACCTTGAACAGGAACTGATTGGACAACTTTAGCTGACTGGTCGAACATGTCAAGTAGGCATGATGGAGAAGTGGGTTTTAGGCTAATCTTCTTGGAACCATCTGCTAGTATGAAAAGACTGTCATTGAGAACGGATGCCGAACTGACAGAACACAACGCATTCGATAAAATCTGACCGGATAAATACATTTTCCCTACGGCTCCCGTACAGTTGCATGATGGGGAGATTTACCGGTGCGAAGAATAGAACTCAACAACCAGCTCAGTTTTCTGAAACCCCAGACAGTCTGTATATACAAGGAATTGTCGTGCCGGTCTGTCTAAAGCTTTCGTATATTCTACTGGTGATGCACCTTTCTCTTTCAGCCTCTGATAGGTGGATGAAAACTCATTTGAGTGCGTTAGTTCCGGGTTTTAACCAATAAAATCTCATATAACATCAATTCATTCTTGTAAATTGTCTACATCTGACAAGATTTTATCGAAAGCACTGCTCGTAAACATGTTTCTAATTCAAATAGAACAGTTTAAAGAAACTGGCAGAATTTACTCTGAAAAAAGTAAGCAAGTATTGTGCAAAACCTTTTCTCGTGAAGTGCATTCTAGACAATCATCATTCCAAAACATGCACGGTGAGCTGACGAAATGGTCAGGGGGATGAACACTTCAGAAATATAGTATTTTATGATAACCTGCGATGCCGTTCATCACAGGTACTCTTCAACTTTGCATTAGGTGACTTAGTTGTGCTTCAAGCAAAAGAACAAATTCACGAGACAGTTTCGCTTTAATTTAATAAAACAAGCGCTTCCAGTTTTCAATTTCACGCGGCCAGAAGAGGGCAATTGACGATAGACTGCTAATTTGCAAACCAGATTTGAAAGCGAATTTACTCAGTGTTAAATAGATGGTTTCTTTTTAATTCGTATATGTTTATTCTATTCCATCTGTTTTCAAATTCCCTATCAGTCTTGTGGTAAATAAAGTGGTTGGTTAAACAATACACTTATTCTATCTTCCTCACTGTATGTAAATAGCTCTTCAAAGTCGATCAATTTACCAGAAGCGACCCTTCGCAAATAATGCAAAATTCGAACCAGTTTCCAGTCCGCATTTCATCCAACTGTCCTTTCTTCTGCAAGAGGAAATTCTCCCGTTTGCACTTGTTCACGCTCCTGGTAGCAGCGATTATTAGTACCACTCACGTGACACCGAATCAGTTTCTCGGGCCTCAACAGTGCACAGGAGTGAATCACAAGACAGTGAGATCATAAACGGAAAAGTTCTCCTCATCAAGCTTTCCACCACTAGGCTGGAAATGATCCCAAAATTCAATTCTAATTCGTCAGTAAATCCCACAAACTTATCACAAATGTAAGAATAATAGACAATTGTAAATTGCGGAATTTGTTTCCCTTTGTATTTATGTCGATACGGAATGGAAACGCATCGCTTGAGGGCTAGGCAGCTACATGCTAAGGAAGGCTATTGAAGGAGTTGTTTTTCAGCAGTTGCTATCGGTCAGAACATGATTTCGTCAGTTGCTGCTACTCGGCACGGCATTTGTTGCGAATCGAGACATCCCATTATTTTGCGTCATCCTATCTGTTTCGGTTACACAAGCAGGAAGTAGTTCACAAGCACAATTCACAAAAGTAGGAAAAAAGGGAGTAGAAAGGGAGAAGAAAACGCTTCATTGTACGACTTATGTAAGGTGCTGTGCAAGGGGTGACGGTAGTATTTGGCAGTTTATCATTCAGTTTCACTCTGATGGCAGCATTAGGATGTGAACCCACATTTTGAAACCCACTGCTGAATCACTGCGATTCATCCTCCCTTTGGAAGTGCGTTGCACCATTGTTTTGCTTTTGCCCGAACACTAGTTCAAGCGGACATGGACTCAGTCCTGGAGGGTTCATTAAAATAGCTGTATAAATATGAGCACACTGGATGGAGCTAGACGGTTTTCACACTCGCGATGCAATTGGTTGCATTTGGTTATACAACTCACCAGTTTTGAATCTAGGCGTAATATGACCCAGAATGATGAATTGCCGCCCGCTGACACCACAAGAAACGCGGCAGCTAGAACCGTTTATTGTGGGGTGTGATAAATATCTGATAAAGTCTAATAGGTGTTCCACGGTTTGTAACTCAAAAGTACAGGCTGCCACAAAATGCCCTGAAAAAAATAGTCAACCAAAATTAACAACCAGATGTTTGTGCAGACAGACATTCATTCTCAAACATACTTGTTCAAAGGGAGCGAGTAAATCTCAACTAGAGACCTCATATGCAACATTCTTCAACTGAATATGTCGCACACAGGTCGCCTCATATTTCATTTGAAAAAATACTCAGGATATTGAAGTATGTTCCTCTGTCACTTATAGGGTCAGTGGAGGCTCTGGGCAGCACATCACTGTTTAGTCTTTCTTGGGGCCCACGAGCTAGTCCCTGAAATTCCATCATTTCACTTTCCTACGTGAATACCAACTAGTACGTATGTTCCGGTAAACATTCAGTTGCAAATCAAGCTGCCTACACTTCGTTTATAAAGTTCTTCTGCTGGGTGTGCTACACATAGGCTGCCTCACATTGCATTTGAATCAGTATTCAAAATGTCTAAGTTGCTTGATATAACACTACTTATGAAAGGGTAAAGTCGATAGTGGGTTGTCCGGTATTGCCATCTGAAGAGAACTAAATGTTCACTTAGATTTCCGTGAGAAGGAATTTTAATGGTAAATAGATTATTAGTATTTTTCGCGAAACGTTGCACATCACCTGAATTAGGCTAAATCTAAGCTGTAGCCTAACACATGCACGAGAGTCAAGCCCTGCAAGCACTTTGCCAACTAACCAGTACGACCAAATCAGGCACTCCATCTAAAAACTCATTTAGAGTGGGATTGGTGTGTTTAAACGCAAATGCACTTTACCAGTTTTATTGTAGCCAGCTCCGAGGTCCGTTTGTCTGTTTGCCTAAATTTCGTCTATTGTCAGTCATGTGTTGACGAACAATACTTCCCGAAATATACCATATTTGTTAGACAATCTTCATTACTGAAGTGTCGAAGTTGCCCAAAAGCGACTGGTCACATGCCTTATCAGAAATGCGTGGCATCTATAATTTTGGTAGTAAGTCACAAAAAAGCAGTTAGTGAACGAAAATATCGTTCTTTTTTCGAGTAGGCCTTTTTGGAAAGACACTGTGGCTGGGTAAACTCTGACGGATTTTTCCATCCAGTCGGCACTCGTGCCTTAATTTTCATATATATGTGCTTTGTAAATCGTCCCAATAGGATAATATTTTGTAGGGAGGAGATACGAAGCCACTTTCAACAAATGCGGAGAACTATGGTGGATGAGTGTTGCAAAGTGAGCCAACCGAGTGAGAAAGGTATTTGTCAAATTATTGCTAGCAAGCTCATTGTGCGGTAAGCATGTTATACCTTGGAAAATCACATTAGCATCTTAGGTTTTCGAATTTAAATATAAGCATTTAAGGTCATTTGCATCTGATAGACGAAAGTGGTAGTAGCTCAGGTAGTGTAGATGGTCGTTGGTTTGTTTGCTTAGCCGAGCCAGCTGAGCTCACTGAGCCCAACGATCATGATTTGCATCCTTATAAATTGCTGATGACCTAACCGGGTTCTTTTGTTTTAACCTCTTGAGAGACGTTTGTCCTCGTTTTTAGTTTTCGTCCCCATATATGACGGGCTCGGTCGTTGGTTAAGTGTATACCCTTTTTGGCGACCCATTTCTAAAGTGGCTGCATGAACCATCGATCAAAACGCGCCCACAGCACTAGGAACCGTGTATTGTGAAAACATTTGGGGTAAAGTTGTGTCAAGTTTGGGGAGTTTAGAAGTGCGTAACGGAAGTGTTGCGCAGACCGCATCGACTATCCTCGATGGCCTGCTGTGTTCGGCCGAAATAGGATCTTTTAGGGTGCATCTCTTATTTGCCGATAACAACTGAATTTCGGAACATTTATCGACCACTGTGTACAGCTTGCCTCTCTTCATCTGCCACCATCCTATTGCTTTGGAAATTTGAGGAGTTGAAGTAGTCGTCGCTTGCATGCATTTTAGATTTTAGGCAATTGGGGTTTACGACAATTTCAGGGGTTACAAATCTGAGGTGACCGTTTTCAAATAGCCTTTTATGCACTCGATGTTGGCATCTTTTATGCTACTTCTCTGTAGAGATTTTCAGAACATGTGTGAATAACGCAGTGTTATATACTGCTCACTGTGGGTAACCTAACAGTCCAGTTTTAAACGCCTTCCACTTTGCGAAGTAGTTGGAGCATGCATGGGTCCGTGACAAACTGCTCGCTTGAAGTGTATCAACAAGGTCAAAAGGCCTAGTATGCTTAAACCTTTCGGGATTCTACTACACAGCTCCAGTAAGAATCCATGCCTATGCCCTTGTGGTCATCGGGCCCTTCATAAAGATCGACGAATATTCAAAAGCTGAACACTCGGTTGGTAAATGTCAACGCTTCGGTAATGCCCCAGTTATTCCAACCTGATCCTGACGGCCCAGAACCAGCAACCAGTACGTCGCGTGCCTAAATTCTGTGCGCCTCTTTAATGGTTCTCAATAATGACCTCATCAAAGATCTCCGCGTGCTTGAGATTACTGTATTAGAGGGATTTCCAAGTGGTCAGTTGTTGGAAACACTAAATAGACAGAATTGAGAAGGCTACCTGAGTTCCTTACGAATAGTTTCTCACGCACGAGTGATTCTCCCAAAAAGATGTCCTCCTTGTTAATACACTATTCGAAGCTCCAGGGTACGTGTTGGACGTGCTATTGAAAATCATCTTTCGGTACCATCCTCATATGGTTTTTAGTAATTTCTTGCATCATCACAGCTTTCAGCATCTGCATCTACCCAAGATCCAGAAGCTAATAACCAACCAGGATAAAACGATTTCCAATTTTTTGGGATCATTTGTTCAAGACACATATCTCGTTAATGTTCTTTTCAAACGCTTTATTAATATCGGTCCCGGCTCTTTTTTGCTTATGGAGGTCCTTCGCGCATCCTAGTCTGGTTGAGGGTGTACCAATTCTAGCGTCGTAAAAACGAATGAATGCCCATCTGGGTACGGAATGATCGGGAGTTGGGTTCATTCGGCAATAGGTAACTTGCATTTACCCAAAACCCCTTAAAAGTATGCCGTAAAACCACTGCGAAATATATTGCGGGAATCCGGAGCCAATAAATTATGCATTTAAGCGGACGGGCTTCTATAAAGTCATAGCGAAGGGAAAAGAAAATATTTAGCAGTGAACTGATCTATAAATATGAACCCGTATGTGCTTCAGTGGAAGAAAGTACCTACCTGGACTGTGAAAGCAACCTTGTCAAGGAACACGAAGCCTGAAATCATGCTCCCAGAAACTTTCAAATGAACAGTTTCGCAAGTTTGCTGTCTTGCATGGACCAATTCTCGGTACACTGGTACATGTATAGGAAAGAGTACATCGGGATGCACTACGGCGAGGCATGGAAAGTACACAACGCTTAATGTTGTTTTTTGA
Organism: Clonorchis sinensis; assembly: GCA_003604175.2. Lineage (NCBI taxonomy): Eukaryota > Metazoa > Platyhelminthes > Trematoda > Opisthorchiida > Opisthorchiidae > Clonorchis > Clonorchis sinensis. The sequence goes on along the minus strand of CM030369.1, from coordinate 131,911,383 downwards.
CCATTGTTTTTGAAGTCTATCACAAGTTTTGTAACCTAGACACATGTGGATTCATTCGCCCATGGCACTGTGTGGCAAAACGGTCTGTCAATTATTCCCAGATGGAATTTGTTTCCATTTTTATTAACATCGATATGGAATGAGAACGCTTCTCTTAGGAGCTAGGCAACTACATGCTCAGGAGGTCTCCAACTTACTTGTTCAAAGAAAATAGTTAAATCTCAACTGGAAGCCTCATATGTAGCATTCTTCTACTGAATGCGTTGCAGAGAGGTAGCCTCGTGCAGCTGCGTTTACAAAGCAGGATCTTGCTACTTTCTTGCTTCGAAACTTATCGACATAAGAGTTGCCAACTAACTATCAGGCAACAGGGAGAAATAGTTGTCGAGGAAGTTCATTTGCTTGGGTTTTGCGTGTAATTATCCAAATATTTATTCTTAATTTTTATTATCCTGTGTGAAGGCTCATATGTGCTAAGCCTGTGAAGCGCGAATTTTGAAGGGTAAACTTATAAACATCGATCTGCGTTTTCACAATCAAGTCAAACAGATATATAAGAGTCTAAGCACTTGATAGTTTCAAAATGCCTATATTTTCTGAATGCTTACTGCAAGATGGTTTAACTGATTTACACCACGCGAGCTAGTGCTATGGACGACTGTGCGATATCGTGCACAACAGTTACCAATGATGTCATACCCAAGTGAACAATCTTTATCAGGACGAAACTGTGGTCGAATGACCTTTGGCACTAACTCAAAAGCTGTCTCATAACAAACCGTTGTCGCTACCTGCTTTCGAGTTTATCTGCGAGATATGGTAAATGCCACAAGCCCACGTCAAACGAACAAGACTTAACGGTCTGATAATAGGAGGAATGAACTGAATGTTCACACACCCAGCGTCTCACTGGCTAACCCAAGCCTGGGTGGTCCTCCAAGGGAGGTGTTGAAGAGTTACGCATCATGTACGATTTAATATACAGTCCTGCAGATGAAAGCCTCATGGAAGAGGTCAAAACTCTCTGTAGATCACTCTACTGCCTGTCGTTGCATGATTCAACCCCCGGAGATGCAGTGCTGAGAGAGTGAGACTGCCCTGATGCTGGCAACTGAACGAAAATTTGCACGTGAACTAAATTCTGAATGTTCTTACTTGTCCATTGTTGATGCTATATCAGCCACATGTTCTTTTGTTTTTGGGTAATAAATAATGTATGCTCTTGTGGCACAGAGGCGCAGGAAGAAATACGATGACCGCAATATCTTTTCTGTGCTCGTCTAAACTTGATCTTACTAGGTGAGTGTATTTTTGCGCGTAGAATTACTGTTCGATGGTTGTTAATCCTCGTCCAGTGTGTTATGATGTTCTTGTTATAACTCTAGAAGGGATATCTGAGTGGCCGAGTAGATACGATCCTCTATTACCACGGAAATATTTGAATCGACTACCGAAACTTTTCCAGGCCACCTGCACACAAACCACGCTCTATAAAATACGACGTACACAATGCTTTTCAGCTGTGGGGTAAATAAAAGGTACCTAAGCACATCAGCTTAAATTTCTGATCATTCCCGCTAATATTAGAAAACTCGCAGCTAGTAGTTATTCGTATACCTCAATGAAAAAGGAGACCAGTGCAGAGTATTTTCTCCGGGATAGACCCCAATCCAAGCAATACCCGGAAGACAGAAACAGATTCGGCAGTTCTCGGTTCCTTTTAGACTGTGGCTGTGAAGTTTGCTGATTGTAACGGACCCCAGTCTACCATGTACTTTGTAGGATGTATTTGTCTGAGTTGACTCATCAGAGCTAGCGAAATCCTACAGTAATCCAGCAGATCAAAGCTGCATCAAGAGTCTAGCACTCTAGTCAGAAGAAAATGACCACCGTATAGTTCGTTGATATTAAAGTCTAACACTTCCAGATTTTCTGAGAATCCACGATAAATCATCATTGTGCCTGGAACAGAGTTTTACTGCATCATTTTCAAAAGCATTGTGTACTCATCTACGACTGAAGTCTTCGTTTATTCGCGGATTTGAAGAAGTTCCGTCGTAACATAGTGTGCCTTGGACAATTCGTCGAAATTGGGGACGGCTGGGGTACACCCGAATAGTGTTTCTTCCAAATAAAGAATACACATGTTAGCATTTTTAGTTTATTTCCCTTTTTTCGAAACAAGTGAACACATGGTGCGATGAAACCCTGCACCCGGCGTAAACTGTTCAACCTGTGTTTTGCGCACTTCATGCAGAAGTGCACCGAAATTGTTTTTTTGCTGCTTGCACACGCGTCTGGAAATTGGGTACATGTGTAAAACTTATTAGCCGTGTAGGAGGCAGAACTTCATGGCAGGTTTCGTTTTACCAAACAGACGTATTTGTTTTGGTGGACGGTTAGTTGTACCTACAAGTAGGAATAACGGATTGGTGTAGTTCCGAAATTTCGTCTTTCGGATTTCACCTCCTAGAACGGAAATGACTGGTTGTGAAGGACCGAAGATCTATCGAATATGATTTCCTGCACACAACGAAAGAAAAATTCTGAAGAGCCGCTCGTGGCCGGACAGTAAAGTGCTCAAACTGCTAGCTGGAGGGTCACTGGTTCGAGTATCTTCAGAGTTTCGCGAGATGCGCACTGTCGATGATTCCCAATAAGGATGCAACAGCTGCAAAGTGCTTCTCGGCTTTTCAGCTTAGATTTAGTCCACTTATGTGACAAAATCCTCATTGAACTTTGATGATGGCTTTGGAATTCCAGCTATGAGCAGCAGGCTTCTGAATCCAACTGTAGTTGAACACTGAACAGTGAACACCAGAAGTGGTGATCAGCGTCACCATCAAACGATTTAAGAACACATTTTTGGATGGAATATTGCGGTTAATATGGCACAGCAGGGACGTTTAAGCTGGTATTATTACTGCTTCTTGGATTTCAGATTCCAATTCATTTGACAACACTTCTCATTGGGCGCAAGACATCTCAGAAGTGATCCTGAATTTTTCGATTGTGGGCGAACGCACTTCTGCACAAAAATCGGCACCATTCATAGAACGGATGCCGATGAATTACAGCTCTTGTTTATAAGACTCCTTATCGTGCAGGATGAAATCCAAGAAGGGTATTTAAGTACCTCCTCTTTGCCTTAGAAACAAGGCTTTTCAGGTCTTTTGTTGCGCAGTGGTGCAGGAAGCGTGCGATTTCAAGCTATTGGATAGTCAGTTACACGGTGCACAACATTGGGACAGCATGTGACATAAATAGCATTCTGTAAGTTTGGGCCAGAGATCTTGGACTGAAATTCTCATTAGAATTCAGAAGATTTATTCTCTTCGTTCCAGGCGAAGATTAGCTGAGTGACTCCTGACATATATTCAGCCGATCGTCCACTACAAGGACATATGGCAACTGCGCACCGGTATACTTGTTTAGCTTTCCGTTTCATTGTTTTCGAACTGACACAGACCAGTCGAAAAAATTAAATGTAGGGGTGATTGTGACCACACAGAATAGGCCATCCATTATTGAACCATTTTCTCGTCAATACACTAAGTTTGGGAGAGAACGATACATAATCAAGCTGGTTCATTTTAACATTCTTGATTACGACCTCGAAGCAGCCATCACCCAGCCTGAAACAATAAATGACTACAATGACTACCACTGGATGGTTGAACCTAATCGCACGAAACGGATTGTAAAATTAATTTCCGGTGGTGAAAAAGGACAACAGGAAATCAAAACTCCATTCTTCTGGGTCAACCGTGTGGTAAAAATGCATTTCGACATTCAAACTTATGTACTTCGTTCAAATGTTCATTAGTTCATTTAAAATTGTCTTACAAAGCAGCCTTGTGGAGTCTCTGTGGTCGGGATTGAGGATTTTGCGTTTTCGTTCATTAGGCAGCCTGTCACAGCAGTTCTGAATTTTATCTGGACATGAAAAAACCATGGACCAGAAAGAAAGACACTCATAGTTTTAGTTGAGCATTGAAGTCACCCGGCGGCAGACTGTTCAACTGGAGAAAACATTACTTCCGAAGCGTAAAACATCAGTCGGATGCGGTATCATGCGGTAGCATGCTACACATGCTACACATTTCTAAAGATTGATAAATTTTCTTCACATTAATGGAATCAAATATAAATTTGTCTCAGTGAGGCATTATGGCAGGTTCCACGCGGTACTTTTCGTGGTACAACATCACAATCGAAATATTCGTCCGATTAGCATGTCAGCATCCTCCTAGTTTTGAAACCATTTATATACTTGACATGTGGAAAGCAAGTAAACCTTTAGAAATTCACTTTATAACTGGGACGCCGCTAAATTGGAACTCAAATGAAGAACTCTTTTTGTGATTTCCTCTGGGCCAATCTGCTGCGCACATATCCTTTACTGGATGTCATTGGAGAAGTCGAACCATTTAAATTTATTACAATACTAGTTTCGTGGTTTGTGAAAGCTATTTTAATCTACTCTATTCTAGTCCCTCGGAGAGTGGCTCCCCAACGATAGGCCGCTCCCTAGACTGGTCCATGACGAGTATTATCCGCCAATTTTCTCAACAAATTTTGTCTCTGTACTGTCCACCTGCACATAAAACACAATGGTTGACTTCGCTCCTAAAAAAAGGCCCAAATGTGACCATGTTTATCAAACGAACAAAAGATTCACGTGCTGCTTGGCAAGTGGTGAGAATTGCTTCACAACCTAACTTCACTTCATTCCCAATACTACTGTTTTGGTGTCGTTCTCATGTGACCATTGCTTGGCGTGCTTGGCATACTGAATCAATAGATCAACAACGATCAATATATTGCTGAATGTTGCGCCAAATTCTGGTGAAGACTGGATTAAACCTAACAACACCCTGTGTCACGGTAGATTTTCGGTGCATTCCAATTTTGCTCTTCTATGGCCCAAGTGTCCACAGAATGATGTTCCTGGGAAGATAACTAAAGCTTGTGATGTGAAGTCAGGTGACCCTGGAACTGCCGGAAGTTGAAGTGATAGCGGAAGCTAGTACGAGGAGTACTTCTGGTACGATTTTACACAAAAGTCGCAGGACTGAGGTGAAAATACCTAGTGAGCTTTCACCCTTTATTGGTTATAACAAAACGCTGTAATTATCGGCTGGGTTTTACAGGCAAATAAGTCAACGAAAAGAAAGTAGTCAATGCAGCCTAAAAAACCCCGCCACTTAAGACAAACCAATAATGCAGAGCATGTAGGGTTTTAAGAGAAAACTAACTGATGGTTATGTTTAGATTAAACTTTTTCCGCAGATTTACTGAGTCGTTTTCACAAGGCTGTGACAACATAAAATGGGCGGTGTAAAATATAATGAATATGGAGCTACCAAGACTAGCTGTAGGTAGTTACGGGATTTGTAGGATGCCAGTTCACATCTCGTTTGCTTAAACAGTTATCCTCTTGCCCTGGCATAATTATTGTGTTGAGTCCACACCAAAGGTGGGAAGCACCGGACCCGAGTTTCGCTCTTATTACAGTTCATCAGTGAAGCATATCCTAGGCCACGCCGGGGTTTGGAGTGCGAACACCTGACGTGCGAGTCGAATGTGTCACCATTAGCCCACTAGCGCACGGTGGATACAACCGAATTTTCACGTCTGAACAGGCGAATGCGTTCACGATTGGGCGATATGACTAGTTGGCCTGATGACATGGCGCACCTGAGTGGGAATCCTGACAGGGATTCAATCGACCTACACAAACAGCATACTTACTGGACAATCACTGGAGCCGTCGGACAAACAAGTCACATCACTGAAGCATGAACACGTTCACCTGTTCAAACGGGAATGATGTGAATAGGATTTTGGTAATGTCTCTTTGCCCGGCCCATCAGGCCCGAAGCAGACCAAACTGTGCTTGATCTTTTGAAGTTACACTCGTTTGAACTGGTAGTAAGGACTTGCTTTCTTAAAGCACCAACGCGTTTGGGTTTTCCTCTGACTTAAACAGGCCGTATTGACTACGCGCTATTCTCTGACTAAATATAGGATAACACACGTAGACGGTAGCTACGACGAAACTGTTGTTACGTGGTAGGCTCTGGTAACTTTTGTTGTCAGTGATGTATAATATTACGTATTCATTATACATTTCCGAGCAACACGTTACTAGTTGTAGACAACTTACACTTACCAAGAGAGACGGCGAAAAAACATCGGATTTATGAATTAGTTTTGAATACTGGATATGCTTTAAATCCTTTAAACTGTGTCACTGGAAGACTGAAAATGCTCTGAAAGCATTCGTTGAAGTTGGAGACATCTACTGACTAACTTTATGTTTGCAGCTAGCAGGCTGTGCAAAAGTGGCCAAGGTTGTTCTTCACATCGTCATCAGATAGTTGTTGGTCACGAATACACAGGTGTAGCACTGTAGATGCATACACACCCGTTTTCTGCAGATGATACTTGGAATTAAATGGACTGGTCAAGTGCAGCCTGCGTACTGTGACCAAGCTTCTTGTGGCGAAGTATGTCGTATCGGACAGAGGGTAACTGACGCAGAAAGATGTCGTGTAGATTGGTGAAGAATCCTCTGTGTGGACGTTGACGCTATATCGCAGGTTGTGGACTACATTGAGGTTGTTCAGACACCCATGTCAACGGCACACATTCGAAAATACCCAATCCAGATATGTAGCATGTTATAGAACTAGAAAAACCCAACTAATCCTGAGAAGTAAGCCAACCTTGTGTGTGACATTAACTGCACTGATTAGGATTATGAACACAGACCGTCGGGTAGCTCTGAGAAATTCCGGTGAGTTAAACGAGCTGAAGCGAGAACCAGCCGTCAAGGTACCTCTGCTAGCTGGTGGTCGTGGTGGCAACTTTGGTGACACATATATCCTGTGGTTAGAGCTCGAAATTATGTCGAATCCCTGGCCGTTCACATGCCATGTTTGTGGGTCAACAAGTCTGGCAGTTTCGAGTTAGCTGAGATGTGGTCCGGCTTGAACGATCACACCACGGCGGATCAAGTGTTACGAGCTGCACGTGACTTGGCAAATCAAACTTTAGACTAGTTGTCAAGTGTACACAAAACACAACGGGTACACACAAAACTCTCATGACATGTATGGCATTCACACCAAGCACAGTCCACGTGACATGGCAGTGACCAAGTTATGGCTTTCGCTTTTGCTGACGCTTTAATCCCGAGGATTTGTACATTGACAGAGGACACTGCTGATGGTGGAAACGTTGGGCAGTTTCGTTTAATCTGTTCTCTGTGTAATTACGAGTATTTCCATTTGAGGGGCAAGCTTTACAACTTTACCGTTTCCCAGTTACGGGGACAGGATGGAGCCAAAAGTCTTTTGCCGCTCAGGATGGGACATGTCTACGACAAACATCTCGTATGTATGATAACTACAGGCTAGATGGCCTTAGGCACTATTCAAACTGGGAAAACTTACGAGCAATCGATCAATTAAAAGTTCAGAATGGAGCAATCCAGACTTCTTGTTCTTGTTTTCACTCTCAAGTCGTGCATGTTTGGAGAACTCTGACTGACCTTTTTTTCATGCTTACCGTTATCATCGGACATTGATACATCTGAAGCTCAATTGCTGCCGGCAGAGCTGCAGTGATTACCCCAATTCTCTAAAAGCTGGGTCAGACACTGACATAATTGGCCTCTTTTAGGCATTTCTCGACAGCACCAAGTCATGTTTAGTACTCTGCATCCATGTTTTGAGACTCACTCTTGAATGTGAGACACATTGCCAATATCTGGTATACATACAATTTTCTACTTAGGTAACCAGATAACATGCATCTCACAATATTTCATTTGCTCCACAAACAGAAACAGTTCAGTAGGACTGAAAGTGGAAACCGGAATCTGAGGATTCGCGGGTAAGCCACCAGTTGTTTCGATTCACTGGCAAAACATTTCACTCAGCAGTTTACGTGAAGGATTCCCGCAAAATTTATTTATTCATTAGCAAAGAAATTGTGGGAATAAGTGAATATTTACGACGTCAGTGCTGAACTGTGTTCGCATTCGCTATCGAAGCATGAAATAGTTTCTGGCTGCTGAAAACTAACACTTTATTGCTATTTGTTGGGGTAGAAAATATTTATTGACTCGTTCAACTTGATGACCTTACGTCATAGTAAAACAACCTTAGCATGCGCCAGCTTTCCAGTAAATTATCACTCATGTATTCAGTTTGTTTTGTGTGCGTTTGGTGACTGTGAAAAGTACACGTATGTCCCGTAGTTCAGGTCGGCGCAGCATGTGGTAGCCGATAGTTTACGATAAGCAGGGAGCAATGGGTATATAGAAAAAAATTACAGAAGCGGATAATGATAAATGGAAATTCAGTTTGATTCAATTGCATCTCCCGTCAAAACCAAATTCGTCGAAATCTGTCCAATATGGGTCCAATATGGGTTAAGGGAAACTCGGAGACTGCACCTACCTGATGAGCCACAAGAAGGGTGAAACCGATCATGGGCTGTCGAACTGTTTTCAACAACCATGTGAGTAGTCTCTTAAGTCCACATAATGTATTGTGATACTAACTGAAACATGAGGCTGCCTGGTGTAGCGCATTCATTTGAAAAGAGCCACTATAAACGAGGAAGTCAACTAGGTTCAATTGAATCTCCTGTCAAAACCAAATTTGTGTGCAAGTGAGAATATTTGTAGAAAACGGAAGAATAGTTGTCGAGAAATAGACTGATTCGCAAATCAATTTGGCTTTGCGAGAGACTCACCTGGAACCCAGCTGGATCTCCTGTTTTTTGATGCCTCCAGGCAACTGAATGTGCTGCACCTGGCCGCCTCAAGTTTAGTTGATTTGTCATAACTTGCATAGAACCTTTATTTGTCCTGTCCAAGGAAGAAGGCCTGGCAACGGTCACGCCTGACAGGCATCCTTGCCTAAATGTACTTTTGAAGACATGTGGTACAGTACACAATCAGTATAGCTGAGGTACATATTTGTAGCGGAACCAACCAATGAATATTAGACAGCAGGATAGGTCAGCTGGTCACATTGAGACCAGCCACAAAAGATCAGCCTCCTTAAAGTAATCGGAAAAATGTGGATTACTCAGCGTCTACTAAAACAAGCGATGATACTTCTTCGCTCGCCGGCTGAAACTTAAGAATGTCGAGCCTGTGGCAGATTTGGGTGGCCAAAAGCAAGTATGTTTTTGACAGCCCACGACCGGTTTCGCCCTTCTTGGGGCTCATCAGGTAGGCACATTCCGTCGCTTGAAAACATCATAGAAACAAGAGATTCAGCTGGGTTCCAGGTGAGTCTCTCGCAAAAACCAAATTGATTTGCAAATGAGTGTATTTCTCGAAGTATGTTTTTGCTTTCATTGGTTTGCTCAGGATCGTCTTCAGCTGAAAGTTTCTAGTTGATAATAGAACGTGAAAGGGTATCGTACGTGATTATGTGTAACAATACGTGTCTGATTGACAATGCAACTTCAAATGAATCCTCCACTTATCACTTTGGACAATACATCTTCAATGCGTGACACGACCCTTATTGTTCCTGACCTCCCCAAAACTACTCATATAAGTGCGAGTACCGGGTGTAAACACAAACTGGAGATAACTCTAGGTGGTCCACTGAATTTTCTCTTCCTGCGACGGTTCCGCCTAAAGTCGGATTTTATAGGCAACACTAAAGTTTACGGGCGGACGCATGCGTTATCAGAAAAACGCCTCTATTGGAGTCTGCTGATATGACACCAATTTGGCAGCTGTCACTGCAGTTGACCGCATACAGATGAACACATTTTGCTGTGTTTGTTGCCTCCAGCTTCGTAAGCTCCCATTTACAAACACCACAAACCGTTCAGAGTTACTGGCACATTCTGAACAGCGGGGGAGAGTTAGGCGCAACTAACCTAACTCATGTGCCGTAAACCTATTTCTGTCTTTTGGCACCGGAATTTCCGGAACCCTTGAATACGACCACAGTCCGTTAAGAATAGATGTCATTTTCGCACCCGAATGTCGATTGACCTAAACACCTATGGCCACTTTCAGAACGCACACATACCATCACACAACACCCGTGAAAACCCAAACGCACTGGTTCGTAAGTTTTTCTAAAGTAAATGAGACTACACTGGGGATTTGCCCATTGTTGCAACTCACTCGTAGCTTCATTGCTTTTGCTCTCATTCAACAAATTTCCCATCGCCTGTGGGTAACTCACAGATATAGAATGTGCAGATGACATAAAACGTCTTGGATCTGTCTCAGCAGAACAGAACAGCGTTAAAATGGTTGCAAAGTATGTTTTCTCATTTTAATAAATGTTCACCACGGTACATGTAATATACTGCTTTAAAAATGCCAGCCAGCTAGCGAACTGTTTACTTCATGCTTAAAATATTTTTGGGTATCATCTTCCTGCTGAGGATATAATTGGGAGTATACTTGATTAGTTCTGAATGAGACTATCTAACCGTGTACCGTGGAGTAATTCAGAGCAGATGTTTCTGTAGTTGGAAAAAACTTGGTTTAAAGCAGTTTACAGGTGATATATGAACTGATGAGCATATATTTCCGATAGATTCTCTTTAGTTCATAAAATCCCGGAATGCGGAACATTCAGATGTGCGACAAAGCAAAATTCTAATGAAAGCTAAAAAATGACGTGTAAACACCATTGATTCATGGACTGTTTTTCCAATCTGTCGCTGATGTTCAAAATCGTAAGGTTTTCTGATACCGCATGTTCGTTAACTCGTATATTTTCTGTGACCCGATGAGAATGTTTTCTAATATAGGCTAATCTCAAAAGTGGCTAGAAGACGCAGATCGGAAGCAACGAACAGCATGTATCGGTTCATCAGTGCCGGAACATTAATGAGACCCGAACGGAAATTTCGTGAAAACAACCACGTGGTTACAGAGCAAACCGTGTGAGTTGATATACCTGAAAACGTTATTAATATGGAATATGTAGAATATATTGGTTTACAAAAAATTGGTTCCGGCAATAAAAAGAGGTATTGTTTGTTTGATTTCAGTGGCTTTGATGAAGTAGGTTAACGGCTGAATGGCAGAAATTGAGACCAAAGCATTTCGAAAACCAGTCACCAAAGATGATATACCATTTGATGCCGTGGTTTGCGGAATTAAAGGTGCTCTGTTGTTTGCACCCAGATTATAATGCGATTCTTCGTCTTGGCATTGAGCCGGCTGACCTACCCCAGTTTTGCCAACGGACTAGCATACACAGATCGACTAAGTCCCAAGATTTTGGTTTACTCCACCTTTAAAATAGAGCAAAACCATCAACTATCGGAGCCTTTTACATCTATGGGACTGGTTGATCGCCTAAGTCCTCATTGTTTTAAGAAACATATGTAGAAAATATAAACGTGGTCAAGTTTACGGAATACAAATGAGAGCATAAGTTGAAGGCCGACGGATATGCTTTTATTTTACATAACATGACTCCTACGTCAAAAGTTACTTAGAATAAAGGATTAGGCGTGAAGGGAACCTCTGCCACTGTGGCCCCCAGTAGGTCACAAAACCATACTTGCGGTTTCGATTTCCAACTGTTCGACGAAACGCCTCAGACTCCACTTATCTTCAGAATTTTTTTTACAAAGCTTGAGAACAAAGTTAGTTAGAAGTGACTTGCAGGCATCCGAAACGATCTGCTGGTCAGCAATGTTTGAACAACTGTACGGTTGCACAGTTGAAAAAATCGCAGACGTTTTAATCGGAGCCGCGTGTGGCACTGGTACAAGCTCTTGACAACGATACAGGCCCGATGGAGTGAAATTAGCGGCGAGCCAGCATGTTAGACATAACAACATAACCATGAGCACAATTGCATGTCATTTCTTTAACACAGGAGTATCCATATATTAGGTCGACTCTAGTTTTAAGCGTATTACCGCACTTTCCCGTTATAGTAGGCTTTCAGGAACAATCTGTTATAGGAATGCCAGTGTGGTAATGGATAATCTGGTTAAATTCTATTGGCGATAGAAATTCATCAGCATTCCTCATACGAACGCCGAGTGAGATTCAGTCGTGCTGTTTGAGGTATAGGAAGTTGGCAGCAGTTGATTGGTCAGCAAATATGGGTAGATGAATGTATGCGTATATATATATATATATATATATATATATATATAAACATATCCCTGAAGAACATTGTGAATACCGGATCGGTCAAAGCTCGGTTCAGCCGTCTATTCACTCTTAGCATGATGGGGATTTGTGACGAAGTGCATCGCCGCTTTGGAGATAGCCTACCGAACTAATACCATCCAGACTGTGATCTCTTGTAATCGTTTAGCCTCATGGCCAAAACGATGCGGCACAAGATAAAAGTACATATGCTAACTTTTGCGGATTACTTTGCTGTATTTGCAAATTTGATAGGGGAAATAAAGCGAACGAACATTGGCTCACACTTTGATTTCGACATGAACCTTTCAAAGACTGTTTTTATCAACCTTTTACGCGCTGATAATAGTAGACAACCTGCTTTCGAATTATTACCCGCGAAATGGTGCGTTTAACAGACTGCTACTAACTCGGCGGCATCTTATTTTCAGACTCGACAGTGGACACTTAACTACCGGCTCTAGTGTCACGCAAAGTTCTGAATTTGACTGTCTATTCTCACGCGTTTAGAACGACCGCAGTCCATGGGTGACCGCCAATGGTACAATCTACTGGGCTGTAGCAGCGTCTTCACTCTTGTGTTGAAGTCCGACCGCTAGGGTATGATAATACATTATAGGTCCCACTTACAGCGTCTGCGGAGAATATTTAAATTTTCTTGACAGATAGAATCTTTCACTATTACATTTCTCGGTAGAATAACAATCTACAAAACTAGGAGCACTCTTATTCACAATCTGCTACGCTGAAGAGACCGATAACCGGACCCTGAAGGACCGAACTTGGACGGGAGGATGGCCGAGAGTCTGTTCTTGCGGCATTCGTTAAATAGGCGTGAATCATGCTAACGTTCGTTTCTTATGTTTAAAAGAAGCTGAAACTTGACAGAGTGGCCTTGCGAACCGTCCTCTTTAGAGGGCAAAGAAGGTTGACACGTAGTTCACCTTAAAGCCTGAAAACAAGGGGTCATGTTGCTCCGCCGTAGTATGTCGTGTACGGTCAAGCAGGCCTATATGGGTTTTGCCCGCACATAAATGAGTGGAAACAGACTCGCAGGTCCCTAACACACTCTTTGTAAACCACCACGGCAGGACCAGTGAGTCTCCTAAGGTGCATGTGCTCTTACTGCGAGGCATTTGCACTACGTGAGATATTCCAACAAACCTTGAAGGGGTTGATGGGTGATACTAGTGCTGTGGTAAAAAATGACTAGTGATGTTGCTCGTTTAGCCACCAGACTTGGGGTGACCGGTATCTTCGGCGAGTTTGTTCTCCGATCATGTTCTTTGGGAGTTCGGCCTTGGTGGCCTGCGAGTTGCACCATATTTGTCTCCGCACAAATAGTTGATGTTTTTCTCCTGTGTGTAGGCGCCCTGCGAACCCAACGCTGTGGTCGGTGGGTTTTTCCAGACCATATATATATATATAATATACTCACATACTGATGGATGTAAGTGAATGACAACACATACATACGGACATTACTGGGCACTCAAGCATACAAGTGCTTCTAAGTAATTTAGTTGGTAGACAAGTAAGCACGTGAGTAGGCAGGTGAGATAGCGAAGGAGTAAGTGGGTGAATAATTGAACACACTTATGCAAGTAATAAATAAGTAATAAATAAGCAACTAGACAACATTCCCGGACATTTGAAATTTGATTGAGGAGAATACGAAAACTGTCGTTTCCGAAGAAGTTTCCGCCCATGTAGTCCCTTAATAGTTTTCAGGACGGGCACACAAAAGGTCATTATTACCAGGTCATATTACCAGTGTCGTTTTTTTTATCACGCTGTTTGTGCGCAGTGATCTTATGACCTTCATCCAGCTTCGAAAGAGACACAATACTGTGTTCTGCTATGAAAAATGGCAACGGAAGAGTGCACAGGCGGTAATTGCTTGTGGCTTAGGCCTCCAACGGTATTGGCTAAAAGTTCGAACAAATCGATGTGTTACATTTCCACCAATCACCATCGGAAGCAGGCTGGGATGGTATAAGAATCGGTCGCTGTACTGTCCGCTGCTAGACTTGTGGAATCAGAAATGACTCTAAGTGTGCAAAAGCGCTTTCCTTTCCCTCCGGCTATTGTTATTGAAATCCCACACAATTCAGCTGGACAGTCAACTTATGGAAGCCAGGAAGAACTGCAGAGCAATCTGTCACCCAGTATAAGAGGACAAGCAGGTCATTGGTCTACAGATACATCCGGACCTTTTTACCATCATCCTGGATTCGGATCATCAAAACCACAACTCACCTTGCGTTCTGACATTTATCAAGACATTTTAAACAACGCAAATGCTTCCAAGGAGTCTTTATCACGTCGTGGTTCAGTTCGCACTTCTCAGAATTCCGTTGCTACGCCAAACCTCAGCCCACCATACTGGATGCCGTGTACACATATTGAGGCAACAGAAAACCTGTTTCTCGGTGTGCCTAAGGGTCCATGTAGCCTACAGCATTCACAGTCTTTACGGTCCACAAAAAGTTTCAGTGATCGCGTTACACCTAATAACTCGGGAACCGAAGATAATGAGGATTTCAAGCCGTTTCCCAAACAGTTTTTTCGGAGTGCACAAAATGGTTCAGTGTTGGGAGGCGCTAGACACAGTCCACGAACTTTGCGAGACCATTGCCCAAATCACACACACTGCAGCATCGGGAATGTAGTTTCTCCAGATGCCGTACTGCAACACGTGTACTGCCGGTCTCACTCGCCACACTACTCCAGTTCCGGCGCGTCGTCTTCGCAAATTTCAACTCACTGTTTGGCAAATTACGCTGGAAAAAATATAAGGCTCGCCCACCATAGATCATTTCGGGGAGATTACACACCTAGTCCCGTGAGAAACCACAGATTACACCGCTCCACATCTTTGGTGGAAGGTCCTCATGTATCGTACCGTTTGAGATCCCATGAGTGCGCGTCTCCAGTGTACCCGCTTAATCGCAAATCCTCGGTGCCGCGCTCCCATAGATCTCGAAAACGCCACTGCTCACTACATACCGAGGAGTGGCAACAACAACACGGACCTGGTGGGATGGAGGGTTTCTGTTTGAACAGCATGAACGCTCTTACAGAAGCCTCGGTTGCTTACAACATAGTACCTTCACTAGCCCATCGTCGTCACACTGATGGAATAGATCCTAAATCCGGTCTGCTCAAGCCACTTGTTTTTAGCCGGCGTGCAAACTCAGTGAGCTCGTATCTACTGCGAAGCCCAACTGGATCGTTTTTAATAAGCCCAGCTGAACGGAATATCTGTTCAGACTGTCATCAGCCACTTTTTTTCTGTACCTGTGGCAATAGTCCAAACAAGTGTGACCCCACTCTGGCTCCAAACACTTCGTTTAAACCTTCGGGCATTGATATAGAGCATGGCAGTCCTCCAAGTGTTGGCTCGCCAATTTGCCCTCCAGATTCACAAGAAACCGCACGCGGTCTTTGCTTTTGTCAGCTGCACGTACTGCTGGTAATTATGCAGATTGTTTTGGGAATGTCGACAACTGCGCTGGGATTTTACTTGCATTGGAAGATTCCTTTGTTGCCACTTGAGGAATGTGCCTTTTGGGCAGCGATTCCGGTGAGTTTGCGAGGTAAACTGAGCTCCATATTTGTGGTCCATAGGTTTAATCGAGAAGTGGTTGTAAGCCACTGCTCTGGACCCCTTTGATAGGGGTTTCTGAATTATCTTTGAATAATAGAGTCTAACCGTGTTTTTCTCCCAAACAAGTTTGATTTTTTGTAACTATTCGGAGGTTCGGTTCACATTTTTCGAGGTAGCAGTTGATCGCGTCTCTCCTTTGGGAACCCCATAAGGACTAGATGCAAGTTAACATACCCAACTCGACCCTTCTTGGTAAATAAGCTGGTGAAGTAGGATCAGATATACCGGTCAGATTCTTAATTGTACCGAGAAGATCGACGAGTGTCTTCAGTGGTGGTGCACGGTTCTAATAACGTGGAGTCTTCTGTTCCTTAACCATGAACCATAGTGAGCGATACACGGTTTAACACAAGCACAAGTTTCCATTTAAACTCAGTTCCCGTGGGAACGACGACCAAACATCACAGTGACATAGAGAACGTGATCAAATCTGTAGAATCGTTCATGATTAGCTGTGCGCTTGCAAACCTTTGAAGAGGTCACGCCCCAGCTATGCAACCCGCCCTATGTCGTCAATCCCAAATGCTGTTTAGATCAGCTATAGCTGAAGTCACGTGCCTACATAACTTCACCCTCACATGAAGGTCATTTGGCTTATTAATGGGCTTGTTGGAATCAGTAGTGGGCTTGGATTGTTGTCATTTATTCTCCCGTTCGATGCCTTTATATGGGTGATCCCAAAATCGAGAACGCAGGCGGTTCGGCTCCAGTTCTTATTGCTCAGATTGAAAAGAACGGTTCCTTTAGGTCACTGCTCGCTGTAAAAGATCGATGCAACCGAGTATTGGGGCAGTTAGTTACCGGTTTGGTTGACCGTGTTTTCATGCATCCCTGGAAGAGTAGAACCCCTTTATAAGAGGCGTTCAGCACGAATAAACATTTTTAAATTTTCTGAAAGTTCCAAAATTCTCACATCATATGGGGCACCCCATTGCCCTTGATACGGGATATTAAACAGGGCCCTGTAAACCGCTCTTAGAGATATGTTACACTGCCAAATGGTGGATACCTTCTTTAACTCTATTTCTCCGTTGGTCTCCAAACTTGTGAACTGGTGGATTGGTGAGATGAGGCTCCTGAACACTGCTGCGAAGTTGTATTTTGACTACAAATTGTGAAGACAGACTGTCTAGTAATTACTAATCATGGTCTCGGGTTGGTATTGTCGAGTAACACTTCAGGGTTTGTTTCCCTGACTGATGGTCAGTTGGACCGATATATGAAATATGTGTTTGCGTTTACACGCGCTTTCATGCTAAAAAAACGACGTGCCAAGTTGTCATCGTTTTTTCCAAACTGGACCCTTTTGCTTGCTAGTGTAAGTCTCAACTACACACCGTAATTGTCGGTTTTGAAGCCTTGTTTATGAAAGTATTAACGATGGAGTATATTCAGCCAATGGGAAGACCGGAAAATAGACAAATTGATAGAACTATCACTGTTAGATCCTGACTTGGTCAGCCACTAATGCCACGAAAGAATGTGTCGAGTAAATCTCTCAAAGCAAACTGCCCTTTCCTTGGATGCATTTATGTGTCTCGTTAGTGTGTTCCACTGCAAAACAGTAGTGAGTTGTCAGCTGACATACCTATGGGGTACAGTAATGGGATGAAGTAATGTATCTTAGGAAAGGGATTCGACAAGACTCTTATTGCAAACGGCTACTCCGTGTTCACACCAGAAGCTTTGCGATTTCTCGTTCAGCTGTACTGGATACGTTACATCGATTTGGCAGCCATCGATGGTCGGTTTGTAAAATTTAAGTCCTGATTTGACAAAGCAAGCTGGAAAGAACTTCTAAACCGAGTCTTTTGACTATTAATATGTAGACACAAACAAAACCAAGTAGCGTTTCAACCACTTGCTTGATGCAAGTGTTCTTTTGAAGGCGGGGAACGCCCTTGGAAGCAGCCATCGAACAGTTGCTGAATTTGATCGGTTTTCGGGAGGAACAGGGGTCATGCGACCATTAACATGGTGCAAATACACCAGAACGAGGGTACAATTCCTTCAAAATTCCCCAAAAATAAAATATTTCTGCCAGATTGCTCGAATAATCGGCAAGACCATTCCACATATTTTAGTGCTTCACAAGGTCAAGTGAGCTCAGTCTAATTACACTGTTTGGTATTTAGTGGTAATTGTACAAAATCCCCGAATAACGGACACTCCAAACTTGATGAAATTTTTGCTTTCACCGACAAGTGTATCCTACCGAGGGGATAAAAACTTAGTACAGACAAACTTTATTTTGTCCTGGTCCCATTTGTCCACATTGTCTAAGTCAATAGTCGTACAAGTGAACAACAAGCTCATACCAAGTCTGAGGGTGTGTGACTGGTGGATACCTGTGCTGGAAGGGCAGTGGCGATGGTAACCGTAAATTTACGGAGGGGAGCTTGTTATGCATGAGCCTGCACCTGAGTCTTTGTCGGTCGCAAATTTTAACATATGTGTGACACAAGAGCCTGATCATGTGGGTCTATCTTGATATCCGTTCACCCGTGTTGCAAATGTCTTCAAATAATACCGCTAATGACTGGATCCTGTTTGCACTGACGAGAATGGTGCTGAGGCTCGAGCCCACCAGCCACACTGGTCTTGTATAAGACTAGGTTTGAGTTTATGGTCACTACATCGTTTTCCACAAGAACCCTATACCAATTATAATCAAAGGAAATCTGTCCCAGAAAGCTATTTCCAAATGCTTCTTGCAGAAAAAGAAAACATTTACTTCTTGTTATGCATTTACAGAGGTTCCACGTAAAAAAACAAGGTGAATTCACTATCCGTGTCGTTCATCAGTTTTTGCTTCTTCCACAAAATAAAGTACAGTCAATGAGAACACAAAACAACACAATACTTCTAGGATTGTTGAAAACTCTTCGCCAGTCCACTGCCGGCTTCATCCTTCTTGGGCTGAAGTGTGGTTCCTGAGCTTCCATCAACCTTATCTTTTACTGGAACACCAAATTGTACGCAGATGACGAAATATACTGATTTCCGTATTAAACTGGTGTTAACAAGTAACCACACGAATCACGTGCTACTCCGCAACTGATTATGCTCTACAAAGTATGGTATACACGAAAGATTCAGCTGAATTTCTGGTCAAAGTAAAAGTAGTTTGCAACTCAGTGTATTTGCTTTTTTTATGAATCCCAGTAGCAAAACAGTAACCAGTCTTCAGATTACAGCCAATCTCCAGGGCAGCATGGAGTGTTGATTAGCAGATGTAAGTTGTTTGTGCCGCACGCTGTGCACATTCTCGTCCAGGGAAACGCGACCTGGTAGACACACTGACAAACACAGGTTCAGCCTGGCCTGGAGCAACCGACACGGTTACTGCGAACGCGGTGGATACTTCGGTCGAAATTCAGTTTCCTTTTCCCCTCAGGTTAACCAGACAAGTTTCCCCGGTCGATAGGCACACATACACGTCTACGGAAACGGGATGCCTCTAAGCCGAACATGAGGTTCGAGTCATCTGTGTTGTGATTGGATAGACCGCAGGTCTCGCCTGTTTTCACTGAGGCGAAATTTCACACACTGGGCGTAAAAAGCGTCTACACAATATATATACATGAACCCAGCACGACTCGCTCTACACGGTGTTATTGATGTTACCCGGGGAAGGCAGGTGTATTAGTAGTATCGGTTGTGGTACTGTTGAGGATGCACAATGGAAGTAGATAAGGCAGGCACACCAATTGCTTAGCTTTATTCGGCGTTTAAGTGTTTATTAGTTAGTTAGTTAGTTAAAACACAAATAGACCTGACAACATGGATATTAACCTGGATGTTCACCTAGAACAAGATATAAAAATTGACTTCACGTAGTTGAAGTTTTTATTCGAAGCCTTTCGGTGGGAAGCATTTGAGCTGAAGATTACAGTTGTTTCTCCTTGTCTGGAGGTAGTAACATCGCAAATCTTGCGAGTCACTTAGGAGAATGGAGTGAATGATGGAGAAATTTTTGTTCGCTCTCACGAATTTTTTTAAGTTTCTTGAGTAAATTCGTTTCTGCAAGACAAAAGTCTGACAAGCTGATGCGGTCCTGTTGGTGAGTATCGGTACTGTTCCGCTTGCAAATATCCACGGATATCTGAATAAATGACATTCGGGATAGGAGTACAGGCACGACTATTCAGTGCCAGTTGGCCGCACTTTATCCGTCAGTAGCTCTGATTCTGTGTAGATAGACCGATGACAAGTCGTTGCCATTCGGTTGCTGAGCTCGGGGGACAAGCCCAAAACGGTTTATTGTGTGCCTGTGTGGGTTTTTCAGAAGGCTCATATGGAGTAGAGGATTCCCCGTCTTTCCTTTGTAACTTGGGGCTTCAGAGGAGGACACCGTCCTACGAAAGATTGGGCTGCACCCGCAGTTAGATTAAACCTTAAGGACTTGTGACACAAGTTGTCAGCGAAGAATGGACTATTACCATTTTGTGTAGAATATCATGTTGGCTGATCTTTCAGTGGCTTGTTGATGCACATGCAATGCATTGAGGGTGGCGGGATTTTCATGCTTATCAGGTCATGTCGCGTTCCTTGCACCCCAGCTTTCAAATGGCTGACGTGACTTGCAGAGGCGAGATAGTCACCAACTGCTTCTTTCCTCGTAAGCAGATAAAGGTGTATACAATTAAAAGTTAACTAGTACAAATCACATAGGGGAATAAATCTATTTCAGCATAGAAAAATTAGTGTCGGATGTTCGGAGTTTGGAGATTCTGAAGATGATTTTTTCGGTCCGAACAATCAGATAAAATAGAAAAGCTGCGGCTTTTGCAGAATTAACTGTTGTTCACAGGTCACATGTGCAGCCAGGATCGAAGTGATAAATTCGTGTCTTATCGCTCGTCGCGTGTCTAGACAATGTCAATTTCCATTGGATTTACTTGTACAAGACGACTGAAATTTCATTGTTTACATTGATTTACCCCCTTGCACAATATGCATGTTATGCCGATGGGAAATCCGGAGTCTATAATATGTAGTTTCTCAGAATCTGTCGGCGCAGAGTACTTATGTATTTTTCAAGTGGCTAAAAGTCATGTTGATGTTGGCACTGCTCAAAAACCAGTATACTGAGACACGAGCACAACAATAACTTCTTTAGGCTTCCAGAAATTGTGAAAATTTACGTAGACTAGCCAGGGCCCGAACATCGAAGATTATCGGTGACACGCATAGGACAATCTTTTGTTTCATTTACCAGACAGTTTGTTAAGCAGACAACAATGCAATTCACGTGCGATATCCCGTCAGAAAATTTTACAGTTTGTGGTCAATTCATAACTCGACACGACTCGGTTAAGATCGCGTTTATCACGTCGCAGCTTAGTGGCATGTAAATAATGTCTTACCTTTTGTTTGGCTATACAGCTTTTAAAAAATGTAAACGGTCAAATCCTATTGTTGTTTATGAGCCCAAAATTACTGTCCGCCAGAATGACTGTACTTTCTTACGTCCGAAATTCAACCAGAAAAACAGGCCTTTTCCTCGTGCTTTGACAATAGAACTTTTAGGAACTGAGTTTCATGTAATTTTAAACCGCTTAAATACGAGCTGAAGACTATAAGCTACTAGGAAGCAACTGGTCGTTAAATGCTCTTCAAGTCAGTGATTTCTCTTGGACAGTGGAATGAACCCGGGGGATAAAAACAGACTACCCCGTTTGTAGCTGATCTAACTCCGAATTTCCTCGTGTTACAGTCAAATAGTTGGCGGAAAGTTTTTGCCGTTGATCGAATTCGGTACCGATAGGCGTATTGAAGACATTCAACAGGCTATTTTGGTGGTCCTAAATACACATACGTTAATACATTCATAGGACTTATGTTTTGTGTATAAGCCATCATGGTCCTGAGAAGCAGATTTTCCGGTTTCATTACTTACCCATTTAGTTATGAAACATCCGGAAACAAACAGATACGGGGCACGTATAGGTTTCCAAGTTGCGGCGGGATTCTTCTGAACCAGAAAGTGATTCCAACCCTTAGAATCGAATATCAACCCGGTGATACAAGCTAGACGGATCGACATTCACAACAGTCGGTACACTTTCCCGGTTTGACCATCTGTTCTTATTGTTTTTGTTTCACCACACATATACAAGACACGTGTAAACATCCATTTTCTAGTTCCGTTTCCATATTTTGTTTCTCATTTCTGTGAATTGTGAGCTTTCTGCTATCGTATTTTCTTATTTCTATCCCAGATAACTTAAATCAGGTTCAGTACGCACGTTCGGACCACCTTCAGTTATTTTACGTCGCCATTATTTAGCATTTCCATTCTTACCTCCATGTCCTTTAGCACTTCACACATTTAACTAGACTCTTGTCCCCTCCACTCCAAGTGGAATCGTTGGTCTATGATTCTCAGTTCAGAGGAGAATTTCGCTTGTCCGTTGACAGCTTTGGATCGGAATCAAACGTGGGATTAGTGAAGCATGAAATCTGAGTGGTTTCAACAAGGATAAAAGCACTAAATTCTTATTGTCCCACCTTTAGTGAATGTAAGAGAGGTGAAAATTGTGCTTTTCAACCTCCAGGTATAGCCAATATACCTCCATATGCAATACGACCACGTGCTTCCTTGCACTGTTCCCTGTCAACTGTTGACTCGGATGGTGCGGGAGCAGTCAGCGCCTATTCAGAAGCATCCAACTTGTGCACTGCCGTCAGATCAAATCTATTTGTTTGGCAGAGTTAGACCCGAAATCATGCTTACTTTGGGTTGGTAGGCTTCCAGGGAAAAAATCATACGTGCTTCATAAAACTCACAAACTATTCAGCTACATTTGTTTTGAATTTAGTACTATACTTAGTGACAATGAAAGTCAAAATGGCAGGATGTAACTTCATTGTTGGATTAGCGTAAAAACGAAAGCTGTGATGTCCTAGGTTATTCCCTACACGTGTCGCCACCGTAACTTCAGGATAAACGAAAAAATATTGACGGGTAACTTGAATCATTCGAAGATTTTTTGTGAACGGAGCACCATTAACCATAGCAGATATTTTCGGTGGTGGCACTGTAAAGAGAGAGAACTGGAATTATGGATTTCTCGTTAAACTTACGGTTATATGGGAATACTAGCAACTGTAATATGTAGTGCTCCGCGGAAAGGAACCTCCTGAAGAGGAAGGTTTGCCGTTCGGGACTTTCTTCTCTGTAAACGGCGAGGAGCCCATAAAGGGAGTATAAAGGGAGTATATTTCTAAAGAGAGGACACCTGATTTACCAAAGGTCAAAATACAATAACGCGAAAAAGACTGTTTAAGTTTTTTTCGGTCATCTAGTAGTATCCTCTTCACTGTGAGGTTTAAATGAGTTCATGAACCTCACCCTCAACTAGGTCAACAGTTAAGCCACAGCTTCCGTATTTCCAGACTGGTTAAATGATATTCAGTGTATGTGTAAAGCTGGCACCCAACAAATATTGGTCCAAGTCGATAAGCAGGGGTGAATGCGCAAGGCTTCAGTGGCCTAATGGGAGCTGTCATTCATATGAAGCAGCTAACAGAGTGTGTTTGGGACAAACTCGAGGCGGAAGTCAGTTCTGTTGCATTGGTGATGTAGTTCAGCAGGACGGTAGACGTTGCAATTACTCACCGTCACATAATCGTAAGACTGCCAACAACAATTGAATTGAGCTCTTGTAGTTCGTTCGAAGATCGTTACAGTGTATTGGAGGAGCTCATGATCGGACAAAAGTGAGGTGTGCCAGTCAGAAACACTTTATGCAACAAAAGGCTATGTAGGTTGCGTGCTACACTGAATCCATATCTTACCACGACTGTTTCTTTCAGTCCGGGAAACGACAGCGCGTGACATCCATGTGACCTTGTGAGACTGTTGAGGCGTAGCCTACAGGACGTATCCTGGAATTGTGCGATAGTTGTAGTATAACTAACGCTATTGGTTACCACTGATTTTGAGTGGGCGAAGTATAAACCGTTCTAAAGAAACAGACTGATGTCGTGCTAGCATGTTTCAGTGTTTTTCGACCATAGTATAAAGAGCACAACAATGAGTAGTGCATTACGAATATTCACATTAACTAGTTTCACGCAAGTAGTGAATTAAAACATCATTGGAATGTGGTTACACAGAAGGACAGATCAGTTGAATTTGAGTATGAGAGATTCTTTTATCCTGGATAGTGATTCGGTTCAAGCAAGTCTGAAAAAACAATTCTTTCTCGTACCACACCAGGCTTCATTTGTAATCCAGCCGTTTAGTGCCGACGTCATAGAAATTATAAGATCGGGTGTCAGAGATCAGTCTCTGTGCTCTGATCAGTGGACCGATTTGTGCTTAAGTTGATTTACAATAAATTTTACTAATCGAAACCATTAGGAAGCTAGTTGTTCATCTCTGCCATCTCTGCTACCATGGATGCATGTTCCCAAATGAGCTTTTGCCAGAAAACTTGGTCTGACACACAGTTTCTATCCAATTGCGCTCTTCGTTGGTTGTAAGTCTATGTGCCTATAACTGAGCTCCTTTTGTAGCTATTTTTGTCCACACACTGCTGAACACACTGCTTGTCCTACAGTTGCTTCCTTCAGACGTTTGAAATAACCAATGACCAACTCGGTTTTGACCAAATTACTTTCAACCTTCATAAGCTCACGCTTGTTACGGTGAACGAGACAGGTGCCGTACATCGAAAGATGTTCACGTTTCATTGAAATTGGT
The DNA here is from genome assembly GCA_003604175.2 of Clonorchis sinensis. Taxonomy (NCBI): domain Eukaryota; kingdom Metazoa; phylum Platyhelminthes; class Trematoda; order Opisthorchiida; family Opisthorchiidae; genus Clonorchis; species Clonorchis sinensis. The sequence continues at coordinate 131,886,828 of CM030369.1, read as the reverse complement.
CTTGGCAGGCTTGCATTGGTTTTTAGGGAGTTAGTACGTGAACTAACCGCAGCTGGCATATAGGAAACATTTTCCTTCTCCTATTTCAGCTGTATCTACCATTTGCTCGTTTGGCACACGGAAGAATCTTCAATGAAAGCTTGCATGGGCTTCTTGGCCAAGCTTGATCTCAGGCCCCGTAGAATATATGCTTTTGGGAACAGCATCGTTTAGGCCGGTCGCTTTCGGAGACGGACACTGCTGTTCAGTAGCCGAACCTGCCTTAATCAGGTCTGTTTACAAACGAAGACAAACACCTCACAATCTATGATGAACTGCACCAACAAATAAGAGATGACGAATTTTTTCTACTAAGACTAGACATAATCTCATAGTAAGGACTTTCAGGACATTTGATCTAGATGCTCCACAAGATCACAGGACTCGGTCATCAAGGCTTCGAGGGACTTTACAGACTAATTTCTTGACGTTTGTCTAAATTCGCGATAATTTTACATGCACAATTGTGTTAATCTGGTTTAAATGTGCATTTATGGTGCAAACCTTTTTATATATTTCCTTTGTCTGACTTTCCAGCTTTCATTTACCGGGATAATTGGAAGTCTGTTTTGCTTCGAAAACCGCTGCCAACTTTTCAACCGATCCTACAGTGTTTCGATGCGGGTAAGCAATTCGTCCCTGCGTAACATGTGAATTAGTCTATATAATGGTATGCTGCTGGTTTAGATTTGAATAGCACATGGCGGTATTCACTGATTCTTTTGGGATAATTCCAGTAGTACAACAGTCGTCATAAAATTGAGTGCTGCGCACCATGTGAGGAACCAATGATGTGTGTCCAAATAACTGGTGATCATAAGTGGAGGGAGAATATTATCTATCTCCTTTTGAGTTCGAGTTCAGAGCAAAGTTGACTGTACTAGTATTTGTTAGTTGTTTTACGCAATTCTGTCACCAGGAGGGTTCATGAAATTGGTATACTTAGGAAGTGCAGGAGAATAACTCGTCCGTCAGCTGGGTTCATAACCTGCAACAGAATAAGGGGTTAAGTGCTTTTTACTGTCGCAATCGTTCCTCGGAAGAGTAAGGCCTTTGGAAATCCCCGTCTACCACTAATACTACCATCCTTATATAGGACTCATTGATTCCAACTTCGGAATTCATTCTAGACCAATAGGAAGTTCATGCTACTAACTGGGAGTTCCAGCCACATGTAAAAAATCACACTTCAACATGTTTAAAAATCCACTCGGCAGTCTGTGTCAGCCACCTATTTGCAAACCTTCTTGCATGCTACTTGCAAGTGGGTGTCCCATTTCAAGCATTACCAAACTCAGTACTCTCTGAGACTTGATTATTTTCATATGATCATTTTAAACATTGGGTGGCAGAAGAAATAAAGTTGCTCAAAGTGGATAGAAAATTTTGTGAAAACCATTCACTTGGACATCATTTGGTCAGTATGCAGAATGTCGTCCCAAGATAGAACCTTGTCCTTCCGTTTTCAGCTGATCTTAAATTCCCTAGTAAGCGAACACAACTATTTCGCCTCACGTGTAAACCCATATTAACACATGACGTCAGATGAAACCAAGCAGCTGCCTCCAAATCTGAAATATCTGGACTGCTGTGATGAGCAGCGAAAAACTGCGGAATTTGAAATGGTCGAATGCGGTTGGAATTCCTTCTAATACGTCCTTACACGGTACGACCGATGGTGCAAAACAAACAAAGCGCACTATTGGATAATTCGTGCTTTGAGGTTAAGAATCTAACGGGACGCCACACATGCAGTTTAAATTTTGCGGGGATGGCCGCTGGTCCTGTATGTAGCCTCAGCAGTGCTGTGAGCAACATGAGTAGCATTGTCTTCGTTGCGATCATCCGAATGGTGTTTATTGTTCCCGGACTGCCATACTAACTGTGTTGCATGCATCGGTGAGGTTCATAAGGATCGCCTTTATTTTCAGCGCATTGAAAAATTAACAGGGCGGCAAAATAGCAAGTTTATGCGCGCACACCTTGAAAATTGTTGTTCTACTTTTTCAACGCTTCAGGCGGACAAGATAAGAATTGCGTGCCTCTCACATGACCTGATACTGATCACCATATCAAAAGGAGCCTGTTTTCAGACTTTAACGTTAACAACCATCCGGGTCAAGTTTAGGAGTAATAATATGGTCAGAGATGTAAACTACGAAGAGTGGATCACTTGACAATTGTTGTAGTGTATCTACATACCGAGAAATAGAGCACTGCAGTGCGCAACAGGATTTTGATTTGGACGCATGGAAACTATGGATGTTTTGCATCTTCTTGCATGTGCAAGCTCTTAAAAAGTCACTTGAAAAGATAGACTGGTGTTGGGGAATGGCATCAACCAGTCTGGTTAGCGAAAAAAACAATAGAAACAGATGACCGAGCTACATTGCTTGAGTTCTGCTTGCACACTCCCGACTCTCTGATGATAAAACCATTTAAATATTTGTCAGGTGATTGGAGGAACAAAGACTTCAAGTTTCGAACAGGTGACAAGCATTTCTTGTGACTTGCTACACTAAAAGTAATGGGGCTCACACCGTTACATTGAGTTCCATCTTTTGCTTGGAAAAGAAAGCAGATGCATGAGCTTTACTAAACCGTGCTTCGCATTATCGTACTGTAACGACTTATTGACCCACAATAACATTGCTTTTTATCCATCTCTTCTCTACGAATCCAACCTCTACAGCGTGCTACAGGCATTTTGACCCTCATCAGCTGTGTTCTTTGCCTGGTGGCAAGCATCTTCTCTGGACAAAAAGGCAACGTGATTGCTTCTAGTGGACATCCGTGCCAAATTGTACGCCCTACTACACAGACTAAAAACGCAACTCAATCTTCGGGTTTGCCTGAATACGAACATCAGTGCTGTTCAGACACTTCCAGTCTCGATGGCCATAATGTTTGTCAGTGTTTGAATATGCGGAACCAAGTAATATGGAGTTACCATAAGATTACCTGTCGCTATCTCATTTCTTCCGTGAAAGATTATCTCATCCTACAGTCCGCGCTCATGGCTGTTGCGGCTGGTGTGTGTCTTTGGTTTTGGGTCGTGTTAACTGAGCAACGCTATGTGTTGGGTGCTATTCCAGCCGTTCATTCGAGTCCGGACATGAAGTCCAAAAAACAAAGTCTTTCCTCTCCAAGGACTTCTTGCGGAGAAACTACAACCACATCATACGATGGACGTCACAGCTCATTTGATGGCACAGAGCAAACACGGAAGTCGACCGTAAATCGTTTGAACTGTGTTCTGGAGCACCCAGGCGGTAACTTGGTTTCCAATGGTACTTGCAAACGTAATAGTAGTAGATCTGGTTTTTCGGGCAACGTTTCTCGCTCTGATTCACCTTCGATCCATGCCGAAGAGAGCGTACCACTATCTTTTGAAGAAATGCATTGCAAAACTTCAGACCAAGAGCAGTGTTTGAAGGATAGCGGGGTCGTGAGCTCGGACAATGCAGATATGGATCCTGAGTTTACAAAGTGTACCAGAGGACATAGCAGCAGTGACCTGAATTTTATCAAGCCGGATCTCCCTGGATCGGACAAGAATAAATCAGAACCTTAACAGTGCATAATCGGCATGGATTGGTGGAACTCTCCTGTTTGATTGCTCAATTGATATTTGCCGACTTTGTAATAATTATTTGATTTGTAACGGTGACTCATTTGGTTGACTGGATCAGCATGTTTCTTCGTACACTTACGTTGACTGTAAGCATCCCATTTCGTTGCGTAAACCTAACCGGAAAAGACAGTATTAGCTACCGTTTCTACAATACAGACCATTGTATATTTCCACCAAAATGTAATGGTACTGCCAAACGCGAAATTCGTACTCGCGCAACACCATGTAAGGTATGTCATAGGGAGATTCATGTTTGCGAGTTGGGAGCTGAAGTTGATGTTGACAAATCAAGAGTTTGCATAAGTAGTGTTGGATAATCACCCGATTTTTATGTTATTCTGGTTCGTGATCAACAATAGATTTATGTTTTGTAAGTTTTCCAAGGATAGTGCTCTATTTCAAACATATACGTGGAATCCGAATCGATTCCTTACATCTCGACTCAGTGCAAGAACGGCTTAGAGCACCGAGTGGCCCAATGGTAAAGGTGAACATTATCAATCAATGCAGTCAACAGAGATGCATTGAGTTAATAAGCATTCCGCCTGATTACCCAGTAGATCAGCTAGTGACGCATTCAAGTATTTCCAAGTCAATGTCTCTCCTACATTAAACTCTAAAATAAAAGTTTTATACATGTGCATAACTCCCTGAATGGCAACACTAGGAGTAAACACAGAATAATAAGTGCGTAAGTGGTCCATGGGGCGCCATAGCTCTTGAGAGCAAGCGGCTTAATAGTGCACATATCCTCACTAATTTGCCATATAGTTTGGTGTCAAAAGCTGCATTGGAAGAGTAGACACATGAACATCTAACAAATAGTATCAGGATTGTAACATTGAAAACTGAATTTTCTAAAGCAAGTCAAAGACACTCTACACTGGCTTCACGGTAAAGTTTCTTGGACGGTATTACGGAAAATATGCTCAGTGCAAAGTATATAGTTTGTTAGAGAGTGTTTGTTCACTTTACTACCTTCGTTGCAAATGCTTTAAGCCTAATCGGAACGATGGTATTATCACGAGGTTGGCGCACAATAAACAATGAAACTTGTGCTGAAAAGCCTAGAAGTAGTATAAAGCTATTTTGCCCTAACTGCGAACTCTCGGCAGGTCGCATCGCATGGACCCACTGTTCTTCGGTTGTTATAAAACAGTGGCATTAATCTATGAGTGACAAGTGAACACTGCAATGAACATTCATCTAGCACCTTTCTTTCAGTCACGCCATTCACTTTACTTAACGGCTAGATCTTTAGGTGACGACTTTTCAGCCACTTCCACATAACTTATGGGCACTTTATTCTGGACAAATTGCTTCTACCTGGGAAATGATGATGGCTGACGGACGCTGTGCCATGTCTATGTGCAGGTTAACCACACGGTTGTTCGGCTATTCGCGGATTTATGTTACACTATAGGCTTTATTCAGAAGGCCACGATTTCGGTTTTTCATTCCTGGGGCTTACATTTGCAGATAATTCTCAATAACGATAAAGGACTTGCAAAATGTTCCTCGGTATTTCGGCATAAAACGCTTATTCCCATCGCTAATGTCTGGCATTTTACAAGGTCTTGCAGAACAGTTTCAGCAAGGATTCAGCTTGTTTGACAAAAAGCTGTTTTTCGTGGACAATAATGCAGCTTGCGTAACACAGTTAAACGGCCGGAGCTGGGCTAATTCCGCAAATGAAGAACTCGCTATTCTGAGCACCCGTTTTCAGAGTACCCTACTGTGAATTCGTCAGTGCCAGGCTATTCTAACTAATCACTTCCACAACGAAGACTAGCGCTTGCAACCATACAGTCGCATAGCTCATGACTTAGTACCCCCTAAAACTCAACTCTTTGGACTCCACAAGCAGCGTTATTCTGGTGGTTGTAATTTAGCTCGCATTCCACCATTCAAACATACGGAAATTTTCAGAGTTGAAGGGTTCAGTATCTATCAGTGGATTTTACGGTGCAGGTAAGGACCATATATACTCTGGAAAAAACTGTAGATTGCGGATGTGGAAAACATGTCTCTTTCTAACATTTTTAAAATATCTGTGCGATGTCTGCCTTTTTATAAGTGGGAGCAGTGTTCAGTTTGACGAGGTACTCGTTCGCGGATAACTTGGCACCTCGGTATGACCAAACCTTAATAGTCTGCATAATTCACCAACCTAATCAGAAATTAAACCAAGAGGACATTGCTGTTGGTAGAGGAGACAACGAAGAGGTCTTCGATCATTTCTGCATACCAAGCGCCTGCTGTATCACATCTAAATCGTATTGTATTCATATGTATGTGTCGTGGAAGAGTGGACCGGTCGACAAAATTGAATCATTCTTTCCCTCACTCAGACAATGATTGGTTATAATATTAGGAAAGAAAATGGAACGCCATGACTGGTGCGGTTCCTCTCCGATATCACCGAAGACTACTTCAATATGAAAGTGTAAATCAAGAAGTTTTTTTCACTAGGAGCTTGCATCGTCTTTATATTCAAGTAAACACACCCCAGTAAGACAGCAACATAATCTATAATTATGGGTCGTAGTTGGTTGAACCGTCGGTCTAGGACGTTAGGCTGGTGTGAGCGAGAATGAGGCTACGTGAATGTCTCTCTCTTCATTTTGCTTGATGATTATAGGTCATTAATTTGAAATGCTGATGGCTTGAGAACTGGCCCTCGTGTTCACCCCTCGGTCTTATTTCTCGTGTGTACAGCAGACAGTGGGTGCTTAGGTAGCTAAATAGTCAGTATTATTTATTGTAAGTGGATGTCTATCAGAAGCTTTTGAAAGCGACCGACAAATCCGGAAATGAACGCCATCTCACTTTGTGTTAGTTGCACTGACTAGTGGGTTGTGACTTCAGTAACGTGGCCTAAAACTGTTAGTGAAGAGATCCTTGAAGTTAAGTTTCTCGCCACGCAGTCAGCCACTGTGCGAAGTTCGCTGTGCGAGCAGACTAGCTTAGACGGGTGAACAATCAGCCATATATTTGTCGTTGGTACAGATATGATGCACGTCAATTTCTAAAGCTTCCTAAGACGGGGGCCAGATTGGAATGAACGTGTACAGGCAGATGATCCTACTATCATAGAATGACGGCAGTACCACTTAGGATTGGTTGCGCCCCTGTGTTATTTCAGAACACCAACCTGACGTACCATTTGTGCCTGTTGACTCGCATCGACAATAATCTAAGGTGTAGAAATTGTTCGTACGCTGGTGTCACAAAAATGGTACCATGCTAGTAATGTCAGAAAAATATGGATCTTTGAATTCGAACAACTTGACCTCCGAAAATCAAGTGCACTTTGATTTGATCCGAAAATTCCTCGTGACAAAGCACCTTTTGGGATGCTTTAGGTCAGTATATACGAAAAATGCCATTCAGCCCACCTGTTATTTGGGAGAAATAACAGGCTTATTGATCGGGGTTAATAAAAATGTTCCAAAGTACTAGCCATATCATTTTAGCACAGAAACTTGCAAGTGCTGTGGTGGAGCAACTTTAGCAAGATGGCTTTATGGCTTACGCGGCCTACTAACGGAACTGTTGGTCCAATATACAAAGAGGACTCCTTTAAAAACCCTTTGTGTTAAGCACGCAAAAAATGGAATATTCCATCTGGCTGGCCATAGTTGAAAAGGCACGGGCGTTTGCTCAACAACTTGCAATTTTGAATACTGTTTCATTGCACTCTTAAACGTTGAATGATCAAATCTCTTGAGCATGTACAAAAACCGCAAAATGAACAAAACTGATTGAAATCAGAACAGACAAACTGCGTGACTACTCTAATCCTGTTACACTCAAACTCCAGCAAGGAGCTCTTGGGACACTAGAAATTGCCGGCTACTTGGACGTACTCACTTCACGTGGACCTGGTGAGCAGCACGGTCAAAAATCCAGTTGTTGCTTACGACGTCCAACTGAGGTAACCATGTTCAAATAAACGGCAAGCTTCAGTATTATTTGAGTCGTGCTTTATAAGAGGACAGTCTTTGAGCTCAACTCATCCTTGTTCAGGGAGAATTTGCCACCCGGCAACGTGAGTATCCAATTCCGGCTGCAAAACCCTTAATTCCGCTGATGCAGTTTAATACTATAGAAACTCAAGAAATCTTGTGAATTCCCGTTTATCAGCAGATAATGTAGCGTCATTTTGAAGAAAATGGCCAAATAGCTCGGGTAGTTAATTGTATTTTCGTCCTAAAAGGGCTGCGAATTTTGCTTGCATATAGACAAAGGGAACCTAAACCGCGAAACACTGTTGTTGATGGCAATGAAAATAGGAATGTTTACGATTAAATTCATGAATGCTCAGAGTACATTTTAAAATAAAACGTGGATTTAGTTACATCACTTTATCGCAGCATGCCTGAGAGTGAGATATTTTTAGGAACACTAAACATGTAGCCGAAACAACTGTGTAGTCAGAAAACCCCAAGATCTTTATTAAACTCGACAAAAAAAATCCCCGGTGGATGCTTTGGTTCGAATATGGTAAAATTCAAATTTCATTAATTCCTGCAAACTCCAATCCACGCACTGTACGAAAAACATGATATTCACATAAACCAACTGCTATACACAGGAATTTCCGGTCAGATCCAACTCTGGGCCATAAACAGGCCAGTCCGTGCTCCTTGTGATACCATGCTCCGATTTGTTAGGCTATGGATCAGACCTAGACTCTTGAAATTGACAGAAGTATGTCATTCATTTTTCTGACGTACAACTTCTGTTTGTTTTCTTGACAGAGCCACCAAACGAGTCTTCCGGGCTCCTAAAATCCTAGCGTAAAGCACTCAATGGTCACAATCGCACGCTCGGTTATTGAAACCTAGCTTGTACTTCCATGTTTTATGTCGACAGTGTAGGGCCATCCGATGAAGCCTTTTTCGTTATCGAACAACAGCTTATCTCAATGTCTGGGTGATATGATCCGTGTCCCAGCTACGTTTTTACGTACATAGCTATAATTCACCAACGACCCTTTTCCCCGTTTTCAGTGACGTACAGACGAAAGCTACACAACGCATAGATTCCAGGTCTAGATTCTTTCCAGCTGGTAAAAGTCCCGACGTATTTTTGTCATCTGTCCAGGATATTTCTGATGGCATTATTATTATGACATTATTCGCGGTAAGCTGGTTTGACTGAGTCTAATCAATTGCTTTTAACGTTAGCACAGGAGAATTTATTATCCAGACTATTAGGTGGCATTGGTCTTTTGCGTGCTAACACTGTTCCGAAAATACCACTTGAGCTACCTTATTTATCACATCTTTTGGTGAATTTCTATTTATCCGGATTCAATTCAATGAGAAACGGGACAGCAGACGCACGTTTAAAGAAGCATTCTGGTAGGGGATTTTGCATCTTGAAATCCGAGAGTAAAATGACAACCACTTTTTATCTATACAGGAGTATTATACCAGGAGTGGTTTCCAGTCTTGCTTTCCATAATGCAGTTTTGCGAAATCTTTATTCATTAAGAGGACGTATTCCATTGTTCATGGACTTAGTTCCAAGAAATGAAGCTAGTTGCCCGAATATGTCTTAGTCTGAGAAGATTTAATGGCAAAGCACCAGATGATTTATTTTACTCCATAGAAGCTTTCGCCAGGTGTTCAAAAGCCAGCAGGCGCGAATGAACTAATAGTAGACGATGCAGATAGTCCGATACAACACGGAACCACAGTCATTAGTGCTAATGTTTTCAAGGCTAGTAGAGACCAGAGGATTTCGCTCCAGTGGACATTATGATGAAAGATCAATGACGAAAGCTTGCTTTGCAGTGAGCTTCATTACAAAAGTATAAATTTTTGACATATCCATACGAGCAATATAGGCCGGGGTCATTAGGTTGAAGGAAACTCATCTGCCTCAACGTATGCCTGCATCAACCAGAGAAGTGATCAAAAATGGTCTGTTCTCCTATTAGCGATGCTGGCCAGAATGTGTTCTTTTGTCTTCTCCACGCGTTTGCGGCTAATCTGCAACGGTGAATGGACCAGAGTGTTGTAGGGACAGCGACCGATACTAGCAGTTTCAAAGGAAAAGAGTGATGGCATCTAATGTGATATACGGTGGACTTACGACCTTTTCCTGATTGGACTGTCACATCGAACTACACCAGCGAACACCAAGGCACAGTGAGTAATGCCATGTGGTTCGCGCTCAGTCTGAACACTTGAACACTCTGTGCCCGGTCTAAACCCCAGGGAATAAGCCTGAAATGTGTAGAGGAGAAGGCAGTTCTACAGCGATCGGCATGCCAAACTAATGACTCATAACCGTCAATTCAGTCGGGCCCCACAATGCTTAGTGTGCTGAGGTAATTTTTGGTCTGTACGCCGATGATCACGGAAGGTCAGGCTGCAGGATATGCTATCTGGTAATTTCAGAAGCTAAGGTGAGCTAGTGAACTTATTTCATCCGCATGTTTCGCTGACGAATCACTGTTTGACCGCTTGTGACTGACCAACTCAAGGCGACCAGCGTACGGAAAGCCGCGGATGTTGCGGATCCAGCCTGTTCTCTCTCAAGGTCCAGTAGCTCCAACAATACTTTCGCGTCTTACACGCCTCAGCTCTCTGGCACGAAGTTGGCACCGTTGAACTGATCAACTCCCGTTAGTGTCGTTTCCCTTCATGTCGTTCCGTTTTATTCTTCCGCTTCCCATTTCATGAGATCCATACTAGCAGCTGTTAGACTGTCGACCAAAGTATTCAGATAGTGAAGCTTTAGTCCACCAGTGTTGCGCTACTTCGCGCTTAGCTACTATGGAACCCTGTTACCGTTCATTCGGCAAGCGTGGATGGTCGTAAGAACTCGCCTATCGGAGGGATTTTGCGTTCGGCATCGTTTAACCCAGCAAACACCAAATATCGCCTTCAGAGAGTGCACTCGGAAGCTGCTAAAATAATGGAGTTTGCCTGGAGTCAGCCTGTCAATATCGCACAAGAGTACCGATGAAAGCATAGCTTTTTGGGCGTGCAGTTTGGTCTCCATCTGCAGACTCCGGTTTCCCCACACCAGTTTCTCAAGTTTCCTAAGGGCTACGCTTGTCTTGATAATGCGGAACCACAGATCATATTTGGCAGTCAAGTGTACGAGGTAGCAGAGGTCCTTGCAGTAGTGCACAAACTATGATACCCGGAAGAGTGTTGAGGACTTCACCGGGCGCAGATTCAATCAATGATCAATTTGACAGCTTTAAACCGGGTACCATTGGCACATTGGTTCCAGCTACTATAGTTTCGATTACCGGAAAGTGGGAGAGTGTGGGATATACACAGATACATACATAAAAATGCTTTGTTGCACACAAAAAGTATAGTGTGGCAGCAGTCAGAAGCTTATCAACTAGGCGCTGCAGTTCGTTGTGAACATACGTGAGAGATTCACGGTCATCCATGAACATGAGAATGTGGACTGAATGCACCAAAACATCTAAAATTGAACGAACGTCGATCGAGCCGGTACTCGAACTGTAGACCGGCATCCAAGCTGGTCACTGGAGGGGACACACCCTTGTTTGGGGTCAGTTAGAACTTTGAAATCACTAGAAGTCGACACATTCGTTTGCATCTTCTGTTATTCCGTCACGTAGGCCTAAGATGAGGTTGACGATTTTGGGCGCATAGCCGTATTTGGAAAGAACTGTTCGCAATACATCATGGTCGATGAAGTCGAAGGTCCTCGTGAAGTCTATGAAGAGGGCACGGGGTAGATGGCGACGTTCGCAGGAGTTTCCTTGAAGCTGTTCTACGGGAAACATCAGGTCCATTGTGCTATGACTCGCACAAAATCCATACTTCTCTTCAGCTGTCAGACAGCTGAGTAGCGCTGATGATAGAAGCTTGTCTGCGCAGCTCAGAAGACTGATAACTTTGTGGTTGATAGGTAAAGTCTTGTTTTCTTTTCTCTGCAGGGTGGCGGGGAAATATGACTCTTGAATTCCAGATCTTGTTGCATGTTCCCCTGGCTTATTTCTTCGACAACCACAAAAGCACTTCCCGAATCGGGAAGGCCAGGGCACCGAAATTTGTGGAGCCGGCGTAATACCAGCTTGATTGTCAAGAGCAGAGTGTACAATGAAGCTGTCCGATCTATCCTACTTTATGGATGAGGGACGTAGTCGCTGCGTATGAAAGGCCTTTAATGACTCTCCGTGTTCGACCATATATGCTTCCGAAGCATTCCGCGATTCTGGTGGAAAACCAGATCAGTAATCCCGAAGTATGCCAGCTGGTTTTCGGGAGAGTCCATTCTCCGTCAATAAATCAGCTGGTCACACCCACACAAGTTACGTTGTTTGGGCCATGTGCCTCCACTACTACAGGACCGTTTACTTCGGAGGATTCTCTTCGCCCATCCTTGTGTCAGATGGAGACGACCCAGGAATAGTCAGTCTCTGACCCGGCAATGAATCACGGAAGACCTTTCCAGTCAACTCTGTCACTTTGGTAAATGCCGGCTTTCCGGATGCAGACCGAGGGACTGGACAAACCGATATTAAGTGACCTTGGCAGATATGACCGTCACGCAGCTAGTAGCGGTCTTGCACCTTCAGCGTGTAGCTATCAATCCCCGCCACCCTCGATAAATTGAATTCGACGTCAATGAACTGACTGAGCCATCGCCATTCCCTCTTTCTCCTTATCCTTGGTGAATGAAGCCGAAACAGCTGGAACCGCTGCATTTCGATACACGGTTTGTGGTCTGAAAACTGAACTGAACTGAACTCTACAATGGTTACAATAAAGTTCCGGGACGGTTTCATTTGTCGTTGAGGCAGTTTTGACAACGTACTGGACTCGTTAGTCGGTTCAGCAGCTTTTTGAAGTACTTGCGCCATGCATCCAGAATTTTTGTAGTTGAAATCTAATTCAGTTCCGTGTCAAGATACCAAAGGTTTCAATTTGGTTTTGTAACTGGTCCATAAATGGATTTCTAGGGCACCACCGAACAGCGATTCCTCGACCTCATTTCGCTCCGTTCGCTGTTTTTCCTTGCTGTGGCCGACTTAGACCATTTCGTGACCCTGTTTTTGACCTCACTGTTTGGATGGACAACGTGTTTGGAAAGCGTTTATTTTTTGTAGATACTACTTTTTTATATGGTAATTGTTGTTGTCCAGCCCGTTAGACCTTCAGGGGCAAAGCTCTCTCAGCTGGCTAGCTGCCACTGTCATCATCTGGTGCTTCAAAAATTGTACCTAACTTCTGTCAGCTGGCTAAGTGGATTGCGGATAAGGGTACACCAATCCGATTTTCGAGTCTTTGAGTTGGGTTACGTCAATTTTTATGCGCCCGTCGATGCAATCAACATAATGTGGCTTATGAAAATGGACTTTAGGGCTCATTCAGACAAGCTGGTGTCCTGTTTCAGAGTCAGCTCCTCACGTCACCTGTGTAATGCAAGCTTCTCGAACGTCTCGCTGGCAAACGGTAAAGTAATCGAGTAGATAAAGGTAGCCGCCGCACGGATGTGTCCATGTCGTGATTTGCTGCTGTCCGAGGCAGAACCTCGTGTTAGTGATATTTAGCGTGCGAATAGCGTATACGCTATCCTGTAAACACGTCACCTTGAGTCGGTGTGAACTTTGGGATCCATTAGGAATTAGCAGTTCCTAAACTGGTGTATAGAATCCGGTGTGGTACCACGATTTGAGGTTTGTATAATTTTATTATTTTACTATTGTATTTATGGTACCTCATTTGTTGATAAACTTCCATTAGAACGATTTGGCCTTTGGGGTTTTGCTGGAAACAATCTATTCAAGGATGCATCCATTTTGCCTGTCGTATAAGTCCCAGGGACCGGAAACCTTGTCAGCTCGAGTCAATCCTGGTATTCAGTATTTGTTACGTATCCCTTAAAAGAATGCTGTTGGTCCCAGTGAAACAAATGTTTCCGAACCGTTCCTGTTAAAAACAACACATCATGATGATTTCTCGGTCGCTACAGTTACAGCCGAACCGGAGCCAATCGGAGCATGTGCAGCGTAGCAGCAATTTGCTGGTCATATCTGACAACGGTATCTGTCTCACTGCAGCCCGTTTTGGTGAATACTGCCATTAGCCTGCAACACCGCATCCGCGGACCCATCCTTCAATCCACAGTCCTACATTCGGACAAGTCGTTCCACTCCTATCCAGTAAGTCAAGAACGAGGGATCGGCCAAAAGAGCACCACAGCGGTCAGACAGACATGAGATGCTGATTCAAGGATATGAGGAATGCTTTCCACGGTGGACTGGGGTCGAACACTAAGCAAGCATGCGGTGCAAATCAGATCACAGGTACGGCCAAGCAAATCAACTTTGGACAACAGACCACAGCTCTATAATGGAACCATGTCGCGTGGAAGACCGGACAGCCATGAATTGCGTCCGAAAGAAAGAGGATCAGACTCCAGATGAGTTTGCTCATTGCTCCGTGTACGGACCGACATGCGACAGATGCTCCTTGAGCCGCCACAACCGAGATCAAAGCGGCGGTCGGATGAACAGTGTCCTCAAGGGGGAAGTGTCCGGAAGCCAGGCGATTGTAATAACCGAGCATCACCTCGATTGGACGAATGCGTCTAGCGCAGGCTACAGATCAAACGAAGGTAGGCCTTGGTCAGAATGTCCGCCAGTTAGGATCGAGCGTTCACAGCTCAAGACGTCTCGCCCCTCCCCCCACGAAAATTCTAGCATGACCTTCTAGAACCTTCTGTGATAGCCCAATAAATACAGTTGTAATAATCTTTCTTTGTTTCCCTAAAGTTGTTTCAACATACCTTGCCTTCTGTTACACCATAGTCAGCGGAACAGCAAGCCATGGACCAACACAGGATTTGCAACACCATCAAAAAGTCACAATGACAAGCCAACCGTTAGCGGTCTCCTAAGGCAACTGATCGCGTCCGGTAGACCATGTAGAGGCGTTAATATAACATATAATGGCATAATATGATAGGAGTGACATCAACTTCATTTAGAAAGCTCATATTCAAGTGATTTTCTGAGCAATAAAGTAACAAAGTAGCTAATGGTCATAGCCATTTGAAACGGCATAAGAATTGCAGTCAGCCTATTAAAGAAGCGTTGGAAGAAAGCAAGTAGAAAACCAAAAACAAGCCGGGTGGTTTGAAAGTTCCATTTGTATATTAAATGGACATCGTGGTGGCTATATGTATATCATATATATATACATATATATATATATAGAGAGAGAGAGATAATCCTGCTCCTTTTGCACTAAAATAGAAATATAATCAACGAGTGGTTCAGTTGGAAATCAATTGAGTGTCCAGTTAAAACCAGACTGTTTGCAAATGAGTGCATTTCACGAGACAATGTTATTTTTGCAACACCCACTGCCCATGTCTTATACGTCGGTGTAGTAAGTAACACGAATTTCTTACATGAGAATACATTTATGGCTGTTTTAGTGGTGTCCCCATGAAAAATAGTCGATAAATTGGTAAACCAGACAACCCTATCCACGAGAAGAGGCAAATGTCTATCATCCCATATCGAACTGTCCTGTCTAGCTTCACTCATTTTTCCAACGACAGCTTCCTATCGTCCACCGACGCTGCCTTGTAACCCGAAGTAGTGATGACTGTCCCATGCAATTTTACAGAATCGGGTGTAATATTTGGTGAAAAGAAAATAAATACAAATAAAAGAAAGTATGCAAAATAACTTCTTGATGCCTTCTGTGTTAACTTTCGAAATAGTTGTTTTTACCACCTTATAACGTTTATACTCAATGGATGGCAGCAAACAGTGATGCCTTGTCGACAAGAGTTGTAACAGGTAACTTTGACACGTCTCTGTGTACGCTTGTATAACTTTTGACTTATTATCCCAACCGAGGGTATCCATTACCGAAGCTCCCACAGAATAGCGTAATCAGGGTGCTTACCGGACAAGGGTCAAAGCATTCAAGTTTCGGAATGGCGGACTGTCCTGTGCCTTTACACTTTCGGAAGAAGAACCTCAAAATGGATGGTTCGCGGGACCTTGAAATATATTTTAGGTGATGGCGGCAGGCTAGTGACTTGAAAATCGCACATACAAGACATTGCAGAAGACTCTTAGGGCCAAAAGTTTTGGATAAAATTATTAGGAACGACAGTAAAACGCAAGCATATTTTGCTGGCCTTCTAAATTATGCGGCGGTTTTTCCCATTGGCATGTACTAAACTAGAAGCTGTAGTAATTAATTGGAAAAGACGTGAAACGGACCAATAAGTTCTGCGTTTAGGTAAGCTTAGGAAACAGTCAGTAAATTGCTTCTGTGTAATTTCTCACATTTGAGGTTAAAATGTCGTCTAATCAATTGGGTGGACAACAGGATGGTATGCGCTAAACCGCAAGCAAGAAATCTCAAAAGTGGCCCGAATCCCTGTAAGTTTTACCCTAACCCGTCGTTCGTACTAGTTAGCTACTTTCATTGATCATCGCAACTTCCATCAGACGTCAGGCGTTGTCGGCCTGTAACTGGATAAAAATACCGGTGACTGTCTCTATCAGTGCCTTAAAACTCGACCGATTCGCTTGAACCGATGGAGCTTTTCCAAAGAAAACGAACCGCGTCCAGGTAATAAATCCATCTTGTGTTTTTAGACTTTTCTGAGAAACTGCGCTAATGTTCATTTGTTGTGTATATGCAGTAGGTTTTCACTTGATTGGCAAGATATCTCAGAATCCATTAGGACGATGAGGCCGGTTCAAAAATGTAGATAAAGAGCATGAGTCATTCTTTGCCTTCTGAAAAGCGTATTTATCCCTCTGTATTAATCTTATCTTTGTGGTTCCCCCCATTTACGGTGACGAGGCAGCACACCCATGGGATGGTGGATAGCAGAGGATACCTAAAAACTCACTTGTTCGGTTAACTTTTGTAAGAGCTTTTCCATTTTCTTCACCGCCTTATCAGTGCTTTCTATTTTGTCTAAAAGTTGCGCAGCCTCTTCAGTTCTTTTAACGTTGCCTTTGTTTTCCACGGGAATATTTACCGTACACCGAACTGGGATCCAGCTCAGGTCCTTCCTCTAGTAAAGCACGTGAAAAGCATGAACTGATTTAACGCGCCAACACATAGAAGTGGTAAAAATAGCAGAACTCCAGGTTTTCTTTGTTAAAATGGCAAACGACAGGAGAAATTACGTCAAACTCACAAGTGTATTGGCAGGCAACGAGAAAGTGCATGAGTGTTGGTTAGGCACGTTGAAAAATCACAACACAACACACAGTAGAAACCGGGTGACAGGATTATCCGATGCACTCACAGAATTGAAAGAAACAAACTGATGCGAATTACTTACCATAAATTGCGCAAAAATATAAAAAATGCTAACGACTATCCTCTTATTCAGCCTGATCATCGACACAATGGCTAATAACCACACCATTTTTGAGCATTCGTGCTTTTTTGACATACAACTATGTTCTATCTCCCAATAAATTAACCGGAAAAAAATGCGTACAGAACAATCAAGTCACAATGAGACTGTCAAATAAATCGTGGTTATACGGCAGCGAAGCATCCTGTCCATGATGATGATGATGATGATGGTGATGATGATGATGATGATGACGATGATGATGATGATGATGATTATGATGATGATGATGATGATGATGCTGATGATGATGATGATGATGACGATGATGATGATGATGATGATGTTGATGATGATGATGATGATGACGATGATGATGATGATGATGATGATGTTGATGATGATGATGATGATGATTATGATGATGATGATGATGATGCTGATGATGATGATGATGATGACGATGATGATGATGATGATGATGATAGAAAATGGATGAAATCTCAAACCATCATAACCTTGGGCAAGCTGAGTCATAGGTGATGATGTGTTGATTCCTGTTGCCAAATGACTACATCTTGAGTATAGATTAGTTGGAAACCATCTCTATATCAAAATCAACAGACTAATAGCATATTTGATTAATTTTTGAGTGTTGAAAAAGTTCAGCTGATGCAAATCCCACCATATGCTGACTCACGATAGCTTAGTCTTGGACATTTACCGTGCCGGTGCCCTCGGAGTGCCATAACGTTCCTAGTTCGGAGTGTCCGTAGACACTTTCTAGTAGGCCAACTAGATGCCCCAGACAAGAACATAAACTAGTGTCATTGATCAAGCCATGTGAAAAGTTACGAAATTGTGTCGAGCGCAGCCGAAAATTGAACAGAAAAGCTTAATTACATTAAACATTAATTACCCTAAACAGCAGCATCCAGAATCTGGACGAAGCCACAAAATGTTTGGACCTAAGGTGATTCTGTTTCACAGAAGAGCACCCCTGACAGCGGACCAAGAAGCGTTCCCAAGGACCTGGTCTTATTTGGGATGCATTCTCATAGACTAAGAGGCCGGACACGATTGACACTTGATAGCGAAAAGATCAGTAACGTGGCACCGTCTCCAGCCTTTGACAGCACTTTGTGTTAGATGACTGAGATATTACTTTATTATTATATTAAATGAGCCCAAACCTCTAGCGGGGATAGTGTTATTTTCATGTGGTTCAAAATGATTTTCAATACCACATATATATGGATCGATTCATTGGGCCGGGTAAGATTATACCAGAAGGTGAACTCTAACTACAAAGAGTGCAAAAAGAGACGAATTCCCGAACCAGTGCAATAAACAGAGCAAAAACGGTCGAAACACACTTAGATACCGGTCCATAGTTCACGTAATCAGTTGATACATTTATGTACACAGTACTTGTTTTATTTTGGAATAGCAAACAACTAAGTTGGCATCCTTCGTTTTGAGCAAAATCTCTCCTTTCACTACGGATTATAAAAACCCATCTACGTTTACTTCCATGCCAGCCTACTCTCAGATAGGATGATGTAAAATTTTAGTCGATTTCGACGACCTAGCCGATTGTAGAATGATCGGTTAGTGAAGTCCCCACGACTTCGTTCGCTGCCGTTATCGTTGTTCTGCTCGCACATCAGTCTCCTTAACGAGCACTTTACCGTGTGTTCAACCGGACTTTTTGGACACAAACAAAGTAGCAGCAACACAGTTGGTCTAATGTGTCATCCAAGTGCCTGATGATTCAGCGCAGTAATGTTGCGAATGAAATCAAACAGTGCGGTAAATTCGTGAATTCGACGGCAGGTGTGATGCAAAGTATCGATCTTGGGGGTGCAGAGAAGTAGAAAGAAAAGAGCTAGACATGAAGCCAACAAGAGAGTGGATTTTAAAGCAACTTAAAATCGGGAGGACTGCTGGCTACGAAAAAATTTAAAGGTTTATGTTTATCAAACGGAGCAGGAATCTTGTTTTTAAACACAAGTGTTCTTCAGCGGGCTTTTTAACTTTGTCTTCATTATATGCGTTGTCCCAAAGGCAACTGAGATCTCCCAAAAGTTGGCTCGACGAAGGTAGTTTGCTAGTTGGCACAACTATTATTTACACCTCACCCTGACATAAGATTCCACTGCTAGCTGTTGTGAACAATGAATTCTGCACGTTTGCACAAGCCATCTGAGTACACTTCGATGACGGAATTTTTTTCTCCTTCACAAGCCCTCAGAGTGTTATAGGCCTCAGGACCTTTGAGCCGGCAGCTAGGTCGTCAATCCACTGTAAGTCTTCGCGACCAGGTGTGATGAAGGCCACTTTTGGGAGCTTACACACCAATTTCCCTGCTGAATTCAACTAAATGAAGCAAGTGGCCAGTAGGATTATTGCCTGTTTGCTCACGGAGTCACGTCGAATTCTTCATTGCGATATACCCACCATTTTTTCATTGCGATTTTCCATCAGGTCCATTCAATGCTCCTGACAAAATTCAATACCGACAGTAGAAGTCATTGCACTTCGATTACGACAACCAGACCGCTGTTAGTAGAAGCGTCGCGCAAATACCCTAACTCTGTCGTAGTCCATCAGTCTCTCAGGTCAAAGTGTATCTAATACGGAACCATAAGTGGCTCTCCAGTTTGCAGAACGACATTGGTGACGGATGTCATCGACCATTTGGATTGCAATTCACTCTTAACTCCTTAGAATTATTTATGTGTATATATCAGATGGGTTCATATCGAAGTCATGTTGTTGCAGCTTGTGTCCTAAATTCTAGTGATGCTAGAAGAATTAACAATTCAGTTGGATAACCATCACAAACCTGCGGTACAATAGTCGTCCAAAGCATTTTGCTAGTTATTCAGCCACTGGACAGATTCAACCAAATATATGCAAACAGAAATTTGTCGCCGACCTGGCTTTATCCCGCTGACACGGACCATTCTCGTAACGTCTTCGCCGTCTTTATGGCTTGACTGCTTCCTCCAATTCACTCTTCTCGCTTGTCTCTCTCGTGAGTTCCGCATTCCAACTACATACCTGGCCACCTGAAACTCTGATATGCATATATTCAAGTGGCTAGCTGAGGGCACACGCTGAAGTCCCGCTATTCCGTTGATCTTTCGCTTCAATTTGCTTTACTGGACGAGGGTGCCGTTCTGGCACGAGGTAGTTCATTCATATTAGCCTTTGTTGTTCCAACTCAGATAACGTTTCCTGAAAACAAGCCAAGTTTAATTGCCTTCTCAGCGATCAGGCGGCAGTGAGCTTTGTTCAGTCCACAAGCATCATTCTGTTTGCTCCCTTGTCAGAGGAATTAGCATGAACAGGCCCTAATTTATTTTCCGAATTTCCATAAGTAAGCGAAAGTGGAGAACTGTTTTCAGTTTTTCGTCCTTCTGGTATTAAGTGATGCCGCATGGCAACTTGATTTACATGGGCTGGTGTGCCAAACCATAGAGAACAACCTTCATCACCCGCCTTGGTGACAGAAAGAGGAGTGTTGCATACCGGCGATTGGTAAGAGAAGTTTGAGTAGCGTGCCCAGTTAAACCGCATCCCATATGCGTGAGGGGTAGATTAAAACTTTTGGTGGCATGAGTGAAAACACAGGGTATACGAACGCAGATAACGCCCCGTGTCCAGCTGGGCGGTTGAATGCAGAAAAACAAACGAACGCTTCACGTATGTTTCATTTAGATCGGGAGTGATAGCCGATTTAATGAGGACTCGCGACAACAGTAAACAAATACGCACATCAGTAATGCGTGATTAATGTTTTACTAACAGCGCTGCTTGGTACACGTGATTGGCCCTACGTTTTCTAAACCGATATCATCAAGGATTTCTGGTTACCAAGTTCTCCCGTGTCGCAATTCAGTGCACGTTGTCCTTGTGCGGTGTTAAGATGAAAGCTTGAATGATGGACGTAAAAAAGAAGTGAACAGAATTAAGGTACACACTTTTCTTGGTTCACGAGTCTTAGGCGGTAAGCGGGTTCCATTGCGTTCAAAGGACATTTACGTCCTCTGATAGTACGCTATAAATCCCATGTGTTGATGCGAAACAAAATTCAGGCAAAATGGTTTACTTGGTTTGCCTTGACGCTCACCACACACTATGGTTCGTGCCGTCACTAATCCCACCACACCTAGACTAGGAGTTCGCCACAAAATACGCGGTTTTTCGCTTTCTAAACAGGCAATTCTGGGTTGCATAGCATTCAGAAATTTCGTTGGAGCGTTTTGGTTTATAGCTTTAAAGTCATCGTTACTTGTGTTCCAATTTGGTCGTAAACGCACGGTTGGCAAGATGTAAGGGTTTCTATCCTCCCCGATATGCACATACATTACTGTATGTGCTAGTCAGATTGGTGAAGTTCATGTTTGAATGCATGGGTTGAGGAAGTCATGTTTGCGTGTTCCTGCTCGCTACCGTCCACATGGCAAATGGATGTTTGCTGCTCATTCCACAGCTGGCACCTGTGGAATGAGCATCAGCTGCTAGCTTCTTCAAAGCCCCGTTCCGCAAACTGTGGTCGGTTACCCTAACGTCTTTAGAGTTGACCAGGCAACACCCTTCATCTTGCTGCTTCACTGTTATTATCTCAGGTGTATATCGGACGCTTGGGAGCTGATAAATAATGTATCCGTCATGTGTTATTTTCATCATAAAACAGATAAGAAATGCAGTTTTATTCGGAGAAGCTGTTGGTTTCCGTAGATCGAGATATTAATTCTTCTTGACGTTATATCAACTGTCGGAAAGGTGATTAAGTGCTGATAATTGGTGTGGGGTATGGTTTCACCTATTTATTCCGTTTGGCGTTCAGCTACTTCTGGGTATCTCATGTACTTGCACCAACACTTGAAGGATATTGATCCGAAAAGTCACTTTCGGATTAGCAGTCTGTGCTTGTAAATGCAACGATTTCAGAAGTGTTTACAGGCGAGACATTTTTCTATACGATTGATCTAACTGAACTGAGCACGCTTATACCCGAGGAGAGTAACAGGTACTCGATGACCAACACTGTTAGCTATGTAGTCCCAATTGGCGAAAATGCTCGGACCGAACCAAGGTAAGTGGGTTTTGCCTGGTTAGAAACAAATAAGACAGTTCACCAGTGGTCAAATTTTCTGAAAGTTTTGACGCCGTGCTCACAAGTGATGTCGGTAACATCTGATGTTACCAAGGCACTCCTTTCCGGAATGAACATGCAAAGTATTGCGATAAACATTATTTGTAGTTCCGCACCTGTACAGAAACCACTGATAACCGTGGGTGCGTGACAGTGGCATTTCAAGGCTTTACACGCATTTTGAATTAATTTTGCCTGAAGGGCTTATAGATGACAGTAGGAAACGCTGGAAAGTGTGATCGACTGAAGGACAAGGATGGAGAAACAATATAAGATCTATTTTTGGCAACACATTTTCTGCATCCCAAAAGCCATTGTCAAACAACTCAAACAATCTACAAAAATACCCATAAATTGAGTGGAAAAAATTAGGGTAAAAGTACACTAATTATTTGCTTCCGGTTCGCGTAGATCTTCAAAAATACCAGATCTTCAAACGTACCAGATTTCCAGGAGTAACACTCTTT
Source organism: Clonorchis sinensis (assembly GCA_003604175.2). Taxonomy (NCBI): domain Eukaryota; kingdom Metazoa; phylum Platyhelminthes; class Trematoda; order Opisthorchiida; family Opisthorchiidae; genus Clonorchis; species Clonorchis sinensis. The sequence goes on along the minus strand of CM030369.1, from coordinate 131,864,168 downwards.
CGGTTGACAGATAGATGGGAGATTAGGTGAGGTTCGGTTTACGTGATAAAACAATGCTGTGTTACGAAGACTTCCCAAATATACAGCGTCCGTCGAGTAAACCAAATAAGGTAATATCCCAGACGAAAGATGTTTTAGAACTTGCTTTTCGTCTGACTGAAGCACAGGGATTTGGAATCACTAGGCCTTAGCACCAACAGTACTGTGTGCCACCACTATCGTCACCGACAACAACGCTGGTGTAAGAAGACAAATGGATAACTGCCTTATGTCCTCTTCACTTTACATAGCTAAAACATCTAGGTAAAGAGAGAAAAAAGACGAACGGAAAAGAGGCCTCAGATCAGCCTGTCAACCCCCAAGATGCTTATAACTTCAAATATTCCCTCACAAAAGCTGCATAAAAAGCAGCAGCACGTTCGTCACTGATAGTGCTTAGTGGTTACATCTTGCAGCGACTCCACCTGAGAACACTGAAGACCTTGTGGACCCCACCTTGGAAGGTGGACAGAATGGAGAGCATGAGTTACACTCAGGCCATTCGTACCCACCTCAGTCCTGTAGTGGAGGGGGTTGTTTTGACCGAAAAGGGTAGTCCCTCACTCACTTTTTTCCGGTAACCCACTAAACATTATGAAACTGTATCACTGGGAGTAATGCTAAATAGCATCATTTAACCTTACTGCGTAAAGGCTGCATCTGACAATTATAACACGCATCCGGACAGGTGCATTAATTCTCTTGCTGGCCACAGGGGACTTAATAGTGGATTTGGGGGAAAACAAGTTTTTGTTGGGAAGCTCAGGAAATTGAAAACGGTGCCCTTCACAAAAATGTTTGATGTGCGTCACACTCAGATTTAGTGCATTGCCCATAAAAAATTCCATCTCATGAAGTCGGCATGGCATTCGCAAATGACTAGCTTTCCTAAATATCCATCCTTCTTAATACGCTGGTCTCCGTAATATGATCGAATATTCGTAATCAGAGTGGCGCACTCTCCCAGCAAATAATATTTTCAGCTACACTGAGTTCAGTCTTACCTTGAGCATGCCATTCACATAACTTTCTGGTCCCGTGTATTCCGCCGGATTTTTCGTTCTAAGCAGGACAACAAAGTACACGTAATTCCATATGTTGTGTTCACTCTTCACGTGTGCATCAAAACTCAGTCCATTTTGTTCGAATACCGGGCGCTGCAATCCTGAATGTAATAGGGTAACAACAGAATAGACAAGTAATTAAAATTCAGTACCAATGGTTGTACTAAACGAAACCCATCCTCATCTCACTCGAAATTGATTACGGATATGACCGAGGGGTAATACTGACCTACCATCCCAAAAAAACGACAAAAAAGAACTTCTGGAGAGGAAAATCACCGTAAGATGTTGCGTTAGTTATATCTGAGGAGTTGCAATAAAGGTTATTTCCTCAAGGCTGGGTTCACGATTTTAGCCTTGACTAGTCTGGTTGGTCCTTTGCAATACACTTCTAAAGTGCTTTATTTTCCTTCCACACTTAGGACCTGAAATCATGCAAGATATCTGGTTACAGCTACTTATGTACTGCGACTGCTAAATTATCAACTAGTATTACTCATGGGCAGATCCGTTCAGCTCAACCTGATATCGATGAACCTGACTGTTTTCTCTGCAGGAACCAGTAAAAGTAAATCGGGATGTGCATTCTCTTGTTCCTTGTCCGTGCTGACCGGGCTAGCCACATGTAGTATTGGGCGGCGGAATATTTATACAGCGTATTTCTGCTTGCAGAGTCACACCAAGCTTGAGTGAAGCAAATAAACCCTACTAAATTTTTTTCAAATTTGCATTGTTTAGTCAACATTTTGGGAAGTTGACGGAGAATGAAGCTGATTTACATGCCCTGGAAATGAGATGATCATAATCAACTTTCTTCACTGACGGGCGCGTTTATTATCCTAGGAAATGTCTTTTTTAATCCACTCTAGGTCACAAGTTTTAGCTACAGTGCTCATGAGAGGGACGTGTGAGTTCGAATTCCGATGGACATCAACAACTTGAATGGTGCTAGCGTACCACGTCGCTACTTACACTTTTTCAACGGCATCGTGTTTCGCACACTGGCCAGGAAGAAGTAGACGAACGACAGGGGGAATCTGTTTCTCCTTGTGATCGTTTCCTGCTTTTTCGAATATAAGAGGTGTATATACGTGGAAACTGCACGTTCAGATATATTGTTTGCAATTCAATTCACGATTACTGTGACTTTCTACGTGACGCCAGTATCCAGGAGGACTTGACGGAAGACCTAGTCCATATGAATAGTATAACTCTTCTTGTTTGTTCGCCTTTCTCTCCTATCGACTTTTAGTGCCTCAAACTTCAAGGCTCTCTTCGTGGACCAACAATCAAGGCATAGTACATTGGGGCAACTAGTCTCGTAGCACTGCATGAAATCACAAGCCAACAATCAATGAAGGCGAGATTGCGATTGAAGGTTCTTGGAAATAAGTTAGACAACCAATCTTCCGGATCACTGCCTGTCTAATATCATTGTGAAACATGAAGATTGTGTCAGTTTATGAATAATTTATGATATAGAGCGTAGATATGCTGTTTATTCATCTTCAGCCCAAAGAACTGTTTACTGAAAGCAGATGCGGTTCCCAAACTACCTGTTGTCAACCGTTTTGTCGATAAGCATAGTAAACAGTTACTTGAATCCATCCCAGGCTCAGTGGATAGCACATGCAGCCGAAGACATAGATCGGTTTAAAAGCGTTCGGAAATACATAAAACAGCACGGCCAAATGTTCATCAATAAAATTAGTTTATGACTGTATCAGGCTTGCTACCGCTGGTATTAGTGCATCAAAACAGCTGTTCCTTGGCACTTTGACCCGGATTACATAAAGTCTATCAGATTGTTGTCATCAAACGGTGCCAGTCCATAGAACGGTGATCGCACAGCTGCCTACGGGAATCAAACTAAAAGCGTTGCAGGCCTCCAACGTTTACTGGATCTCACATCATGCCAGAAAGGTGCAGTCATAAAATAAAATTTGTTCACAACAACCGATATGAAGACAGCTGCGTAATAAAACGTATTTGATCAAGCGTGACCAAGCGTGTATCTTCATAGAAGACCGTTTCATTTATTGGTAATGAAAAGGATTGAAAGAATAGCAGTCTAGTATGTGCACTATTATTCGAGCTTACTTCTAGAAAATTTAGTCCCACAGAGGGGAATGTGTAAAACGATAGAAAACAGCATTCAGCTATTGCAAACACCCGAATGCCGGTTAAAGAACAAGTCGGCTTCAGAGATACATTAACTGTGGGTTGTTGCGGGATTTATAAAATTGGCATTCGCATTATTATTGCTTAAGGAGCCCTCCTTCTGTTTCGGTGAAGTCCAAATCAAAGATGGGAGGAAATGAATACTTTTTTCTTACTGGAACTCATCAGCAGCACACTTCCATGGCTGCACTTGATATCAGACATATGAGACGAGGGTGCTACCATTACCTTACCAGGGTACAACTGAGTTATCACGCCTGGACAGGTGAACGTATTCTCACTTGGGCATGGGCTTATGAGCCTGCATCAAGAACAAACAATTCCGCATCTGGTACGAGTAACCACATTGCGTAAACACCTAAAGGCAAGTTGTCAAGTTTAATACCATCATTGATAAATCAGCGCAAACCCTAAACTAGCTTGCGCCCGGTCATAAGAGGATCAGAAGGCGTGGCTTTGATTTACTCAGTTGAATCATGGATATAACAGCCAAAACAAGTAACCTTTGTCACGTCAGATGGATCGAAGGCCAACTGATATTCAGTTTCCTTCACAGATGCTTCTTCCCATGTATTGAGTAGAGGGAAGACAAATTAATTGAAAATTCCACACCGGAGTATAATTTGACTATCTTTGACGGTCTTATTTCTGTAAGTGTGCGATACGGTACTGGACGTCCAAGAAGTACTCTCCGGTCAGCTACCATTGGTATGAATTAGTCAAACCCCGACAGGAAAGGAGGATCCAAGCGGTTCCTTATCTAGCGTTCCGTTAACCACTGGAGAAGTTAATCGACGGTGTCAACAATCGGACTTGGGAGTATCCACATGTTAAAAAACTGCATTTGGTGAGATAAGAGAAATGAACCAAGCTGGTATGTTGGTGGCGTTTGTTTACCATCTGTTCCGCAGGTCATCCTCGAAGTACGATTGCGTATGCCCGAATGTTAATGCTTACTGTACATGCGAGAGAAGTTGTCGAAGATAATATCATCAACATCGACAGCTGTCTTTTGCATGGGGGCATTGGTCGCAGTCTGACGTGCTTATGATATGAGATTTTCATACTACTCGTAGTTACTGAAAACCAATGGCAATATAACACATCTGTTGGCAACATCTGCCAGGGACAGAAAAATACGCTCAAATACACGGTATCGTTGTAGAAGTGAGTGAACTTTTACTGACCTGTTGCTTCAAAATATGGTACAACGGTGCTGCCCTAGCGATAATTCAAAGTTGTGAGTAATGACGGTAGTAGTGAGACCGGTTGTGCTACTAATACGCGAGATGTCGCAGAAAGCATGTAGTACGGCTAGTATCAACTTCGTTGGCTAACTGGTCTGTTACTTACCACAAACGCAGCAGTTGTTTCTGGCCAGCTCTTCGCGGTCCTGCTTTTCTTGACGAAGTGCAGCGAATGTGTCCACGATCACCCCGAATACCACGTTTAGAATGATGATGATCACAATCACAAAGAATGACAAGTCGTAGATCGTGCGCGTCAAAAAGTGGTTCTCCTTTGTAAGCGGAAACAGAATGGGGTAAGCAACAGCTAGTTTCTGAGACCATGCAAAGGAAGAGTTTGTTGCCTAATGAAGAGGTGAATTCAGTTAATAAAAGGATGTTTTCTAAGTGTTTGGCGAAGACTACATCCTTGATTTCATTAGTCCGTACGCGAACGGACAATACTTTGCGACCAATGATATCAATGATACTATTTGTAGGTTCGTGTGATTATGTATAAACTAGCTGCTGAACCCAGCCAGCTGCGTGCAAAACTAACTGTGGACTTAATTATGCCTTTTTCATCACTAATGAAATTGAGAAAATTTGCTGCAGAGTTGAATTTTCGATTTGATAAACAGAAATGAAAAATCTAGTTCCTTCAGAAAACCACCTGTGCGTGACCAAGCACCAAGAAGGCTAGGAGAATTCGGCATATGCAGACTCGATAGTACGGTTAATTACAGTTAATGACCACCTAACCAGCGAGTAATTTTACTCACCTGAGGGTGGAAGAATTTTGAAGGTGTGATATATTCCACGTTAAATTATCGCCGAAGTACAGACAACAAGTTGTAAACTGTGTGAATAGATGTCACGTTGGCATTAGCTGATAGTCGTCCACTAGCTCAAAACGGATCCCATAAGCATGGGTTGGCGAGCAACGTGATAGGCGTCAGACCGTTCACATTCAATTGAAAAAATATCTTAAAAGAGGAATCCAGGTGTAGTTTCTCGAAGTGTTCCGCTGAGATAAATTTAGTGTGCAAGTGAATGTAACTCGTGAATGACGTCCAATTTGAGTTTAAGTAGAACATAACGTTTACGGAAACTCGGGGACTTGCCTATACGATGAGCCCGAAGGGAGTTGAAAACGGTCGTCAATAATAGTGGACCAGTCTGATTGACAGCCATGAAAATTTCTGAAATGGTAACCTTCAATCGCTCTTCAGTTATGAGACTTGCACATGCGGCCAAATCAAGATGGCTTTCCTTGCAATAGGGGCCTAATTAAAGTCCCAAACCACCGATGTAAGTACCAACGACCCATAACAGCTTGCTTCTTAAACTTTCACATTGCCCTTGGCTACGTCAACACAGAATCACTGTAAAAGACAGTTCCAGCTAATCACATGTCTGTGCAACTCATAAATTGTTACTACTCAACTCGAAACTGTGTTCATGTAAAGGGTGAGGAATCGAAAGAAATCGTAATAATTGTAGTGCGGCAGTATTGCTAATTATCGCCATGCTATGCTATAAATGCTATGCTATAAATTAGATGAACCAACAAACACGTCCTTATTATTCAGGCGTCCAGTGAATCCCACATCTTTGTGTCACAGGTCTTCAAAACGCAGATGCAAAAACTCCAAGTAGAATTCCACCAGTCCTGACTCGAAAACGTTTTTAAGCGAGATTTACTGGACCAAAGATAAGCACTAGTAAAATCAAAGTCTGCACAGCATACCCCTAGCTTCGAGAAAGGTCGTGGACTTGGAGCAAGATGAGCATATGCAGAGAGCGTTGCGTACTTTGAGTTGTCAGGTGTGAAACAGGAGAGTGTCCACCGGTGTCTTAGACGCATCCTTCAAAGACGAAGGGAAGAAAGAACGCCGGAAAAGGAGATCTGATCACGATGTCTTTGTATTCAAATAATTTCTAGCCTCAACCAACAAGCTAGATCCTACGTCACGTTCTAGGCCACTTATACTACAAAAGAATCATAAAGTAGTATCATTACCCGTCTATGATTGGCACCGTCATTTGGGTGGTCAGCTGAAAGCACGGAAGGATACTGTAAAAGCGAATGTATAATGCTTGGACCCGGGACTAGTCTGCATTTGTCATCATTATGACGAGACCTGGTACTCCATATGTGAATACCACGATTTTGAGGGGCATTTCTGGCCTACACCAGAGAATCCAACTGCGTCTCCCGATAGAAGATGGTTGCAGTGAGCAAGAAGCCATCCTAAATGAGATAGCCTCAAAATCCTCACGAAACGATTCGCAAATGGAGCCCTCACGCGAGCTTCGAAAGTTAAGAATTAGTCCACTTGAAAAACTTCAAGAAAGCCGCAACTTCTGCTACTGTGTTTTTGTGTAGTGATTATTTTACATCCATAAACCCTTTTGTGTGCGGCACTGGCAGCGGCGAATACTGATGACAAGGGTATCTTCATTCGCCACATTTCGTTTACCAAGATCGTTGACTAAATCATGAATGAACCAAGAGGCGTAGCTGTGATGATGGATCAACACACGTAATGGTCGACAACAGCTGACTTGTGTCCATCAGGCCAACCAAAAATAATATCTCATAGGTGTTGAAAACTTCCTTAGCTTAGAGGCCACAATATTTTTTTTCAAAATGCTTAGATGGTTAAAGTTTGGCTGACGCCCTACTGTCCTCCATAACAGAAGGACACTGATTTCGGATTTGGTTCCTACCACAGTTGTCGTGGCGTTATGCACTAAGTGCGTGACCATCGATTACCTTACTCGCCTGTTATGGTGCGAGTGCATCCGTTTTTGTGCGCTCGATCGACACGTGTTCGGTACAACCAAGCGTCCATTAAATCGCAAAACGTCAAGTGATAAATAACCGTACCTGGAAAGGAGATTCACAAGGGCGAAGGATATCTGGGTTGTAAGAAGAACATACCTTGTAGGGCATGATGACTGTCACTCTAGATCCGTCAAATCTTGCTGGCTTGTTGGCCTAACTGCTTCCTTACTTATTTCCTTCCTCCCTTCATTACTTGCTTATTTACCTACTTACTTACCTTGCCTAAGTAATTCACCAGAAGTCACCACTGTTGGATCGACATTCTTCGATTTAGAAAAAGTTGGGAGAGGTTTCCTCCGTAATATGCTTCGTACTGTACATGTATGCCTTAAACTACTCTACATGCTGAATAATACTAAAGACTCCTTTGAATGTATTGATAAAATATTCAGACGACTAAGTTAGGAGAAACATTCTCCCATAAAATATTCACAGATATTACTCTCACAAACTACGAATATTAGCAGAGATCTGTCAAGACTGTTAAGCTCCATTTGTAGAATGCAGCGAGCTATTTTTGCGACACCACATGGACTGGCTTGGGACTATCCACACTAGCGCACACATGTTCTTGACAACGCGTGACCTCATTGCTGAGGTTTCCTCCAGCTGCTGCTGACACGAATAGCCCCCGTGCTTACGGTCTTCCTGCTTATCGCATACGACATTAATCAGCGCTTTATCTATCTTGATCAGTTTACACAGCTGCAGCAAATTTGTCGAATTTGTTTTTTGTAGAGGAGCTTGGAAGACCGTTGGGGTGATATATTGATGCGACATGATAATTATCCGCTGTGCCGTCAAAGAATAACACAAGTCGGTTAACCCGTGCGGTTGTGTAGATTTGTATGCTGTTCGTCATTCAGTAACATAATATCATGGGTTGTCGTTGGACATTAAAATGAATGTCTGCTTTATGTTTTCCTGGGATTAGCAGTGTGCGGTAAATATTTTCCGCTTGTTTGTTCTTTAATAATTCGATCATGCCCTATGTATGTTGGGGTAGCATATTACTTATCTTGAGTGGCTACCCCAACGTATCAGAGAGTATGACTGCACTGTACAAAAGCATGCCTCGGATTGACTATGGTGGACTGATAGGAGAATTCACCCATCTACCATTGTGGCAGTCAGTGAATTATTGGATTTACTGGCTAGTGTCTTCACCGCTGAGATGTACAGTTTGCCTACTCTACTGAAATATATGATGTGTGGGAAGCCTGATGACTCGAGAAAGGTAACGGTGTAGTACTTTTAGGGGCTACCAGAGAGACAGTAAAAAGCAGTCACATGTCAATTTTGCGCTTTATAATGTGAAACAGAGTTACGGTCCGGTTGAAGAAGGATTACTGCTGACCTCAAAGATTGAAAAATTTCGGCTTATGCTTTTCACGTACCACCAGCTGTTCCTAACCAACAACTCCGGTCACTGTCATGTAATGGCTCCCCATGAAAATTTGTGTCCAAAATAGATTGCGTACATAGTGACAGAAAGTGCACGCAACGGAGGTGAAAGGTGTGTGCTTTATACTGCGGTTTACAGGCCACCGTTCGACCGTAAATATCAAGCAAAATCTACGTGCTAGGATTAGTTGCACTGATCCAACCGCCTTGCTGCTCTAACTTTCAGCATGACACAGAGCACCTAGCATCTATTCTCTCACGCTATATATCGATTCAGCTGCAGTTTCGGACAGACCGCAGCTTACCTGAGCGCCCTCGGAACACGTGCCACACTTAATTCGGCTGGCTGAACCATTGACCGGAGCTCAGAAGAAAGCCGGAAAACCGACCTCATCTACCGTAATTCATATTCAAGTCGTGAGTCATAGGAGCGATTCCAGAATATCAATCACAGTCATGCTCCGTAACTCTAACCTGAAAATTCCGACAATGACGATTAATTACTATCGACCCATCCTATGCGTACAAAAGAACTTACCGCGTCTTTGGAGAGGAGAAATTGACCTGTAAGGTCCACATTGATTGACTGAGTACATAGTTTTATTCCCACTTACACTGTGAAACATTGTATTTAAGATGTGGCCAACGAGGTAGACTAAATGTTAAAATTCTACAAGCTGTCCTCTTGCTGTCTTATTCAAATTCAGTCCTGTTGATGCACTATCGAAACTAACCACTCCGAGGAGCAGTGATCAACCGAAGAACGATGGAGTAGTCTCATTCATAGAACTGATGCTCATGCCTAACTTAACCCTTATTCATCATATCGTCAAGCAAATGACAAACATAAGTCTGATTTTATATTTTCGGCAGTATACTTCGCATGCGTAATGGTTGGATACAGTAATATAGAGCATTTTGGATCAGACGTAATGAGCTCAGATTTGTGGACGATTGTCTTATTTTCGGTAAACGGGTTGTGATTCCAGACCCCTTACACGGATAGGCTTTGAAACAACCGTAAATTGGTCATGTACGCGTTTCACTCATGAAGAGGCTTGCTTGCGGTTATGGGTACTGACCTCATGCATTGAACAGCTATTTGAAACGTAGGAAAACGCACCCCTGTACTAATACCCCAGTGAAATGGGAAGGATGTCCTTACTACCCACATGCACTACAGAGAATAATTCAAGTCGATTTTAGCGGAAAACACTTCCCCATTATGATGGATATATATTTTAAATGGTCCGTTCACAAACCTCGGCCCCGAAAACTGTTTTGATGCATCCGTAGGCTCAGAGTTAGAGTATCTGTCCCATTACTTGGCTCAGCTGATTTCGCTCCTTTTCCCAAACATCTATTCACTACTAACTTCTGTCGTTCGGCGTAGAATCTACAGTCAAATGATCAGTCTGGGTGGGTTTGCGACTTTTTCAAGTGATTACTTCAGGTTATGTGAGGGAAAAAAGCCTCAACAAACATTCAGACGCTTTGAACATCTTACAACACCTAAACAGAAACCGTCCATTGTGGCTTTTCGGAAGACTAGAACATACTGTTTCTGATGCCATCCGACCGCGAAAGGCTAGACATGGGACAAAGTTACAGGTGGGACACCATTTTTATTGCGATCAGGCTGAAAACCACTGCTAGCTTAATCCGAACGATGGGGTCTATGTACTCCTCCCTCTCGGGTGTATACGTAGCTGACGTCATGCGTCATATGATATAGTGGCTGGAAGTGGAGTGTTCATTACGCTAGACGGCACAATCATTCTATTACACAGTAACTACTATTCTCACTGCGGCGGCCCTTGGACGCATTGAAAGTGCTCGTATTATTGAAATCCCGTATTCATGTCGCAAACGAGCACCATCCGATGACCTAGCCTTGATTCTTCTAAAAGAATCTAAATAAACGTTTCACCTAACGGAAGTGTGTGCTGTGCTTATTGCCAACATCCTCGCTCTGTACAACTGCTTACGGCGATGCGTGCGGGGACCAAATTCGCACATATGATCTTATAACATGTTTTTATCGGGAACTAACAGGTTTCAGGTATAAACTGCGAGCTACGGGTTTTCGTGATTAGTAGGATTCAGCACAGAAAACACAACTACAACAGCTTTAGGTAGAAATATGTTAAATAAAATTCGGGCAGCAAGTGCAGCATAATTAGGCAGTTTGAGCTACCAGGGATCACGTAAACTTACTTGAATACTTGGGCGCCTTAAGACATCGCCAATCCCACCTCCGTTTCGGATACCTTCATGAAGAGTTGTCAAAATACACATACGTAGGGAATCACAGTGGCGCTCTCTGAATGGTTCACTGAGTTGTTCTGTATCCGTGCAGTTCAGCAAAGTCTGGTTGGCTGGTATAGGGGACAAAAGATTTTGACAGCTTCAAGAATATCATTGGATTTTTCTGTTTTCACCAAGAAGAAAAGATGATACGTTACGCCCTCTTGGGTGAGTAAATGCATGACGAGAATAGCCTCATCAGAATGGTAGCTTTCAGTAGTTCCAGCGGCAACTTGAAATTTTATCAAGTTTTAGAAATAGAAATGACCTCAGAGAAAACAGGATTGAGCAAAACTTTGTGTCCAAGAGAGATTTGGGGGCGCCACTGCATTTGAGGACCCAAAAACCATCAACAGAGACAGGCTTTTAAAGTCTAGTGCATCCGGGAAAACTGTTTCGAATATTTTGCAATAAATCAGAATTTTTTGGAGTACTCCCAGGGAAGCACTGGGAGAATGGAGGATACGTGTGGTTAAAACCTCATGAGAAGATTTTGCGACACAGATAACAGCTTCAGTCTGCGACAGCAAGAGTTCAGTGAAGACTTTTTCCATATAGGCGAAAGCTGAGAGTTGTAGAAACTTTCACTGAAAATCACTTCTCGGTGCTAAAGTTTTGAAGGAAAAGTTTTTGAAAGTGAAGGAGGTTACGGAGTATACTCGCGTGTTATTTAGACTAGTGTGTGATTGTGTTTAAAAACGCAAAGAGCCCAGCCCTACTACACAAGCTCGTTTGTGCCTACTGTGAGTTCAATTATGCATCCGTACTGCAACAGGTAGAGCTACATGCTTGACAAAATTACACAGGATGAGAGAATTAGGAATGAGCACGTGGATAACATAGAGGGGACATAAGAAGCGAGACAGCATGTAATCTCGGAGCAGACCAGTGCCGGTGGGAAGGGGAGCTACCCTAGTCAGATCAGTTGTGTTTGATCGGTGAAGTAGTTTTGGGTCGACTTAAGCGGATACAGTTTACTCCGTACAAAATGCAGACAGCGGCCATGAATAGGCAAATGAGTACGATTCTTCAGCCAAAAAAGTGATTAACGCTCTACGAAAGCGCTTTTGGTCAGAGTCAGGAGAGCAGAGGGGCAAGATACGAGTAAAAACCTCAAGTGTAGATGTTGTCCTTGTCACACTCAATCTACATGTAGTTTTCCCGGTAAACTTCATTCAGGCGCTCGACCTTCATTTCATTCCTTTCCGTCACCTCCTTTACCTTGACGTGACTGCCGATCGTGCATGTCTTCTCCTTTTTCCGGAGTTACTTGAGAAGTGTAGAAGAAAATCTTTGGGTGCCTATCTAAACGAACTCTACGGAGAGATGCGGATCAAAAAGAAGATCGCGAAAGCTAGTCTAAGATTCACTGCATATGAAAGGATAATTAGTGAAGATGGAAAACCCGGTGATTTGCTAGTTGTTTGCTTTTCGTGAAAATTTCCTTGTGTTAAGCATTTAGAGGCTTTCCTAATGAAGAAATCGTGGATGTTCTTAGAATATAAGGTGGGAAAGGTGGTTAACTTATATTAGCCAAAGGATTAAAGCAGGTCACGTATGCGTGTGAAAAATAAAATAACTGTGCTTATAACCACGGTCTAATTGATCTGCAAGCCTAATGGGGAAATTACAAATGTTGATAAGGTCAAAGTAGGACTGAAATGCGTCCAGTAAGGTCACAGACAACTAAATGAAGAAACTGGTCCATCTATGATCAAGAAAGTAGCGTAGAAGCCCTGAAATATGTGATAAATCGTGGGCGTAAGTACGGAAGGCATTGTGCATTTTACTGAAAGACACTCGTGAACCGGAGTTTACTTTTCAACATATGATGGTTCTTGTGGGCGTCCTTTCGTAAATAAGGGATGCACCAGTTTGTATGGTAGCTAATGAGAAGATCCACTATATGACCAGCCCTCCGAAAGCAATACTGTTTGAGTTTCAGCATTTCCCAACAGTTGCATCAAGCTGCCGGTTTTTTTCCGGCAAGGAAAGAACGCTATCAAGGGTTGCTGAGGGAATCTCAAGCTGATGTCTTTGTTACGTCTCATTCCGTCAGAGATTGATTGATTTGTAAAGGTCTTTTGATGCGTCGAATTCCATCACAAAAAGGAACACAAACTTCAAGAAATTACCGCTGTAGAAGACCATCATGGTCGTGAAAGCAACTATTTTCATAGAATTTAGATCTGAAAAAATAGTAATAATTCCGTAAAGTAAAAGTAAATTCCGAGAATACGACAAATTTTAAGGGACCCTGCACTCAAGAAGCGTCATGTTGCCCAAATGGATAGCCACAGAACATGCAAAAGCAACTGGCCTCAAACTTTCAGTCCCCTTGATTAGGTTAGCGAGGCGATCATTAGGGTTTGCCACTTTAATGATGTGTCCCTTGTTTGCTGGACATCCTTACTGTGCACTGATATTGAATTTTCTCTGGTGTCAGGGGTTCCGTTGGTGTCTGAATGCTTTGGCTTACGTGATAAAGCGTTTGTTGCTTCAATGTCTCAGTGAAATGGCAATTCCATGACAACAGCTGGCCATATACGTTTTGCGTTGGCAGCGCACTGCTACTGTATACGACTTTGGGCTAGAGTCAGTGTTCAACGTGGCATATCAAGACATGTTGGTGCAGGAAGGACTATGTGAACGATATTCTGAAATGAAGAAAAAGCCGAACTTTTGCACATCCTTGGGCAGGTCTGAAATGTATATGATGGTACAATATGTAAACGCCGAAACTACATTTACATTCTCAAGTTTGAAGGTTTCAGAATCTTTGAACACGTGTCAACTGGTATTCGTCCAACAAGTCCATCTACGGTTTTCCATAGGCCAGTGCGGTAGAAAAGGGTTTTGCAACTCTCCTTGGTGGGGTGAATTTTCCAGAAGAAGAAATCTTACAAATCGAATCTTACAAAAGACCTTGTTGTTCCGTGGATAGAAGAGTTATCTGCTTTCGGAACGAAATCTTGAGAGAATTACGTTATAGAATTGGACATCCTAACAGTTTAACTGTCGACGCAGTGCGCGTACATGGTGTCGAGATGGCACGTTGAAGGGAATGCCAGATAGGAAAATTTTAAATTCCCTAATTTTTTCAGTATACGGATTCCTTGTTATTTTTTTAGATTATTCCATTATTAACGGCGAAATCTTACATATTTTTTTTTACTGATAAACGACTTCAGGCATTCTGTGGTTTACTTAGGTGAGTCATAGACTTTTATTCCGTTCGGGTTTGAATTAGTTCCAAAACCTGTGAATAAACCTTCATTTATTCAATTCTGCCCATGATTGCATCTTCGCCTCTTTCTTAAAGGCTGACTCAAGCTTTTTTCGATCAGTCTGTTGTGAATGTCCAGTGTATGCCCAATTTAGGTTAGTGCTAGATGTGGTCATGCGTTGAGATCCTTTTGTTCGCTTCCGGTTATGACGAATTTTCCCGTTTTCAGTCTAACCATTGCCATACAAATGAAGGTTTTAACTCTGGAATATGATGCTCTAATAAACTCAGCACAAAAACTGGAGGTACTTTTAGAACTTTTGGTAATAAATACATTAATTTCAATGTGAACTGACTTACGGGAAGTCGATGCAATATCAGCGTCATGACAGCTATCCTTTTCAACCGAATTTGCTTCTACATCCAATAGGAAGTCATCTCGGAAAAAAAGATAGCCCAAGAGAGCATACATGTAGATTATCACCAGAGCCAAGACTGCAGTCAGTAGGATTGAGCGGCCATTTTTTGTCACTGATCGAATCACGTTCAGCAACGTTTCTTCTCGATTGACCACATCCAAGAGCTGCGTCGAAGTGCATTAAATAATCACCGGTACAAATGCCTATCAGTATGCGCAGTAGTGCAACACATTATGGTAAACTAAACCGCAGTCTACTTACTGTTCTTCAATAAGGAGATTCGTGCTTTAGGAGTAGATTCACTCAAACCCTTGCCTTAGTTCGATCCACCTTCCTTATACGGAGACCAAGCTGATACCAATGGCTAAAGAATATTGGGTAGTACAACCATATGAGCTCGTACTAGGACGTTTCTCTTCAAATAGCGGAGAAATTGAGTTGTTGACTTGTAGGCCAGCAACAAGTTTCATTCTGAGCTGTCTCGGTGGGATCACTGTTGACTTCGGAATTACCTGCTTTCGTCTATCTGAAACAATTTGGCTCCCATATGGTCTAATGAAGTCACAAGTGAAACCAGCACAGAGTTACAACTCACATAGACCGTAGTTGTCTGGCCTTGGTAACACCTTTACAGGGAATGTTTCATTCCGTCATCCAGAATAATCATGTTAAAGAACATTTAAGGCAGATGCTGGGTTAAATGTAGTAGCGATTTTGTCAACCACTCGAAAACATCCAGGATAAACCGTTCTCGCCAATGCGCTCAACAAACCAAATATTCGTTCATCACGAACCCTGTTCTATTACGAAGTAAGTTTAATCCAACGCTACATCCAGAAGTGTGCACAACTTAATGCATCGGAACATGGTGGGGAGGAGTTTCTCGCAAACCGAAAGGGCCAGGGGCAGGAGGAAGGTAACAGGTTTCTCTGGTTTCCTACTTTCCAGGTGATGATTCCACCATTAAAAGGTAAGTACATACAAACACAAAGAACAATGTGACACCTGGTTGTTCTTACCACAAGGCTGTGAAAAAATGGATGAACAAAAAGACCAAGTGCTGTTAACATGGTAAACAGCAGTTGCAGGTATATTGACCCGGGAAATTGCGTCAACGAGGAAGTAAGCGATGTAACTGAGCAAACCAAATTCGTTGTAAACGAAGAGAGGTCCTTCCAGCAGACGACGTTGCGCTGAATAGAAGTGCTTCTCATCATAATCCTTGTTGGTACCACTTCCGGTTTCTTTTCAAGATATTCGGTCAGCGAACTTGTTGGCAGAAAGGCTGTCGGTACAGATCGTCTGAATCGAACCAGATTTCGATGTTCCTCCAGGCCAACGCATAGATTGAGAATTCTAAGTAGTAGCTAATAAGAAAATGTTTTGTTTTCTTCGGTAGTAACTTTTGGGGCAGAATGATCGGTCAAGCAAATTAACTAATAGCTACTGGGTCAATGTTCTGCAGTTGTTATGGTGTAACAATCTTACGAGTACGGAATACAACTCAAGATCAATCCACCTTCCGAGACCAATTAGGAGTGCGAAACCCTGAAGTCTGATTGGGATTGGACGCGGAAGACAAGTACACCCAGGACACAGTAGATTCGTTCAGTCTCACACATCCTGCATCTGCTATGTTGAAAACTGCAAGGCTTTGCTACGAAATGAAGTTAGTTTGAGGTGGTTTGTCGATAAAAGTATTTGCATAAACTGTAGTAGTTTATCTTCATTAGATCGTATTGATAAAGTGGTTTCGACCTGCAAATTTTGTTCCACTTTCTCAGACAAGCAGGTCCACCACCGTGTATTAGTATAAAAGGCTTTCCTACAATAACCATTGAATGTGGTTGGAAAACTCTGGAAAGTGTTGCTATGAAGATTGACTGTAACAAAGTGATTTACCGTCGATTCCTTACTTTCAGGGAAGGAGTTACCACAAAGTTCGTCCAACTGTTATGCCTGGAAGTTCAGAAAGTACCCTATAATCGTAAAGATGGATGGATCCTGTGGACGTGTAAGATGTGGATGGTTCTACTGTTTATAATAACGATGTTACGAATTCAACCATAGGGGGATATGCTATGTTTTACACGGCAAATTTGGATAAACACGATGGGTTTTGGGGCATCAAAGAAGTCTGGTGTATTAAGTGATAAAGCAAAATTTGACAATGTAATCAAGAATTATAAGTCAGCTGACTCATATGTTGTTTACATACATTATCAAATTAGGTATGTAGATTGACAAACTGTGGCATGTATCCTAATTGTAATATTATTTCTGGCTTCAAAAATAAAGTGACTGAACGTACATTCAGACAACCCAGTGCCAGGACTGCATGTGGACCACCGAGATAGACGACTGCACTGAAACTAGTGAGACCAACTGTGCAATACACAGGTAATTTGGCCAGAAAGTAGAGCGAAGCAAGACAGACCGAAGGAAGCAGTGGCCATAGCGGAATAGGGTGCCGATGTACCCAAATTGTGCGCACTGCGTTTGAGCAGAGAGAAGAATTCAATATACAGATTAATTTCGGGTATGGTAGACAAGGTGATCTCAAGATATATCTATCTGTGATGGTCGGATCTATATAGGCACATTTCACAAATTGCTACACTTTAGCTTTAGTGTTACTTCTCCCTACCAGCAAAAACATGATGTCGTTCACAACAAACTGAAAGACGAATTCACAATTTATTTGATCGAGTACAAGATCAAGTAGTAAGTAGGAGAACCTTAGGGACTGGGCAGTTACATTGAACATTCTTTCACTAACTACCTGGAGACTAATTGAACTTTTATCGTCATGGGAAACAAAGAAAACCAAGTGCTTACGTTAGCAACGAGTGCAGTGGGTTACGACCTAGTTAAGAGCACATGATCACAATCGATTATCCTGCTTTTTATGTGGTTACGATGCAGCATTAACCATATATGCTGGTTTAGCCGCTCAACAAATTCTTTTTAGGCTTTGGTTAGCCCACCATGGCTATAATTGCTGAGAAAGAAAAAAGTCCTGTAACTATCTTCTAGTCACTCCTATTTTGAGATGAACTATTTGGAAATCATCAAAGTGAGCTCAAAAGAGAACGGTTGGAGTGCAAAATGTCACGCATCTTAAAATATTAAAGTGGTCAGACAATATGGGAACAATTGGATTTACGTGATAGAATTCGAGCTAGAAATTCATTACATTCACTACGCTGTCCTGTATGTACAACTGGCTCTAGATCATGTGACTGCGATTCATTACTTGTCACGTGGCTAATATTAACCGAACTTTTCACACATTCGCATGCAACCGAGAGCTGCTTTGGCGTCTTGGTGTTAACAAAGTCGTTTATTTCTTCGTACCACAATGTGTGGGAAGCAGCACCAAGATGATGGCAGAATGCATCCAATTTAACCGTGTACAATTTATCTCATCTAGTTCTCACTAGGAGTGGTAGGTAATTCTCGTGTTCTCTCTGTGCACTAACTAAACGGGAATTCAAGCATTCGTCAAGAAGACCATGAAGCGATGGACGATTTTGAGAGTGGTGAAGTAAAAGTGTCAAGAACTTACTTCCATAATGGGAAGACCAGTAAGTTTCAAAAGGATAAAAAGCAATGATCATGATGTTAATACACACAGTGAGGTAGAAACAGGCGTCAGTAAACCAGCTGGAGTGCTCCGCGAACGACCGGTAGACAGGACGAGCTAAAAACCAGAAAAGTGGACACATATAATTAGTATAAGACGTCGTCAAGTAAGTTTGTGCATTTCAACGTTCAAAGGGAGGCAATGTTGTTGAACAATCCTTTTAACCATTGAGTTTTGACGTCGTATGAGTGGAACTGCCCAAAGAAAAAATAGTTTCAATGGGTGTAGGAAAAATATTCTCATTCAATCAACCTGACGAGAGGAATTTCATTAGAGATAGTAGACCTTAAATACCTGTCTGTCGCGGTGCATTTCGTTCCAGCAAAACGCAACAGGTGGATTCAGTTGTTAACAACGGTCTGACAAAGGCGTTGATTCTGCATCCGCATCTGAAGGGTAGGTGGACTTCTAAAGGCTAAGTTGCTTTACTATGCCTTGGCTATTGTGCAGTGCAAAAAGCGTTCATTGCCGCATGCTTCACGTCCTCCTCGCTCTCATTAGCCACAGTCACTACCAGCAACAACAACAACGTCTTCTCTGAATTATTGCCCAGGACATTCTGGGCAGAAACCACCACCAGTGACGGTGGTTTGCAGTACAAGTTTGATGAAAATTATGCGAGGCGTATTGCGAGGCACGAAACGAAGTTAGGAGTCTGATCACATTCAGAGTTCCCCGATCTCTCACAGCCTCTGTCAAACATTTCTGTCAAAGTAGGTCCGCCTCCCCTTTTTACATGTTCGTGTCGATGAAAAAATGGGGCGCGTAACAATTATTCATACCACCACAGCGGGCACTCATCTAGTGAGGTGTAACTAATCTGACATTTTCTAATGGTTTCATTGTGGAATTACCTGTACACCTGTAGCTCACGACGTCTTGTCTGTTATCACATCCAAAGTCACTTACGTCTGAATATTTATTCTTGGAACTATGATTTTTAGTTTTTTCATGAATTCCTATACAAATATCACTGGACAAGGAATTGTCGAGGTCTTGAAGAAATATTCATCATGTGGTGCATGGTGCGATTCAAGTTAAACCTATTTGAGGTTGATCCAAAGGTTCAACTCTCGTTTTGGAAGACATTTGGAATTAGGTAGTGAAACAATTGAACTCGCGACATTTGATTTGTTGCCAATTTCTAGCCCGTTTTCCGAAGCATACACCACATACCTACGATCACTTAATTTTAAACGGAGTGTGTGCTAAACCCCACAAAATTCCGCATAACCTCCCAATTTCAGTGTAGTTGACACTAGATCACCAGCTCTGTTCTCGATTTTAGGAAGATGCAGTTAAACGTTAGTGCCACATTTTGCAACGAAATCTTTATTGGCATGATGCGGAAGAGCAGCTTAGGTAGGATTTCACCCTACTTTGGCTGAAAATGATTGCACCTGAAATATACCCGGGCGTGGAGGAGTGTTAACTTTTATACCATCTTTGGTAGCATCGTTCAGAAACTGGTGCGGGAGTATCTTTCCATTAGCTTAAAGTGCATTGTTTGAATCTGGAGAGTAAGCAAGTAGCTTGGGAAAGAAATATTACTTGACGTTGAAAAGTGCAACATGAGGATGGGTATCACCAGTGTTGTTGCACTACTGGGCGTACCAGTAGAATTGACCATTGGGGTAGTTTGGTGAAAAAGATTTGCAGTTTAGTTCATAATCTTTTTTGCAGTAGACAGACATTATCAGGGCTGAAGTAGGCAGATAGGGTTACATCTCGGACACACCACAATTACAGTCGACAATCAAAAGTTAGGGTGCATTAGGAAGAGTTCACGTTCGCTTATATATAGCTGATACCAGTGAGAATCAAACAGCGAACGAATCTCCGGCCATCAATACAAACTGAGCTACCAATTTTCTCTCCAATTCCATGTCAAAATACTTTCGCTATATTTTATTTCATTCACTCACTAAACCCTTAGTGGAAAGTAAGCACGAACGTTTCAGTCTTTCTAAGACTGTATCCACATGCGGCACATGCAGATACTGCCAGCTGATAAGCTGAATTAACTGGAGGATATTCTGGTTTCTTTCTACGGTACTTAACAACGTAACTTACCAGTGTAAAATTTTCGAAATTTCAAGAAGCAAGGTTCGAGATGGGAAAAACCTCAGAACACAAAAAGCCATGTCTTACCTAATAAGTATTGTTTGCAGAGCAGCTCCGCATATATTTCGTCGAGTTTTGAAAACAGCGCTGACACTTTGGAGGACTGTTCGTTTAATGGACATGAATCAAGCAGATGGGTCTTAAAGTCTGTCGATAGATAATTACATTGGGCGATGATAGGGAAGGCGATCTTATCCAGGTGTTCGTCCCCGTTGACAATCTGATACGGGATACAAAAAGAAAAGCATATTTCCACCAGCCTTCTATAAAGCTACTCATGGGAAAGAAGAATTGACTACATGATCTATCCCAGTTCTCGTTTCCTCAGACGTGATACACACCTGTTTTGAATCAGCTGAAATGTTGTAACTATTTGTGAAATCATTAGCATTTTGAAAGTCCCAGTGTTTCACGGGATGAAGAGTGAACTACTTACTTAAAACTCCAGCTCACCATACTGAATCCATAACCCAGTCCAATACTCAGGTTGTTTTCTAACGGGAAACCAAGTGATTAGTAGTGAGTGTTTCGCTTTGGAATATAGCTTTTTAACTGAATGCGCACGTCATTGACGTGATTTTTGGTAGATCAAAGCGTATGGCTTGCTGCTGTTCTGTTAGCTGAGCTTGGTGATTAGGCTGCAAACGTTATGTCACAAGTAACCAGTCGGGATGCTATCATAGTTGACGTGCGGCAGATTAGCGTAGCGTCCCTGTCCAGCTTTGCGTGGGTGTTTATTTGTTGATGGTATTGTGCTAGTATTTACGTACGTCCATTAACCGAAAGTGACCGGCAGTGATTAGGTTTCTGATGATTGGTCCTGTTGGTTGGCCATTTAGACCATTCAGATAGCCTTTGAGCTTAACTTCTGAGGCTTGTAACCAGTGATTTTTTCTAGTCGGTTCACTGGTTGCTGGCTGAGCAGCCTGCTTGATGGTTGGCTGACTTTGAAATTTCCGACTAGAGAGTGGTGCCTAGACTGAGTGGATTTTTGTGAGTAAATTGATATTGTAAAGGGGAAACATGCTTGCAGAAACCCCCTAACCTGTCACCCATTCGCACATCTCAAGAACTTGATTTTTTCCGGGCCGATTCGTGCCCTCCTTGGTCTTCGTATATGAAAAACACAGATAGTGAACCGTTTTTCTGATAGTTGTGTTATGTCCTTTCGGCTATTAAGACAGTTTTCTTCCGATATGCCGAATAAAGTATTTACGGCAGTTCATGCGGCTGATTCGGGGCACTATGATGTTTCTTGTACACTCATCGGCCTTGAGACCAATCATCTCTGTATAGCAGTGGGTTTTTGGTCTTCGGGAGTTCTCTTTGACAATGGTAGCCTCTCTGTAGCCTTATATGTACTTCTGATGTATGACAACAGGGACCACGTGCTTATTTGATCATGTTGTTCTTGTTTCTGTTGCTGTAGCGGTTGGAGGGCCATTTTCTTCAAGCTCCCTCCAATGGAATTTCAAGAGTAGCCACCGTTTTAGCATATTCCATATAGACCGATTTTGTTCTTCCTTCTCATTTTACTACAGTGTATCTTTTTACCCATTGTCGAATTTGGACTGAACACCCTCCATGTTCTATTCAGATGATCTCTGATCCATGTGTGTTCTTCCGATAAACGAGAATATGAGGGTTCCCGTCCACAGCCTTTCTAATAAGTGAGAGTTGACTTTCCTCTTCTTGTTCGACTTTAAACTAGAAATCTTTAAACAAAGTTTTGGACAGTTTACATGCCTCTTGTATTCCTGCATACAACGGATCCAAGGTTTGAGTTTGATTACTGGTGTCGCCGTGTATACTACTAATGAAGCACACGAGTAGTCTATGGCCTGGTGTCCAAGCCGCACCCGCATCTGATGGAAGGTAAATGTTACTACTAAAATTACGGAACCAATTCGCAGTTTTCATTCATTATTGTTTAACAGTCAATGAATGTCCAGCAAAGGGCACGAGGACGCTTAAGAATTTTTTACTTTACGAAAACGCTGCACAGACGAGATGTGTACATTCTTCTTTAATGAACGACTTCGCAGTAAAGGGTGTTCCTCCTTTCACCGGTAGTGCGCCATTTCCACAATTACCAACCTGGCAACAAATCTGGATACTAATGGCTCCTTTGGATTTTTTTTCAACTGCCCATCAATTTTAGGTTGTGTCCATGCAAGAGCCCAAACATTTTCATGCATGTTCTGGTTTCGAAGGTTCTGTTTTATTCGGATAGCTTTGGAGTAACTGTATTACACTCTACGGTCTGTGGACTCTTTTGCTGAATTTCTTCAGAAATTCCATACGTTCTCAAAGCGTTCATTTGAGGTAACCTTGGAGGCAACTCTGAAGTCGAATTCCAGTCCTTTGACCTGAAGAGTTTCTTCACTTGTACTGAGGTGTGAACAAATTTGTGATCAAACGGTCACCGTTGATGTGTCTACTCTTCCTCCTGAGTTTGTCCAGCCTATTTTCTAGTAATAATCTACGTCTGGTTTTGTTGTTGTTAGCCTTCCGTTCTATGACTGACTAAGGCTCAGCAAATCATTCTATATCGCGGACAGTAAAACAGCCTGTTCTGTTTCCGTTCACAAATCCTTCATGCTTTCTTAATTGTTTGTGAACGTTTGTGATCGTTAATTCCAACATTAGTCGATCATACTCTCTTGTCTGTGCTCAGAGATCCGGACGCTTTACTGTCGGCTTATGGCTGGTCGTTATCAAGGTACGTTTCTCCGTAGGTATCCACAGCGGAAATGCAGTTGTTCGAGCATGAAGATCGACCGAAGAACGAAGTTCTGCCATCACCCCGTGCTTGTATCCAATGTAAAGCATGTTATACACACACCCAGGACAATCATATGAAGTAGGCTATCAACCTTTCTTCATTTTGGACTTGGCGTAACTGGAATTCCTACTATGTACACTGAAAAATTAAGAACCCATGTATAGTTGATCCAATTTCATGGCGAATGCAGGCTTCCTGGCCAGATAGTTACATCAGTGAAGACACGGCAATGACTGAATGCAAAATTTGATGATTGATGAGAAGTAATGAAGCTGGTATGAGAATCATGTGACAGAATAAATAGTTGACGACAAGATGCTCAGAGTAAAATATACGTTGTCGCCTCCTTGGTTTGCATTGGATACGTTCAACAAATAGGGTGAGTAAATGACTGAAAGCTCCAGTAGTCAAACAGGCGAAAATATTTGTCCCCTCTTCGGAGTTACAACCAGTCTTGCCAGAAAATAGTTATTATAGAATCAATAGCCAACGATCCCGGTGAAATCGTTAATATAGACGTTTGACAAAGTATGGGGTTGCAACAGTATAAGCAAAAATGCTCAGAGTACTCCAGGAATTGGCGTCCAAATGCATCATCAAAGATGGCTTTAAGCTAGTTAGGAGATGAATAAGAATTTTCGTCTGTTCTAGATTAGTCACTCTTCATAAAAAGAAAAAAATGCGATAATTTAGGAGCACATCTGTGACAGCCACAATAAAATTCCGTTCACTCCGTTCTTTGACTATAAACTACTGGTAGTATCTAGAGTATTTGCGTTTAGCATTTCTTTCAGGTACTTAACTGAATAGAATCGTTTAAAATGATGACCATGCAGTGTACCGATGTAAAAAAACTATCCAAGAATAAACAGTACCAGGGCCGAATGAAATGTTCTAGCAACCTACCTCTATTGTTGCCGTTCGATCGGAATAGAAGTTTAGTGCACGGAATACATGACTGTTGCATGAAATTGGACTGTATGAGTCTTCTTGTATGTTAGCGAGCACCCGGGTGTTTGCTTGCTTGACTGCAAAGCAGCGTGCGAGTTCGGGATTGTGGTGTGAGAGCTAAGGCACAAGAGGTAAATATTCACATCGTATGTGCAATCACATACTAACTCGTTAAGTACGGGTATTTCATCATAAATTTAGTAATAAAAGCAACAACACGTGTTGTCTTGAAAAAGATGAAAAACCTAGCACTAGAAGTTTGTTGCATAATTCTCAACGCGTATATTGGCTTCGGCGTTGGTTACACAGCAAGTCACTTGTGGAAGGTGAAAATTGAACTTTTTACATCCAAAAGTACCTCTAAACGTGGCTGAATATCGAAGATGAATTCCTCTTCTGATCTGGTGTATCCATCTAACTTGAATGCGATGCCCAAGGTTTGACTCTTTAGTGGATTACGTCTTACATGGGGAAGAATTTCAATAATTCGAAGTAGTTGCACACACCAAACAAAGCATTTTTGCGGGGAAGAGTAATAATTTCTTCCTTTGGTTAAAAACTCAGAAATTACGGTACCGAAAGTTTCGCAGCTTTAGCGATAGATCTCCTTTCCCAATTGGTGTTATAATGAGACCCTAAAAGTGAGAAAAGTGCTAAAAGCTATTACTAGTAGGTAGTGCTCTATTGCACTAGGGTTTGTGAACACTGATCATCAAAATGAGCATTCGAGATAGGTTACTAGATAGGACCTCCAGAAAATAAATATTCTAAGGTCTTTCATCATTTTTCAAAATTTACTGAGATGCATGCACATAAAAAAATCGCTTCTTTGGTTGGAATGAATGATCTCTATTACCTGCTGCGCAAGTAAGTACACAGAGTGTCCAATCTCAGTCATCGATTCCCGTATCTCAGTGGTAGCCCAGTTTGAATGACGACCGCAAGAGTAGTGGTAGTAAATAGTAGCCATCTAATAAACGAAAGAACGAACGCATTAGGCCAGTTAACTGCCTAAGACCAAAAGGGAAAAAGGGAAAAACGATGCGCGACCAGGTGACTGACTAAGGTCTTGCGACCAGTCAGTCTTTAACCAAGTCAAAGTAATTTTATTTTTCCCTTGACCAATTTATCCCGAGCATAAGTAATTGTGAAATGGTTTAGACTACTGTTGGTCGGATAGTTTGTAGTCCACTTGACAGTGCACAAGAGATAAAAGCAGTTCGTACCACGAGGCTCTTACCACGACTCCGTCCTTTGCATTTGAGCTTATTATCATGTAAACACTTGTATACCCATAACATTTTTTGGTAGATCTGCCAGTGAATTTGATGTAAGGATAAAAAATACAATGAACGTGATTGTCTGTGGATCTCTATTCAAGGTCTTATGATGAATTTTGGAAAACGTCTACGACATCACAATTTAGATTTTCAGAAACTGCCATTTGCCTACTATGTCACATTTCTTTTGATATTGTTACAAAATGGCTACCTTCACCCATAAACCACTGGACTGTTGAAGCAACAGATTTCATGTACACTCGTGAATCAATTGGAAAGGGCTTATTTAAGATGAACATACGGATCGCAATGTCAAAGTGTACATAACTTTCGAAGAAAACTGTTATTTTCGGATTTTGCACCCGATTATTATTTCGGTGACAACACCCCACCAGTTCCCTTTACAGAATGGTAGTGGTGACTTCTTTTGCACCACTTTCAATATCTCGTAATGGTATATTATTGACCATCTAAGTCTTTACGCGGGTGATCTCATGCATTAGAACAAGCCTTTAAAAATGAGCTAGCTGGCTGGGAGCAACGAACGATTTTAAGCGCCGTTTTCAACACATTTGACATTCGTGCCAGATTACGTGATTACTGTCTTTTTTTGTCATGTCCTCCCGTGAAATATTCAGGTTTTTAGCCACGACTACTTTGACCTGCAGTGCCACTGTGAGTTGCGATTTACATTGCATGTATTCCCACTTCAAGCATACCTGTTAGACCCGGATGAGGCACGCTCATTCGCACGCGATTTTTTGCCGAACGATGTATTGACCTACGCTCCATTGTTATGGCAATTGCTTGGCCCCGGGGTAAATTGTTCTCGTGATGAATTGGCTCGCGGCAACTCAGGAAAGAGATGAGTTCTCGGGAAATAATTTAGTGACTGCGAGGTTCTAACAGAGTACGTTTCCAATGCCATTCGGACTGACTGTGTCGTTTGATTGAAAGGAAACAAACTAAACCTTTAACTTAATCTGATAAGCTAAAGATGATATTGGATTGAGTGTCAACCGCATGAGCTCATTTTTGCGCTGAAATCAAAAATTTAGTGACCAAAACTGATCAATGAATATTGTGGTAATCCCTAATTCACTTCCTCCCTACTGAGTGGGACGTATTAAGGCCTGTTTCTGGCAATGCAATCTAAGCAGGCCACCAGTTTCACATAATCTCACTGAGGATGCTCCTACAGAGCAGTATTAGTAGTAGACTGGAGTTAACTAACACACTTCTAATTAAGCGGTAGTAGCCAGTGTAGTGCACACTGAGATGGATAAACTGGCCTGTCCCCGGGCTGACAACGTTTTACAGTGGTAGAAAGCATCGGGATTGGACGTAATTTCTGATAAAGTGATGATACCGTCAAGCATAATGCACTACAATTCGGATATCAGTTCCAAATATGAGTTCCAAATTGCAACTTTGTGCCGTCACAAACCGTCTGGTCAATGATATAGAAAAATCGATCTAAATTTATTCCGTCTAATAGAATTGGCAGATACTCACGATCGCCTTGAGCTCAGGTTCCAATAATTATTAGGGGAGAAAGCCACAATATGCATTAGATGTTCATCTTTTGTGTGAACAAAAATAATCCCCACTTCATTGTTATAATGCTCGTCATGCACCGAATAAGTAGAAAATCGGTGCATAGGTGTCACGCATTGATGCACAAGGACCCAGCAAAGGGTGGGTGTTGTTTTGAAGAAAAACTTAATCAGTGGGATTGACCGAATATCACCTGCGAAACTCACCTAACACAAACCCAGCGTGCAATGACGGGGAAAACCAAGCTAGAGGGTTCGGAAAGGAAATGACAGTAGGCTCGTCACCTACAGGGTTTCCAGCCATACACAAACAGAATAACGTGGATCCCACTTAGGAAGTTCGCACACCATTCACGATGACGGTAGGTGCCTTAATTTTACTGTGCATTATCACAGTGTGCCTCTGCTGAGAAGGTTTTTGAATAAAAAAACACGCTCGGATATTCACAGAACTTATCTCGATCAGCTTAGCTCAGAGAGCTTTATCTGTCGCCTAAGCAAATCCGACTCGTATCCTAGTGTCGGAATATGGAAGAATTGATTAAGGACATTTTGAAACCAGTTACTTTTTTCCCATCCATAATCAAGTGTTTTGGGCCACTTGAGCTCTTCAGACTGGGGGACCAAATTTCATGGTCACATACTAAGATTTCTGTCATAGTCGTTTTGCGGAGACCTTAGAAATAACCGTTTTGACGTCCAAGACTTCTCATATTGTAGTTTTAGGAGAAAGTGGGAGCCCCTCAGGTAACTTGCAAGGCGAACGCAGAATGAAAGGACCATTTCATATATCCTACTGGATGTAGTGTGTGCGCAAGTATGGTCATCACATAACGGAACCATGAGATCTGCATAGTCCAAGTCCACTAATCGCTACTCAACTTCGGGGTCCTTCGGAGATTTCACTCTTTGCTGACTTAAGTGAAAGAATTGGACAATAATTGGGAGGTGGCACATCCTGACCATGTGTGAGGAAACGTTCTGGTAGCTCATTGTAAACCCTTACACAACCGGATGTATAGAAATAAATGGCATAAAGAATATCCACAAACTTTGAAAACATTCTATGTGGGCTAAGCATGTTTAGATGAGTCGACCTGTAGCTGCTGGAACCAATTCATTTATGAGCTGGAAAACTAACTAACTCACTCACCTGGTGAGTGACTGTCTCATTGGATCAGTGTCAAAGATGATTGGCGAAAAACTACCACTGCTAAAAAGACGAACCCATATTACTTTGGCTAGTGTGGCCCATAATGGAATGTGACAAACAACCAGTAATAAAGCCTGAATTCGAGGGCCGAGAGATGGGCCAACACTGATGTAGTCCTCCTTAACAGATGCAGACTAAGCTGAAGTTCATAGGCGGTAGCGTCGGGCTAATAAGACCACTATCTGAGTTCCAAAAGAGCAACAGGTGCCTGCTGATAAAGTGTGAGGAGTGCACCAGCTTGTTGGTCGATTTTTTCCGAATTTTATACATTAAAGTTTACGAGAAAAACAAAAAACAAGGTCTAAAAAGCCACAGATGTGAGCGGTACCATGCTGTTGGTTACTTCGTTTTGGGTAAGATATGCTGAAAGATGATGCATACACATGGTCGGTCGTTAAGTGAGCTAGAAAGGGAGCAAAGGAGTAATACTAACGAAGGATGGGAGGTGTAAGTAATAGCCTGCTTTCATCTACCCGCTCCGCTGGAAGCAGCGAATAAAGCAATAGGCTTACTTAACACGCGATGGCCAGTTGGGCATGAAATTCCTGGTGCTTGTTGGTTCATGATTGTATGTAAGCTGAGACACTGCCAGGGCTGCGAAAATACAAGAAGACAGTCTGGGTCCTCATCCAAGCTATTTGGCTCAAAACCTTACCCGCAAGCCACCGTTGGCCAACACACTTCAACTTTCTATTGAGCATGTCGCAACACAACCCCAATCCGGAGGAGCAGAGGTCTGTGAAAGCATAACCGCTATCCGTTGGCCAGCATAGTAGGACAGACTCTAAGAGTGTTACATGGACAACTCAGTGAGCCACACACGTACGATCTAGTCTGTCCTTGATGGAATCAGTCCCTCTCGGCAAGTATCTGCCCAGTGCTCGACTCATGTACTAAAAGTTTATATTGGGAGTCTCTAAAGACACCCGGAGCACATAAACATCTAATCAGTTTAGAAACGATGAAACAGCCATATACGACCTCTCACCTTTGCGCAAAATCGTGTTGCACACAAGCTCGTTAATGATCAACAGAGGACTATGGTGTCTGTTTTTGGACTAGCTGGCTAAGCAGATGATTTTGTCCGATCCCCTAATCGCTGTTGTCAATGAAGAAACCTTTCATGCTCTATAAAAATACCACAAAACATTCACGATAACTTCCTACAAACCTAATAAACGTAAATTACAAAAATTTATTGGACAGTGACTACCCGGTATAAGGTCGTTATGCTTTTGTGTTAATATAGATAACTTGATAATTTTGCTAAGCCATTGTCAAAGAAATCAATGTATTTGCGACATAACGGAGGCCGAACCTCTTTAATTTCAGGAGGTGTTCAGATAAGTTTAGCTTTCCATTAATGATTGACATATTTTAGGCCTGCCACGTAATATTAATGAATACCATCGTACAGTGGAGGCCGAAGATGTCCTGCTGCTGACTAATTCAAGAGTGTTGGTTAAGCACACCAACTTACAATGTCCTTGCAGGGAAAAATCCTCAGTATCCTGTTCGCTGCATGATCTTCTTTCCTACCTTCCATTGTGCTCAACAGCAATCGAACAGCTTGAAGCTGGAACGAATCAATGTATATGAATTTTATTCGAGTGAGATGAATATCGTGACACAGAAAGAGAAGTAAGTTCATCTTGTTGAAAATACGTTCAGTTTATTGACCAAGCCGAAAAAGACCAAGTTCAACAGAACATTAATATCTTCTCTCTCCCTCTGCATTCAGAAGGCAGTAAAGTGCAGTTCACACTACAGAACTCCTCACGCTGAGCGGAAAATACAAAGGAGATAATTCGAAACAATTTCATGTATAATGACAAGTTTTGTCCAGACTTACTTTCAAACGTGCAATCTGTTCAGCTATCTGAGTGGAAGACGGTTTAACTTTTCGAGGATTCAGCCAGTTCAGATTTTCCGTTAGGATTTTCACAATGGCTTCCAAACCATCAATGTTGGGACCTACTATTATATCTTGATTGGCTGGACACGGACCCTGGCAAAATTGGGTTAGACACGTTAACACGAGAAGCATTAGCTCCAAAAAGGCTGGCGGCGCTTCTGATAGGGATTTAGAATTCAGTGGAAAATTTCGAGATTCGACCAATGAGGGACGAGCTGGTTGAAGTGCTCCGGGTACAGATATTTCTACTGTGCAATTGTCCAAGTCGGTTGTTTCACTCTTATTGATTACTGGTGGTACAACGCTACGCAATCCAGGCTTGACACCTGGAGGCCACATCGGTAGCCTCATTTGGCTGTGCAAGGTGGTGGCTCTGCTGAGGTTGACTAGAAGTAGCAGGATCTCACTGACCAAGTTGTAGCTCGTCACATTGTCCTTTTGATGACGGAAAAGATTCTGAAAATGACCGGTAGTAGAAAGCAGTTGGGGATATAGCAAGTACAGCGTTTTGTTACAGCTGTTCTTCTCTGGAAAGAATATCAAACAGATGAGAACACGATCCACTGGTCTCTTGTTTTTGCCTATCCAAGGAGGGAAAACACCTGTATTTCTGTTTCGACTTGTCAGGGACGCAACAAAGTAGGGCGGCCTTTGATTTCTGTAGGCCGAAAACTAGCGAGGTAGTGCAAAGAAGATGGGAACAAAGAAAACTGTTTACTTTATTGAAGCTTGCCTCCGAGTTGATTGGAGAATCTGACAGAAACCTACTTCGAGATCGTTTTCCCTGTCTCAGATAGGCTTCGAATTTACTACATGGGAATTCTTGTGTGCCTGTTTGTGAAAGTTTCATAACCTTGGTGGCTTGTTTGTTTTGTCCCTCATTTAGAGGAAAGCATAGCATGTGTGTATCGCCAGTCTTGCTTGGCTTTGGCTTCTACGCCAGCAATCTCAGTCCACGTGGCATACAAAACGGAGCCCAGCAACAGGCCTTAGACGGTTGCATTTTATTGAAGTGTGCTTTTCTCTGAGTTTTATTCACAAGTTTAGTACAATTTCGTTTGCACGCATCTCAGGCAAACGTTGCTGAAAAATACGACAGTGCCATTCTGTTGGAAATAGTCAAAAGTCCCCTGTATACCAGCAGGTTATTACCTCAGTCGAACCGAGAGTTGAGCTCTTATCATTTGAATTATTAAGCGGCCGTATTACCATCTCTTTAAGAACAGACCATAGATGCACGAAACTAATGAAAAACTGCCGACGAAAATGGTAATTGAAGAGGTTGAAAAAACCTGCATATGGCCAGAGGAAATAAAAAACCAGAAATTTTCTGTGTTTAGGCTGTCTAGTTGGAGCGTTCTGACAGCAAGCTCACCAATCGGTGGCGTTGCTCAAGGCACTGGCTTGGGCGTAAACTAAATCTGCTCTTCAGGCCAAACACTCTAGAGGCATCCAGGTGCGCTAAAGAACTAATTGCGGAACTAACATTTTCAATAACCGAGGTCAAAGATATCCGCTGTTACTGGGTTCAAAAAAGCACAAGTCGACCACAACACCCTGATTTTTTGTGAACAAACCAGAATAACCAAGTTATTTCAAAAGGAGGATGGTGTGGAGAAAATACTTGATGTAGGCCGCATGTGCTCAGCTGGCTGTGCTAGACCTATTCGCTCGCTTGGCGAATAAAGAGTGAAATGGGCACTTACGGAAATGAATCTGAAGATACTTGTATCACCAGCTGAGTCAGGTTACCAATCAGTCAGTTGATGAACTGATATTTCTAAACTCGGAGCTCTACCTCGTCGGTCGCGAATCCTACTGAACAACAGAGTACGCCAACTGATGCAGAACGCATGCATTACAAGGTTTTCAATCTGACTATTTGTCATAAGAGTGTTTATATGACTGACACTATATTTTTATCTCATAACATATGAACCGACAAACGACCTTCCGACGGAAAGACGTACCGAAGCCCACTGTCATCTTAACATTGAAAACTACACTCAGCAATATTCTTTCAAAACTCCCTATCTGACATGGAAAGGTAAACGTTGGTGCGTGAGTTGACTCGCACCATAATGTAGTTTGGTTCCGTTTGACAAGCGGGATGATGCTAAGTTCAACATAACACCGGCTTTTGTTCTCCTGATCACTTTTCATTTTAAAATATTGTCTTGCAAGCAATATAAAAGCTTTTTTTAACTTTCTTCTACCATCAATGTCTGCAAAACTTCATTGCAAACATAATGGATCAATCATCTATTTACTGATTCAGGCTATTATTCAGGATGAAAGTGAAAGACCCATCCATGGAACAAGTTGGCCCACTGCTTGTCATACCTCATTAGAGTGAATAACAATTTCGATTGCTGAATAAGCCCTTCAACTGAAAGTTTTGTTGCCACTTCGGAGATCCTGAACAGAGAGTAGATAGTTTTTTTTTCACCGAAATATTTCAGTAACTCATATCATAAGGAGGAGTCATTTTGTTCAAATTTAAATTTCTCAGGTATTCTTAGCAAACTGTGATTATTTCAGTAACTCATATCATAAGGAGGAGCCATTTTGTCCAAATTTAAATTTCTCAGGTAGTCTTAGCAACCTGTGAATCCCTGAGACTCGGTGCAGAAATATAACCTCACAAGTATTTTGAATGACCCACTGAGTGGCATCCGGCATCAGTCCCCTACTGCTGCTGCTGTTACTGGACCCAGTCATGAACAGTATAGAAGTTACCGTCATGTCAGTGAATATCAAACCTATATGTTCTGAAGCGTGAGGTTTATCCGGCTGGGAAGACACACTGTTCCTAATTTGACTGCAATCCCTAATGCACCTGCCAATTGAATAAGATTGAGGTGCGGCTTTTTGGGTCCACTGTCTTGCATTCTGATTGATGTATTCCTGAGGTCATTCTATACCTTACACTGGTTTTCAGTGGGAGCCCATAGAAAACCCACACATTCAGACAGGTACTTGAATTATGAGGCTTTGTGTCAAACTAATTCGGACTGCTGGTGAATCGTATCAAGAAACTATGCTCGGATGAGTCCATACAAGCAGATGAACTAAAACGACTCCGTTGGGCATTACAACAAAAGAACTACCCGGTAGGGCTCATCATCCAACAAATGGGGAGGACATTACCCGGAACGGGAAGAAAACGGAAAACCCCTGGAAACCGTGGGATTATCCCCTAGCAGTGGCACTTCAGACGCTGTTCGGAGGACGTCCTTGTGAACTGACGACACCTTTACAGCGACGCCTTGTAAGGGATAAAGACCCTATCGAACCGAAAAACCACAAACTGCGTCTACCAAATTCCCAGTGTAGAATGTCCAGCCAAATACATAGTTCAAATAGCCGGGAAACTCAATGTGTAAATCACGGGAATTGGTATTCGCCTCTTCCTCGACGAAATCCAATTGGGTTAAAAGATTTGAACACGATTCAGCCATTGGGCTTCATGCACTTGAGTCAAACCGTCAAATCAACTTCACTGGCAAACTCAAGGCAGGATTCAAGGCACACGTTGAACGGATGTACGCTGAAGCACTAGATACCAACAAACAACGGAACTGCGTCAACTGTGGTGATGGCACCAGCATCCCGTTTATCTGGCTTGAACTTATTGCACATCTTAGTAGCCGGAGTAACCATGTGTCAAACCGAGACTTTAACAGTGGCGCATCACAACCAGCACAGCAGCGAACGGAGGCACATGCGAGCTAAAGTACACAGTCGCGCGTACACGCACACGGGGCTAACACCCACGCATTTGACTGCCAACTGATATCAGAATGACAATAAATCGGTATTCAGAATTCTATTTCGCAAGGTTAGCAGGAAGTGAGGCTATGATGATTTGTACTAATGGAGGCAGTTAATGTCGAAAAGTGATCTCGGCAGAAGCAATAAGTTTGCTTTGGAGTTGATAGTTACGTGTGAGTTGACTGATGTCTGTTGATTTTTTGAACCCTATGAATGACCTAATTGAGTTCGGTTATTATTCCCAACGGATATCTAAATACAAAATAAAGACAGCCCGTAAGTCTATCTTCCTAAGCACATTAGGCACAGGGATAGAAATGCAACCAAGACGATCGGCCCGGCAGGAAGTTTTAATGATAATGAAGACCAAGTGCATGCAGCTTATGGGGGGAAGTTTGGCTTGAAGTCTACTCACCTGAAATCCGGAATGGTGAGATGAGCAAAGATGGGCTATAAACAGTAGGAGTGGACGCAATGACCGAGAAATATCTTTCACTGGTGGCGCCGACCAGTCCTCATCCGACTGTGTTGTTTTGGCTTAGGAGAATAAACAAGGAAGACGGGATGACATACAGGTTCTGATTCAGAAGTAAGTGACAAAACTAAATTCAATTGAACTTCACAATACGACCAAAGTTTGTTTCGGGTTTGCTGTTCCGAGTCCCTACCTTGGTCCATCAATGAAAATAGGCTTGGGTATTATCGATTTCTCAGCACCATTACCCGCATTGCTAGCATTAGCGTTAATGTCATGGGAGATAAATGCTAGACGGAATATGGTCATAGATAAGGGTCACAGTCAATGATGGACCAAATCGTATGCTAGGTAGTCAGCAAATAACCGTTTATGGTGGAACCAACATAATAGAAGTGCTTCCTTATGGTCCTGGCTATCTCAGCGGTATAAAAATGCTGTGTTTTGTACAGAAACTTTCACCCGAACTGAAATACAACAGCTTAGTTTGCATATGAGAGTACCGAAAGTGTGCCCCGGGCTAAACCTAAATTTATCCATGTTTCCCGCACGAGAGTTCAAATTACAGTACTCACTGAGTCACATTGTTCAATCTAATAATAAACCAGCCATTCCCGTGCCCTGAACTTGGGGTCAGTCTTGAAGGCAACTCTTTTGGGCTAACACAACGTGAACTTTCATCCATTTTGGAATACTACTACGAGTACCCTCGCAGGAGGACTCTCACAGCGGAGTGTTTCTGACACGAAAAATGCTAGCTGCCACAGCATGCTTCGTTGAACGATCATTCCGCAGAAAGCTTCAGAACCCCCGTTTACCGGGTAGTTTTGCCACCGCTTAGTGTGCGGAATGATGTACGAACAAAAGCTTACCTTTGGTCAGAACCCCCGTTTACCGGGTAGTTTTGCCACTGCTTAGTGTGCAGAATGATGTACGAACAAAAGCTTACTTTTGGTCGTTGTTTCCGCTTCACACATTTAATTCTAATCGGAGCTGTAGTTAAAGTGATAGGTCAGTCTTGGGGAAAAGCCAAAGTGATTTGGGTGCTGCACGGGAATAATTTTGTTTTAATGGACCACTGAGTAAAAGTCCACCGTTTTGCCTTCAGGGTGGAATGAAGCAATGACACAAACGGTCATCTCACTGATACCGAGGTTATAACAAAAGAACTTCATTAACTCAGCATCACAGACTTCATTTCATTTTTTTACAACTGATTACCGCTGCGAATGCCGCTAGGATTACTGCTGGAGGGCGGCAAGAATTCAGGTCACATCACGTCTTTATGATAGGTCTTTTTGCTGACGTTAGTCTCATATTGAACACACCCGAAACGATGCACCAGGACGAAGAAAGCTGGAAACCAAAATGTTTGTTTGCAAAATTTGAAACTGAAAGTGGAGCCCGAAAAAAGCTTATTGGTAGTGTTTCAGAAAAAATAACAATCTTGGTGCGCTGAGTGATTGCTAATGTGTTTGCCTAGCCCGGCAATTGAGGTTGAATGTTACGTCACCATCTGAGGTGAGATATCACCACACAGAAATGTAGTGTTGAATCGCAGTTCCGTAGGGAATCGGTGTGTATTTACTTTACGGCTAATTTCTCCTAGAGATGGATGAGTCTGCTGAAAGAATATCCTGGATTGGTTTTGCCCATGAATCATGATATACAGGAAGATTCGAGCACAGTGTCGTACATTTTCTACTCGATTGTATGATGTCGGAGACAGCTTACAGATCCAGGAGTTCGAGATCGTCCTCAGCTGTTGAGAATCCAAATTTAATTGTCCTTTGAGGCGATGGTGGCCTTCTGAATATCATAGTGGCGACAGGGAGGTTTTGGAAAGTTTGAGGGGAACCTATGCAAATTAATATACTCGGCGTCGCTGGATTATTTTGAGTGTATGGGTGATGTAACAGCGTTTGTTTACCCAATCATAAGATAATTCGTCATTCTAACCTCTTCAGCGGGCAAGTGGGCCTACTTTTGAATGAACATGATGCCAAAGATACATGCAGCGAGATAAAACACAAGTCAGACATAACCACGATGCGACCAGCTTCTGACCATCCTCTGTCCGTCCACTGTTATGTTTCAGATGGAACATGCCTCCAATTATTGCATCACAGGAAGCACACACCTGATTTCTTAAATTTCTGCTGTAAACTTGAAAATAACCGGAAGAAAGCGGTTCCATTCGTGTGTGGTGAAGTTCGTCGCCTATGTGCATCCTGGCCATAACTGTTTTCCTGTGGAAGAAGCCGCTTGAAACAGCTTGGCAACTGCATCCATAGCATGAAGAGAGGCAGCCAGAAGCATTGGTTTGTAAGTGGCTCCCAACAAATATGTCAGCAATTGTTGTCGTCCTATCCAAGATGGGCTTTTGTGCCACTCTTACCGTTTAAATCTGTATTTGCATTGATTTGAGAGTTCAGACATTTAGAATAGTCTGCATTAGTCTGAGTAATTCAGTCAGATATAACCATGCCACCACTTTGTATATCTGATATTACGTACATCGTTGATATACCTGATGCAGTATTCTATCTGGTTTATCTACACAGATGGTGCTGACAGGATTAAAGTTGTTAGTCAGTAATAATGAGAAAACAATACTTTCCTCCTTTAGAGGTTACGAGTAGGATGTATCCTATGTGGCATCTATGCCCAGTTTGGCAGATAAACTTTAAAATGGCCTTAGTTTTTTCGGTGACATTTTCAGGACTCGTGAGTCTAGTGCTTCGTATTGAAAGCTCATAGAATAAGCATTTGGAAAGCTGGGCGCAGAAGACACTAGATACTATGTAAAGCAATCTTCTATATGATTCTCCGGATCTTGGAAATGAGTCAGTCATTGTGATTCCTTCAAGTAGCATGCCAGATTTGCACGGGAAAAAGCTATGGTTGGACGACGCCACTACATTGGATTGAGTATGGAACTAACATTGAACTGAATGTAGGTAAATGGGTGCCAGTTATACGAAGGCCGCCACCGTTTGGTTCTTCTGTTGGCAAGTTCAGAGTTTTTATTGTATTGTGTCCAGGTCAAACAGTGATAAATATTTCGAAAAGGTACCTGAAGGAATACTTCGTCCAGAATATTCGCACGTAGCATAGGGTAGGCTGGAATAGTCCACGCACTCATTTTCGGTTTTTATTGAATCCATGGGTCCATTGCACACATTGAGTTGTGTCTGTACGGCATGCAAACACCGAAATATTGCGTGGAAAAAGTTTGCTCCTGACCGATCTCCGTTGAGACAGACGAAAAACTGGTCCTTCCAAGGTATGGCAATAAAACAATTAGGGTGTAACGATCAGGAAAATTCAGGGCACACATTGATCTTCATGCGCATTCTCCACCCTCAACATCACCAAGAATTTTCCTATTTCTGTTCTATAAACTGTTTTGTCCAGATGCAACACATGTGAAACCAGTCGCAAAGGATGTCTGGTCTCCTGTTACAGACACGTTTAGAAGCTGACCGGTTTTTCGTCAGTGTATTCCAATAACCTATCAGTGTAATGAACAAGGCCCGCATTAAGAACATGTACTGCACTGGTTTCGTCTTCCTGCCGTAAACTGAAGTGGTGCAAGGAATAAGGTATAAATAAAGAGTGGAAGACCACGATACCATATACCTGAACTAAGTTTCAGAATTGCGAGTGAAGTGGTCTTTTATGCTTATCGTCTAAAACGCGCGAGTATAACCAGATCAAACTTGTAAGTTAAGCTGAAAAATGATAAGCAAGATCCGCACACTCTCATCTCGCTTAAACGAATGGCATATAGTATGTGCAATAAGAAGTACCATAAAAAGGGATTGCAGTAACCTAGAAGATAA
The DNA here is from genome assembly GCA_003604175.2 of Clonorchis sinensis. Lineage (NCBI taxonomy): Eukaryota > Metazoa > Platyhelminthes > Trematoda > Opisthorchiida > Opisthorchiidae > Clonorchis > Clonorchis sinensis. The sequence continues at coordinate 131,825,887 of CM030369.1, read as the reverse complement.
GTTGTTCTCATATCTTCAAAAGCTGTTGTTTAATAGCAGACGACAAAATCTTTAGGTCACCACAAAGGACAGTAGTACCACATGTAGGCGACATGTTTCCACGTCACGAACAAGTAATAGATTGACTGGTATGGTGAAAAAGCAAGGCACCAGAGTCTAATTAACAGACTAATGGTTACCAGATTAATCTTCTTATTCCCAGTATTAAAAACATCCTCCTTGGTGTAAAATTCTGCGGCGAAGGCTGCTCTGTCATGTATCCACCAAACTATCAGCAACATTTTGAAAATAAGTTTCCACATCGGTGGTGCCACCATTCGGAAAATTCCATCCCGATGCATCAGTCGTACTATGTTACTCCAAAAACTACAAGGCGACGTTAATGTCACGATACGGAATAATTTAAAGTGACAGACAAGCGGCGGGCCATAACATACCCTACGGAGCTCAGCTCTCGAAAGTTACCACTTTTCACCAGCCTTGAGAGCAGCTGTTGTGAAGAACCTCTCAAATTAATTTCGCAACTGAATCCGTTTTTATTCAGATCACAAGTCCTACGCCCGAGTCCGGAATACAAGGAAATGAAGCTACTTCTTATGTTCAGAAGAACAGCTTGTCATGGTAGTTCAAGGGTAGCTAAGTAGTAATAAAAGACCGACATTCTCCATCCTCCGTCTAGCCATATTTTCTTAGGCAGAAAAGATCTCAAGCTCTACAAGATGACCTGTGAAAATAAGCCGCAAGATAACGAAGCTACATGTGTTTTCCGGGTGATTAATCTAAATGCCTGAGGGGTTGCCCGAACGGAGATATGTAAATATTGTTGATGCTCAAAAGCCACCAGTTGGTGCATATAGGTTCAACGGTAAAACAATCCAATCGTTCCCCGAACTCTGACTTCTGAGCGTGTGAAAGACCACATTTATTGACGTTGATTGCGTTTTGCGTTACTCCACTTTAATTCAGTGCATTCCAAATTTGAAGGTAAAACTAGCTTTATGAAAAATCTGCCAATGAAAACAAAAATACCATCTTTCCGTTACGCTTAACAGCATGTTTTAGTAGAAATATGGAGTTATGCGGAATCAATGGTTTTTCAGTCACCACACAGAATTGTAGTAAACAGTAATCGCATTAGTGTACAGCTGAGTTCCATGTAAGGCCAAGTTGATGATGGTTGAGTGAAGCAATTGTAACGGAGCTTGTATGCTTTGGTGAGTAGTATAAGTCGGACATTTAATAAATTTTACAGGTAAAGACTTCATCATTTGGGAGAACTGAGAGACAAGAGAATCCATGTAATCAGTAAACATGATGCCAAGGGTTTAAATTCACACACCTAATGTTCAATATCCCTACCTTGCTGTATAAGACGCTCTTATTTCAAAGGGTCCTGAAATCGATACTTTGCTGCAAAGTGCCTCATTTCGTTTTAATGCATATTAGTTTACGCTTAAACTGTTAACGTTCACATCGTCATTTTTAGAAGAAACCTCCTCCTGCACTGGCACAATCGTTCTATTTTGTCCAAACCAAGCGGAGAAAAGCATTGGACTCGAACTTTGCTCCTACTAGAGCTCATGTGCAGTGCATATTCTTGGTCGCCGGAGAGAGGATATTACCAGTACTTCACCACCGCATGAAGGACGTACCTGAATTATCAACTCCAAGCAGTCAAACATGTTCATGCTTGAGTGATGCGTCTGGTATTCCCGACGTCTTAAACTGCGACCCAGTAATTGTCAGGACTACAAATTGGATTCTACAAATTTCGCAGCCAAATTTCGAAATAAAAAAATTTGTCCAGCAGGTTTCAGGCTTCCACGATGCTACCTAACTGCGAAGTCCTGATAGGCGGATCAGACGATCGCTGTTGAGGTGCCATTGTTCGGGTACGTCCAGCGTGCGCCGGTGGCATGGTGCTAACACGGTCGTCTAACATATCAAATGTTCGGGTTTCAAACTCCGGTCTACTAAGAGTGAAAATTGAGCCCAATGCCTCCCCACTTTGGCGTTGGCTTACCGGAATAATTGCACCAGGACAGGAGAAAAATTGCTCGAAAGGGTGATGTGGGCTATGGTCCTACAAATCCCGAAACCACCCATATGATGGGACGTATTTCTACTATTTGTATAGAAGTTAGGCACGTTGATGTGTGAATCATATACGCGTAAAGGAGGGCAAAGACATGGAACTTATATAATATTTCTACTATTTGTATAGAAGTTAGGCAAGTTGATGTGTAAATCATATACGCGTAAAGGAGAGCAAAGACATGGAACTTGTATACGACTACCAAAATTCAAGCAGAAGTAGCGGATGCCTTTTTAGGGGAGATTCAAAACTAACTTGAAGTGAACGCTTTCCGTCCGCCAGTAAACTGTTGGCGATTTCCAGAGCTTTGATGTAGACCTCTTCGTTATTCGAACTTTCTGTGACACATCTGATGATTAACTCGCATAATCCGCGGTGTGTGTCTGAAGCTTGGCGTAACATGCAAGACTCATTGGGGCCATCTGCACGACAATCCTCCTTGGTTGAGAGCAAAGACTCGACCTTCATATGAACAGTGACAGATAATTGAGGGAAAGGGTTATAACATTCAACAAAGTACATTCATTGGCAAACCACTTTGGCTTTAAAGTGGAAACTCAAGCTGGATTTCTCGCTTATGACATTCTCCGACTGAATGTGCTGCACACAAGCACCCCCCATGTTTCACTTTGTGCGACATTCAGGATATCGCAGTAAGTTTTTTTTTGAAGGAGACTACTCACAAGTTTTCTTCTGAAAAGTTTCCAACGACTTTGTGAGCAGTATACTTCTAAGTTTTAGCACTCATTCCAGTGCTTCCAGAGTTCAAATTTCGGAAGTCATTTCACCTCTTTGAAAGAGACGAATTTCCCATTAATTATCAGTATGGCTGGGCTATTCATATCTAAATTGGCCTTCTACTGAAAAATTCTCACTTGAGAATTCGCATCACGAGAAAACGTTCGCAAACGTTTGCCATGAAGTATAGTTATCTATGTAGAGTGCGTATTTTATATATTTTCTCAACTTCTGTAAAATTCATCAGAACAGAATCCAAGTCGAAGACGTTCAAAGAGAGTTCGAAACTGGATGTTGAATTCATCTAATATACTTAAAAGCCAGAGCCAATACGCAGAGTACTAAATTCGAGCATTTCCTACCACAAATATGAGTGGTTGTGGGATGTGCAGTTTTGAGTGTTTTCAAAGAGGGCGTGCTATCGAGATGTAGGGCGAAGTGCAAAACACCCAGTCAGTATAGTGAAACACGCGATCAAAGAGGGCGTGCTATCGAGATGTAGGGTGAAGTGCAAAACGCCCAGTCAGTATAGTGAAACACGCGGGAGGCAGATAAACTTAGGCGGCACTATATTTGTCTGCCTCACCCGCTTGATCTCCGAAACTGATCAAAATTAAGTGTGCGGAATTTCGTCCTACACCCAAAAATGGCAAATTAATGTAGATGTTAAGATTGATATTTTTGTACCTTTGCATAAGCATGGCTTTGAGGCTTGAGACGAATATTTCCATCACTCGTTCAGAAGGAAGAAACATTGTCTAAGTTATATGGCAAAAATAACCTAACCGCAGATTTACACACAGGCTGACAAACCTAAAGTTACATAGTGATTCGCCTCGGCGCCTTGACTAGCGATAAAATCTTTGGACACCAGCGTCAAGATCAGCACAGTCATCCTTCTAGTAACTGTCTGATAGCCTCAGCCCATATTGTTTTGCCTGATATTTTGGTCTATATGCTCAAATGAATTATTGAGCTCATATAATTGTAGCATGAAGTGACACTATTGAATAATTACTTTCGCAAACCACATGCAGAGGCTATTTGCAAAGGAAACTGGAAACGTTCCCGGGTACTTGTGCTGAAATGTGGAATGATGCAAAGCTGTAATACACGGGGTAAGTACTCGGTGCCACATTAATAAATCTCAAGTCTGGTGTGAGTCACTTATTCTGACCATTCTGAAAGATCATCCTGAAAAATTTTCGAACTTTATTCACGCAATGATAGTTGAACTTAGCGTCACTATGTACATAAACAACCGGTTATTAACGTGTATGGTTGTGGTGGTGTTTATACTCTTTTATTATTGGTGGAGAAAACTATATCTATAACGACAATGCTCGTTTAACAAAAGGGAGCGTCACTCCAGCGGATAACAATTTACTTGCTGCTGGGAAAGTGCAACCATGGACTTCAGTGTGTCCAAAATTTTTGAAAATCTCCCGTTGCCACCTTCATCAATCAACCGATGTGCATGCCGGATGAGCCTGCAAAAGAGTGATATATGACTCGGTTAGCGATTGTTAACATTTTCAAGTTTCAACCTGTCCTGCAACTTAGAAGAAACCATTTAGCGCTGTACTCCATGTGTTATTTTTGCTTGCAAGCAGCAAGCAGCTGTTCGTCTTAGTAAGTCTTTAATGTTATTCCAACTTCGACATATAAAATTGCGGCCAGCATTGGTGTCGTAAATGGAAGTATATATCCACTTATTCATATTGTCTTCCTGATGTAGGAGAAGCTGGTTAGGAAAACAAATACCAACATCACACTAGTATGATGTACTACAATGAAGACCTTATCCGTTATTTGGGTATATGTTCCGGAAGAACTCAGCAGTGTTCACTTATAGCACATAATTCGGAAAGAGAATGAGTCGGCCAATGAAGAGAACAGTGAAAGAAATCCAGGAAAGTTTAAGAAATTAATCGTTCCAATTAAGAACTCAAGATGGTATACCCTTCACCTTTTTAATAGGAAATACTTAATTTATCAACGAACTGGCCTGAGTAAAACAAAACTACTGGAAACGTCACAAACGAGAGGCTCAGCTGGGTTCCAGGTGAGTCCTCCACAAAACCAAACTTGTCTTCAAATGAGCGTATTTCGCTAAGACTACCTAATTCTGCTTTGCTCCGTTTGTACAACTACCGTGGTTTTATGGCAAAGTTTGGGACATCGATAGAAAAAGCATGAGACATCTACAGAGAATCTAACGGAGAATTGCAATTCATTTTCTTAGTTAACGCCTACCTTGTGCCCAATACTACCTTCATCAGGAATTTGATTTGCTTTCCACAGTTTACTCTTTATGCTGTATCTGGTGCTTTCAAGTAAGTAATCCAGACAGGTTTGTGTCTCATCGTCATCTTCCTCGAAACTTTCTGTTCCAAAACTGTTTGCCTAAATGATTCGCGCATATTTTCGTCCGAAATTAGTTGTAAGCACAAACGAAACTGTATACTGTAAAGATATTTGCCCCGACTATTCACGTTGTTTTCCTACGATATTATCATAAACCTGTTTGTACATCATCTTATTTCGAACCGACCAACCATAAGTACCATGTTGAATGCACACTAGTCATTGTTACGGGCCAGACATAGGCCATGGGTTTTTTTCACCGTCTCAACAGCACTCATCCGAATCTCACTGTAGCCTACTAACAGGAAGCTGATAAGGGCGTACCGTAGTTGGACATGCTGATTACACGTATGTTCAATGAATCTGTTGACTGCACTGTTCATAGAAAACCTACTTGGTCGGGTCAGTGCATGAATTTCTCGGGGTTTATCACCTTGAAGCTGGGACATAATGTGTTTCGAAATTTTTTCCCAGATGAGCCACGACGTATCACGTTAAATGACGCTGAGGACGGAAGATGATATCTCTGAGCAGCAACATGGTATCAAGGAAGATAGTATTTATGGAACTTTCCTTCAAAGAGAACTATGCAAACCTTAGAGCCACCAAACAACTAGTCTCAGCGCTGAAGAGGACGTTCAAGTCTACTGCAGAGTCTAGTAGCCTCTCGAGATTCGGGGCAGGTTTTACACGAACAGCTGTTTAGAGGCGATCCACTGTAAAATTTTTGGGTGCATATGTTATCTGCTGGTGTCTTCCCCAAATCTTGTCTTTTCCTTTTTACCAACTATTTCCCTCTAGTTTTTGGTTCTCATTCATTTTTACTCCTGCATAAGCCTCGGCTTTATTTTGGCTGAACTGATAGCACCGGCATCTCACTATTTCATGTTGAAAGGCTTTTTCCGCATGAATTTTTAGAAATAAATTGCATATCGTCATTGGAATAACTCACGAGGACATGAAAGAATCCAGAGCGAGACCATTCCGAAACCCGTTCTGTGATAACACCGAAGACTGAGATGTACATAATTCATATGCCAGCCGTCGGTATTCCTGTTCAATGGCGGTCCGTAACTGGACTTCAATAGCGCGAAAAATAAGCTGAAAAGTGAAACGGATTGCAAATCGGAATAAGGAAGCAGTGCCTACGTTGCAGACGTGAACAGCAGAGCCAACCATCACAATTAGTAGGAGCGTTGTGGTTTGTCACTTACCCACTAAAACATCAGAACTGATTTATACTCGTAAATAAAAACATTAGGTGATGAAATACATCAAGACGCACCGGGTACCTTGCGTAGCTTATCTCCCGACTTAGGATACTTGAAATAAACGGATCAAGTCGTCAGTATTTGAACACCCAACTCTTACCCGCACGTCATAGTGACGATAAGCGGGCACCTCCCCGATATATGGGCCCAGAACCCATTCTCTAGATGATGCTCAAAATTAACCGCGTGATAAAATTGCGACGGACTGGGAAGAAAAGTTCATGCTCTTATAACCATCTGGGTGAGTTAGTTTAACGCTCCTGTGTGAATTTCGCATTATGCTGCAGGTTCTCCTTACTGGCTAGACATGACACTTCCAACAATAAGCGAATGACAAATTCAGTCGTCAGCCTTTCACAGGAACCGTGTCAATCTAAGTTACTGACTTTGTGGGTCACGTATTTGACTGTCGAGAATGGGCAAATGGGTTCCGTAACATTCAAGGAGATGGGTCAGCTGCAATAAAGAAGGTAAAATTAAAGTTTTACGTTGTAAGGGGGTTAGACTATCCTGCAGCAAATTGAACATGAAAAAAACTGGTCGGTGAGCCAAGGCAGAAATGGGTGAGTTGATTGCACTAAATGCTCCATCAAACAAACTTGCTCGGACGAGCTTATAACCATGGGATGTGAGTTTTAAACCATTTGGAGCTCTTAGTAAAGGACTTACGACAATTTAATTTCTGCGTATAATTGCGTACATATTGGATGCATATTGGATCTGGCGTCATACGAAATAGTTTCTTAAATGTCGAAACTATAATGGTGCGTTAGTAGCAACGCAAACAATTCAAACAACATTTCTGTGCCTAGCTTCCATGCCACCTGAAGGAAGCAAGTGGGCTTAGATGCTGTCAGATTGCCTTTGGTTTTGACTAACCTGTTGCCTAATACGGCTGACTTTGGTCATTTTTGGTCGCAAAACATTCGAGCACCAGGTGTTAGGCGTCGTTAGATATGGAATTTGAACCACCCCTAGAGTGCACTGCAGAAGGCTCACTGTTTCGCAACTTATTTGTCAGTCTGTGTTGGAATCAGTTCACATGCAAAACACCATGCCATATCATTACGAACTTTTGTTTCATTTTTGCTGAGCTGCACGTTAAACGCTTGATCTGCCCCTGCTTGACAGGCGGAAACATAGAAAATCTAATAACTTCCTATCCGTTGTTAGACGTCTCCAAAGTTAGTCGGTAGTAGATGCACACATAGCAGTCAGGCAGTGAATACAGGCTAGACCATGAGAGATGGACACACGGTGAATTACTTAGACCGCCTTTATGTGATGACAGCCGGTTGTGATAGTCTCCGTGAGATTCATGCACCTGTCACAATTACCGTAGCCCCATGAAAAAGTTTGATCCACGCAGTGGGGGTAGCGTTACCGTGGCGGTCGAAAAACCTTACATTTGCGACCGTGTGTACTGAAAACCAGCACATACTTGTCTCTGATATGAAGGATACTTCAGAGTACTTCTGCCCAGTATTGCTATTTTCTCTATCGGTTGCTTGGTTTACAGCTGCCACAAACTATAAACCATAGTGATGAAACGTACTCTCCGATCGGGTAGTCATAAAGTTTCACACCGAATATTGGTAGTAAATTCATAACCCTGTTTTTTGGCATAGATTGTCGTGACAATTCTGATCTCTATAAATTTAAAATTATACGAATTGGAGCCGAATAACATTCACGTGGACCTAGGCCACAGAGCGTGCTCCATATTCAGAATTTTCCGATCAGTTAACCTGCGACGGCGTATTTTGGCGAGTACGCCGCGAACCGCGCAGAGGCACTTTTGCCAAAACCTGTGGCTTTCGCGACAGCCTGAACTTAGGGCACGGTCAGCAAGGCTCGTTTGCTCCAGGGCGACGTCCGCAATCGCTACTCTGTCGCTGCAAGCCCCAGGCGATGGAATGGACGGGATTGACTGCAGATCATCGATCGCGGTCTAATCTGTTTCATTCGTATTTCCGGTTTCGGTTGCCAAAGCGATATGCGAACGCGGCTACCGGCCGGCTGCAGACGCGCTGCCAAAAACTTGACATCGTTGGACTTCCTTCATTTTTCTGCATTTGCTGTTTTCTCTAGCACAAGAATGACCTATAGCTAGACGGAAAGTGATTAGTAACTGAAGTTCGGAGAATTCGATTTTAGGCAAGAGTGCCCAATAGTGCTTAAAGCTAGTCGAACAAGATAGCAGTATTTTGCAAGTGCATGGAATTTACTGTCCAAAAATGCATGAAGTTAGTACATTTCACACGATATTTCCCAGAAAGTTGGTGGATTTTTTGGGCCAGAATCGGCTGCAGTCATGCAAATTGCTACACCATCTGCACACCGTGGTGCATAAGGATCATTTTGTATTTATTTGCACATTTGTATTCATTCCACAAGAAATTCAGGACGAAAAGCAACGAAGTGTTTGCAACACAATTGAACATTTGTATTCATTCCACAAGAAATTCAGAACGAAAAGCAACGAAGCGTTTGCAACACAATTGGATAGTGATGTCAGCATTGAATTTGTCTGTGGTTTAGTTATCCCAGTGCTAAGCCACCTTGTCGTTCTTACCCGTGACCTGTTTATCGGTACTACCATTTAGACTAGGCGGTACGCTTTGCTTCTGCTGAATCGTCCGTCTGGCCAAACACGTCATGCGAACATGACGATGTTCATCAGCACAAAGTGAGTTCCGCATGCTTCCGCATGCTATGATGGGGCAGCTGTTGGCAAGTTGGCCGGACGTTGGCACTAAAAATACTGGTCTGTGGAACCGGTCTATGGAATGTTCGTACAACTCGCTCTCGCAGATTTATATTTTCACTCCATTTCCTACAAGAAGCGTTTTGTAACCTTCAACTTTTTTCGTGATGGGATTAATCACCTACTTATCAAAACGCTCGTTGGGATTGAAAGTATGGTAAAAAAAATGTGGGTTTTTCTGTGCGGTATATAAACAGTTGGCTATCTCATGATCAGAGTCCTTCAAGCCAAGCGGTTCATGTTGAAAATGTTTAGTCTGCTTTGCAACGATCTTCAGTGAGTTTTCACATTTCTCCTCAAATTCCCCTTTATCCACCTGTATAATGTTAAAGAAGATAACATTTATCGGATGGTCAAAAAACAGAAAAACCGGTGACCATGGATTCAGTTCAATTTTCTGGTTGAGAACGCCCACACTTCAGCCACACGTGGAAAAAATCCCTTCACAATTTTAGGCAAGCTAACGGGAAACTAATGGTGCTCACCTTTAAATGTACGTCGATCACATCAGTGGGTGGTATGATGTTTCCCAAGTCTTCAAACGGCTCTCGTGGTACGGCCTGTTGCGTAGGCGGTCGCACTATGCAAGTGACTACAGACTCCTCAAATAACGGAGGGTTAGTTAAACCCGTCTGCTGAGATATCTCATGACTGTCATTTGATGTTGAATTTTTATCGACACTTTGACCTTGAAATGGTGTGCAGAACCTGTCGAACTGTCTAATTTGTGATTTGTCGGATTCCACCTGGCATGTCGTTTCCAGGTCGCTTTCATGAGTCAAATGAAGGTTGTTTTTCTTGGCTAGAGTTTGATGGACGTGAAGACAGGAAAATTAAAATTCTCTTGGAAAAAGTGGATAGAATAAATCGTGTTGATGTAAGATAAGTACGTGCACACTGCAGGCGTTTATCAGATGAGACAATCTGTCAGTAACGGGAAACAGACATCATTTACTGGCTGGACTGACCTTTGATAAAAGGCCGGCAATTTTTCTCACTTTTGTGAAGCACTCGGTGAGTAATATTAATCCCCCAGCTTCTCAACAGTCTTTTATCCATATTCAGGTGACCATCAGCCCACATGAGCACCGACTTTCAGGACGTTGTCATTGGTGGCCAAACAAAAAACAGCTTGTTACAAACAGAGCCGTGAAGGATTATTCCATAAGATGCTAATCTTTGCATGAAGGACAAGTCTGGATAAAGCAACAGAAGATGAACTGGGAAACACGACGTTCTAAGGATGCTGCAGACTTTGATTTATGAGCCCGTTTATCCTTCTTCAAGAATGCTGCAGACTTTGATTTATGAGCCCGTTTGTCCTTCTTCAAGGGGAAATGGCCATACAACGAAATGAGCAAGTGCTAGAATTGGGATTGCTTTCAGTGGTAATGTTTTGCAAGATATTGTTAGTCCGATTCAACGTATCGAGGGAAGATGGCAGTACGGTGAGGCATCACTGAACAGCTTTTGTTGTGGAAGAAGTTTTTATGGCAGTTCAAAGGGAATATTGCTGGGAGATTATGTGGCGAGGCTTGAGTAGGGTTATTAAGGCTTCGTATGATATCAGTGATTTCCAGTAAATTGGACCTTAAAAAGAGTATTTGGCTGCCTCAATAGGAAGCCTTTCTTTTCAGATAAACTGTGACGTACTTTACTTTGGTTGCATACCCTGTCTGAAACCCTCTTAGACCTGCGATTTTCGATTTCAGGAAATACATGGCAGCATTATTTGCCCAATACAGCGGTATCAATTATGTTCAAGGATCGTGCCACAACGGCTGTAACTGAAGTCATAGAGTACAAGGCTATCTATATGGTAGTATTAAATTTATGCGTTCGTTGGTTAATAGAAGAAAAAAAGCCTCTATCTAAACTCTCCAGCCTCCGTCAAGTGCTAGTGAGGAGGGATAAAATGTAAGTTCAAAGGATCCAAAAGGTCAAGTCCTACGCAGATCAAAGGCACAATAAGAAAATCTTCAGATCAGCGAAATAAATCTTTTCGTCATTCATGCTGGGCCTTGTGTACATCCAGGACAGCAGAACCGCCCGAAAGCTCATAAAAACATACCAATTGCTTGAGAGGCACGTTTCCCAACATCATTTACTGACCCATCAGAAAATGACGCGGACTACCTCTCCAAGCTGTCCCAATTTCCTATGAAGCCAAGACAACATATTCCACTCACGAAGTCTAAACCTCAAAGGTCGATAACTGGGTGAATTATTATTGGACGCTGAGGCCTTACACAAACTGATAATTTGCAGACCGTAAGAGTTCAAATATCTCACAATCAAAGGGAAGCCGATAGAAAACGAGCCAGTGTTCTCTAAAACGCAAACCAAATCCTTGCAAACATTCTGCCTAATCGACAGAACGCCGAGCATCTCCAAATGAATGTCTTATGTGAATAATGTGCTTCCGAAGCTAGGCATTAAGCCATTATGAGCCAGCCTGCTTGTCAATTGGCTTGGCTGATCTGCATTTCAAACCAGTCAGTCAGTAGTGGTTCGTTATCCGGCCACCAAAGTTGGACTGTTACGTTTACTTTACTTCTGTCCTTACCTCAAAGTATTTTGTATACTTTTACCCAAACGTTTAAAACCCGCCCACCACGTAATTATACTTGCGCAATCAACTGAAGTCATGTGAAAAAAATATCGATAAGCAACCACGCAAGAAGATCAGTAAAACGGATTGCAGCAATTTTGGTCATAAGGTGACGTAGCGCAATAGACGTTGCATTTGATAGGCATATCCGTGATGGAATACATAGGTTGAAGAACATGACTCAGGCCATAAGGTATGTTTCAAAATGAGTCGCAGTGTTTTCATTTCGCTATTTTATCAGAGACGAAATTTCCGGTGTTCGGAATACTTCAGTTTACTCGCCAAGACAAACATGTTGAGTGTGACTGGACTTACCCAGGTGTAAAATGCTGTGTACACAAATAGCAACACTTGACCGAATAGACGTTTCCGACAGTTTTGCGAGGTTGTTGAGTATACGCTCAATCAATGAGTGATGCACCTGAAATTCAAATTTTTAGAAGTCAATTTTGGCCATCTTTGGTTGCCATTTAGCACTGCTTGCAGTTAGCCTTGATAGTTGGTCAAAAGGTGCGGTCCGTTTTCCGCAGCCGTCTAGATAAATGCTTGTGACAGTAATAAGCAAGATCAAATTTTCCATTGGGAATGGTGTAAGCATATCATAAGTGAGCATAATTGGTATGTTCCGAACGGATTTCTTGGAGGCAGATTTGACAGTGCGAAAAATGGTTGTTAGTATAGACCTCAGGACGTATGATCTGGGATAAACAATAACATCTTTTGTCGGACACCAAAACTTTGTTTTATGATAAAACTAATATTGACACCATCTTCTAACTGTTTGTCCCAATTCCGAGATCCATGTACGAGCTTAGCCTTCTACGTGACGCCGACTGTTCAAAGGAAATTTTGTGCATAACTGCGGTACCATAAGGCGTTCGTAGGAAACAGGTTTCCGTAGTTTAGGCAAGTTATTGCTGCCGATGAGGAACCAAAGCGGTGCTGCTCCACCTGATCTAACTGAAAAGCCTAGCATGGCGTACTGGGAACAGTCGAACACATAGAACAAGCCATGGTACTGCACGCGAAATCACCTCTCCTGGCCGTATGTGCTGTGTGCTGTTCGATATGGCAGGCTAATCCCAGCCTATCATTCAGAACGCCCAAGTTGAGTAGATGTAGGGATTTGCAGCTCAATTCGTTCAATCAGATAAAGATAGGAGATTGATTCGAAGTGTCCAGTTTTTTCTCCAACTCTTTCCTGTGATGCAGGGGAGGTATTGTCGAGCACTACTCAACATTGATCACTGTCATGGATTTAATGGTATGCATAACGGCGTCATCGCTACTTCGTCTGATAGGAAGCTTCCACTTTAAATAGGGCCGCGAGTGGTGTACCTAGACTCTAAATATAAAGCTTCAATTCTGGTCGAATTCGGCTCACAAGAAAAGGGACGTAATATTACTTTCCACCATATTCCATTACATTTATTAATTCAGGTAGTTGCTTACCTCCTCCACAGTATATCCCTAGTTATTATATGGGCCCACAAATGAGATAGACATGGTGAAAAAACCTACTTTAGATTATACATATTCTCCTAAAAACTGGTTTAGTAAGCTGAATGAGAGTAACCACTCGTTTATGGAAGTTCAATGCATAACACCGTTCTCTGGGATCGTTCTTTTGGCATTATCCTACTTTGGATTGAAAGTGAAACCACGTTGTAAACGAGTGCCTAGTTTCTATCACCAGCCAACTTCCATTTGTCTATTCACAATACAGATCTTATGTTTTTCAAAGGAATGGTCAGGAATGGTCCAGACTTGTCTTGCATACTCAAGGGGGATTTCTTAGTCATGCTACAGGCAAAATTTTAACTGAGCTTTGTTTTAGGAGCTCTGGCACATGTTGGTCTGGCGCCTTTTGATTTACCAAAATTTTATTATCATGTGAATTTGTGAATATGCTTACATAATCCTGATGAGAAAGTGGACCAAAACTCCGTATAAATATATGGGAAATCCACCTACCTTAAGGGACGCAGCGCACTGAACTGGTGCAGTACGGAAAAAGATGGTGAGACAGGAAAGAAGTCTCGTACGGAATTTGACTTCGTCTGGTAGAAGCTCCGTCTGCCATTCGGTCTGGAGAGTAAAGCCAAATCCCTCAGTCATGAATAACTTACGACCTCGTTGGAGTTACTAATAGTTGTGTATAACACTGTCGATAGCTTAAAATAAGTTTTGTCGCTGGGTGGAAAAGAGAATGTGGTCTATGTCTCTATTGGCTGGATGGACTGGATCACAACTGAGGGCCTCAAGCATTAAAGTGGTAATGATAAATTTCACAAATGAGGAGATCTTCTCAGTTAAAAGCTAGAAATAGACACCATTATGATTAGTTTCGGTCGTGTATGTAATGTTCTGTCGGCAGCCATCCACTCAAACATTAGCAAGCATTTTGAATCCCGGACTGATACCTATCGTGATGGTTTTGTACCTTAGCCCAATCTTCCTCTCTTTGAGATGCTATTCGATGGAAATGCTTTTGCCATTTGACAAAGACGAAAAATTACTCAACACAATCAACCCTACGTATGCCAGGTGCTCAAGGTGGAAATAAACTATGGTAACTTCACTTGTGACCTGTTACAACCTCCGGGAAGAATTGCTTTTGAGTTTGTTGATGCCGGTCTTTACACCGGGTGATTGTAAAAGAAAGTCGAATCACTAATCTGTCCCACTGTTTTGGAAGGTGGCTGCAGCAACCTTGAAAAGAACATAATGAATACTTGGTGGCTTGGACCCAGAATTTAGTCATCGAAAATATGAGAGACGAATTGACACTTTTTCAATTATTTGCTTATGGTCTAGTCTGTGAGCTCTCCCAAGCCTAATAAGTGTTCCTGTTTGAATATTCTAGAAGCGTCTAGTCTGTGAGCTCTCCCAAGCCTAATGAGTGTTCCTGTTTAAATATTCTAGAAGTATGCTTGGCGTCATATTCGCTTGAGAAATGAATGCCTTGGCTTTAATTTACTTTTTCCTGAGCTTAGTGAAAAAACCTGACTTGATGGGAAATAAGATTGCCCCTAAATGAAGCTCCACAAAAGGGAGACATTTCTTCAATGCCGACAACGACGATTTCCCGCCAGACGTCTACCTGAATAATAAGAGGAGGAATTCTACCATGCGGATGGGTTATTAGCCGTATAATCTATTGAACTTGACTTCAAGACGTTTCCGCTCTGTTCCAAACTCAGTTAAACTAGCAAACCAAACTCAAACTCAGGTCTAGGATGTTGCCCAGACTCACGCATTTGGTCTACGTTAAGTGAAGCACATTCCTTTCAAGCAACAACGGGGGCCTATAATTGGAAAAAGCGATATTTGGTAACAGCTGCACTAACTTTATTTCCAGAGACAAAAGTCGTCAGATGAAATTGAGTGGCTTACTCCGTGGATTCACTTTTGACGGCTGTTACTAACTTCGGGTATTGTTTTACAAGCTGGCATAAACCACACATTTCCTTCCCCAGTGGCGTCCATTCACTAGCAAAGGTTAAAAGCCTGCTCGTGGTGGCCCCGTTTCGAGAGAGAGTAGTATGATGAGTTAAGTGTGAGATTCGGAATAAAAACACAATTTCGGAAAGTTCAGTGAAACGCGCAGGCCTGTTTAAATCTACTAAAAATCCCCCCACAATCCATGCTATGAGAGAACATGCACACATGTTATGAGAACATACATTTGGGGGCAAATATTGTTAGAGAAAGATTTATGAAATGAGGTTAACCATAGTGTTAGGGCTAGTACACTTATTACGTTTGGAGGTTGGTTTTTTTTAGAACATATGAACTATCAAAATTACTATCCTAAAATATGTTTATGAACACTCTTGGATTCAGGAGTATAGTATAGTATAGTTTATGTGAATCATGAGACTAAGATCCTATGTGGTAAACCTGACACTCATAACTAGCCCATCAGTTTATCTTATATGTGAACTAGAATTTACAGCTACACAATACTTAGACGCCTACCTTTGTTCCCAACTAACAGTAGGCTGAAATCCACCAAAATCCATGATCCTCAAAGCATCTGAAATCTGGTTTACCTAGATCACAGTGAACAACAACTCTCAAGATGGTAGAGCTCTTCTGGGTCAAATAATTTACGCAAAACTCAGAGCCTTGGGCTGAGCATATAGAACAGCTTTCAGAACATCCCAAAAATGATTATAAAACGCATCTCTCATCGTGTCTGAATCGCCCCTTTATTAATAAGTGTACTAAATCTTTCATAGCTATTCACCTGGAGATTACAGTGTCTCTTCCAAAAAAGTTAGGACCAAACTACGGGGAGCCAGCAAAGCATAGTGAGGAAGCAGCTGACTGATCTGTATGCATTCACGTAAGTCACTACAAATGTTTTAAAACCGGTTACACATTAGGTCGCTATCATACGGACACAAGGCTTGCCCAGTTTGGCAACAGTAGATCACAGGGTACTGCAGTTCAAAATGTTGGTTTCTGAATAAATGGG
This sequence comes from Clonorchis sinensis, assembly GCA_003604175.2. NCBI lineage: Eukaryota > Metazoa > Platyhelminthes > Trematoda > Opisthorchiida > Opisthorchiidae > Clonorchis > Clonorchis sinensis. Next base: position 131,809,555 of record CM030369.1, on the reverse strand, counting down.
TGTGACGTGGCTGGACACCTGAAGTATTCAAGAATGTGTTCACGTCAGGACGAAGGATGAATGGGCTGTGCGTAAGTTTTCCTTTCTGTCCATCACTAGTAATACGTTTGTGAGCTGTTCGTTTAGTCACCGAAGGACGTTACTGGTTAGGGAGAACCAGCATATGTGTACAAGCGTGCTGTAAATAAATGTTTAAGAGTTGCTCCGGATGATAAACGCAGCTTTGCATGCAGCATAACATAAAGGAAAGTGAAACGTTCTGTAAACCTACTTGGTCAAACTCGTTCACGTAATGTGCCCACAGCAACCAAACGGAGCTGCTCGGCGCCCAAGCTTGTTTAGTACCCAGTTCCGTGTTAAAAAACACGTTCTGCAGATAGGTCAGGTAGGTATGACGTAACACAGCATACTGAGACATTCGTAACACAGGGTGAATCAGCAATCGCACTACGTCATTTAGTCGAAACCATGTTTGACACTTCAGCTGGACAAAGGAGTTCCTGCCGGACGCTGCTGAGCTCAAAATATGAATCATTTCAAGGTGGGATGCAATTTTTTCGGAGGTATTCACTGGCTCATTAAATGCTGTTTTATGTAGGTTGATTTCAGAAATGATGAATTCATCTCCTTTTTCAGTGAGTAAGTCAATCATGATATCAGGATCGCGCAGAGGCTTCAATGGTTCGTAACATGTTGAAAGCAGCTGTAAAGTGGAACGTTAACACAGAGCAATTATTCAATGGAAAATCTCTTTATTATGATCACCAGACAGACGTCAAAGCTTTCTAGCTAATACGTTGGATAGTCGAACATCGCAGATGAGAATAACATTTCTCGTTCACTTCGAAATGGACTGGTGCTGAGCCACAATGAGTAGGTTCATCTCAAGAGAACAATTTACTAACTTTGTCTCTGCTTTTTTACAGTATTTATACCAATTGAAAATTAGCACACTTAAGCGCGCCAACGGCCTCTACGGTGTTCCTGAAAGTCTGTCCACTCATATTTCCTACCCGTCTTCATCAGGCTGTACCGTACACGACGCCAAAAAACGGCGCTTTATGTCCGACAAAGTTGCCATTTCAGTAAATACATGTCCCGATGGAAAAAAGAAAAATAGATGTAAAGGGGCGTTTTGTTTGCCCTTTGTAAATACTCGAGGTCCTTAATCCGTTAATTCTGTGTCAGAACTTGTATGGAGGGCGCGGTTATATTTTTCAACCTTTAGGGCCACAGTGGTCAGGTGTTCCTTATCCTGAGAGACGACTGCACTCAAAGCACAAAGAATTATCTCACCGCTCTTCATTATTCATCGTTCAATTACTCTAGGATATCGGCAGTCCAAACTGGGCACTGAAGCAACGCTTTTTTCGATAGAACAGCACGCAGTGGTAAAAAGCGCTAAGTAAATAGACCTCAGTTCAAGCTGTAACGATTGCACCAAAAGTGCTTACAGCCAGGTTTCCATTCATAAGGCTTAAAATGTGAATCTGATCATCAGCAATAAATGACTACGTACTGAGGGAGGAAAGAGGCATGAGAGAATATATCGGAGCCGGCTTGATTATAGTCTGTCAACGATGCTCGGAAGTTATGTTGAGAATGCCTTAACGCACACCGCACAAGAAGAAATGGCACAACTTGTGTAACTCATGCTGAAAGAGCGATCTTTAGAATATAAACAGAGCAGGAGAACGGATGCCATAAAAACACTCATCTTTTTGTTTTTGCAACCTTCCGCAACTTTCAACTGCATCCTTTCACCAGATCAGTAAGCGTCACCAGTAGCGATCATTTAGAGCAAAGGATCAGGGTTCAGAAGTGTGACAATCGCATTGAGAGACTCGACATGGTTATGAGTATGTAGAACCGAGGCATTTAAGTTACTTCGTCGGGTCAAGTGCAGTGAAAAAACACATAGACAACAGAGATGACATATTTTTCAGTAATGATGCTTAAGAACTTTGGTGATCTTCATTTGAACCTACATTTATATCCAAAACATCTAGTCTTTCTCAGTCATTCTCAGTGAGCGAGTTGGTGGACTGCTTTGACTTTTACATTCCTCTATGAGATACCATATTACGCTATGCATTATCACACTATGCAATTCTACGCTGTGCCGCAGCACACGATAATCTATTATTTTGCCATGAGTATTTTACCAAGAAGCTTCTCGTGCAGTCATTAGGAACAGGCTGTGACATTCATCTATAAGTTCATGAAACTGTGGAAGTGAAAAAATCAACCTAACATTGAATAGGGTCAGTTCAGCTTTCCTTCTGAACCAAACGCTCAGTGACAGTACGTATGCATAGTAGAATGCTGAATATATCCTGTTATCTCCACTTAGAATGGGCCATTTGAGTCTGTCCGGTGTTCACTCCAATATGATGAACACTGCTGTGTTCAGGCCCATCTCGTGAATATCAATGAAGAAAATCCATCATGAACGTAGGCATGCACATAGGTTGAATTATTTTTCGGCAAATCCAAGTAGCGTGAACGGATTTCAAGATGCTAAAACTTGTGTTTAAGGTAGCCAAATCCAAGTAGCGTGAACGGATTTCAAGGTGCTAAAACTTGTGTTTAAGTTAGTATCCACGTTAAATTTTGCCATTTAAATTAAAGGACAGCATACCTTATAAAACAAGTTTTATACTGAGATGCGAGTCATGGTGGTCCCCATTCATCTTACCTCAGAAATAACCATGTCTTGCAGTGAAGACTGTGGTTGTTCGTGGACATTAAGAATAACCGACAGTAGCTGTAGCCATACAAAACGAGGTCCATGGAGCTGGATACAGCGGGCAAAATGACGAATATGTTTCCGTTGGACTGCTGAACACAATGGTGCGTTCTTGTATAATACTGCTGTAAAAACTGCTGCGTCTTCTAGCTGAAAAATAGTTAATGAGAATCAAGCATTGTCAATGAATAAAACAGTCATTCCTTGTTCACAGTTCGAGATAAAAACATAGGAAACATATGACGTTTGCGCTTTGAAAAATTGAGACCAAGCACCAAGATTAGTACCCGAAATCCACAAGTACCAGTGGTAACTTCATTGGTAAGTAGCCATCATCAAACATCACCATCATCGTCAGCTTTCAGAACCACATATTTGTTGCAGGGTGGTTCTTACTGCCACAGTTTCGTTTGCCGATGCTTTGGAGAGGTGGGGTAGGTAGCTACACGATAGAGGCGGGAGCTGATATAATTGATTCTTAACTACGTGGTAATGTGTGACAGTGTCTCCAACCCTTGATGTGTCCCTAATAGGAACACATCAGAGAGAGATGGCAATGACCAGTGTAACTGGGTTTGCTGGTAATGGCTTTCATACTTCCCTTGGCTCGTTTTCACCCTTCACATGGCTGTGTAAAAAGGACTCTTGGAGGAAGTCGGCCGACTGACACACGGAGCACTCGACCAAGCCAGCGCAACCTGTGGAGCGTGATAGATTCATCTATCGTGGACGAGTTAATTCTTGAGAAACCCCCTTCGATGTACTTCAGCACTACTGATCCGGTGTTCCCATCAGACTTCTGCAATACTCCGAAGACATCGATGGCTAAACATCCTCGGCGCGCAGCGGCCAGCTTTCTGACCCGTATAATAATACAGAGTGCACAGCGGCATTGTAAACTCGACCCTTGACAGATTAGTTGACATCAAACTCACGCCACAGGTGATGCAGGTTAATGAAAGCTGATTTGGCCATCCTAATCCGGATGGAAATATCATCTTTCGTGACCACCAGGACTGATAGAGCTGCCTAGGTAGACAAATTTGTCTACTACCTCAGTCGGTTCATCTGCAAGCATGAGGCTAGGGTTCGAGCTCACCCAAACTCCGAGTAGCACTTTGCACTTTGATGGTGTGGAGCGCGCGCTAAACAGTGGGGCAGAATTAGTTAGATTGTTTATTATTGTTTGCAGGACGACGGCATCAGATCAAAGAAAAGCTATGTCGTCTGCGTACTCGATATCTGTGAGCGAATGCCGTGGAAGCAATTCCACCTCACAGACATAATCCTATCGATGACGAAGTTGAAGAAGAAAGATGAAAGAGGACAGCCTTCCCCGACACTTCACCTTGTGAACTTAGGAGAAAGGTTACCGTAGACCTTCACAGACCCACAAGAGTTGGCGTACGGTGCCTTCATGTGTGCCAAGAATTCATGAGGAGGGGGAAACCTTTGCCCAACAGACACTGCCATAGGACCTGATGGTCTACAGAGTCAAAGCACCTTTCAAGTCAAGATGACAACAGCTGTTGGGCGCTGGGAGCAGTGTCGCTGTTCCAGAATACGTCGGAGGGTGAAGGTGTGATCGATGTATTCTCTCGCAGGACGGAACTTAGTTTGGTTTTCCAGGATCCGTCTCTTGTTGTGTTTAGTTAACCTTCGAAGGATAAGGCAAGAGAGCACCTTCGATGCCACAGCTAACAGGCTGATGCCACGGTGGTTTTCTCACAGTGTCGGCGTACCCTTTTTGAAGATATGGATAACGGTCGACATGCCCCATTTTGCGGGCGCCTTCTCGTCGTTCCATATAACACTAATCAGCTTTGTTAGATGGGTCTTCAGGGGCTCTCCGCCTTCTTAGAGGAGGGCTGGATGCAAACCATCCGGTCCTGGAGCCTTCTCGCGTTTCATACGGATATTTCGCACTTTATTTCTTATTCCGACGGGCGATCAAGGCTTGAATTCCATTCGCCCGTATGCACTATCTCCACAAGCTGTGTTGAAGGAGGCCAGCTGAACTGTTCCTCGAAGTCTTCGCCGATCTTTCCAGTCGACGTTCTTGCGAGTGAATTAGTGAGCCCCATTTTTCACTTATCGTTTCACTGACCGTTGCTTTCCTGGGGCCAGTCGATTGAATCGATTGATATAGGACGCGGCTGTCTCCTGTATCAAAAGCCTTCTCCATCTCCCGAGCTTTCATTGTCCACCAAAACTCTGTGTTTCCTTGGGCTCTTTGTTACAAGGAATTTGAGGGATTTGCGTGCGTCATTGTGCTCGTTGCCTGCTGATATGAATTTTCCGGCAGCAATTAAGACTAGCGATTTCGATGATATCTGGTGGCCATATGGTTGTATTGGAAAAGTCGGACAGACAGCGTGACGTCGTTAGCATAGCTTTTTCATATTTTGTCATGCTTCACCCACGTGCTTACTACCAGTACAGTATTGGTTTACTGTAGAGAGTTGTTGAGCTACCCATGGTCGATACTGTTGAGCTACGGTAGTTTTTCGAAGATGGTGGATTGGCATGCTACTTACTGACTTGCGAGGGCCTGAAGGAAAACAAACTGCCAGCCGTGCATGCACTAATGTGTGATCAGAATCAAGTTGTGTGCCCCGGAAGAAACGGCAATTTCAAACTGTAGCTCTCCACCGGTGGCTGATGGCCACGTGACCCAACTGGATTATCAAAGGGCTTTTGCGTTTCAGATGTATTTCAACAGTTTTGAATGATGTTTCGACGGTCACGATCAACCGTTGTGAGGTCAGAGTGTGCGGTATTTGGGACTGACCTTTCCTAACCCGTCCTTCCTCGGGGGAAGGCAGCATAGCTGCTTCCATGAATATGTGTATGCTGGTCGCCGGGGGGAACAACTTACTACCTTCACACTTCCACCACGGAGGACTTTATCCATAGTGTTGGGGCAGTGATCAAATAAGGCCGTGTTTCCTGTTACGTGTTTCCTACTGGGGAGTTAAAATTAACTTCAGTCGATCAGTTAATTAATAATTTTTCGCCAAGCGAAGTTTGTGTCAACCAGCAACTTTACTCAGGATTGCCAAAGTAAAAACTTGACAAGTGGTTAGTCTGAACAAGAATTAATTACCGGTTCGGTCAGCCGGTTCAGTTACCGGTTCAACAACATCGGTCCTTCAAGTTTTCTGTGGTTTGTTCAGTACAGCTGATTTTACTCTTGTGTGCATTAACTACTACCAACCAAGACAAACACGGATAAATTGCAGTCCGCTTGACAAGCGGATTTTTCATTTTGTCGCCATTATTTTACTAGGGGAATGGTTGAAAACATCCCTCATAGCAGAGTCCCGTATCCTAGGTTCGATGAGTAAGAAATAACTGGCTGTGTTATCATCTCGTTGGAGCTGGCTCAGGTTTTCTGTGCATCCGACATAGTGTTATTGATTCATGGGTCGCTAGGCGTTCTAGTGGCTGGAACAAAAGTCCTAAGCAATTCCTTTAGAAACTGTTGGAACCTGAGCTTACCTTTCATTTCAGTACATTTCATTTCCACAGTACCGTTGAAAAGGGCAAGCAATCATTCTACTCAAAGCCGACCTGGAACCCTAGTATATTCGACTCATCTGAATGCTGCAAAGTGTTTTCTGATTTACATATATAAACTTTTGATAGTTGATGCGGGTCTTGATGATGAATCCACTTATTTCGATGCACGTTTCGTTGTTAGTCATAAGTAACCACATGAAGGGCAGCAAACTATGGGAGCTTCATAAGTCACCTACAGTTTGGACACGATCGGCCCCAGCTGCAACGAAAATCTGCAGCAATCTTACAATATGAATAGTAAGCCGAAATGTAGGGATGGGACTGGCCTCAAGTGGCGAAAAAGCTGGAGAACTCAGGCCAGGTATCTGCTCAGACTCACTTAAACAACTTACTTTGTCGGTTAAAAAGCAATCCAGATTTCTGTGTATCACTGCCTGCCCTTGAGGGTTGTCAGCGCACAGAACACAGAGCAGTTGTTTTGTATACAACAAAACCTCGTCAGTTAGTTGGTCGTTCTGTGGGAAGGGTAAAATAAGCCTGAGAGTGAAATAGGAACCAAAAGGAAAATTCATTTTCAAAGGCACCTTCTCTCTTCCGGGTGCTTAGTGGTCAGATATAACGTACAAGCAAGATCTAGGGTCCAATTATAAGCAGTTGAATAGTTTGTTCAACGAACTAATTGTTTGTTTTAATTTGGTTCGTAGGCTATTACAAAGTGTGCTATAAGCCACCTCGCATCTCGAGCGATGAGTATTTGTTGATTACCTGTGGTCTGAAGAAGCCATCAGTGACTGTGATTTGGACAAACCAGCTGACTACACTGCTGCTCTCACCATAACTAAGAATCTGTCTGTTTCACCTATCAAGGCCAGCTAATTCTGCTCGGTGAGTCAAGCCACATTGCATTATGTGGCGACAGTTAACACACAGTTCTCTTTATCCTGCTTGGTCACCGCTCAGGGGAAAGCAGAAGTGGAAGAATTATGACAACAGAAGTGCTAGAAGAATAATATCATTAAGTGAAGAAGGAACCGTCATCCCAAAAAGATCATTTTCGATTTGACCCTCTAGGTAACAGAGAGCAGTCACATCTTGTTGTTGGCGTGTGACTAGCATATACTTCCTGAAGACTTGTTGAAAACTTTCAAGACGGTTTGCGAAAGGCAGTAAGGTAACAACTGGGACTGGTTAACTAAATCAAGCAAAACCGTTAGTAAGTTGATTATTCCTTCTCCTAATGGCAGTAATGGTAAATATTCGAAATTAACGGCACCGCGACTTGGGGTATCTATGTGGTTTCCCATGAAAAAGACTTTCATTTTGATGATACTAATAATTATTAAAATTGCAAGCTAATGCACCCGATAACTACATCGATAAAGCGTGAACTTGTTTACCCATAAATGCGTGACTATTCAGGTGTTTGCAGCGTGGCAAGCGGATTAATGTTAACTATGTCACATGTTTGAAATTCCAGTTAGGCACGGGCAAGGATGCGCATTGCCGATGAGCTCTAATAAGAGTCAAACTTTGATTTAACACTCCTCCGCTTAAGTGTGGACAAACTAGAACAATGAGGCCAGGACAGAAGTGAGACTACTTAAACGATAAGGATGTGAACACATTCTGCAAATCCTGCAACTACAACAGAATAGAAATGCATTGGTATAAAAAGGTATAGAAATCTGATTATCACAAAAGAGCATGCATATCCATTTACTTTGTAATGTCTGGTGAAACTCCTTGTAGTGTCAGTGTCAAAGGAACAAGCATCTTCTTTGGGCGATATGACTGCCTAATGCGTGCATCATCAAACCATTCACAATCATGAAATATCTCCAACTCTAGATTTGTTCCATATTTGTGCATAGTAAAGGAGAGTAACATGTCATTTATTACCGTCAGCTAGGTGTCGAAATTATGAACTTACATGTAAAGGTACGTTCAGAAACTGAAGCAGAATGTCTTGGATTCCTAAATGATTCAGCAGCTGCTGGAGTTGTCCTTTGGACATCGTGTTGTTTGATGTCAACCATGCCGACTCTTGTTGTGAAGCCTGCGTGTTTGCAGCGCAAGCCCACTGAATAAATTGTGGTGATGTCTCACTTACATACTCTGATTTCGTTGCAGTGCAAATTTGAATGAGATTAGTTATTATCTAGTGGAAAAATAAATAACTAAAGATAAGTTGGAAATAGAGATAAAAATGAAAATTCTGTGCGTTTCGGATAGCAACATCAATATGGATCTACGTAACACAAGAAACAAATTTAACAAACTCACGTTTTTAATGACAATCATGTTGTTTCGGGAAATCTAAGAAACAAAGAGCACCAGTTTTGTACGATTACGAATAGGAACAAAATGTTAGCCAGGGATGAAGCAAAATGTCAGGATCTTATGAACATAACAGTTGTCCTACTCTGTCGTTCCATATTCACTCATTAAGTACGTGGAGAATTTCACATTAAAATCCTAATTCACGTCCTCTTCATTGGGCTTCTTTTAGGGAAAAACCATTTGGTAGACTACCGTGGTCCGATGGTCTGTATTTCCGTATATCCAAGACCAATCTGTAGAATTACGCCTGATTAGATCAAGGACGTTTTTTGACGGAGAGTATTAAGTCAAAACTTCAAATAAAAAAGAAACCATCCTCAGGTTTTCTGTCAAGAGGGTGTCGGCTCTGCTCTAGTTGTCCAAAGGTTGGTAGTATTTTCAGTAGAAACATTAGCCGTCATAAATAATACAACTATTTGGTCTTGAAACGTGCAAAAAAGTTGAGAAAAGTGGCTTGCGACTTACAGCATCGGTATCCTCAAAAGCCGGACTATATTTTCTTTTGATCCATAGTTCTGACTGCTCAACGAGGTTCCTCAATAAAGTCAGGTAGTAGCTAAGTTGGTGATACATTTCCACGTGGTCCTCCATAAGCAGAATTTGCGTCTGGTGAGGTAGATGTAGATTACAGGGCACTAACTGAGTTACACACACGAAGATGACTGATGAATTTAATCCGTCACGGTTGTATAAGCAAGTAACGTAAGTAACTTTCAAATCATCACCTGCTTCAGTACATCCATAAATTCTTCGTGCTGACCGTAATGCCTGAACAACAGTTCCAGAGAATGTGCTACCAGCTTAGGATCTGGTGACAACACTAGACGGACCAGAACGCTGACCATCAGCCGACCATGAGAGCCGTCGATATCCAGTGGATTGAAGGTTACTGTTTGGTCACTCAACACACTTGCAACCATTTGGTAGCGTTCACCGTTCGTACATACACTCTCCATCTTGTCCAAGCTATGGGATAAAATAGGCAAAATGTATGATTTAGCTGTATCAAGGACGCAAAATAATAAACATATAAGTCTCTGTAGCCTAGGTCATGAGGGGAACTGAGGCAAAAACCCATGTTCGTTTTTCAGCGTACATTTCTCATAGTATACAGGTCTGTTCAGTTACACGAAGCGTACGTTGCCTCCAGCTGACAAATACAGGATGTCTCATAATAGACGCAAAAAATAATACCCATGTTAAAACTTTAACGCCAATTTAAACATTTATTATTTTTTATGCAAACATACATGTATTGTGGAGCATTGTGAAACAAACTAACATTACAAAAGGTGTTGAAAAAAACGGTCCCTTCCTTCTACAACAAGTTGGAGGCGGTATGAGATGTGAGACACAGCATGTTTAACTTCTTCAAGCGTCACTCGTGCACACTCCTCTTCAATTCTTGCTCTTAACTCCACCAAATTCTTCGGTTTATTTTCATGATATACGCGAGCCTTGATCATTCCCCAAAACCAATAATCCAGAGGTGTGAGATCGGGTGACCTTGTGAGCCAAAAGTTTGGAAATCCACGAGCAATGACTCTCATCAGAAAATTGCTCTCGGAGGTAAATTCTCACTTGGTTTGAGTAGTGGGATGGATCGCCATCTTGTTGAAAGACAGTCGATGACTTCTTGTGCTGCTTGAGTTGCGGGATAACATGCGTCTGCAGCATATGGAGGTAACTGTCGCCGGAAACCGTAGCATCAAAGAAAAAGGGACGCAGGAGACACTTTGAGGAGAATCCCATCCACACACAGAGATGAGGGGAATGGAGATTATGGGTGAGGTACTCGTGAGGAGCTTCACGGGACCATATCACGCAATTGTGCTTGTTGATTATGCCATCCACAGAAAAATTTGCTTCATCGCTCCATAAAATGTTGGGAACGATTTCTTCATTGTCCAGCAGCCAGTTAGCGAACGTGACACGTTGCTCCTTGTCTTCTTCCGTGATGTTTTGTAATAAAGTGAAATTATACGGGTAGAGATGAAGGTGGCGTCTCATAATACGATGCACGCTGGCGCGGGGAATGCCGGTCAACTGAGACACCTGAGTTATTGACGAAGATGCCATGGTGCTCTGGGACTGAAGTTGCTCGACGGCATTCTGTACAATGAGCGCTCTTTCATCACTCAGAGACTTTCTCCCTTTGCCAGGAAAATCCAATACAGATCTAGTGGACTCGAATTTCGCAATCAAGCGTGTAATGGTCGACACGGTGAAAGGATCTTTGATGAGACCATGTTTGTTTTTGTGACCACGAAGTGCAGCGGTGGCGCTTTCACCAAGGGAATAATAGAGTTTCACAATTTCAGTTCGCGTACTGACATCCATCGTAAACAGAAAAAAATGCCAACACTTGCACACAAAACCTCCTTTATGTGGCTACTGCTTCCTGGTCAACAGGAAGGAAGGACAGCTACGTAAACTAACTGCTTGATTAAGATGCCCACTGAAGTCGCTATCCGTTGTTGTATCATGTTCCCGGGAATCATCTCTCTCACGTAGATATCATACCATTTTTCAGCTAACACATCGAAGTTACTGAACGCCTCATGCATGGTACGGGAGTGTAAAAGCTCAGTAAGATCATCTGGAGGACGTACTTCTCTAACTTTCGAACGGCGAGTCAGTCGACTATGTCTGTTGGACTAACACTGACTTTTGCAGTCTTAAAGAATCGGGGACTTACGTTTCTAAACTGGTGCAAATTAATTATTAAATTGGTTATGAGAGAAAGTCTTTTGTGACAGCAGCTTAGAACTTACACCATCATCGAGCAATTGAAGTAAGGTGGTCAAAAATAATGAAATGTAATTAGCATGGATACCAGAGAATACGCCATTTTACGCTCATCAAACGCTATTGTTTTATACTACACGTGCTATCTCTGCTTCAATTTCGGGGTATTACCTCAGTCAGTGCTATTGGAGCACCTATGACTCACCGATTTTGTTCACCCACTGGGCTTTATGGGACCAATGGGAAGAGAGACGGGAACGTAGTCGACCCAAGCACAACCATGGTGATCTTTGGGTGTTATGAAGATTCAATTCGTAAATGCATTGATTCACCTGCTACGAAATTATCAATAGCCATGTTTCAACATTGAAATGGAATTCATGCAAACAGATTATAAAGAAATGTACAGTTGTGGAATTCATCCTGCTCTACGTTGATGCTTCGTGCTTTCGTAATATTACTGCACAGAACCGGGTGTTTAGCAATCATTGGGCTATAGGTTATTGTTCGATCGTTTCGTTGATTTGTTTGGCGAAATATTTCGAATAAATGCATCTGTAGCCAAGAAAACGTCGTGCGTAGAATAGGGACAGCTGATTACTGTCACTTTAAATGATGGGTGTCTGATAGCAAGAGGGAAGATTGTATGGCGTGGTTTTCAAGTGAAATTGCTTGCGATGAGCCTTTAAATGCGGGATAAGACTGCAGCACATGTCGGGACGATGGGAGTATAATGCGGTTTATGGCTTGATAGCAAAAAAGTGAATATTCATCAGCAGTGAATGTCTTCACAAGATATGTGGTTTGATGCGACTCATGGTTCTATTTGTATGTGATGGAAACCTTGGCGACTTAAATCAGGTATCATCATTACCCTTTGCTGATGGGTCTGTTGACATTCTAAGCAAATGAATGCAACTTTATCTAGTTATCACTTGGAGACACTAATGGATGGGAAGCTCGGATTCACGAAGATCTGGTCAAAGAGCACATATAAATGTTGTTTGTCTGGCACAACACCGTATTGTTTGGATTAATAAACGAGTGAACATACGGTATCTCTGATTGTTCCGTTTGACAGCCAAATTTAACAGAACCTGAAACAAAACCAAAAACGGACATTGAGGTCGGCTTCGTGATGATCGGATAATGTCTTGAAAATGAGTAAAACAGTCGCTGATACTCATTACTTCATTTAATAGCCAAAAGTCAGCGAGACCAACATTTTTAGTTATTAACCACGCTAAATTCAGTATCTCTGAGAGACAAAACACTAGGCTGTCTGTACCGTTTCAGTTGATCAATCTAACGCTCTGAAATTTTTGTGCATCTCTTAAGGTACATCACTCTTCTTTTCCGGTTAATGGGTATGGCTTTCCTGTTTTCCGTTTCTTTGGCTTTTCAGGTAAGAAATAGTATGGGAAAAGACAGATAACATTTATTTATTAACTAGGTTTTACCAAGGAGGTGCTTGGGCTTGGGAAGAACACTGGCTGTTGAGTCGGATATAGGCTACTCCCAAGAGCAACTGGGCGGCGTTTTACAGGAAAGGTGGTCAAACCAGCACATGTCGCAGTTGATGGCCAACCAACAAATACAGAACACATATGATTACTCACTTTTTGCACAGTCAGTCTTATCGGCTTGTCCATACATTAAAATGTAAGGTGTCTGCTATACATCAGATGGAAACTCAACGACTAATCTCAATTACTGTGTCTTGCCTTAATAGCACGACTTACTCACTCACCACAACATACTATAGCTTACGAAACTGACGCCATATTTAGTACATTGACGGTCATTTCCTCTGAGTTATGGCAGTTGATGTTAGACAAACGACTTCTGAAGCGTAGAACATAAACCAATAGGACCGATTACAGGCTAACCGGAACAGGACAATAATTGGTGCGGACACTCTTTGCAACTCTCTCTTAGGAGAAAATAAATTTTGCCGTACACCTTGCGAACATTAAGAGCTACGTTACTTCACTAGGTTTGCAAACAGTACCACATGGTTGGTTCCTCGATTGTAAGCCAAAACAAAGAGGGCACTCATACTGGTTTAATCTGCTCACTTGTGAGTATCGAAGCTTCATCTTTCACAACAAGTTTGTTAGCTTCATCTCTCACCAGTTGCAGAAGAGGATCGCCCTCCACTTTGTTCTTGTAGAAAGCAAGCAGACTGTATACGCGGTGATTCACGCGGGTATCCAAGATGTACTGTATGGGGAGGTAAGATAAGAAAATGTTGACATTTGAACAAAACGATATTCACTGAGCAGTCTTGTGTGGGTATCGTGTTCAGTGCACTGACATAAGAAAGAGCTGCAATACACCACTAAAACATGCCGACACCTAACTGTGAGAAAACCCTAGCGAGTGGTAGGAAGGAGAGATAAGTGGGGGCACTTGGAACGAACAGGCCTTATGTCCCTAAAAAGTGACCAGGAATGAGGTGTCTAGAAGAAGAGCAGTGAAACGAACACATCTCAACATCGCGTCGAAGAAATTCTCTATCAACAAGATTGACCCAGCATCCTTTACGACCCTTACCAGGCTTAAATGTAGCCTGCAACGATATGCAAACAGGCTAGACAAACAGGCTAGGGAATGACAGCATGCGCGCCACTGGAGTCGGTCGTGTGCTATGTCCTGCAAGTTTCTAAGCCATGTACAATCAGGACCACCTGAGTACAACCCAGGAAAGCGCGAAAATCACACAACACTTAGATTGATTGCACCAGCTTTCATTTCACGGCGCTATGTCATGACTCACACCTGGTGAATTTTTGCAACCAAACGCTTGCAAAACAAAACAGCTGTTTCTTGAGTGGACGGTGGTTGGGCGTACGCAATTCATGCCCCAAACCAACTTAATCCAACGAGCCTTCCTTTGAAGGTGTTAAAACGCATTACGAAACGCGAGACCGGTATTGCTTCAAGTCTTTTTCGCCGACAAGCCTCATCAACGGATAAAGCGACGTCGTCAAAATAATCCAAGTTCATTAACCCTTCTATAGTCGTGAAATTGATTTGTGGTCCCATGGGGCGTATACTCCATGATAATGTCATCGATAGCGCTGAACAAAACCTACCATGATGAATTCTGTTGTCTGTAAGGAGGCTTTCAGACAGTTCACACTGCACCCATACTCCACCGCAGGTATGGGAGTGAAAAGCAAAAAAGCACTTCAGGGGAATAGGAATACTCTATCTATCTATCTATCTATCTAGCTATCTATCTATCTATCTATCTATCTATCTATCTATCTATCTATCTATCTATCTATCTATCTATCTATCTATCTATCTATCTATCTATCTATCTATCTATCTATCTATCTATCTATCTATCTATCTATCTATCTATCTATCTATCTATCTATCTATCTATCTATCTATCTATCTATCTATCTATCTATCTATCCATCTGTTAAATTGTATGTTGATACTTACGGCTGCGGTGTGTTTAGAACGTTTGAGGTCAGCAGGAAGCAGGAGTTAGTTTGACTATTTTGTTAGCTGTCTTCGGATAGCGTGGCAGCAGTTACTGTGAAGTTTGGAAATGCGGTCCGCGGCATACAGTTTTGACGCTTCAACCCTGTATTTGCGTCTTCATGACCGCACATTGCTTTGCATCCATCAAGTCACTTCACGATTGCCCGACATGGGTCGACAAGGGCCGATTATTGGGAAGAGTATAGTCATCTTGAAAAGTACCGAAACCCTCTTTCTGTGACCTCTAGATAAAGTAGGGTTAGGTTGTTTGTTCGTTTGCATTTCGTTTCAAGAGGTGGCCCAGATTGTTCCGCTTTCATTGCCTACTTCTGTTCGATCAGAAGTTTTGGGGCCTTTTTCCCAAAAGGTCAAAAGTACATATACCAGGTTGTGAACAACATGAGATGTGCAAACGTAATTCGACCATTACCTAAGCAGATACCTTTCGGAGTGATAAAGGCGTACGTGGGATATGAAGTCGACCGTTCTTAAAGAAGCTGTCTAGTCGTCATCATTTTTGCAGCTTTGATTGAGGCTGACACGTGCGCAAGTATGACAGCTTCCAATACTTGCAGTACCCATTTCCGCGTTCTAGCCTTTAGCGACCAACAGGATAGCACGAGATGGCAACAAATATGAGCTGATGAAGAACAGAATGTTGGCAGCGCAGGCAGTTCAATTGGCGGTTGAACAATTCAGTGAACTTAGAAAGTTACGGCAAGATGTCCACCACCAATGCAGGCGGGATGAGCCGCAGTCTGGCGATATGCTAGTTCGCAGCGTTTCCTCCGTGGACTCAACATGGTGGTAAGTTACTTGTAAGTGAGAATGAGACTGGCGGCATTCACTGTCTTTTAAAGCAAATACGCATGGTCTTGACGAGAAAAAAACGGAAAAGAGGCGCGGTACAAACCATTATACGTTTGCTTTCAGTAAACATTACATCGGAGCAAAGCGTTACCTGGAGTATCTCCAAAATGCTCAGCTTTGTACGGGCAATACTTTTATCCTCAGAATCATAGTGCCATTGTCCACCTAAGAGGAGACGCATAAATAAAATCAAATTAGTACGTATGTTCACATAAAATTATGGTAAAAGAAAAATATTAGGTCCCCATTTTTTCCACAAGAAAGCTTTCAACACTATCCAGAGATCAAAGTGGCAACTAAAAATCAGGTTATGCTAAGATACACACCTGGAATAATGTTTTTTTCAGTGATCGCCATTATAAACCCCACTGACAGAAATAAACTCAGTAGATTTTGGCGCCTAATTTCTGTGAAACGGTGAGGTGAATCGCCCAATAGAATAAAATGAAAAGGTTAGAAAGCTAATCTGAACATCATTCACTCTTAGTTAACTTATCAAGAAAAGGGTGCCCAAGCCTTCGAACGGAAATGGGTTAAATATACCCGAGTATTGCATTCGACCGAATAAATCCACCCAGAGCTCTTTTATAAACTTAACCGACACAAATACAGCGATCCTGAGGGATAAGCTATGGCTAAGCACTCCGGCTAGGAAGTCGCTCCTCAGATCGATACAGTGTGCATTTCATGATAAAAGGGATATAAAGACAGCACTGGCTAACCACAAGAAATGTGCTAAAAAATGTAAACATTTAATTGCAAACTGAAATGAAGAGCGCGAATTAGGTTTACAAATTTCAGTAGCAGACCTCTTGTTTCGGCTACATCTTACTGGGCTGATACATTTAGACTTTCACAAAGTTAAGATAAACACTGATTGATGGTTGACAGTATGTAACGCTACTCCGGCCTTTGGTTTTAATGCGAATATGTAGTCAGTACATCCCCAGGATGAGGGCAGTCTTACTTGATGCCCCGCGATTTGGGCCTCACGCGCACCAAGAGTGGAAAAACGCTGCGAACAGTAATTTTCATTAAAAAGTGTTGTTTATAAAGCATTGTATAGTAAGCCTTAGCATTTGGGTTGCTTAACGGAAGAAGACAGCTTTAAGAACAGAGTTTTCTTAACAAAACTCTGTTTCATTTACTATGGGTATATTTGTCGGAAGCAAAACAAACTGAATCACATAGGATTTTGACCAGATCGGCATATCGTAACCTTGTTGTCTGTGAACAGACTATGGTCCTTTCAGAGGAGATTTGTGTGGGCGATCAAGTGCAACGTTTTTCCTGACAATCCGAACACTTAGTTCAGTAACGATTGCCAAGTCTGCAGACAGGGAGGCGTCGATATGGTAGAAACGAGCACACCGTGTCATTTTGTGACCAATAATTTGATTGCAGTCAGTTTTCGTAGAACCTGAGAAATTGTGTTTTAGAAGTGTTTTAGAAGTATATATATTTAGTGACAGACTGTACAGACAAATGCTGTACATACACGCTGTAATCCCACCTCCAAAAATACAAATAACAGGTTTATCCGTTGACTAGTGCAAAGTTACCGCGGCCACAAAGAGTTTTGAGTACAAGAGATGGTCATTTAGATGGTGTTGGTTCGATACGCTGGCTCCGGACCCAAGAAACTCCTCTTTACGAACCGAACAGACTGGGATACAGAACGTTACCGTGTTTCATTTGCATGTCGATTTCGAACCCGATGGATGCGGTTCCTCAACTACGTACTGTATTTGCACTTTATGCGGAAGTGGTGAAATTTGACAATGTTCACAGTCTTAACTTCCGGATAACAAGGTTTTTTAGAACGATTGATAACGTTTTCCTGTCCATTGAGTGAAGGGATTTCGCGTAAATCACCATTGGATTGCATAAATGTTGGTTCCATTGCATCTAAAATGCTGCAGGGATGAGTTTAATCTTGTTTCGTTCGCCTGAGAATCCACAGTTTCCTTGTTGCCACTTTCTTTAGATGCATGTGGTGTTTAGAAGTTTAAGTAAAATGTAGTCGTTGTCTGGCTTGCAGAGCATATCCTCCATAGTGGATCATTTTCTTTCGCCACATTCGTGTGATCGGAGAATCCTTGGACTATTGTGGCCAGCACATCAACAGTTGGGTGTGTAACTAGGGCGAGAAGCCTAGTTATAGCCAATATTAATTCAACCGGTTATCAAACTTCGAACTTCGGGCTACGTGGGTGGATGCCAGTAAGCCATCTTGAGCTCCGTCGTGGCACGTCGTCCAGGGTAAAGTGTACACTGAATGCTTCACCCTGCGTCATGGAGCATGTCAATTACCACCCTTAATCCGTCTGACCGGATGAGAACTTCAGCGCTCAATGATTTGCTTGGGTAAACAATAAGATAATCAATAAGCAGTATGGTGCCATGTCTCAGGCTGTCTCAGGATAATTTACCTGAGAAAGCTTTGAAGGCGACAAACAAGCCTTACGGCTTGTTTGTGGTCATATGCGTGTTTCACACGCTAATCGCGGAGAGGTTTGTAGTAACTTTTATTCCAAATCATTGTTTGACTAGTGAGTGCATATCAGACGTTTTTTCACTGGTTTTGCAACCGGATTAATGTTGTGTACAGATCCATGAATCCTGAAGTTAAGAACGAAATGGCGGATTGCACACTTCCAAAGTGTAACTAGAGTGGAATTTCTCCGAGTGGGTACAAAATCTGCCATATATAATCTATCGGGACCGACCCTCTCATGATTCTGGTTGACCGTTTCCCCAACCTTTAGGATTAAGCACACCCGAATTTTCGCTCTGTAGTTGGCAAATCTCAACTTTACTGGAAAAGCTCCGACCATTGAGGTAGTCGACTTTATTGCATGTAGGAGCCATAAATCTAATTCATCTGTCTGCAAGCCTGGAGAACAAACAGACGTAATATATTACTCATAAGGCTACTGAAATTTCTTCGACAGCTCAAGACCGGTTTCGCCTTTCTTGGAGCTCATCAGGTAGGCGCGTTCCCTGGTGCACACCTTCAGTTGCTTAAAAACATCCTAAACGAGAGATTCAGTTTGGTTCCAGGTGAGTCACCCGAATAACCAAATTTGCTTTCAAGTGAGTGTATTTCGCTAACCTGCTGGTCAGATTATTATTGCTAGGCGAGTATACGACGTCCGACTCCTATGTTCTATCCATTTCTTCATGATGAAATTAAAAGGAAATTTCGGGAAATAATAGTGCATGCGGGAACAATCAATCGACAAAGAGAGAAATATAGATGGGGTACGGAAAAGAAATTCTTCATTATTTCTGGAAACGAAGTTTGGAGACAGTATTTGGGTGGGTTCGTTAGACATTACTGAATTGGGGGTAAGCTATAATGTTTCAAATTAAAGGAACTGAGGGGACATTCATGACAGTAACAGAATAAGCGGAAAAGAAACGGGAGAGGGAGAGCTTTGCTATCAGGGTAAGACTAAAGTTCAGCTGTCTTGTAGGATAGCGACGCCCGGTCTCTAATGACTACTGCCTGTGCCCAGCGGAGGACAGTTTATCTTCTCTACGGCTGATAAGCCATTATGTGCTCAGCGATTCGGAGGTGGTATCCAGAAGATGTGTGGCCAATTTTATCCCGGGCTGTTTACCGATTGTTCTAAGAAACATTTTGTTCGGTGTTGGAAGCCATGCACAGAAAACAGTCTTTCTGTCTTGCGTACCTATGCTCTACCACAGGCACACTAATATTTGTGGATGCAGTTGGAAGCGATCAAAGGAGATTAACTCTTCTGTACAGGTGGAATAAGTATTTTTATTCTTTATTTGCACATGTGAAATCGGCTACGCGAAACGTCAAACGTGAATATCACATTCAAAACTTTTATTGATTCTGCTTGAGAATTCATGTCTTCGGGACAAAATTTTCATCCTCAAAGCCAATCATATGCAAACCTGCATTGCGGAAGGAAAACGCTCGTTTAGAATTTTCGGAAAATCCAATTATTACAAAGAAACTTCGAAGGTGCTGTATCTGATAATGGCTGCGTGCGTGAAAATTTCATGCGATTGTCGGCTTATAACCGACCAAATGAATCTCCTTAGTGCCCAATTCATGACCCACTTTCCAATACTTGATGCGTAAACTCTCGACAGATCAGAAAAACAGCAAGATGAAAATCTAGACGTAGCACGCTAATTACAATGTTACTGAAAACTCTGGCAGCATCCTCTGAACGCATTTTGCATCTTTGCTCATGACAAATGTTTCATTCACGTAATGTCTATAATAATTCACCTCGTCTATATCATCCTGCTCTCAATCCTCGGGGTATTCCTTTGCTCTCACGATCTCACAGGGTGAGCATTTTGCCGCAAGTTGAACGTTAGCAGTGTTTGAAAATGTTGGAATGCCGTTCTAGTTTACAACGCATTGTATAGTGCCTTATTACATATCTGAAGTGGAAGAGTGAGACCATGCACCTAATTGCCACCGGAGGTAGTTATATAGCTGTCTACGAAATACAGTGCGATTGAGATTTTAAGCTGCACCTTTACTAATCTCGAGATATGGTTGCATCATAAAGTGTGCGACTATTTCACCGATAGTCACCAATTGAACATACCTGATTTATATGTTATCGGTTTCCCGTGTGTACAGCGGTCCATTAAGAGGAGGAGTGTCCTTCCAAGAGAAAGTAACGCCGACATCGAATAAAGCGAAAAGTAAACAAGACATTTCGCCAATATTACGACCTTACAAAAGAAACAGAAACAAGGGTCGCATGGAGTAAGTGAGTGAAATCATGCAACTGGCAAATACGCTCATTATGATGCAGTTCAAGGTGAACCAATGGTGTATATCTCAGTTGAGTATTCAGGCAAGACTAAATGCTTTGGCCACTAGATCACTGGAGGTCGTGAGAAATGAATTCAAACACAAAAGATTTTCTTTAAGGATACCACTGATTGCCAGAATAAACGGATTCTGTGTCCAACTCGAAAACCAGTCCTTTTAACTAACACGATATGCTCATCCCATCAAGCCACAGTTGAATCCGAACACTGCCATCTTTCCAAAGATGACACTTTTGTCAATACTGTGTTGATACCCTTGTCTCGTTCCGGAGAGGCCTTCTCGAGAGGGCCGCTCGCTTTAATCAGACTAAAAATTACGTCCAAATTGCCAGTCTATTTTCTTGAAGGCTGTCCATTTCAGTTTTGCTGACCAACCAAACTGTGTTTGGTTTGGTGATTATATCATCCGTTTTGTATACTCACTATCTCCCTACTTTCGCGGTTATCCACGTTTGGTTGGTATCACATGGTCCTTGATAAGGATTGAGTTCAAGTCTCTCCATATTTCGGGCCCAAGTGATTCTTTGGTACACTGTATGACCATCACTCAGGCTGGCTTCCGAACTTTGACTACCACGTCGCTGTTACCGTGACCGACTAAACTGGTTTCAGCTGTGCCTCTTGTGATGCATTGCATCGATATCTTTGTGCACTGGTTTCAGCTGTGCCTCTTGTGATGCACTGCATCGATATCTTTGTATACAATGGTTGAAATAACGGTAATCAGACGTACTCAAAAACATGTTGAATTTTGTTTACCAAGGAAAGTTCCGTTTTGGTATTTTTCCGGTCTCTCACAAGAAGATCATCCCGCAGAAACTGCTGCCACGGGCTGATTCCTTTCGGCTGTCTTTATGGAAGAAACTTGACTTAAGTTGACTTCTAAAATGTCGATAGCTAACCTTGATAGTTCGAATTTGCGCTGTTGGCAACCAGTAATATCAGTCTCAGCCTAGCAGCATCATATGATCGTGGATTTCTAAAACCCACTTGATGCTTTTTGGTCGTAACCTCACCACTTTGTATTCTATTAAGTAATAACATGGTTGCCAGTCGATGGCAAATCTCTGTACAAAATTTTGCACATGTTTTATGTCCGCATCGTGAAAAGTCCCAGAGACAGACTTTTAACATTCGTATTCCTCAAACAAGCTTTCGAAATCCAAGTTACTCAACTTCCCACGTTGTCTACAAAAGCCCGACATGGAATCATGAAACGTTCCGTTCTACTGTTGGCATCGCATGCTCAAACTACTCAGGAGAAAAGCTTCAAAACTACTTAGCTTTGGTTGCTTTGATTTCCCGTGTCATTTTTTTTTATAATTTTGATACGCTAGCAGTCCTGATAATATCACTCATTCCTCTATATGTATCTGCCAACCGGAAGGAAATACAAGAACTAAGATTCTGGCTTTCTGTCAAAATCCAAACAATGGCTAATTTCATAACGTATATTTTCGGAGAGGTTTTGTGTCTCCTGTTTTGGTTGTGTCAGATTAACTGACATTGATCTTTGTGTAAACGAGATACTGGCTTTATTTCATTGACCACTATCGTTGTCCCGTTTGACGTATTCTGAACTGAAAGCGTGAAAATAGATCATCATAACAAGTACATTGATTTCAGCCTACTTAGGCTTCTAGGATAAGATGAGTCTTCAGCCTCAGAAGTAAGACTGGTTTAATTTAGTCAGGTTACTTTACGTTCATGGTCCTGACATGACGGTGGTTTACCGACCAACAAGCCTAAGTTGTGCAGATACCGATTCCTATCGTGTCTACTCTCAATCGCAGCCACACCTTTCTTTGTCCAAATTGTCCTGCCGGGGCCATGTAGTTTTATACTTGACCAATTTCTACTAGGTTGAGAATGCATCTCTGATCTCCTTGTCCTGACCTGTTACTTAGCATCCTAATAATTTGCCGCGCACTACTGAATGGAAATTCTTAACCATCGTTAGTGAAAAACACTGTAGTTATTCATGCTGTCGATAAAAGAATCAAAGGTAACGGAGTCAAATTAAAAAAAGGTTTCCATGCACAGACGAAACGATTCTATAAGTACCTCCATAATTAGCTTGCTGTGAAAGGGGTCTTGAAACCACTGGTCACTTGAGGCCGCGTCGGCGAGACAGGAACTAATGAACTCCATAACCGGTGTGAATTGTTCGCGGTTTTGTAGTTGTTCTGGCGTGAGCACATCCATTGGATCATATCTGTCGTTTTAGGGTTACAAAAAAATAAAGAATTCAAATGTCGTCCCATTACCAGTAACTCGATTCATCTTTTTGTGATTGGCTAAAAACTTACTGGGCTGACGCAGAGAACAGAAAATTGTCGGCTCGAACCTGAACACGTTATGAGCTGGAATGATTCGCATATACCATCGTAGTCCCACAATTCAAAACGGATTTTAAAGTATTTTCATATTGCTGTAGTTGTACTTGACGCTAAGTTGTCTCCTATTTCACCGATTCCTTGACACACCACATAGTAGTCTTCTAGCCTCAATGAATCCATACCAATCTGTCGCGTTGTTAGGTTGCTTGGGTTAAGTACAAAGCCCTGCTCTATAAGTTTAAACTATGTTCTAACAACAAACTACAAACTAGCAGTCAGATGCGCCAGTCGTCTACCAGTTCAATGCTTCTATAGTGCCACAAAATTAGTACTAATTTCAGCTTGACTCACAATATCCTCCTCTTGAAACAAAGTATGTACTCACCCATCCAAACCATAGTTGCGCCCAATCTTCCTCCATAACCATACGTATTGAATAGACTGCCTAGGTTCTTGCGGACTTCTATCCAAGTGCAGATGAAGTAACAGTTTGCAGTGTACCGCACGAAGCTCAGCTGGTAGACGACAATCCTCTATACATCTACAGTAACGGAAATAATAATTGACGACTGAATTAGAGCGAATACTGTGTGGATGTTGGGGTTCGGATAATGACTGAAGTTACAACTCCACTAGAAGACTTCTGCACAACTGATCCAGTCAGTAAGAAACATGGGACAGTTAAATGTTCCGTTAGCAGTCCTTACCGCCAACTTTATTTTCAACGGGGTTTGAACATAGATAGTCAATTAAAATGAAGAATTGTGTTGAAAATTTGTCACCGATTGGATCAGTCGTGGACCAACGCCTAGTGATCACCTATAATGGACGTAAGCGGATCATCACAGCGAAAGATTTGATAGCTGAAGATGGCCAAACATAACACACTGACTGAAAAGTACATTCTGAGGAACAGCCAACGAGGAGAACACACTATTCGTTGGCTATACACAAGTACGATCAACTACTGACACACTCGTTTAAACATCAGCCATTTAGCTGTTCTGCCAATCAAGTTAAAATAGACTTCGCTCCAGTCTGTTCGAGTTTCATTTAGTTTAGACGCATCGTTTTCTCAAGGATTTACAAGTGATACGACGTGAAAATTTTACTGGTATCGCTGGCCACCCGGAATTCGAGACGACGATTGTTCCTACTATTGTTTTTATTATTATTGTCACTACCACTACTATTTAGTATGTGTCATTAGTGTGCGCACTAGGATTACCGGCTGGTAAAGTTGTATTTTGTCTGAGCTAGTAACATTAAATTCGAACATCTTTATTCGAACTTATTCTTTCTGCCGAATTAAGTGAGCTGTTAGATAACAGTTGTAAAGGATTAGCAATCGATATTAGCGTATTTATCACGGTTTCTAGCTTTCGTGAACGGCTCACACCTTACTGCGAAATAATATTTGTGCACTACTCATGCGGGTCTAGTAATCCGCAACAACTGACAACTAACTTCAGCGCTGCTCCATCACGTGCACATCAGAGTCCTGAGAATGTGGCTTGGTGTGCTCTGTAATACAAGGCTTTGGTAACCAATCAGCATATCCTTATTACTCAGTTGAATGGTGCAACGGACTTGTTGTTCTTCTGGTCCGTGTTACTAAATGCGTCCTTCGAATAAGTTAAAAATACACGGATAGCGGAAGAATGAAACACACAGGGAGTTGTGCGCTTAGATGGCAACAGATATCGTTCCGCAATAGTGAACTTCGTTGAGAGCAAATCTCATTCACGCTAAAAACACATATAACACCACTACACCAACTTGAATGATGAATGAATAAGGTCGTTAAGCCATTGCATGCTATCCTCCCATTGAGGGGTTTCTAGCCCCCAACTCCTCAGAACACTTTATAAAACATTTCGGTGTATTTTTCCGGGCTAAGCTTCTCCATTCATGTCTCCGGAGAGTCCGTAGACGCTTTTGTCTTTGCTATACGGTGTCGTAGCAGGGTGGAGGTAACAAACACACATTAGCTTTATGGACCTGAGCAGAAACTAGCTTTGGGTGATGTGACAGGCATGAACTTATGCGTTATTCTGTTCAGTTATACGGCTCTCCTGTGTACTCATGCAAAGGGACCTGGCGAAACTAGCTACCGCAATTCTAAAGCGGGTCACCAGATCTGCTTACTCAATAACCTGAAGAGGATTTCGTTTCACTTGTGGGACATCAACTGCAAGAGGGCATTGCTATATTTTAGTGTGTTTATTAAGTGTGAGAAAGCAATACGCAACATTCCCCACCTGTTAAGTTATACGGATTTGCTTTCTGTTCATATCATGAGGCTATATAGTCTTGCCTACCGCCGGAATGAAACGAGAGTATAAAGCACAGCGAGAGTACAAACCCAAAATTGAAATTGACTTGGTGGCTTTTTGAAATAAGAGTGGCTAAGTTTCAGTCTAGCTGCCATTTATACATTCTTTGAAAGTTTAATAAAAGTGCTTTCAAATGTTTTGAGGGGAAAATGTCAGAAATTATCATCGAAATCTATAGCAAAGCGATGGATGAACAATGTGGTCACAAATAGTTCACCGCTATAAAAATGGCAAAGTGTTCGGAAATCAAACTTCAACGCAGATACAACTTTGAATAATAATAGGCTTAATTATTCTGTGGCTGATTAAGTATAAACCGTTAAGTAGAACAAAGCACTACAATGCAAAACTCATACCTAAGCAAAAGCGAAATCGGCAGCTGAGGTGCCAGAAAGTTGATTGCAATGTATTGCCGCTCTCTGCACATTTGAGCAAATAGGTCGATTTGACTTTGATAATACTGGAGAATGGTTAATGGATGATTCTCGTTGTCTGTCACATGTTCTTGACTCACTAGAGACCGCGTACGTGCGAGCTGGCATAACTCAACCAGGGCCATCCTGCCATAACTGAACATTGGTGCTAGATTTGATTCTGAAGATCCAGTATTGTTGATCTCGAGGGGTTGGTTACGTCGGCTCCACAGCAGGAAAATCTCATAATCAACCAACCTGAAAAAATGAATGTACAGAAATAAACGCATTAGTAAACAAGCCCTTGCTCATATTGCCACCCCCGATGTTGCATATAATCACTGCTGGGACTATTCAGTTTTACTTAAATGGACATGATTCTTCTACAAAAGTACAATGCACTGCAATAATTTTGCAAAACACTATAGTATGTCATACAAAGGAATATCCAATTATAAGTTTTTTTGAAGAAACAGTAATATTAGTTGGGGGTTTCCCTGTCTGAGCAAAATCGGATTGATATAAGCACTCCTAACTGAGTAAGAAGTACAGTATTTCATGATGTTTTCCGCTGCCTGTGTGCTTAGAAGCATCTAACTACTTCATCAGCTCGGTTAATTCACAAACGGCGGAACTGGTAGAACTGACGGCGGCGAGGGTATTCATTTTTCGACCCAAAATACCAATAAGCTGCTTCTTCTAAAATGATTCATTTTTAGGGTGTAATCGTCAAGTATGACTTGATGAGGAACTTTTTGTAATATATTCTCTTGCTTGAGGAAAGAATGCGAAAGAGTGTAAAGAATAGCGTTGTTCTGTTGTTTCAGGGGAAAGTGGTCGGTGGAATTCTATCTCCCAGTTCGGTACTGCTGTGTACTTGGACCTGTCGATTTATAAGCAACCTTTACCTCTGACCTCTACTTTTCTGCTGAGCAATGCAGTAATCAGGACATGCAGCTTACTGTTGTCCGGCCTCGTCCGCTTATCCATAGATTACCATAAAAATGGGCTCAGCTGTTCTTACAGAAGCTTACCAATTTCGAGCAAGTAAAAAATGTTAGCTGTCTTTATGCTTACCAGAACAACGGTTGTGTTTCTTCTGTTCAGGAACTAATCAACAATCCAGAAGCTCTGACCTATATCACCTCAGTAGCCACGACTGTTGAGGTAACGATCAGCAATCATATTCCTAGGGTATATATCTGCTAGGACTTTCCGGCTGCATATCATCAGAATCCTCTAGGCTCAGACGACGTCTTATACTAAGTTAACTCACTCTACTCGTATGAAGAGATCGAGGTTGTCTTCGGACAGAAGAGAATGACAAATCAGTTCTTGTGTGATGGGGTTCACCGCACCATGCGAGGTACATAATTCTGAGAGATAGGTTAAGAATCTAGAATGGAAAAGTAGACAGCACGTTGTTCACTTGAACACAGGAATGAATACGGAGCAATAAATTCCGAAATTCATAGTATATTTGTGAATCTTTGAAAACTTGGTCACTCTACACATAGTTCATTACCACGATGCCTTGTGATAAAAAGCTTAACGAAACATAAGGCTATTGCTTAGGAGGCAGTTGTAATAAAATAAAAGGAATGGAAAGCCTAACCTACTCCAGCAAGGACGGCCGGGGTTCGAGTATGAGATCATTAGAGAGTTTGCATTTCGAATTCCTCTCCTGACCGCATACTTTTGCCACTCAATCGTTCTTTCCAGATTGTCGATGTGGGCAAAGGGAATGAAGAAAAGCAGGTTAAACTCCCCTGGAGACAAAAAACAGCGTAGAAGCTATCATCAGCATGTGGTTTACGGTGTAACCTGAGGTCAAGGGAAGATTTCCCTTTGCTGTACTCCGGCCTCTCACTGACACACGCTCACCTTAGACTCAACTTCCCGTTGACGGCTGAATCAAGCAGTTAAGTCATGACATCGACTCTTTCAGCAAATCAATCCTAGATGAGATGCTCGGGTGGTTCAATTTTTTTCTACTTTGGAGTGAGTTAGTGTTAGTAACAATAATTTAAAATCACTGGGATTTTAGCCAAGTAAAATTGTGATCTGAAACGCTGTATTTTACTTTGTACAGTTCTAGGTGATAGATAATCAAAAGCTAGATGAACAAACCAAGGCGAGTTCAAATAAGTATAAAAGAGGCTTGAACCTAAAAATGGAAACAAAAACAGACAAATTGTTTATTTAAACATTGCTTTGCAAAGCGTTCCATTTATACACATATAAGCTCACCAAACGAAACATTACTTTTGTGATTGGGGTTCAACAACAGGTCACTATAGATGGAACAAACTAGTGGCGGGTTTCCCTTTTATAATCATTCTTTCTGGTTTGGGCTGAGCAGGATGTCGTATCGTCAAAGGTGAAGCTGTCTTCAACAATTTCATCTCATATTCCAACCGAGAATGTCCTTTTAGCATGAACATGCATAAGGAATAACTGACCGTCTGAAGAAACCATTGTATCAGGTTAGGAAGATGGGTAGTTAAAAACTATGAAATTAGATATCTCCAGCCCAAGGGAAGAAGAACAATATTAAGAGGAGTATTTCGAGTACTCGACAAAATTTGCTGCCTGCAGATAACCATAGTAGCATGGCAGTTCTCTGGTGCATTTGTTCTATCAATATTCCGGTGCTCGTTCATTATACACACTGTTATTAACCTCTCGAACTTCTTTCTTTCTGGAAGCCTTCTGGTTGAAAGCCTTATTGCCACTGTGCTTCAAAACATTTTCCGAACTTTCAAAATTCACCATAAACATTTTGAGAATATTCTAGGTAGCGTTCTGTCATTCACAGCTCTTATCATCATTATCGTCATCACCATCATCACCATAATCGCCTTAATCGTTCACAAAGTTTTTCTATGCCTGTGAGAAACTATTTCACCCTGCTGTTGAGTTGGATAACTATGATGAAAAGTCAGGATCAGAAAGACGAAATAAAAGAACAAGCGAGGACTCCTGAGCGGTTGTAAGGGGTTAGAATAAAAAATGTGAATCCATGGAGTAGGCGAACAAGTGTGTGGACACGCCTTTGCCATCGTCCGCAGAATATCACTACATCGGAGTGTCTTCAGCCGTCGTCTGGTATCCAAGCCGGCGGACAATATCTACTGGTATTAACGAACACTGCGTCGAGAACTTCATGGCTCGTGACTATATCGTCAGCCGAGCAACACTCCTTCGTTTCCAGTTTCACCAGACACTTGCAAAAAAGAACTTATGTGAAAGCCGCCCTCTTGACATTCAAAGAACACGAAGTATGCAGTCACTTTGGCTAATGTTCAGTAGGTTGGTTGCTGAATGTGCAGTAGGTCCAGTATCAACAATGTTAAGTTTTTGCATCACTGCTCACCCAATAAGCTGGCTTAATGGAACCAGTTGTCAAAAGTAATTTTCAGAGGATCTGAGAACTTATCGGTTTCATCATTTCGAGAACCAAATTGAACCCCCTAACTCCACAGGAGCCTGCTTTATCCCGGTTTGCATTTAAACTCGTATTAGGCGATTCAGGGTGCTAGTTTGCTCAACCAACGGCACTACCTGTTTATGGCATACCTGTTGGCCGAGCTCAGTGATCTTGGTGCAGCTCTTTCGTGAACGATCGAAATGACTTTATCAATGAGTAATATGGTAGGGTGCCAAGACAACTGCCTCGACTACTGGACAGTAGCCTTTGAATGTCTTCCCCGGAGGACACATCGTTCCAGGTTGATGGTTTCCAATCAAATAAGGGTAAAATTAAATGCGAATGAGGATGTCAGTATATAGAAGCGCAAATTACTTATCCTATTACCACAAACCGTTTGCATTTTGACGACCGTGAAAAGTCAAACGGTCAAAATTTTTGACAACTTCGAAGTGGCTTGGATTCGTGACAAGAAATTGGCGTGTCTGGCAACCGCTGTTTGTGAAAGTGTAGTTAGCGCGGGCGGATTTCTAGTAATTAGTTTCAATTGCGTAAATCATTCAATTGCTGCTAACACTTGATTGTCTGGACAGCAATTGAATTTGGGTTAAAACATATGGACTGCCATTTGCAAATATCGCTGCATCCTGTTTACCAATTACGTTTATTGTTCTTCAGGTTCCCTCGATCAAATCAGTGAAGGCTACATCCAAAACTATTAGGCATTTGTCATCGTGACCGTTGGGGAGCCCAGAAAATTCTTAAAGCTCGTTGTCTATTCCCATTTATGTGCCAACAGAACAAGTTGCAGATCGACTACTAATCTGAGGCGCTCATCTCGGACCATTGGCTGTTATCAACAGTATTCGAATAAGTGCGTTGAAAAATTACATCGGGTAACTATTATGAGCTCACGCGTATGACGAAATTGCTGGGATTTGAGGCTGGATTTGGTCCCTTATATCATTGGCATATTGGTACCTTCTTATAGGAAGATGGCTTTGTCGGTAGTAATTATCCCTGGGCAACTGTCTGCGGGAAGCTGAGTGAGGAGCAGTGACGAGGCGCCAATTTGTCCCGAAACCGCACAGTAGCGGTGCGGTGTACTTTAGCAGTATGTTTGTGCGTTCAGCAGTGGTGTGTATGTGTGTATATGTGTTTAAATTCTGTTGACCTTGTGACTTTCTGTTATATAACCTAGGTTGCAAATTTTCTTTTCTAGAAATGACAACTTTTGAGGAGGGATTATCAACAAACTTTAGACTACACACCTCTTCTAAAATCGCTTGAAAATATCCTTTTGCTGATAACTCCGAATACTATGCCTTTACTTATAACACATCTGGTTCAAACAAGCTTACCGAGTGTCGTAATTCACTCTCAGTAGGTTGACAAATGTAGTGATCTCTCTAGGTCCTACGTGCTTTTCGAGTAGCTTGCGGTTGTTATGAAGAAGTGCCGCTAATGTATCGGATGCCATAATTCCTAGTCCAATATGGGACTGCATCAGGTGCAGCTGTTGTGCAATGTGCTCCTGTTCAATGAAAAACATGTAGGACTTGAATCACTGACGAAATTAACAGATCATCACATGAATAAATCTGAATCTAACTTGAAAAAATCTCTAGACTGTTGTATGCGCAGGTGTTTGGTTCAGAGGATTATGGACTAAGGAAATCGTTTACTATGCAATATTATCCTCCTCCCGACCGCTTCAAAATGCATTCCAGTCCCGGCGCTTATGAACAGTATTCAAGAGGTAAAGCAGCTGGGTGAGAAAATGTCTGCCATTTAACAGTAAACGGGGTGACTGAGAAAAACCCCAATAGACCATTGGAAACAATGTTTTTGGTCATTTCAAGCACCCCTTGCATGTTGATGCGTCCTACGTGACTCACAAGTATGCAGCTTTACTTCACAAGCCAGCTGCTAGTTTCATTCAATAAGATACATAGGTAGTTCTCACTGAGTCATAAAAAATAACGTAGTGGAAAAGATCCACTCAAATATTTGTGTGCAGTGTGCTCATTTACAATGATTTATCCAAATTGTATGTAGACGCGGGATTTGTAGAATTTCTGTTCACATCACTCAGCGATCAGAGAGCGAGTATTTCAGTTAGACCTGAAACTAGATTAAGCTTCTTGAAATCAATACTGAACTTATTCGCAACGTCGATAGATGCTTGATTTTCTTTACAGGCGCAATAAACCCTTCTGATCGATAGGATATTGAATGTTCGATGAAAGTTTATCGGTCTCTGTTACGGCAAAACTTTGTTTGATTGACTGCTGTTCTACATACACATCTGACCAATGAATGGATTACAAAATCATTACAGGGACACTCGTTATATGGCAAAACATCTGTAATTCTCTAATGACGTGATACAAAGGCAAGAGAGTTAAGTGTCAAAGTGACCTTTTGCTACGTACACTGTTGTTCATGTAGAATATGTAAGCCAGTGTCACATGCCCCACTCAGCACATTCACTTGATGGGGCCTAAATCGCCTAGTAAACAACATTATCAAACGTTTCTAATTTTGAGTTGACAAAAACGTGCAAAATATTTGAGCTCAAAACCTTCATATGAATCTTGAAGTTTCAATAAGACCTAGCTGAAGCAAACATAGTCTGAGTTACGTGGCACACAGACCAAATGTATTCAACCTGTTGACGAATAGGACCAGTATCGATAAACTCCTGGAGGAAGTGGCTAAAGTTGTTGCCTTGTAAATCGTAGAAGAATTCCCTGCGTCATTTGACACCAGTGACATAGTTAAGCACAACCATCAGGTAAAAAGTTCCTAATGTACTTGAATGCCTTCAAATTGGCTTCTGGTCCACGTTTTGACTAACTGTACACATGCTGTCCCAGACATAAATATATACAGGTCAAACCAATCCTTTTCAAGACATCAGATTATCATGGTCTACATAAGAGAATATTCTTTTTAGGACGGTTGTTTCTCAATCAGAACATTTCCAGGAAATAAAAGCCAGTAAAAGTAGCTTAAACAATACTGTTAATGTTGTGTATTTAGCGTGCATTTATGATATCAGCGGCAACACGTTTCTGTCAAACTAAACACCAAACCTGTTGCATAAACCAAGTGAAGAATGATTTTTCCGGATGCTGTTCACTGAACAGCCTTACCAGTGCATTCTCATTAAAAGCAAGTTCCCTTGTCATTTAGTCATTCATTTACTCAGGTGTTCTTGATGAATCAATGAGCTCCCACATAAACGGCTGACCGGCTTGGTGTTACATATGGTTCCGAACATTAGATGTCTGTGGAGACTATTCAGGACTATTCAGGATCGGATGGTCTCTTGACTCTTTGGATCCCACTTGCTTTGCCTTGTAAGTGGCGACGTATTGAAAACAATGGGTCAGTATTTTTCCTCAAATACTGGTTTGATTCTGCGTTGGCTACCGAGCATAAGGTCATTCAACTTTCCGTAGCAGGCAAGTACGCCTTGGTAGATGAACGCAGTGACATCGGTTTCGTAAGCTTCAGGTAGTGTGAAAACGTATACGCTCATTTTTCAACGACATAATTTTGAATTCTTTTACAAGAACTAAAAATATCAGTGTGACTGACAGGTGCAGCGTTGGACAGTTTTGTGTATACTAACGTGAACCTATATACAGCCATTACCAAAGGACCGTTGTGCGTATGAACTACTGCGAAGCACTTCGTTCTAGTAAGTGAAGTTATTCGAAATAATCCGTCAAAGACCGTTTTACTTGTATGCAATGACATGCATTTGTCTTTTGTTGAGATGCAGTTGTGTCCCTGATAATAAAATTGAATGAATCAAGGTTTCGTTAGCTGCTATAGCCCACAGCTCACCTGGTTTTTACGATAGTCCTTTTGAGCGACTTTCAGAAAGGTGTAACAAAGTGATCCAATTTGTCGTAGCTCGTGTAATTGCAGTCCTGGAATAGATGCAGTGGTGTCCCAGTCATCTGGAATCTCGGATATAAGCTCAGAGAACGGATTGAGTAGTTCGCCCGAAGGTCTAGCCTCCGACTGGTCAAGGGAATTGAATGCGGCAGAACTGAGGATGCGGAATACCTGCACCAAATGTGAGTCAGTGAGTTTGCAATAACAAGTTTATGGGAATGCGGGATAACGTAAAACTTATTAGCTTCACTTCCCAGTGATATATTTTTTCTAAGTTCTGGTGATGCCGCAAAATGATTCTATATAGCGCTTCCGGAGTCATAAAACGTAAACCCTATCTCATGCTTATATTGAGCAAACGGTCATCAAATTTCCTCTTCCCTCTTATCTTGAAAGCAATAACATCAAGTAATTTTCCAAATGGAATCAGAATACATTCGTCGCCTAAGAGAATTAAGTAATCATGTTGATGTAGTCCGTACGCTGCCGTCCTATGAGCAGAATGGGACTGATGATGGGATCGGAACTCCAAGTGGCGACTTCTCGCTAGCCAGCTGAGCTGTCCAGCGGCGAAGCTACCACAGAAACTGCCCACATGAATATATTAGTCCACCGCACTTGTGTCCACATGGATTAGCAGCCAAAAGTTCCAGTATCTTTATTGTGCCTTTTGTTTAGTTTTCAAGGTGGTTCGGATGTTGGCAGTGTCCAGCTGTCAAGAGGGAATTAATTTAAATTGGCGTAGAAAAGGCCACGCTTCCAAAATTCTCGAATGAGAAGTTACGTCAATTTCATTGACAAAAGGATCAGTGTGAGGAATTGGTGGTGATAAGGAAAACGATGGAATGAGTAGAGCTATCCCATCACATTTAAACACTTAATCAGACGGTCTGGATGGACACTGACTGCAATCATTCCGAAGAACCCGGCTAGCGATCTTATTTTACATTTCCAGACAAGCATTGTGAAATCACGCGAACGCCTCCCGGAGAGCATAAAACACTGCCAAAATCGAAGTTTCGTGGTTTCCATCATCGGGTTCTGTCACGTCATTCTTTGTCACCCTGAATCCGTGGGAAAAAACGCTACGCTTTGCAGACTTTCCGGTATCACATTAGGGGCCTAATAAGTCTGTATACCGTCTAAATTGTTGTTCCTAAAGTTCTCAGTACAAACAACCAGAAGAAAGAGTCAACTTCGAGGCGTCGTTCAAAGTGGCTCATTTGGTGAGGTATTCCTTCAGCATACGATAAGTCTTCCATTTTCGAACTTCCCACGTATCTGTATTTCCAAATGAATTATGTTCACTTAGTTCCTTGTTCATCAGTTTCCCACTTCTCATCTTAAACACATCGAATAACATTTCATTTCGGGTAACATGGTTAATCATATAGTATGACATTAAACTTGCACCACTCTCCGATAAACCTTGAGACAGTCGTGACTCGCAACTGAAGGTTGCCCATAGCTCATACTTGCATTGTCTGGTGAAGAACCGAAAAAAGCATTGTGTGAGTGCTAACGTCCGAATGCCGACGCCATCTGGCCAAATTGCAAGCCACTTCTTCGTTAATAAAAACCATACCAGTTTTTCTCTTCAACTTGGTCCTCAGAACTGCAGCTCAGTCACAGGATGACAGTTGAAACCCTTTGAGATGCTTCCAACAAAATGCCTGGGAGTACGATGCATCAAGATGACGTCACGATGACCGCGTTTGTCCTAACATACATTGAGATCGCGTAGGCTATATAAGAGGAACTTTTAGTTTTGTGACTGTTCGAAAGCGGGTGTTTTGTTCCAGAAAACTCAGCTTTTGACAATTGAAGACAAAAACACCTGCAGCCACTAGCAGTAACTTGAGGGCAATATTCACTAATCGTCGGGTGCTTGCATACCTCACATACTAGTACCGTTACAAGTAAAATCACCCAAGGTACATCGATGAATACTGTCTAAGCCGGTTGGGCTGAGTGGCTATTAGATGCCAAAAAGTGAGGTGTACTTTGATTAGATTACCAGAGGTGAGCATTGGCTATCTGAATCTCTTAAAGATTCGTGTTCTTTTGGAGTTGAGTAAATCTTTTCGGGTATCCAGAAGTATGGATAGTTTTAACCATCACGAGCCCAATATGTTAAGGAAATAAGGCAACATTAAGTATAGAAGACACATTGGGAAAATCTGTCCGGTTTGGTCGAGACATGACTGTTATAACCGCGTGACTACTTTCTTGCTCGACTCTACAAGGACCTTGGGGTTTTGCTCACATGTAATTGGCAGACTCACACAAGCTCCTGGTGTTTCTTCTCTTGGCTGTGACGGTCACTTTTGATATGCATGAGGCTCCTTAATTTTTTCCCACACCCAATGATGTAAAACACGTTTTCAATGCGTGTGTTTCTGTACCAGATGGCAGTTTATCTTAGCAAAAGCCTTGTCATTTATCCATAGATCACCATTAACTCAAAACTAGTTGCAATGAGGAAGTGTCAGGGTTAGCTGGCAAAATAAACAAATACACTTATTTGAAACCCTCTACATCACTGAACAAACCACAAGGTATATAAGTCGCACTTCGTAAAATCCCATTTTACAGGCATCCTTGGTGGCTCATTCGGCGATCGTGGAGCGAATTTTATCAAGGCTTGCTGGTGCGCCATGGAGGCACATGAGGAAGACCAGCAGAGCCTGAGAAGCCATGCTGTGCGTGGACTTCTCTCCTTTTAAACATAATTATTCTGGTGCACAGAGAAAGGTTTTCATCGTCAGTAAATGGATTAAAGTCAAAATAAACCAACAACGGAGATAGACCAGCTAAAGATCTACTGAAAGAAACTGGTAAATTCTGAAATGAAAGTAGGCGGAACAACCATATGGTGCGGGATGCTACTGAGAAGCCTTTCGTACCTGGAAGAGTAAATACCTGCTTTTCCTAACGGCATTTGTGTAGATTCGTGTGGAAGAGTCCGTTGTTCCGAGTGACAGAGTTTGGAGCAGCTGTGCTCTTATGTTTTCAGGTTTAAGCTCGATGTATTGATGAACAATCACAGTTCCCTTTTTCCCTATGCGAAAAATTACACAACTGTCCAGCGTGTGACAGTTTAATTTAAAGCACTGTGTACTCAGGGATATGCTCTGCAACCGTTATCGGCTGCTTTAATCCGTCTACATGTTCAATTTGTCCTACCAATATAGGTTATCTCTAGTTAACACATCACGAGTGATCCTACTTAGCAGTAATGTGAGGGTTTCGAACGTGAGTGAAGTAACTTCGACGGAGGTAATAAGTCCTGGGTGGAGTCAGAGAAGAAATATAGCCGTCCATCTTTTGTACGCCTCCCAGTCCGAAACAGCCCGCTGGTAGTTAATTCGCAAGTAAACGCTCTGTGGAAATCCATGGAGGTGAAAGCCCATTGAGTTAATTCGCAAGTAAACGCTCTGTGGAAGTCCATGGAGGTGAAAGCCCACCTTTTTTCTGTTTTCATGGGTGAGGGTTGTGAAGCACGGTGTCGGGTAACGAAACGCGATACACTGTTATCTTTTTTTAATTAAGTCCTAGATGACCAAAAGATCAGGTAAATTGCCGCTGATTAACAACTGTGTTTTTTCAAATCTTACCTGCTTTATAATATCTTGTTCTCGAATAAGTTTTTGCCGTTCACGTACAGGAACGCCTTCGTTAGACAGCATGAATAAATTTGTGTGGTTGGGTTCCACTCCATCCAACATGAAGCGAATGAGTTCCGTTAGTAACGAGACCAACGTGCTGAAAAAGAAATCAAAGCCGATTATCGAACAGACATGACGTCACCCTCACCAAACAAACCGATAAAGAATTAGTGACCAATTGAACAAGCGCTGATTTTACTTACCCTTTTTGTTCACTTGAAAATGTTCCGTCTTCAAAGGCATCTGCAATCCCTGCAAGTTGTTTGATTGCATCACTTGCAAAGTCCAATTCTCGCACGGTCTCAGCTGATACAGGTACCAGTGAAAACGCTTCTTTATCCTCTTTTTGAGGGAGGCAACCCAGCTGGGTGTGAGCACAGAAAACGATTTTTAGTGCTGAGCTTTAATATGCAATACTAACCAGCTACTTCTCATTTGAAATGGTTTGAACCTGGAGTCTTCCAGCGGCAGCTAAAAACCGCGTGCAAACTGTAGCGTGGTTTTATGTGTTGCGGTTTCATCTAACTATGACGCTAGCAGCGGAAAAACACCGATAACAAACGGGAGCTGTAACCGTTAATCTCGAGACAGCTCAACGGGATGCGTTTGGAAAACAGGCATGACTTTTTTTAGAAAAAAAGTTCAACAGATTTGTTTGCGGACGGACTCAATAAGCTAACGTGTGCACTTCCGTCGAACACTCCGTTATCCATAGGTAGCTAGTCGTTGTGCACGTTTTCTGGGGCTGAGTTTGTCCTTCTCCATTGTGGCGTGGTCTGATAACAGGGAACTTATTCCATTGCTGAAAATTCCAACTTTCCAAGGATTTTTCAATGGTGCTTTTACCTCTGCCGTCATACTTTTTAAGAAAACTGTGAACAAGAATTATCCCCTTGATTCCTGTGTTCGGGGTTTCCAGCGGGCAATTATAGAATGCACCCTGAGGCTAAGTGTAATGATCGGAACCAAGGCTGATCGCCCCTACCAAAGCTGTGTTCTACAGGCACTACGGATAATGAATGATGTTGCCTTAAAATACGAGTGCAGGTGATTTACCCTACTAGATACTGAGTACCAGCTTAGTACGTGGTTGCAATTACCCTGGGTTTTTATAAAGGCCGCAATTTTTGTTAATTTTATACAGCCAGCTGCAATGACAGCAGGTTGGCCCAAACCTCGTTATGGCATTTATAACGCCAGAAATGCAGAAAATACAATAACAGTATATTTTTTAAGCCACGTTGGTGCACGACAGCAACGAGTGTATTGAGATGTACCTTATGCATGATTGGCCTGTCTGCATCGGCGTCAATCGCAATGTTAGTTGACTTGACCCAAGTTCCGGATTCTGCGTGGAATATCCGAACAAAGGATCCCTTTGGAACAAAGTCCTCCAAACTTTCCACGTGAGTCGTTGATTCCAGCTCAAAGATGGTGCTCAGCGTCGGTTTGGGTGTGACGGTCAAATACAAATTACAATGGTCTTTGGATTCGTGGAATGATGACGTAGAAACTGGCTGGTCAGGAAACTGT
Organism: Clonorchis sinensis; assembly: GCA_003604175.2. Lineage (NCBI taxonomy): Eukaryota > Metazoa > Platyhelminthes > Trematoda > Opisthorchiida > Opisthorchiidae > Clonorchis > Clonorchis sinensis. The sequence continues at coordinate 131,771,361 of CM030369.1, read as the reverse complement.
TGTAAAAAAGGTGCAGTTAAAATATAGAAATACACGGATCAAGTTTGTTCTAAGGCCGTTTGTAGAATAGCACATGAAAATACATACCGTCAACCATAGTGAACTTACTTTAGCGCATAGATACAAACCAGTCGCTATGTGCTTCAAACGATATAAACTGTTCCAGCGACCAGCTTCAGTGCGCATCATATCATGGTGAATTACCTGACAGAAATGTATAGGTGGGGGAATTTAACACGAATTAGGAAATATTCAGACTGGAATGGTTGGTCTTGTCGTTGCTGATTCAGCAAATCAAGCCTGAAGTAAACTTTTATGCACGTACTCTGTAGGTCACTGAGATGTAGCTGATAGACAGGCTAACATGATATGGACCAAGTGGTTGTTCATTGGCAACAATGTCTTGTTCTTTATAGCGAAAGCATGAGTAGTTTGAAATCTTTCAAATTTAGAAACATAAAACCCATATGTAGTTCAGCATCTGGAAATATTATGGAACGGCTCAATTAGTTGACCACTGCAGCAAAATTGCTTCGGTTTACACAATGTTTAGAAAATTTGAATAACAGGCGGAGGCGGATTCCCTCCCATCAGAGTGAACAGTTTAGTTGTAATATTCATTGAAAATATTGCTGTAAAGTACCTCAGATTAGGTGGTTTAACCAATGAAGTTCCTGGAGTACATCAGTACGTTTACAAGTATGAGAATCTAACAAACTTTAACGGCGATTATAGGGTTGATAGTGCAGTACTGCCGATCTAACATGACCTGTGAAAAGCAAAACCAATTCGATTTTATCAGACAGGTTTTCGTTCGAAAAGAAGTCTAACACTAATGTTTGTTGTGCCCAACCACCTGGTGGTTACAAGGGTGATCTTAAACATATCTCAATAAGTCGACTTTCGGAAAGTCTATTATCCGGAACACACCATTCTTCTCAGGCTTGTTTTATCTATTACATGAACGGTTATTAAATATGAGGAGACACTGGTGCTGTATCGGTTATCTCACAGCTGAAATGTGTTGATAAAAGGGGGCTTGGTGGTTCAGGACTTGGTGGTTTTTACCGGCCAAGCCTCCGGAGAGGACGTTCGCAAGTACGGTGATATGGGTAGGGAATTCTTTTGGCTGCATTTCTGACTGGTCCTTGAGAAAACTGATGTTGCTTTAAACAACCAAAACAACACTGATATTTTAGACACATTTCCCGAACGAATACGAAAGAATGTTTGGCCTTGAAAGTTAAGTACAGCCTAAACAACACTCGTGTTGGGCGCCATTCGATGAGGTCAATCGCCAGCTTATTTGGAACATGGGTGCAAACATTTAAGCTTTTGACGAGTCTGTCAGCCTGAATAAATGACCAGCTGTGCTACGAAAACATTGTCAGTCGTACGGTAAGCCAGTTTAACCATCACAGTAGCATGGAAAACCGATTGCATATTTCGCTCCGATACCGTCAATTGACCAGGCCGAAGTGTTAGCCCCTTGTTTACATTACCAGAGCGCACGACTTGCCAGGGTTAAGCTGCTTGTCTTAACAAGCCTAGTCACAAACTGGTCCAAGAAGCACTGGATAAGGGAAATGGACCCATCTTTATCACAAACGAAATCATCTAGGTCGTCATGGTGTACAACTATCCAAACAAGGACCATGGGAAATGTTCTAACAGGTATTGTCCGACTGTGACACCAGCGGTCAGTGACAAGTCCACGGCGGTTGTGGTGTACCCTAATTGTGATACATATCTACACTATCCTGTCTGTGATGCACTGAGCTCGAGCAGATGGATCAGCGAAACAGAATCACAATACTGTTATGCATTTAGTTTTGTAATGCTAAGAATGTTACATGTTTGTGTTGGTGTTTAATGATCATGTTAGTCGAATGATATGTTTGTGACCCACTGAATCTCTCTTCGGACTGTTCTGGACATTGCCCAGGAAACCGGCTACCAGCTAGACTGAGGTAGAAGCTACTCCTCGTCGAAATATCGCGATTCGATTGGAATGGGAAAAAGTGCGGATTCTTCCCAGTTGGATGGCAATCACCTCATCGGCACCTAAAATTAGGTGGCATTCAAGATACCCATTCGTTGTTACTACTGGTTGAATTAACCACTTGAGTCATCATCATCATCATCATCACTATCATCATCATAATGGACAGTGTGACATTGGTGTTCAACACTAGGGCTTCGCAGCTATACAACCGTGATATATTTGAAAGTCATATTGTGAAGAAAGGAATAAAGGTGGACAGGGAAGGGACTTGGTATTATCTTCCGAGGTACCTATACCTCCAGATACTCACTCAGGCAGCTGGATAGAAACTGACAACACGAACGCTATTGACATCGATTAGCAGCCATATCCTGCAGCGTCTCCAAACAGGCGCAGTGGGGGTCACGCGGTCCATATCCTGGAAAACGAGTTGCAATAACAGCACCCAAACTTTTCGTAATCTCTTTCATACATTTCTACCAGATCAAGGGTTGGCCACCTCTCTGCTTCCGCCACTCTGAACTGGACACGGAAAACAACACTCTCTTCGACAAACGATAGTTCCGCATACGCAATACATGGCCTGACCAAAGCAGCTTCTAGTGCCGGGCACACACTTCAATGGAAGTTTCTGTTGCACAGTTGAAAACTCGCTTTCTAACAGCCTCGTTACGGATTCGCCGACACCAACCCACACGAGCTACGGTTCTGAGACAACGATTGTCGAACACTTGAAGACATCTAAGTTCCGTTGCTCGAACAGGTCAAGTCTCACAGCCATACAATAAAAACAGCCCGCCTTGTACCCTGAAACACACGTCCCTTCGGTTTCAGAGATATACCGCTTTGACGCCAAATTTGCAAGCATGACCCGGGCCTTGCAGATTCGTGCATTGACCTCATCTGTCACACTACAATCAGAACTAATACAACTTCCAAGATGTGTAAAACGCTCCACCACTTCGAGTGCCTCTCCCTGAATTGTAAGTGTAGCGCCCAGCGACTGCATGTCCACGAGCATGACCTTACACTTGTGGGTGCAAAGTGAGTACCAAAGGACGGGATGACTTTGGCCAGTTTATGCAAAAACACCTGTGCTTTTTCCCCTCCTCGAAGACGAGAACGATATCATCTGCATATTCCAGATCGACAAGGTTTTCGTCAGAGACTACTTAAACACCAGGATTTTGAAGACCTTCCAAGTTCGTCTCATTATCTCGTAGATTACGAAAGTACATAGGAATGGATATAGTGGGCACCCCTGGCGGACACCAATTTGTGTGCGGAAACTTTTGGAGAGCTCTCCGTATATTCTCACATATCCGGAAGTCTGATAATGCAAATAACATATTATGCTGATAAACTTCCGTGGTATTCCCTGATGGACAAGCGCATGGAGGAGAACAGACCGGTCAACCGAGTCGAATGCGAATTAGAAATCCAGGAATATTAAAATTGTCGGTCGTTTGCACTTAGGGCATTGCATAGCACCTGACGGAGTGCGTAGATTTGGTCAACACAACCTTTACCAGGACGGAAACCCGCTTGCTGCTCTTGAGGCGTTCTTCTTTATTTAAGATGATCACTCCCTCCTAATCATTGGCGGTTTTGCTCACAGAACGTTTCCGGGGACCAGTCGCGAGGATCAACTGAAATAATCTTCCGGCATTACTAGCTTCCTGAGCCTCTTCCATTTCCTCGGCTTTCTGTGTCCACCAGACTTCACGGTCGGTTCGCATGCTCATTTTCACTTGATGTTTGATAATTCGTTGCGTTAAGTTATGTTCAGGACCGGCTGGGATATTTCTCCGAAATTTAAGCAGTGCCACTGTTCAGTTTGATATATAGTGCTTGAGTGAGCCTGGTAGCGCCCTGCCACAAGCAAACCTCACAGGACTGTATGAATTCACATCTGATATTTGAGCTTTTCAACATCCGGATCTGCCAGTCTTTCAGTTGCGAGGCGATTTTTTTGCGAATTACACGGTCCTGGAAAACGAAGGGAGAAGCGGTTCCGGACGAGTGTGTGGTCGAAATCCACAAATGTGTTCCAAAACGACCGGCGCCATCGGTAACTGATGACACTGTGATCGATTTGAGTTTGTGGCCGGCACGCCGTTGAAGGACACCATGTGACCAGACGACTTCGGCTGTTTCAGGAGGTGTGCAGCCGGAAGCCAATGGAGAGTGATGGGGCAGTTAGCTCAGCCACTGTACTTGCATTTTGAATTCTTGTTTCTGAGACACAGCACACATCAATGCCAAGCGAGTCCAGTGTGAGAGCAAGAGCAGCTTGTTGTCCTGCTTGGTTCAGAGGGCGGACGTTGAAGGCGGCCAGATAGACTGAGTGTCGAGGCTTGAAGATTGATTACGAGATGCCTGAGGATGCCGGTGCCACGTGACGAGCAGATGATGCACGCAAAACCAATGCAAGACGAACGGAGTCATCAGTCCTAAGTGATGGGCCCACGAGGAGAAAGTTACTAATGGGGTAGGAAGAGGAGGAAGAGAAAGTATGTGAAAAAGAAAGAAAGCATCAGCGGTTGCATGTTTTCGCTTCCCTGCTCTACCGTATGCAACGAGTAAGGTGATCCGGATGATGGCATCACGCGACGGCCGATGTGGCATACTAGTATGGTTAATTGTAACTGTCATGGCTGGACGTGGGCTGGGATACAACCAGAGTGAACAGGCCTAAACAGGAGGACGATTAGGGTCCTAAATAAAAAACGTTGGCTCAAAATCCTGACCTCAAAGCAGCTGTGTTTGGCAGGAAATGCATATAAATTACCGTTTTTACGGAAGAAGTCGTCACATATGTTCCAACCCCAAACCTGGAGGACCGGGAGACTGTGTTCCTCAAACATCTAACTATTGACCAACCTGGTATGAGTGTCGCGCGGACACCTCCCAGTATAGCTCAATGGGTCGCCGAGCAACTCAAACCGTTACACCACGATAAGGCTCAGTCACTTCGTAACGGACGTTCTGTGAATACTAAAGACTCGTTACCTCATTAACAGGAGGTCGGTTGAAGTCTATGATTTCGGTCAAATTATGAGGCATACTCTTGAACTTTTTCCTTCGGCTACGTAATTAAAATCCGTTACTGTTAACCAGAACAGCTACCGTAGAATTACTATGTCGACTACTATGAGCAGAAAATGATCGTGATCATGAAGAACGTGTATATTTTTGTAGTCGAAGTACTGTCGATCCGGGATAACTCAAAAGTGTGACATAACAGTACGGAAGCCAAAAGCTAGTCGACTGCAACTTAACCTATCTAATAATTTGGAGTGTTGAAACTTCCCCGAGTGCTAGGACTCACGTCATAGTTCATCCTTAGCGACAATGATTACCACTTTGGCTCTTTTATCAGCTCCCGTTTCCAACCTTAATTGGCGGAAAACTGCTGAGGTTTTAGACCTGTTACTTTCGCCAGTGGGTCTGAACTAGCCAAAGTGCAGCAAGCCAAAGTGCCAAAGGAGCAGCAGTTCCCAAGGTTAACAATAGCATTGGTAGACTGCGAATAACTGTACGCCGAACACGCTCGATTGCTTGTTCTGCATACCACGCAAATCACTGAGTGAACGTAAAAACAGCTCATTATAAAAGGCTCCACGATAGCATATGACCGTACAGTTGAAAAACTGATGTTAGTAAGGAAGTTCACACTTCGAACTAGCTTATTTTCCGCTGCAAGATGAAGAGAAAATCACTAGTGGATGACCTCTGGAGTACGGGTCTTATACATTATATCCGGTGTGCTGCACCCGTCGTCAGTGGAGTTAGATGTAGCTCGTCCTTGTCAGATTTGTAATTGGCAACATGATGGAGTAGAGTAGAGCTTCCGGAAGATTTCTTGCTGCCAAGATGATGATATTTTCATTCTTCAGCCCAGGGCAATGTTGTGAAAAGTACTTCAGATTTTGCAAGAAACAATTTGAACCATCAAAATGTGAATTTTGGCCTTAATGTTTGGTCAGGAATGCCCTGATTCCTGCCTAGCAGGTTGTCTGCTTCCAGCTGTTGACAAATTCACCGAATTTTAAAGTGTTGTATTCTGCTGCTGAGGAGATCTCAGCAACCCTATGGGCAGTCTGTTCTGTCAACAAAAACTACTCCACGTTTGTGGCACTCCCTATTACTGTCTCATCGAAAGTTGTCAGGATGTTGATCATGTCGGTTAGTTTCAATGAGCGATCAGCTCTGCGATACACTTAAGAGCCATATATTTTTTGTCATGGCCACCTCCACTAGCTAACTCTTGTCAAGCTAATGGATCAGATGAACAGTGAGAACTTGTATAAGAATAGCAGACCCGGTGTATGCCCAGTGAGCCACCTACTAAGACTTATAGTGCCCCTTAGCTACTTGTCGAGAGAGCCATCCAAGTCGTTAACGGAAAGGACGATTCCTTCAGAATAATCCCTTGCTGGCAGATCACAAGTAGTCAGTTCAGTTAGCCACAACGATTCGGAGAACCTGCTACCGTGGCACTCTGCTTTTGGATACTGTTTAATGGTAGGATTTTCTCCTTTCTGTAAATAGTTTTGATAAGGAACCCTTTCCTGGCATGGAAATCAAACCGCGAGAAAGCTCTCGGTGCTTGGTGTCTGTAGAAACTGAGCGCCATTCAGAAAACAGTCCAGATTTCCTCGTTGTAACTCTGAACAAGATAGACAAAATAATTCGACAACTTATTGCCGTTTAACTGCGTTTTAGTTAAACCGGACTTTGAAAATTGTTTTGGTTCGCTGCGGACGTTAAGATCAGTAATGACATTACAACCACTAAAACAGTTTCGGTGTTTATTATTATATACAGAAATGGTTCGGTAATACGCGGCACCGACTGACCCAGAGAACGCGTCCGGATCAGTTGGCAGTGAGTTTCGTTTTACACTTGGACAAGTTAATCCGTAGTGACAGACTTGATACGTCACATGCTTAAACTTATATTTTGTCGATGTTTCTGACGTCTGCATTGAACATTGCGGTCGGGGTGTTCACACTGGACCTGCCTTCATTGAACTAAAGTGGGTTGATTGTAAAAAATTATTTTTTGTATATTTAGTATATTTTTGTTTTATCCTTGTTTTCCTTCTTTAAGTGTTCTGCCTAATTGATCAATGATGACACCGGATAACCCAGGTAACTGAACCATCTCCATAGGCGGCCAGAAGGTAAATGTGCAGCAACCTGTAAAGATTTGGCTACCAGGCCTTAATTGCTGCAATAAATCCGACGAGTTGCACGCTTAACCGTGTGGTTACCAGTATAGGTCGTTACGCTACAGTTACGTTACGGTTGTTAGCCGCAAAAAAACGTTTGAGAGCAGTAACACGACCACACATCAATAACCAGAAAACCGTTTCTCACGGTTGTGGTTATGGCACAGTTATTCAACGTCTCTGTAACCGAAAAAGGCGCGCATTTTGTAGTTTTATATATATATATATATACGGTATATGTACACGCTGAATAGCCGTTATAACGCGGTTAAATAGCAGTCTAACAACAACGAAATACGGTTATATGATGGTTATTTCACCGTTTTTTAGCGTCGAGATCCGGTCGAATGACGGTTACGTAACCGTCCCATAACCGGCAAACACGGTTATTTGATGGTTACCAGTTGGTTATTTAACATATAAACGCGGCTAACAGTCAGTTTTAGCGGTTTTAGTTGGCAGACGGATACATTGCCTTCATGTAACCGGAAAACTCGTTTTTTTGGACTGCATGTGTTGCTAGATTTCTTTCTCCAAACAAAAAGTCCCCGAATTCGATGTGAAACGCTTTACCTTAAGGCCGGTGCCATAAAATTACTGGATATTTTTCCAAACCATTTGTGCTCATTTCGAGCACAGAGCTAGGGTACGGGAAAAAATGACGAGTACTCTCAAAAGCGGAGGAGTTGCAAGGTAGACCGAATTTTCTTCTTTAATGGTACGTTGGACGAGACAATCGGAAACTCATTTAAATGCTCAAAACTCACAGTGATACAGCCTGAGTCAGACGTTCATTGACAGAAGGTGCCTGAATACGGAAGAAATTGAGTATGGATCCAGGTGTTCTTGAAGCAAACGAAGGAGAAGCTCCTAGAGACAATTCCAAACTGCGGACAAACATGACAAGCTGGAGGTCGAGGGGTAGAGTCCTACCTATGGGATCTCACCTTTTGTGTTCTATTTGCGCTTGGATGCATATTCGGAAAAACCTTTGACTGATAACCTTTCCACTGTTCTTTGTCCTCTACAGTGCAACTATTCGGAATATTTTAGAAAGGAACACTATGGACCCCCAAGTGCATGGCTATGTTCCGATATCATGTCGGAAACTCCAAGATTCCTTAAATAGGCGATATTTAGCTTGAAACTGCCTGAAAGTCCACGTACTGAGGTAGCGTCTGAATCCCCACTTTTTGTTGCAGAAAAGGTAGCTTCCGGGATCATCAAAGACCGCTCCGTCTTCAAAGTGCTCCATCAATTTAGGTGGAGAAGATAGATTTTTAATCAGGGGCCTTGTCCGTAGAGTCTGTGCGCAATCAGTCCTTTTCCGCTCTTGAAAAATCCTATTTCCAGAAACACCACATATCAAACGATCTGTTAATTCACTAATGTCATGTCGTGCAGCTGGTTTCTGTGTGGCTAGCAGATAAGGCGAGCAGAAATGTGTCTAAAAATGGGCAGGTGGATTTTATACTTAGCAACTGATTTAAGTGTACAGTTAATTGCTAACTACGTCACCTTCAAGTGTTAAGAGCAGTAAACATCCACCTGAAGGCGGTCGCGAAACCCCAGCAAAACCGAAAATGAAAGAATGATGATTGGTTAGTTTGACATGACTTTGAGCTAGGAATTTGTTGATTAGACCAGTTAGCAAGATTGTTCTACGGTTGCTTGCCGGTTGAGGACAAGGTTAAGACGCTCATCAATGATCGACCATGTTCATCGGAAGGCCAGCTTGCCGAATTCATTAGTGAGCCTCACCCTTCAACCGGTCGACCTATCCTAGTTTCATGATGTATAGTTTTTTCCAGTACCTTGCTTACCTATTCTTGCACTTCACTTAAGGACGGTTTAGTTCGTTCGTGGTTGCATACTCAGAAGCAACTCAAAATGATTGTCCACGAAAGTTTTCTTGCTGTAAATGACGAGGATTATGATCAAGCTGATGATGGTGGCTGGGAGAAAGATGGATGGAGGTGGGCGCACTTGGTCTTGGAACAAATCCAGTCTATCAGATAGGTCGACGAAATACTATCGTTGAGAATGTATTGACACGACTCATCTGGTAGCAAATCTGGTGTGGCAAATTTTGACATCTTATTTGCTAGCTGAAACTTCACAAACACCGTGAACATGCCTTCTGTTCAGTCACAGGGCTTGATATATCATCAGAAAAGTAGAGGTTTCTTGAAAGTTCGGTCACGACGCACGCATTCTGCCATGTGCTTGGGTTATTGTACCGTACTGCGCTGAGGCAAACGTACATGGGAGTTGTCCACGGGAAAAGATTTGTCCAAATTAGAGTGGCTTTTAAATAAGGTTGATGTAATGTGCGCATTTTGCGCATGATTTCCACCAGAGACCAACCCTGCATTAAATTCTACGGTCGTGGTTCGAGGAATGGAATTTTAGAGGAAAAATTATAAAGGAACCAATCAACGAAGATGGCTACTAATCAGGAACGCGATTGTCCACCGTGACTACGATTTTATGGAGCATGTATTATTCAATCTGTTTACTGTTCTTGGTAGTATACAAAGATAGCTAAACTCCGCCACACAGGACCCTTTAGTACTTGCCATAAAAACCCACTCCTTGTAATTTCGTATGGGTTAAATTACGGGAGAACGGCTGTGGGTGAACTCTTTTTTCCAGTCAACTCATGCTTACCTACGTAAGTTGTGTGGAAAGAAATGAAAGCGTTTTATTTCAAAACCTGAGCAAAAATTCGAGTTAGTTGCATCTATCATTTCAAATTTTTGGAAGTCATGATGGGCGCTACAAGCTTCGAGGTTCCAATAACTTCCAAGAGAGTTGTTATACCCTCAGAGTCATTCTTTATCCAGTCAGCCTACAGGTTTACTCTCCACACAATAAAGAATAAATCTTCAACAATGTGTCCATATTCTAAAAGTTTAAGACTGACCGTCCCTGTCTCCATGTTGATACGTTTGTAGTGCTTTTTAGTTGGACCAGAAATTATTTAGTGGGCCGGCCGTAGCGTTCAGAACCACAAACAGCCATTTCGGTCAGATTTATTGAATGGATTTACCTACCTCAACCTCCCACAGGGCCTTCGAACTTGTAGCAGTCTTGGTCGCAATCCGATAGGTGGTACGTAGAAATACCTGTGTTTCACCCTGATATTCATCGCAGGTAAGAAATCGTTCAGTCTCTGCATGAAACATCCGAATAACATCGCCCTGAAAAAACACAAATGGTATCTTAGACACATATTAAACTTGGCAAACAATTAGGAAACCAGAGTAGCATTTCAGATAAGTTGAAGTTGATGAAGATATTTTGTGGGACTAGGACGGTGTTACTGTCTTACCCCTTTGAGGACATCACGCATGTTCTGGGAGTAGTTCAAATAAAGCATAGTGTGCCAACCAACATTTGACACGAGCATTCCGTTCACTTCCACTTCGTATTCCTGGTTTGGTTGACGAACTATACTCACATTTAAAACATGCCCAGTTCGCACTGACGTTAAGAGAACGCGATCGCCGGCGACTACCTGAAAGCAGGAAAAGAATGCGACATTTAAGTCTGGATTATAGTTTTTTCGCAATCGACTTTCATTGGGCCACAGGCTGCAAAAATGAGCCCAGAAGTAGCATCCCTGAGACAAGGACCGGTGGCTCAGTTCTACAAGCTAGGCTGGCTCAAGATGTATCATGCATCAGCGTTGTGCGTTCATTCCCAATGGAGAATGCCTTGCGAGTGCTTTTCAAGCGTCAAGTGACGCTACCTATACCATGGGCACACCGTACCACATTCCTCATTGTTACTCTTGATCACAGTTCGCAATGGGCTGTGCTTTTGCTCAAATCATATTGGTACAGAACTGGATGTCACTGAAAAAAATCGAACAGATAAATTTTCGCAAAAAACGAGAGTCTGTGGCCAGAGAATCATAAGTGGACAAGGTAGAAGCAGCGGATATGAGTAGAATGGAAATGGTTTAGAAGCTGGCTGTTAAGAGACCGTAGGTTTCAAAGGTTCTTTATAAACGACTTTAACAGCCTGAGCCACTATGCCATAAGCCACTGTACACTGAAGCACTCATTAGGTTTAAGCATTGTGTCGCAGCCACCATGTGAAGTGCGGTACAGTGTAAAATGGAGACAGAAATAGTTGTATGAGATTGGCAGATCAAGAGTGGATGTAGCCTTTGCCATGAATTTAATCTGACTAATTCTGCATCATCCTTAAGAAGTCCACAGTTTGTCAGTTCCGAACTAGCACATTAAGTCATTGTCTGACCTGACTGTTGGCTAAAGTTGTGAGAATTTCAGCGAAGTTCGACAGGGATCTTAGTTGATTCGTTTGTGTAAAAGTCACACTAAACACGAGTGGTTCCACTGTGTTCCCAAACATTTTAAGTTAGGGCTGGTGTAAAGTTCTAGTTGGTGCTATTTATCTGCCTTCTTAATTAGCTTCACACAAACTGCATTGCCAGAACCCACCGGTCCATAAACAACACAGCAGGGGTGTGGTTCTGCCTACCATAAGCGGCACGGCGTCCTTGGTTTGTATGGATCACTGAACAGATGATTTTTGATTTCACATCGCAGTGGTATAAACAATCCTTCTCTTCTATTGGCATAGTCATTCCGGCTGGTCCAAACTAAATAGAATGTGCACTGGTTTGGAGTTTTGTACTTATAGACCTTAGTAGCAGTGTATCTTGGCCATGTTGACACTCAAACCCAGAACATCTGACACGACGTCAGCTTGTTACCATGACTTCACCAGCGACCGGTGCACCCACCTCAGGTCTTCACACCTGAAGGAATAAACATGCCCTCGTACGCACAGTACGATAGTTAACTCAACGGCTCAAGTGATGACCCGTTAACCTTACTGTTTCCTATGATCGATTAACCCGCCTATTAGAGCTTCCAGGTCAAGTGGCACCGCGAACGCCTGAAACCGGCGGGACCGATGTGAACGCGAATTCCACGTACGTTCAACCACCCACAACTTATAGAAAAATTGAACAGCAAGTTTCAGGCGTCCTTGGCGTCACCTGACTGGGGAGGCCTGAGAGAATCGACACAACCAGTGCAGTTACTCAGCTGTCATTCGCGACGTCGTTAAAACCAGTCACGCCATTCAGGTATGAACACGTTCGACTTGTGAAGTGTGACAAATTCACGTGAGTTCATCTTTTGCTAGTGGAATGGCGGTAACACTTTTTCTTGCAAGTCAGATGTCCGAAATTCCCGTTGCGACCCGGCCAAGTATATACTGACGAATTTTAATAGGGAAAAAACTCCAGTCCAGCGTATCTCTTGTTTATTGCAGGCAGTTCAAAAGAAAATTTGAACACAAATTCTACAAACTCCGCAACTATCTGCAACTGACCATGGGATACTTCAAAATTTGGAGCAAATGCACTGAAGAAGTTCCTTCCTGGCCATAACATACAACGCTGCTTGTTCAGTAAAGTACTCTTTCAAGTACATTTTGGTCCGAAGCCAACCAATTCGGAAATTGTCAGGTTTCGAACATGGTGTGATCCTGAATCAGGCGGTAACAACCTATTCGCAGCAAGTGTAGCACTCGCCAAAGAAATGAACCTAATCCAGAGGATTGCCTAAGGAAAGTTATTGATGCAATGCCAGAATAAAGTTCAGGATAGCCTAACAGAAAAAAGTTAGACCAGACCATGCCTGAGCTCAGACTGCTAAGTAAATGAAGTTGCACCGAATGTATATCTGAACTCCTAAGTTTAGGTATAGAGAAATTTTTAGAAAGTTCATTTTGGCATTCTATTCACTATCGTCATCAGGTGCCGTGATTTCCCTCAGAGCGCTGGAATTGATGATAAGACCACCAGTAAATATATCAACCTAAGTGTCACATTCACTAGCAGTGTCCATAGCTTTTTTCAAAGTCCATCGAATTCTGGTGAAATAAGGAAACCAGCCCGTATTAGGTTGTATCATCAATAGGTTTCTTATTGTTTGTCTTCCGACAATAACGCCTTTCCAAATTGTGGTTTTCTGGGATCTGAATTTCAAATTCATAATTTATATTTAGAATTTGAAAATCCCAATTCGATTTTTAGAAAATTAAGTTTGGCTTCTGTAGAGTGTTTCATAAAACAGTCTTGAGTTCTGTGGACTTGTTGACTCCTTCAAAAGCAACCACCTTGGTTTCAGTCTCTGTAACTTAATAATATCGATGCTTGCGGTATCATGATGTCATGTCTTGGTTTCAGTCTCTGTAACTTAATAATAGCGATGCTTGTGGTATCATGACGTCATGCGTGCTTTCCTATCATACATCTGCCCCAATATCCTTCCAGAAAGTATTTTATAACCTTTTGCTGACCTTACTTCAGTGCCGACCAATACAGAGTGAAATCATTAGAAGAGCCCTGCTGGCTAACTGCAGGGCAGTCGTAGCCATGTAACAATGGGAATAAGAAGAAAAAAGTGCAGGGTCCTGATTTCTATAACAAACATAAGGGGTGACTACACCTCTAATAAGCTCACTTATAAAATCATTGCTAGTAGTTATGACAGGACTCACTGGATCTCCCGCCTGCCTGTGTTTGTACAAAGGCTGGATACAAAGCCACGAGCCTTCGCTGCCATCCTCTTCAAGTTGCACGCGTAGAGCAGATCTCTCCAAAAAAGCCGGGTACTTTTTTTTAAACGTAACCATCCTATTTGACTCAAGGTGTAGCAACTACAACGCGATTATGAAAGTTGGTTGTAGATAGAATAGACGATAAACATATCGAACGTATCTGCTTTCGGGCTATATGCAAACCACTTATGGACATAAGCAAAAATTAGAACTCGCAGCTCACGTATCATCCTAAAAACTTTTTTCAGCTAATGTACTGGACAACTTGTGGCATAAGAACAGAACCAGCAAAACTTAGAACTATCAGAAAATTATTACCATGGAGTTTGATCATGAATCATTCTGGAAAAAGGTTCGCCAGAGGATATGCAAGTTTTACAAGTTTTATCAGGAGGATTCTGTTGGCCTAATTTCTTTGTGCTAACCTCTAGTGTTAAATAAAGCGCATTGTTCAGAAACTGATATCATGTATCCTAAGGAATATTGAGAATTACAAAATCACTCACGATTGAATTGCAAACAGATAATGTCACCTTAGCACTCTTCTTCTCAGGGTGGCAACTAGCATGAGAGCAATATGCAGGCCTCAGAGAAAGACTTAGGTTTTCAAACACTCTTGAATTATCCATCTAGATTTGTGTCACAGGCCAAACACTCATTTTTCTGTTTATTTACATGACAGATTGTGGTATCGCCAAAGGTGGCATAGTCGCTTTGCTGGTACTAGCGAGAAAAAGCCCAAAGGTGCGAGGCTAAAACATGGTCATATTTTTGCTTTGCTTAAGCACTAGAAAACAACCTCATTATGTACGCCATCTATGACCAAGCATAAACTTTCGTCCTTCGGTGTACCAGAAAACCACACACCACAGGTTATCCTATGTTTTTCGGGGCGACAAGGGCTTCCAATTTATATGTCTGCCACTTAGGTAAACTTACTCCAAGGTATTGAGCACATAACAAAATCCAAGGTTGTTTACTTGTCAAACAAACATTTGGACAATATGATTATGTTTTGAGCAAACCCATTAACTGCCTGTATGCAACAGGCCCTCACCAACAAGTTTACAAGAGCCCTTTTGTGGTTCTCTCAAATTACGAGAATGCGTAGAGAGTACTACAATCCAAGAATAAAGAAAGACATCAAACTTTCAGGAAATCAGAAATAGGGTTTGATGATCCATAAAATGTATATTGCTTTTTTTAATAATCGGTGTCTCGAAACCCTTAGGGAGGTCAAATAGACACAAAGAACATCCGTCGAAGGATTAAAGAAATGGTTTGTTCTGCACTAACACAAGCAACACAGGCATTGTGACGGAGTTCAAAAGAACAATTAGCCTGATTGTTTGGTACAGTGCAACTAAAGTTAACAGCAGTAAAACGTGCATTCCTTTTCCCAAGACATATTCACGAGCGTTGAAGAGGTTTCTTTCGGTTTTCGTAAGATGCTTGGCCTGAATTATTTCTCACCGCAAAGAGTCATATGGGCTCCATGGCGTTTGGGAACTATGCCAATGGCAACTCACTCACCAAAGCGACAGTCAGTTTCAGCAAGTGGATTCGTAAACGAGAGGAAAGCGTTTTCGGTGGCTTGTAAAGACTGTTTCTACAGTCCATCATCCGTGCCCCTCAGAGAGTTTTCTTTTGAGAGAGGAAGGGCTCATTGCATTTTCGATTGTCATTGGCATTTCGTATTGTAAATGAAAGATTATTATTTCATATATTTTACCGTATAATTTGCGATATCTCTTCGCCAACTTCGAGATTTTTCGGTTGTTATGAAAGCAAATATTCCGTACTATTCTCGTGGTGGTGGATGAGACTCAGCATAGAACTTAGCAAAAGAGCTACGAAACATTTAGAAAAGGGCCGAATCCGTCCAATATATCATTCAAACACACAATGCTCACTGCACATCCCATCTCAAAAGCCTTTTATTATTATGAGGCAATATGAGAATAATTTGTCTGAGAAGATGATACAAGGTTATTTAAAATTATTTAGTACTTGATGCCTTGTTAGAATTAAATGTAGACGAAGTTGTATTTTTGGACGTCCCTTCATTTTTATGGGGACGTGTATCATCTAACAAATTTCCTCCCATTGCTGAAGCCTCCAGTTTTGCTTCTTACTGTAACCGAAGATGTTGACAGTAAACAGCCAGTAAGCTGCAAAACGGTAAAATCCGTATGTTTGCTTGCTAAACTTATGGAAACAGTTGATCGAAACATCAATTCTACAGTTAATGCTCTAACACCAAACCCCAGCACAAAAAGTTAATTGTTGTGATAAACTACAAATCAAGTTGCAGGAATTCAGGTGCCCTTCAAATTTTCGTTCAAGGCTTTATTCGGTCCCAACTGCAGCTTAGCAGTTTTGGAAAAACTTGCGTCATCAGGTTTCTTCCAGGTTTTTGAGTGATCTTTCCTCAAAATGGTTTAACAGACCCAAATCAAGTTTCTCCCTTTTTAATTTTTTTAAGGGCTTTTAAAATAACGTGTCATTATTTGGGTCGGCAGACCATCATAATGAACACTATTATTGCCACCTCGGATGGCGTTGGCTTATCGTGACAGATTTTGTACAAATTGCATAACTGTGCGAACTTCCATCAGTAGTCCTTTGTACGTATAAATTGCCAACTCGCATCTCCATAAACGTTAATCTTCTACTACTGTATCAGCATCACTCACTTGAGTAGATCCAAAAAGGAAGTTTTATTTATCCAAGGGCACAACACTGATATGAGGTAAGATATGCTTGTCCATGCCGACAACCAAGCGACACTTAAGCCTTTCGTCTTCTTTAGTTCCGTCCTCTGAACTTGATACAATGTCAAGGCCTCTTGCTTGGAGGGAAGCAGTGTCATTGTTCCCCCACAATTCATCTAACGGGTGTGCAGGTGGTTTAGAGACGTCCACAAGAATCCGTTTCTGTAATTTGTGTAAGACCTTTTCGGTCCGCGATTTACATGACGGATTTTACTGCTGGTTGCGTGCTCAATGGTTAAAAATAAGTACGCGCTCGACTTATTTTAACAGCCGGTAGCCACCAGTTGCGTGGATTAGCTTATTGACCACACTAGCAACAGGTTTAGGTTTACGATAAACACGATAAAGTAACTTAAAGCTTTGCGGAAGAAATGTATTCACCATGACCTCTTTGGTGGAGGTGTGCTCTAATGAAACTACGACCTCTTATTCGAAGTCTTACTGGCTAAATATTTCTGGGTTATAATGTGGAAAACCTAAACCAAAACGCCTAATTTCAGATTGCCACTGCGTCATTTTAGCGTCACCTTGGTTGAAATCATGTGATTCAGCTTGTGTGCTTGGAAAACCCACGGGATGTAGCCGATTCTAGTAAGCACGCTACCTTTCCGAACTGGGAGAATTTTATGCCTTGTTGCACCCGTCCTCTGTTGGGGGTAATTAACAGACGTTGGACCTACTTCAGCGAAAGCAGAGCCCGCACAACAAACGGGTCACCGAAGCAACTGTCAAAGGCTAACAAAACCCTCTAACTAAAAAAATCAACTCTGGTGCTAAAATGGGCTGTGTTGACAAACGAATGGAAATGCGTGCAGACGCTGCCGTCGGAAAATGCCAAAAGAATCTTCAGACAACAAAAGTCAGTTCAATTTACAAGCACATCAACCGGTCAAGGGAAGCCAAGGAAAGCACATCCCATTTCACAGAGAGGATGGTTCATGTGAATACTCAAATGACGTTTTGGACACATCATTAAATCAACTCGGATAGGTTTTTACCTCAGTGTTCCAAAACCGTGTGGTGCCTCCACTTCAAGAACTACTTGTTTAAGTCAAACTTGGTAATGCGGTGGCATCGGAACGAAATGCCATTGCAACTGTCAACAAAATAGAACGCACTAACTCTGTCTTAGAGACTGTTTCGTCCTGGTACTGCTTCAGAAACTTGTCTGGCTTACTATTCCTAATTAACCAGAACAGTTGCTCACCCCACAGATATTCAAGAAAATGTACAGTTCAGCTTCGATAAATATCCATTACTAAAGTTACTAACATGACGCACAGCTTAATGGAATCCATCGCAAAGGATCAGGTGAAAACAAGTTCAAGACAATAGGATATCCAGATGGGAACAACAGACACAGACACAGACACAGAGAATACTCCTCAGTACACATTGCGCTCGCCAGAAGTTCCTAAACCAATAGCTTGACACCAAGAAAATACAGGTACCCCTTTCTTCTTCCAAAATATCGGCCAAAAAACACAAGTTAAACAAGAAAAGTGGTTATTTATCTATGACAGGTGGTAATAGCGCAGGCAAAAGTACGCTACCTAAACCAGTAGAGCAATGGCTGTCAGGGCGAGTGGGACGACTTTTGACCTGAGGTTTATCAGTTGTGCAGCACAAGAATTCATCTCTGTACCCGCCACTGATGTTCATTCTCGTGCGCAACCTATCTGTACATACGTTTAATGTGTACAACTTCAAGTTTTGTAACGTCATACTCACAACCTGTGGTTACGACATATTTGAGAGGGGTATTTGAGTAACTAACCAGTGGTTTCCCAATGACCTCAAATTTCATGGTGGAAAATGTCTATTTATTCATCCATAATGCCAAATTCATCGACATTTCGACTAACTGTCAAGCATTTTCAAGCCACAGTTGTGCAAATTAACCAGAAAATTACACTCACTGTCACCAACAGGAAAAGCCCGCGCACTATTGACGCCGTTTACATGCACAGAGGGCGCCTCTAGTGCACTGCAAGGCGGAAGGAGCTGATTACTTTCTGCCCACTTTTTTCCGTTTGTATCAGGTTTTGTGTAGGGTAATCATTCAATCTTGTAGTTTACGGTTCGAGTGCTATGTGAAAGCCTTAACGCAGACAAAATAGAAACAAATCGACAACCCGCCCGAAAACAAGCAGCCTGCATACCTAAAAGCACAGCACATCCCACAGGAGTTAACCCCGTGTTTGTGTGACGGATTCTCTTCACACATAACCACCTCTGCCGCTCAATTCCAGCCAACATATCGAACAGCAGCATAACGCGTCACATTGTAGCCTAGACTGCAAACAGAACGATTATATCTCCCAGTGTTTTCCGCGTCCTGAACTCACTTAATCTGGTAGTCGCTCTTTATCGTTCCTTTGACAAGTATTGAATAATGATCCAGCCCTACAATATGAAAGTTAATGTCTCTGGCTACCGTGAAAGAACACTGACAGTTTTCACCCGACCTGCAATCTGGCACCCTCTGTAGGACTTAGAACTCCAACGCTTGTCCGAATTCCTAAAATTTTGTGAAACCTACGGATCCTAGGTTTTACCCGCACTTGGTGCACTGGATATCACTTTGAGCCTTCTGCTAGAACTAACCATTTACCGACCAACAGTCAATCGACCTTCAAGCACATTTCTCATTTGTCTGTTTATGTAAACAGTATTAATCTTACAAGAACTCGGTGGATAATCAATAATGAAGAGAGAATGAAGAGAGAATAATTTTACATCACCCAATCTGAAATGACATTTAAGAATCTTTGTGAGCTACTATAAATCGTATACAAACGCGTCTTTTGAGAGAAAACTTGGTAAAATTTCCTCACCTGTATAATACTTCCGTACTGGACGATGCTACCAACGGCTTTCAAGTTTTCCAAGCTGTTCAGCCGTCGCTCGTCTTCCGCAGCTTTCTGCATATTAGGGAATTTACGGTAACATTACTTTCAGCTTAGCCAATAGGACTGTGTCATAGACTGATCCGCCAGGTTTCGTTCGAGATTTCTTAAAGTTTACAGAAGCAACATAATGCTGCATCGAACAAACAAGAAATCGACACTCTTTACC
The DNA here is from genome assembly GCA_003604175.2 of Clonorchis sinensis. Classification (NCBI taxonomy): domain Eukaryota; kingdom Metazoa; phylum Platyhelminthes; class Trematoda; order Opisthorchiida; family Opisthorchiidae; genus Clonorchis; species Clonorchis sinensis. Next base: position 131,751,662 of record CM030369.1, on the reverse strand, counting down.
ATGAATGAGACCAATTTAAATTACTTCTGGAGGTGAAAGTTCGGACTGACATTTCATTTGCTTGCGTTATCAAACCAAGATGCTTTTTAATTTGTCTGCATGCGGTGAAAACTGAAAATACACAACAAACTCAGGGGCACATAGTGCGCCTTTGACGCCGTCTTCATCCAAAATCAGTGTTATTTGGTCGCCAATGTGAAGTAAGCATTTTTCTGTCGAAGCTGACATCGCCTCCGCGATAACACACAAAAAATATTTGTAGGTGGGCCAATTTTGTGCCGTGACATGCACTTATCTGCTAGAAGCTGATCTAAACAAATGAACACCGCCAACCCATAATGAGCTCACTAACCATTCGAAAATTCAAGGACTCAGACGAATGGAATATGGTTTTTGATTTTACAGTCAGCTCTTTGAACACACGAAGGTTTCCATTTTACTGATTTGTGAGCCCTACACTCTTTCCGAACTTCGGAGTTTCATAAATTTCACAAGTTTCTTGCGGGTCCGTAAAGCAGTAGGTCTCTAACTCACGTGCATGATGAAGGTTCTGGGGCTGGGGACTCATTGGAGGCACCGCTAGCGGACACCGCTTTCCCTTCACTGGGCATAGTATGTAGCCTCTACTCTGGTGTTATTTCCCGGAAGGATGTCAGTTCGGTTGGCATACCCGGCCCAAGCTTACCTCTGTTGTTCAGTGTGTCGTTGGAATAGTATCACAGTTACGATACTGAAATCTTGATTGTTTGTTGGTACCGGCCGAAGGAACACGATTTTCTGGAGAGTAATGCCTGTGGAGGCTCTAAATGCTGCCCTATAATGTGTGGAGGGTAACCGCGTTACTCACAAAAGCTAGTTAGCGAAGCTGTAAAGTAGGTTTTGTTCGAGTTCAAATACTTGCCGGACCCCTCTATGTAGCAGATTAGGTCGATAAAAATCTGTCTTTATTTACCACGGACGATCTGTCCCTAAGATGCCTGCGATCCGTTGACTCTACAAGGATTAGAATGAAGGCATGAGCTGTCACACTTTGCGTATTGTTCACGCAAGGCAACCATGTTAGAAAGTGCGGAATTTGACTGCAAAGGTGGACATGGCTGAGAAAGTATGTGTTGTCTCGGCAAATATACACACCTCGATTTTCGTAACTGTTGAAGACGTGAAGTTCGTGTGGCGATTTTATGACATGCTGTTCCTCCCCTGATATAAGAGGGTAGAAGGTGTAGGTAAGTTAAAGTATGTTTGATTATCGAGAAATACACTCATTTGCAAGTCAATTTGGTTTTTACGAGAGACTCACCTGGAACCCAGCTGAATCTCTCGTTTGTGATGTTTTCAGGTAAATGAATGTGCTGCACCAGGCCGCCTCATGTTCCAGTTGCTACGATATTCCAGATATGGTGATACATGTATATTCGTAATGCACTACTCATAAGGTTGCTGTTTGATTATGGTTTGAATAAGACGTGTATCAAATTGACTAAAACATCGCTAAATTGCCGTCCAGCCATGCAGACCAAACTTGCCAGGGCTGTAGACGCAGACTATGCTTTCCTTAATGTTTGGTTTTCAGCGCTGATTAGTGAAGTCAGATGTTGACAGCAGCACCATAGATGAGCATGCTCTGTCTTTGATACCCAATGGGACATGTAGTTCAATATTTCAGAGGCCCCACGCGGATACTAATCTTGAAGCTGATTACAGCAAAAATTTGAGCAGGTGTGTTACACTACGCTAGGCTGTTCACCGATTTATTTGGGGTGCCCTGAGGCCTGTGATTCCAGTCATGATTAGAAGTCTCATTTATCCTCCTTCACTACCAATGTCGCCCTATCGCTAATCACCGTTCAGGCCCGGTGCGAAAGTTTTCACACCGGTGGATGAACTTTACACCAAGACCTTACTTTCGTGGACAAAACATTACCAGCACAAGCTCATACACAGCTCTTACGATTCTTCGTTTTGGCTTTGAAAACCTCGGTCTCAATATGTCAGCCTTTCCATTTTTGCCGCATTCTTAGGATACCAAAATTTCGTCGTCGAAGTTTACAATTTTCCTCTTTGGCTTTTGGTTTTCTGAAAAAGAATAATGCACCGTGCGAGAAGGGATATACGTGAAGTTACTGACGACTTTGTCACTGGGGTACAACGAAAGAAAGACATGTGAGGGACAGTTTTGCGTCGTCTGCGAGCATACATTCTGGATCAGAGCAACGGTCCTTGCATCACCCATTCATACTGTCCGGTGCACTGAACCCGAATTAAAAACGTCACAGGCTTCAGAGTATCCGGCGCCGGAGTTGTGGTATTCCAGGAGGTTTTCATGCAGTATATCGTGAAGCTTCAGATCCCCTATTATTAAACAACCAGCATCGCAGGTCCGTGCAGGCATCTTGCTGCCTCCTGTCTAGTGAATATTAGACACAAACAACATTCGTTTTGCTCTAGATAGGAATGTCCTTAGGAGTGCTAAGTAAAAATCTGCTTTACCATCTTTTCTGTTTTGTGCACTGGCACAACAGGAGTGCATAGTCGGGAGCTTGCTGTATGAGAAGAGGATGAATCAACGTTTGTGTTAAGGAAGTTTTTCCACCTTGTTGGGGGGTTGTATTATTTTTGTGCGCTGCTGAGGATTCTATACAGATTGAATTTCGTGAGCTAAACGTTCTGGGTGTCAGTTCATACCAATCCACTACGGAAATAAGGCGATAGGGAACACTTTGCGCCGTATTTTTGGCCCTAAAGTGATTTTTTCGAAACTGACCCGGAAACCTCTGCTTGCGCGTGGCCGGGGACTTGGCCGTTGACAGTACGAAAACGAGGAATAAATGTGCTGTTCCAAAGAGCCGAAGTGCGCTTGTCGCCATATTTGTGGTCACCAACGTGCCGCCGAATTTTCCCCTTGGAGTTCACCATCACCAACACTTTTCATGCAGCATCGAATCCGGATAAGCGCCGGGCGCCTGCGAACCTTATAATCTTCACAAGTGTCTAATTAATCAGCCACTACTGGTGGGTGAAGTGATTCAGACGCCAGCTGTTTATAAGCGCACTTCTTTTCCAGCGTGTCATGGTCCTTATTCCCGGCTTCTGGAATAGCCTGGTAGGGTCTGCTCCCTCCAAGCTAGGCGGAACTTTAAGATTGAATGCCGCTGGGTTGCGGACGTATTGCGTAGAAAATTTATCACCGGGTTCAGTCAGATCTTGGTGACAGCACGGGACCCCGTTGCCGAATGCTCAGCAAAGAGAAGTGGATAACCTTGCCTGAAAATTAGGAGCTTGTTGTTGACTTTGATATTTTTGGCTTATTTTAGGCCGAAGGCTCACAACTCCAACTCCAGACAGCTGCTCAAAATACTCCATTTGTAAGTTTAAATATTCGTGAGTTTAATTCAGGCGTACTCGGACACTCCGTATCACTGCAGGTCCTCTTTTGTGGAACGTGACAGATGGAGCCAACATAGCAGTCTCTCTAGTGAAAACATCAGCCGGGGCCGGTAAATCTGCGGAGTTGCTGAGTCAGCAAGTTGCTTAGATGGGTTTCCTTCTTTTAATCAGTTCATATAGGTGTCCTATTATGGGTTAAAGCGCCCCACCATGCATGCTTTCTTAGTGATACTAATAATAATGTTTATTCCCAACTTGTGGGAGGCATGCCGTCAGGCATGATTATAAAGTTACAGTCAGAATAAAGGCATGACTGGCGATGACTGTAGGTACAGAGGGTTTTGGGGAAAAAGACGGCGTCATAGGCGGTAGACTTTGCCCGATATAGACGCGGTCACCAGTAAGCCGACACGATCAGGGATGCTCATTTTTTGGAGAGAACATCAAGCCAGATCAGATCGTTAGGATTTGAAGATGGCAGGCAAAAACAAAACGAGGGGGGGCAAAACAAAAGACTCCCCAACAAGAGCAGTATGAACTGCGGAAAATGAGAAACCAGAACATCAGATGTGGTGAAGCAGCAGAGTTGGCGCCATCCAGCCGGTCAAATTGACCTAAAGGCTGAAACAACCGCTGAGGCCTCGTGGCCTTGGACTGTTGGGCTCATGACCAGGGTCACAAGAAGTGTATGTAGGGGTGAGGAAGTGGAGGGACTAGCAAAGCGGACAAATGATAACAAGAATCTCAGAAACATGGTATACAGTGAAACTGTAGAGACTCACTGGTGTCGCTGTTGTGGAGTTGGGCATAATAGTTCCTCGGAAGAGAGAGATGGTGGCAGCACTCGAGCCAGAAAGCGAACTGTATGGAAAATTGTTGATTCTTTGTGTGAAACACAGACTGGAAGTCCACCGAAATGGCTACATTCGAACGACAAGTTTAGCAGTTTGGAATAAACATAACATGGAGGGAGCTGGGGCCAGGTAAGGAGTTTATTCGTATTTGTAGTTAATGGAACGAGTGAGCGAGAGGATACGGTCGAGAGTTGGAATGGAACAGTTGCGGGTGTGCTAGCAAACTGGGTATGGCAGCGCCGTGTCACTATTGGCCTGACATACTTCGGTTTTTGGATGACCCTGTAACGGACGTCACATTTAAGGTCATTGGGCTAGGATGTGCAATTCTCTGAGCGTGGATAACAGCCAATCAGGTGGTCGATACTCGATATTCCCGGAGTTCAAAGCTTGGGAAGACGAGGGAACGGGATGAGATTAACAAGGCTTGGGGAGTTTGGGGAGACATCAGATGGGATAATGTGCATTAATATGTGTATATATATGGAGAGAGAGAGAGAGAAAGACTTGACGTCTACCGCTATTGGAGTGGGAACAGCATGAGATAGGATAGGGATGGATTTGTACCTAGTAGACTAGGGACCAAGCAAGGGTTGAGTTAGCTAACATATGATATTAAAGTACAAGAGACCTGATGCAAGCCGTTATAAGCTCGCAGAGGTAGTGGGTTAGGAAAATAAACGTATAAGGACTGACGGGTTGAACTTCTGAGGTGACGGACCGCTTTATTTGATATTTATTGCTTGGGTTGGGCAGAACCATAACTTAGGCAGGAAAGTAAGTGTAAGAGAAATAGTCACCAGTCCCCGAAGCACTGCTATCAGCTTCAAGTTAACAGGTGGTGTATGGCGAATAAATAGTCGGTGGACCCTAGTCTTGCATGCTGGTAGCGGAGAACTTGGAACCTCTGTATACACATTTTTCTCATTTCATATTCTCACCCTGGGAGCAGTAAGTGGGTGCATGTGTTTTGTTTGGTTAACTAAGTGCCTTTTGGTGCGGTACAACCCCAGTTATGACGGAAGCAGCTACAGCTCCATACGTCAATGTAAGCCACGGGCATCACAGGGTCTTCAGGCTATCCCATCCGTTTTTTTTTACGAATTTCTTTTATTTTTTATCAAACGGACGAAAGCCCAGTTTTTTTCATCGCCTGTACTTTATAGCTTTGCCAGTCAAATGGCACAACCGGGACGAGTCCAGCCCAGCAGCAACAAACAGAAAAAAACAGTGGTTTTATTGATTTCCTGAATTAAAAGCCATGATAAGAAACAACGGCAATGGGCGAAGCACCCGTGCTACCGGAAGGGCGGTGGGTATACGAACGCACTATGGTGCAACGCAACAGGGCGATTCTCCCTGCAGGACGTGCCGACCACCATACGAAGCCTTTATTTCTCGTGCATGCTGCCAGATCTGCAAGTCGGCATGCCACCAAGCAGCCATAATTGCGGCTTGTGCATTATTAAAGAACTCCTGTTACCGGATATTTTATCCGGTCGGGGGGAAGCCAGGCCAGCTAAACAGCGCAGTCATTTCGAAAAAGCAAACGGCAAACAGCTGCTGGGAAAGGCAAGTCGCGGAGGCAAGTGATCTTTTGACCCGGGTGAAGTAGCCTCTACTTGCGTCATATTAGATGCTGTGAGTCTGTAAGATATTGTCAGGGCAATCAGAGACTATGAGTGAATTATTACACCCGATTTGAGGGAAATTTTGAAACAATTTTTAACGGCACGGCGTTTTTTCTGCGACGGCGTTTTGTAAACGGATCCGGCACCCCACAAACCGTCGAGCGGTTTAATCAGAGGTGGTCACTACCGGTGCGCTGAACATGGGAGTCAGCATGGTAAACAACGTTGAACCAAGCAGTAGGACCTGCTGTTATTCCGCGAAGAGCAACCGAACGTTTAATACACTGAAATCAAAAACCATCAGAATTGGATCCGAAGAGGGCAACTAAACTTCGGGCTAGAGACTTCCCTTGGGAAAATCAAGTACGACTTTTGATGGACCGTCGATTTCGGTTTGGTTTTACTCATGTGAAAGATTTGTACGGACATCTTCCTCTTATGATCTGTATTTATGTTACCCTCCTGTGGTTTGAATTGAAGGCCCGTTACGAGGCGCTACCCCTTTGTTTTGGTTTTTGCTCTCCATTGTCCGGACGTACTGAAATAGATACATTGTATCAACTTACACATCCGTATGCTACTTCGAGAAAACTTAGTGATTGGATGTGACGCATCTGTTTTCAGGTTATTACGTGCCAAAATTCTTTGCACGGTACCTCAGAAAAACCGAAGTTCTCGTCGGAGAACAATTGTGAACTTTCAGGGGCTAGACTCTTGGATACCCTAAAGAAAACCTTACGAAGTGCCCTTCATCGCATAATCCCCCCTAGAGACAAAATATTCTAAACTTCTATCGATCCATCGTGCAATACCGATACGATTTCAGACCATAACAACCTCAGCTTTATCTCTAATCACGGCGCGTCCCTTGCTTTATCATTCCGCTGCTAATTTTTGTACAGCCCTTTATGGATCCTGGCCTTAGATGACATGGGGCAACCAAAAGTCGGGACCAAGATTGTGGGTCTCTACAACAAATCAGTTGCAGTTCTTCCCTAACGTACAAGTGGTATGTGACCGCATGATAACTTCCCATACACCCCGTCACTCAATAGGAGGGCTACTTATGATAGCGGTGTTAGCTGCTAGCGTCCGCTGGCTTGTTTGCCGCGCAACACAGGTTGCTTGGAGATGGCAATGACGGCGTGACAGGTTACTTATAATCACGACTTCGGTTTCCCTCCAGATTTTTGCTTCCTACGTTCCTGACTTATTATCTTCAAAGTTCTACACCTTGGCAGCCCACTGCAACTTCTTTCACTCAACACCCTTCTCCACAACAGAGCCTTCCCGATGGGAATCTGCATTAGTGTTGACAGTTGGCGCTAGTCGATGACCAGCCCGGAACTTGTTGGTCCCTACCAAGCATTTCTACGGTAGATTACTTAGCCCCGTACAGCTAACGCCAGGGAGTATCCTTTTTGCGCAAATCATAACCCCTCTCTGCCTTTGCGTCTGTTGGTCAGATGAAGCAGAGCGGAGACCAAAAGGTACTACTTTTACTTTCCTCTACTGTCTTCTTGCGTCATCCATTTGTACTGGTTTGCTCCGTGCGTTACTAGAAGTATTTTGACAATATAAACCTGTTCAGACTCCTGAGTCTTCAGGTACAACTTATGCTTTGTATTAGGCTTATTCAACAATCTTTTATCGACTCCACAGCCATAATGAATTAGGTTTTCACGTCAGTAAAGCCTCTGCTATCAAATACCGTCTGCCCGCACCACGCTATGCTGACGGTCTTCCATTATTTTCCCTTCTCATGTCATCACCTTGAGCAGTAGTTTCTACAAAGGTTTTGTTAAATAGCATTTTATTCATCCGAATCCCTCAGTTATCAAATATTGTTTGTGCTTCGCAAACCCTTCTGTTTGCATTATTGCATACCCACGCATACTCAAACGGGCCACTCGCCAAGGAATGCTCCATTGACCAATGCGCCAGTACAATGATGGCACGGCACCGTCATACATAGCCTGATGGCCCCCTTGCACCAACTTTCTTGATTACTTCGACTACTCTCCTCATATCCTTGGTCCTTTACTTACAAAAAAGAACAAACTGTTCGAATACACCAACAGTCACTTGAGCGACTTATCCGTTCTGATTTCTGGACCGTTTTTTGTCAATGATCTACCCCACAATGATCACAGACAAGCCTTTGAGCCCCTTGATAATGATCGTGGTCGTAGCTACGGTCAATGTTGATAAAAAGGTAAACCATCTCTCGTGGACTTCTGGTTTCTTTACTGAACCGGCTGAATGAGCAAACTTTTCATGGTCCGCCCTTTCGAACTATTGCCACAATCAAAATACACCAGTCCCTTTGTTTTCGAATGATATTGAAACATAGCCTATCCAGTATCCACGACGAACCTGTGAGCACATTTCCTGCTGGCCGAATGCCCAGTTCCCGATGAATCTCAAAGTATCGATACCCTATTTGATCATTCTTTTTTTGCTAGACTCTCCACAAAGCAGCGATTCAACTTACCGTTTAAGTGATAAATACATCTAAAACTTTTAGGCATACGGACCACTTTTCCTTCTGATGCTTTTCAAAAGTCAGGAGCTTCAGACCATTGTCAATGGCCTCAACCATACACGATCAGCCTTCCGTTGCTATGGCCTTAGCAACAGTGTTACTTATAAACTATTCTCGGAACCTGACATTGCGCGTAGCTCACCATTGCATCACAATTTTGCTTGAAAACCAACAAACATATTTGGGCGAGGCTACGCTCGATCGTCAAACGTGTTTGTAATTTTGCTTCCCCAGAAGCAACATAATTTGGAATCATGAAGAGAACCGCCCGAAGAAACATATGATACATCTAACCAAGCGCAGCGCCCTATCCACCCAGAAGCATCCTGCATTTGTGCAATTTAAAGTGATCTATGCCATACCAACGTCGGAGTTCTTGTTAACAGGCCAGCGCGGACTGATGTGCCCAAACGTCTCCATCCAAACTATTTCCCTCAGAATGCGTATCCCATTCATTTCGTCCAGAAGTTTGAAATATTCCGCTCTTCGTCCTCCTAACCATAAGAACTTAGTTTTTATTCACACCTTTTTCTAATATCTTTTCCTTGCCCTCGGTGAAGCCACTGATCAGCCTGGAATCAACTATGACACAGTGTGCTATTCTCTGCTATTCTCTATTCTTCACGCAATTAAACGATCTCATATAACTTTCTCCTCCGGGTTATACCAGTCAATAAATTTGGGCTCATAGCTGCCATGAGCGATCTTTAAGTTCATTCTTTAAACAAAGGATTTCTTTGGTTCACACCGCCTCGAAGGATGAAATTAAGGTGCACGCACCTGGGCCTTGACTGCATGCTGGAAACTTTAGCACTAAACCACTTACTAATCTTACTGGCCCATTAATTCGAGTAGGTTCTCATTTCATAAGCCCTACTCACAGATTTCAATAATCTGGTTCTGGCTAGGAAATTCGCTTTTCAACTTCGAGATCATCTCTGCGGATTGTGTCAAAACAGAATAACTTAAAATTCCTGCAGTGCTAGAATGCATCATTTTTTCTTTGAGGTAATACATACTGACTTACACTCCGAGCATATTGACCGACAAACTGGCACGCTTTAGTTGTAATGGCCAGTACCGTTACAGACCAAACGTTAACCGGTTTCACTTCGTTCGATGTCGAGCGCAAAGTTTTTCCATTCCACAACCTCACACGCTGTCTGCGGCTTCCTTGCCCCAGAATCCTAGAGGATAAAAATGCCTCCAAAGCATTTGTTCACAGACGTTTAATTTATGGATGGCATCTTTTTTCTTGGTTCATATTAGTTGAAAATACAGTCTAGTAAAGTAAATAATGAAGTAAAGTAAAGTAATAAAGTAAATAATTTCAACAGCTGTTTTAGTAAACCATTCAGGTTTGCAGGATGAAGTGCTGCTGCGGTAATAGTTGAGATCAAACACCGGTCTTATTCTGACTGACAATATAGTCCATGTATTAGATAAATTTGTTTGCCTGGACGGTTGTTCACGTTTCACTGAGATTGCAGTGAAAAACCTCTCTTTTCAAAGCAAAAAGATCAAGACATTCCGATTAGGCTTTGAAATTTATGGCGCTGGCGTGACGTTAAATATTTTGTCAAGGACAAAAAAAGCATATCCACGGTACGGATTACAGACTTAGCTACTGAATGGTGGAGAATTGCAAAAACCTTGGACTTTGAAAGAGCACTGGCTTAAAATGACGTACTGAGTTTGGCTAGAAGTGTGTAGTAGCAATACCAAGAAGTGCTGGTGGAATTTTAGGGGAAATTACATATTATGGAATAGCTATCAAATCTTCCCAGGTTTCACTGGTTAGCACACGTGGTGAGCATGTTAACCAACCGTTTGCATTGTACATCACGGATTCACGGATTGATACACAGGAGCGAGGCCTTTGCCCAAGTTTCCCGGGTCGGTCCTGTTCTTGTCGTTCAGCAGCTCTCGTTCACCTGAAAGGCACAAGTGAAAAAAGGGTGTAGCACTGCTCTTTAAGTTCTCAGCGCGGGGCAGTATGTTTGCCAGCGCGAGGACTCACGTAAATAAGTGTCTAATAGTGTTTTGAACTGAGTTCTAGAGGGAGCGTGGACAACCGTCTCAGGAAGGTTATTCCACGCAGCAACTACCCGAAATGAGAAAAAAGTTTGCCTAATGAAGGTGTGCGCTCTGAGCTTAAAAATCTTCTTACCGTGTCCCCGCCGTGTGTTTGCTGGGTCAACGGTGAAAAACCTGTTGGCCAAGCCTTGTTCAAACAGGGCGTAAGTAAGAATTAAGTCCCCTCGGAGGCGACGATACTCCAAGGGAAAGAGGTCGAGCACCACGAGACGCGTTTCGTAGTCCATGGACTTGAGACCGGCAACCATTTTCGTAGCAGCTCGCTGGACACGCTCAATGAGGATTACGTCTTTCGTGCGTCCTGAGTAGACAACCGGGTTGGCATATTCAAGGAGCGGTCTGACATAGGCCCCATAGAGTATTTGGAAGTCCGTGCGAGTAATACGAGAGAAGGTACGCCGAATCATCCGTAGAACAGCGAATGCCTTCTGAGCCGATTTCTCAAGGTGCAGTGAGAAGGACAGGTTTGGAGAGAGCCAGATACCCAAATCTTTTTTGGCATCTATCCTCGTGATGTCTTCTGGTCCTTTCTCACCATGCATGACAAAGGAGTTCGCTGAGTCTCCTCCAAATGACATATGGACGCACTTTTCGTCATTCAGAGGAAGGTGCCAGTCCAACGACCACTGCTTTGCGGCGTCTACATCAATTTGGAGGGCACTGGCATTGGAACTCCACGATTTCAAGTCGTCCGCAAAAAGTAGACATGGACTTGAAAGAACATCTGGAAGGTCATTGACGTATATCAGAAACAGCAAAGGTCCCAAAACGGAGCCCTGAGGAACTCCAATGGAGACCGGCGCCGCAGAAGAGTAGGTCGAGCCTACTTTCACTCGGAATGATCTGTCTGATAGGAATGCCTTGATCCAGTGTAGGATTTTCCCTTGAATCCCGTAAGACTCGAGTTTGTGGAGCAGAGGGACGTGTGGGACTCGATCAAATGCTTTTGAAAAGTCGAAAAATATGGCATCCGATATGAGTCCCTCGTCCTTGGCTTGGGTTAAGCTGTCCATAAATACGAGCATGTTCGTCACGCAGGAACGGTTTGGGAGAAATCCGTGTTGAGCTTGAGAAATCAAGTTGTTGGAAGTAAGGTGATCTAGAATGGCTCGCTTCAGAATGCGTTCCATCACCTTGCATGGCACGCTAGTGAGGCTTATAGGCCTGTAGCTGCCAGGCGATAGTCGGTCACCAGTTTTGTAGATTGGCGTGACAATCGCTTCCTTCCAAACAGAGGGAAGGTGGCCTTCGTCAAGCGACTGACGAAACAGCAGATGGAAATGAGTTGCCAGTGTGTACGACGTTTCCTTCAGGATCCTTGGGTGGACTTCGTCGGGCCCCAACGCGCAGAATGGGTTGATCTTGTGCAGGAGTTGACGAATGTCCTCCACCGTGAATACCAAGTCGGTTAGAGGCCGTTCGTAGGTACGCCTTGACAACGTTGGATGTGACGAGGACGCTGGGACTGAATACAGACCTGCATAGTGATCTCTGTAGAACTCAGATACCACTATTGGGTCACTCGTGGGTTCCCCGTTCCTGTCCCTCAGGGAGAACGCGGATGGCTTGTTTCTTCGGCGATGTCGCATGTATTTGAACAGCACATTTCTGTTCTTCCGGGCGAGGTCTAGAATGGTGGCTTGTTTTCGTATGTTCCATTGGCGGATTTCCGGTTTACAGCGGTTCCGCATTCATTCTGCCGAAGCATGCATTAGGTGGAATCAATTGAGAGCTGCACGGGATATGATCAGGTATGAAGGAACTAAAGCACAAATCAGCGAACACAGCAGGGCCGACAACTGCTGCATCCCTGAAGAAGGACCCGTGAGTTACTTCGCCAGCTGGCGGACGACTTAACCACACAGTCAGCAGCGCTTTTGTGCGAAAGATGTTATAGCCAAGACGTGGCTGTTGAGTTTACCATTGCTTGTGGCAATGAAATGAATATGCTGTTGCTTCCAACGCCTGACCATCTCCACCGTTTTCCCCTGTTTTGTTGACTGAAACTCTAGCAGCTGCATGCAACGTATTCGTGACGCACAGTTCACAGGTGGTAGAACGAGATGAAATAAACTTCCCGAAAGCCCACTTTTGCTTGTAAGGAATTTTGCGGACATCTATCAGCTTTAGCCGTGTCTGACAGTAAATGTAACCTTCACGAATTTCATCCGGATAAAAGCTAGCCTTTTTGGCCGGTAGCATTATTTCATATGTACACGGATGTGTACATCAGTTATCGCCACATGTGAAGAAATAGTTAAGAGGTGCGCATTTGTAGTAAAAGGGGCTATGGTGCCTATAATAATGACACGAATGGAACATCTACAGAGTAGCCCACTATCCGACGTACACCCCAATTTTCTCTAAAACCATAGTTTGAACGAAGAAAACGTTGACATAAAGCTTCAGCATTTTGTTATTTATTCAAACAGTGAAATTTCCTTTTGCTGTAGGAGTTTTGTTGCAAGTTGTTTACACGCACTCAAAGTCCACCGTGGGTGTTGGATTTATATTTCTGAAGGGTCCGTTGCTCAGCGTGAATGATCTTTCCACGCACACCCTCAAGTTTTCTAGAACCATAGTTTAAACGGAGGGATATTTAACATAAATTTGTAGAATTTGCTGGCATTTACTCGAACCCTCAAAATCTCTACATCTCTACATTGTTGGAAGTTGTTTCAACGAACTCCACGTCCACTATGGGTGCTTAATTTGTACTTTAATGACCCCCAGTGGCCTCGCATGATTTCGCCGTGAAGACGGGGGAAGTTTTGTGAAAAATCTGGTACTTTCACGTGTTTTTTGTTTTCGGAAACAATCTCAAGACTACGTGAACAATAATTATTTGTCTGCGCAGGCTCAAAATGGGGCAGCCATCCGCGACCTGAATAGGAAAAATTTTCTATGGTTACGACAGGTGTTCTGCAAAACGGAGCCAAGGATTTCGTCAGAGCTAGTAAGTTTTTTGTTTTTATGATGGTCAGCACACGCTATATCGGGTACGTGGCAAGGTTTTATCTTCACCGATATACAGGCGCCTTGATAGTGCTCTTGGACGAATTAGTGGGTTTATGCCCAGAACTAACAGACAGCACTAGCAGAGAGTACCGTGGCCAGTACTTATAAATTCCGGCGCAAATTCAACGGATTGAGACGATCCGTAAAAACGCTCGTCCGGGAAATATCGGGGATATGGTGAACTACGGGTAAACATTAGCTTGAGTATGGAAATTGTGATGCAGTCATCGCGGCGTCGTTCTTGGGTTTGTGGACAGCTCCGTAAATGAACAGCTTAGGTCAGTCATTTCGGGTTTTCATTGTGGTCAGGGTTTGCCACGGAATCGTGACAAATTTAATCCATCATGGGTCAAGGATATTCCTGAGTCCATTGAGGGCGCACGTTGGTTTATTCCTGCGTTTCAGACGAGGCAATAAGATAGTCTTGTCTACATTAGAAACCCAAAATAATAAAGTGTCAAAGAGGTCTGTTAGAAAGCACGAGGCTATAAGTTCCCTGCGGCATGAAGTAGCAGGCAGCCAAAAGTGGTCACGATTCTTAACTACTGTGGTGAAAAAACCCTGCCCGATTTCAAAAACGGTAATCGATAATAAGTTGGAGGTAATAGGTATGCACTCGATACGGACGGCCGTGGGCATATGTGATTATAAAGGGCGTGCATCGGCTAAAATGTGATCAACCAGTTAACTCGGAGCATGTAGATCAGAGAAAGACGTGACATGTCTTGATGTTGCATTTTTGTACGACGAGGTGACCTCAGAATGACGCAGCTACAGCCAAAATAAAACGTGAAAGCTTTGAAAAACGAGTTTCTACTAAGGCGTCATACCGCACGTGTTTGGTGAGTTTCTGTTTGCATTTTTTGCTCCGATATCAATCATTTTTCGGATTTATAAAGGGATCGTCCGGGATATATGCTACAACCAGGGCAACCTCAGGACAGCGATACAGGCTTCCGACAAATGTTGCCTCCATTTTTGTTTCCTCCATTGCGGAAGGCGGTATATGAGGTTCATCATACGGTAGGAACATCTTTGGTGAGTGTGCATGTAATGGAAATGAGAGGTGCCAACTCTGAAGTCCCTCGCACTGTTGTGGGCAGGAGGAGCGGAAAGGCGCAGAGTGTTCTCCAAAAGCTTTCGTCCGTCAGAGGCACTCACCATCTCCATCCCTATTTAATTTCGTGATCAATAAGATAGTAAGACAAACGTCGAAAAGTCTTCTGAAACCCTGTGTTCAGGTAACTTCCGAGAAAAACCTTGTCGATCTGAAATGTGCAAAGGAAATCGTTTCCAGCTCTGAAGAGGAGAAGAAGGGCGGTTGCTTTTGGATGAAGTGACCAGTCTCCTCGTTTTTTCGTTTGCACTCTGGGTCATCAAAGTGTAAGGTCATGCTCCTGAACATGCAGTCGCTGAACACGGCTCGGGTCGCGTTTGCTCATTTGAAACAACCGCGGATTCAAAGCGTTATCCCCATGAAGCTGAGGGAACGTATGTGTCAAGCTATAATACGGGCAGTTTTGCTGTATGGCTTTTGGACATGGCCTGTTTGATCGGCAGAACTAAGACATATTCGGGTATTTGACAGTTAGAGCTTCATGGAAAAGAGCCTCACTGTGGCTCGGAATATCGAGCGGCTTTCAACATTTTATGTGCGTACGGCAGTTGAGCATCGGTGTCAACACTGATGTTGCTGTATTTGATGATGACTTTATGTGTCTGATATGTGGAAGCTATTTAATATATAACCGGATGCTGAAAATCGCAAACGCAAGCACGTCAGCTGATCAGTTTCCCATAAACGAGCTCTTTGCTGGTGAGACTGCTATTACGGTTGAGTATGGGATGGTTATAAGTTAGGATGAGGACTACGGGGCTGTCGATTATAATAAGCTACCCGGTATCGGCATTGGCCAGAAGTGAGGCGAAGTTTGCATTTAGTGCTCCAAATGAACAGATTTGACTCCAAGTACCCGGCCACGCACTGGATCATTGCTACGGCTGCATCCATGGGTTTACGTTTGAGGACGCCTGCAACCCTTGGATCCTAGGGCTCAGGTTTACACCAATTAGGCCTACGACTCGCACCTCCCTTTAGCCTTAACTTCCTGCACCCAATAATAAATATGAGCGCCGAATGCCGCTATCAAATTATCGAAGTACACACGGCTCCTTCGCTATCACCAATGCGACAAATTGAGCAGGTAGAGTTTACCTATGTAACACGGGGTGTATTAGGCGTCTATTAGGTGCCCATACAACATTGTTTAATTGTGTTTTCAGTGGTACTGTGGAAGGTCTATACGACTTGCAATTGATTATACTTTTTCCCTTTCAGAAACCCTGTTAAGTGGAAGCGACTTCCCGGATCTGAGAACTGGATCAACTACACAATACTTTTGTATGATACAACCAATAAATAGAAGCACAATATGCCAATGGTGGTTGTGTATGTTTTAGGTATGGGCTTGGCAGACGGACGGCATATATGGATACGAAGAACCGTCTTTGGCCGTTGGATGAGACTATCATGCATAGGTTAGGCCTCATAACCAGCCGCGTCCACTCGTATGGGCCCCATAGTTACTATAAGGAGCCAAGGAGCTCGAAAGGGTGTACAGTTATGAGTATGCATGGCCGTCGTTAGCCATTGGATTAAGTTACCGGGCATAACCGAAGCCTCATACTCGGCGTCGCACGTAGACACGGGTTTGTCAGTCGCAGTAAACAGTCGATGTGAGCAACAACACAGACAGTTATGAGCATGAGGGGCTGTCCTCGGCCTTTAGATGAGGATATAACGTAGAGCTGAGGTCTCGGATTCATCAGTCTGCATAGATACTGGTCTGGAGATTACTGAGTAGCAAAGATAAGATACAAGCTGCCCAGTTATGAGTATGGCGGGCCGTCGTTGGTCGTTGGCTTAGGCTACCACGCGCAGTGAAGGCATCATAATCAGAGTCGCACATAGGCACGGGCCTAGCAGTTACGATAAGTAGTCGAGGCGAGTATCGACGGATACCGTTGTCATGTTGAGCGACAATAAATGCCTTTAGCTGTCATCACTATCTTTGCCTTTTATTACGTGTTCAACCTATGGAGCGTCATAGCTTTAACAGGATTTGTATCATTGTGTTGGTGAATTATCTGCAGTTATCTCGTGAAGCTGCATTATCCACAAGCTACTTATGCATATCTCGGAAGGGGCCCATCGACAGAGATGGTCCTTGCTTTGCCTTACACAATTAATGGAGATGTTTAACGCTGTTTTACTTAATACAAGGCGAGCCCCATTGGAAAATGCTTTGTGCCAATGTTCGTTGAACAACCTCAGCTCAGCAAACAGACAGCACTGACTGATCTCCCTGGGTGAACTTTGCATTAGATACTTTGTAAATGTTATCTATTTCTTAAAGAACACCGAAGAAAGCTTAAATATGATAAATTGAAATCGTGATTTATCTCTCACAAATCGGTAACAAAATGCGAATCGTTGATGGTCCTCACCCTTGAAATCCCGCTCACTAAAAAAATGCCGTGAGCAACACATCACCGAAAGAAGCAAACAGATTAGACTAACTCCCCGTAAAATTCAAAACTTCAAAAACCCTACAATTTCAGCGAAAGTAATTTGTGTGTTTCTAGTGAGCAGCACCAGCGTGATTTCTCTGTGAAGATGGAGGCAAATTTTTTAGAGTTTAGTTCCCTCACGTGTTTTCTGCTGCGCTGGATTTAGAAATATTTTGCTGGAGTTCGTGAACAATAGTTAGACGTCTTTGCCCGCTTAAACTCAAAATGGAACAGTCACTCGTGACCTATGTAGGGAAACTTTCCTAATTTTACAGCAGGCGTCCTTCTAAAGAGACCGAGGGCTTGTTGCAGCTGGTAAGCTTGATGGGTCTTTTCACGATAATCGCAACTTGCCGATTTTGGTGTATTGCAAGGATATAGCTTTAGTGGTATGCTGACTCCCTGTACAATGGGAGCAGACAGTTTTATACGTTGACCAGTACTTCTGAGTTTGGGCCTTATTTCGCCCGCGTGAGACGGTCTTTTGGGCGCATGTACCATGCTCGGCAGGGGGATAGTGAATGTATTTGAACTACGGGCAAGCCATCAGACTACGTATGGCGGCCGTGGTTCCGCCGCAGCGCAGTGCTTGGGTCCGTGGACAGCCCCGTACACGAACAAGTTGGGTGAGTCAGTTGGGGTTGTCACGACAGTTAGGAGTGGCCAAAAAATCGTGATAAATTAAGACGTACATGGACCGATGGTATTTATGGGTTCATCGAGGGCGCAGGGCGTTTCTTTTCTGCCAGCAGGAGGTAACCACAATAACAGGCAGCTAAGAGTGCCTGCAATTTCTAACTGCCGTAGTGAGGCGACAGTGTCTGATTTCAGAAACGATGGTTGACCTTCTGGTGAAGATAGTAAGGGTTGGCGGTGTGCGGTCGATACAAAACATCCTGGGCATACTTGAATATGAGGGTTGTTCATTGACGAGATTTTGTGCCACTAAATTTGTAGCTAGTTATGTAACCATCCATAAGCTGGGTAAGATAAGCAGACGTGCAAACATACGGTTCCAGAAATTGCGGTCAAGGCGTACTTGTCTTCCTAAACACATCTTATCACCGGGCTGTTAGCTTGCGGGTAGTCTTGCGGGTAGGAGTCTGAAGCATCCGGGGACGAAAGATTGGAGGAGAATGTGATGTGCAAGACCCAGTTGCATGGCTAAGGATGAGGTTGCCTCTGAAGCATCCGGGGACGAAAGATTGGAGAAGAATGTGATGTGCACGACCCAGTTGCATGGTTAAGGATGAGGTTGCTTCGGTATGGCTACTTACATTCAAAGGAAAAACTAACAAGTTTTGCGCAACTAACTGCCTGAGAAGCAACAGACCGCATACATTTAGTGAGCCTCTGTTAACATACCCATGTGACAGTATTTTTACTATGCATCAAAACGGTATGACATCGGAACGATTATCTCTGATATTTGCTTATACTACAACCAGAGAAGCCTCGAGTCAGGGGCACAGACATTCGACAAAAGCTGTTTTGGTTTATCTTTCTGTTTTTGCCGCTGCATAAGATGGGGCATAAGGCAAAGCATAGGGTATGGAAGTCTTTTGGAAATTGTATGTATGAACGTCATTGGCCGTTAGATTAGGCTACCTCGCATAGTTGGGGCGTTCTGCTCATCGGCATGCATAGGCACTGGCCTAGAGTTTACAATAGGCTTTCAAGAAAAGCGGTAAAGTGTACAGTGGTGAGTATGAAGGGCCCTCGTCGACCATTGGATCAGGCTATCCTGCATACTTGAGGCCTTACTCAGTGCCATGCATTGACACGGGCCTAGAAGTTACGATAAGTGGACAGTGTAGGCGACAGCGCGTGCGGTTATGGTGATGAAAGGCAAAGGTTGGCCTTATTTTCCGGCAATATCGTTGGGCTCTTGCCGCATTCCAGCTAAGAACCGTCATTATTTCTAGTAGAAAAAATATTGTTTCACTAGAAATTCACATGCAGCTATCTCAGAAAAACTGTACGTAAAATTCGAAACTTCGAAGCCCCATAACTTCGGCAAATTAATTTCGGTTCACTTCTAGCGCGGGGTGAAAGATTGCTCTCTCCAGTATGGGGCGAACGGTAGAAACAAACTGCAACGGCTTCAGTGGACAAGGGTTGCTGTATATCTCCCCCATATGTTGAGATCGCTGGCCGAACTCCCGTCTCAGAAAACGCCAGATTTCATGGGATGATAAACTCGGAGATAGGCGCATTCGGCAGGTGCTCCTCTGTAAGTGAGTAATCAAGCGTCAGCAACATTTGGTGGTGTTGTCGTTGTAGCGTAATTAGCTGCATTAGTAGAAGGCGACAAACATTAACAGAGTATATCTTTTTTGGAATGGTGATTACAACAGTTAGGCGAACCTTGGTAAAAAAAAATTAAAATGAAAAAAGCGCAATAAGCCACCAAATGACTTATCCTTTGAGGAGAACTGTTGAGAGTTCCTGGGTGAAGTTCCTGACGCGGGACATGTTTTCCCTGCAGCATAGCTGTCACGCGTGTTACGCAGTTGTCCGTGGAGCTTGGTTGGCATCCTGTCCTGTGCTCGCGCGTGTGTATCCTGGGCGAGGCTGTATGCCCATTTATTGTGTGCTGTGTGAAGAGAGGAGTGTCCATCCTTGGTTGCTAGCTGCACGAACATGAATACAACCTGACCTGATGCGGTTGAAGGTCGTAAACTTGACGCAGGTGGTAGCTACGTGAACAAACCAGGTAGGAAATTTTAGTGTGCATGTTGTCGGTTAAGGTTGCAAGCGGGACAGGAATCGTCGCGCGAGTTGGGCGTTTGTGACGCCTGATCTATTGCATGTGGATGTAATTTAAAAACTAAGGGGAGTGTGTTGAAATATTAAGGAAATGATTGCTGCAAACGCTCTCCCCTACCGAGGGAGAAAAATTGGTGTTGTAGTGGTAGGCGTTGTTAACCTGTGACAAACCTGTGGCCAGTGGACGTGTCTGCCTGGGCGAGTAATACCTTGATTATCTGCATGAGTAGCAGGTGAGACAGGTGGAGACGCAGAAGAATGCGATTAACTGTAACACTGATGGAAGTGTTTGCAGTAGGTGTAGGGGTACTCGATTCCATAAGATTAGCGTGTGCCGGTGTGGCCGCCAGGCAATCACTTTAATCTTCCGCTGGCATTTGCATTAATTTTGGGACATTGCAAACAGTATCCTAAATGGTTATGGGCCTTAAATTTAATTTCGGTACTGCCGGTTTTGCCCTTTAATATCTTTAAAGCACATCGCCCTGCCGGCTTCAGTTGTAACCAGCAGAATGCAAATAGCCTCCGTCGTTGACCGTATTGACCACTTTTTGATGTCGCTGCCGCCCAGTAGGGCATAGCTGTTGTTAATCATAGCATCTATGCTGGTCCTTGGCTTACTGTTCCATCCTACTAAGTATGTCAAAAGGCACGGTAGCTATTTCACCGAAACACAGATTCGCCGATTGATACACAGGATCGAGGCTTTCACTCTAGTGTCCAAGGCTAGGTTTGTTCTTGTCGCTTAGCTATAGACAACGTTTAATGAGAACAAAGAATTATCATGACAGCTGTATTCATTACAGAAGGTTCCACAAGGTGAGGGTAACATTTCCGTGATAAAGTGAGATGTGTCGAGATACAAGTGCTTGGTTTTCACTGACCGGCTTTCTGACCAATTAGGGCACAGGTTCTTCTGGCCCGTAGCCGGTCCTCGACGCACTCGTGGCGTTCGATTCTCCTGCGGGCATCTCTTCCACCGGGGTTGATGCCCACCCTTTCGTATGTCTTTGTCTCGCGTCATATGTTGGTCGTATGATGCAGTTTGCCTTCGCTTGTCTGTTGGTGCATTTATGGATACGTTGACTAGAGGACTCTTCTTGTTCAGTCACAATATAAAGTGGTGTCGAATTCAGGATCGAGGAGTTCGTACGTGCTCGCAGAACGGTCTCTAAAATCAACAATGCCAGGGAACGCCCCTGATGCAATCGGCCATCACATTGTTAGCAGCACTACTAACAATTTGGTGGTCAATTGCATCAGGTGCGCACGGCCATGGGAGCCATCGTAGATGTTGTAGATTGGGATTGATGATATCCACCCCAGGCTTCTCCAGTGCAGAGGCCATATAACCGGCAAGTCGTCGTGTGATTCGGTTCGGGATATGGTAGACATAACTTGCTTTCCGTTGCAAATTAGAACCAATTTCCCAAAGGGCATCGGGTGAAGATTCGGTATTTGTCAGCAGATGGAGACTGATTGCACATAGTACGTTATAAGTAAGTGGACGCATATAGCTTGTGACTCCCAGAAGTCACTCTGTTCGCCACTTGCTCTGATCAAGTCAACCGTTCACCGGATGCGCTAACTCGTGCTGACCATATCCTTCATCGGAGATGGGTCTTTCTTCAGGAAAGTTGGGTTTTCTGCGATGTTTGAGCTGCTGCATCGACCAACATAGATTGCTGAAAGTTTTCGTGAATGGTACTATACACATTCAAATCAGACTTGTGTCTCAGCTACATGCGTATTATACAACTAATTGGTAGCTCCTGGGATAATTCGTTAAAGGCTCTTATGCCTCAAAGGAGACACCTTGAGAATACGGTCGATGTGTGAATCGGCGCCCATAGAATTCTGTCCAAATCTCTAATAGATTCTTCCTCATCTCAGGAAAGCCCCTGGAAGCTTCTCATTGATCCGACTGGATAACAATAGATACTACTCCGTCACGCTATTGCATCAAGAAAGTCGTGGATATCTTCCATGTTCCTCTCTACCCATGGTGTAAGATTGCGGACAAAGGCCAGTAATGCGGCGTGTTGCCATTTAACCCAATTCTCTCTAGTCGTTAAAGCTCTAGACGCTGAGCTATGGTTTTCATCACATATTCGTTGCTCTCATTTGCACTTTCAATAGGTCCTTGGGCTTCTTAGAAATTCAGGACTCTGATTCGCAGCTTTAGTTGCTCATTACTTGGTCTCTCCACCTTACACCTCTTCTTTGGTCACAAAATTGCAGCCCTGAGCTCGAGATAGACCAGCTTTGTAGGGACGAAACTACCAGCAGGAAGGTCTATGGTTCAAACCTGAGCTTGATAATAAGATAATCGTTCAACTATAACACCTTTCGGTGCGTAGCCGCCATGCCACCTGGAGGAAGCCCGAGGGCTGGAATACTGCCAGGTTGCGCAAGCCTAGGTATGAGAAGTGGAGTTCGAATCAGGACCTTCCGGACAGTAAATTCGCGCTCTAACCACCGAGCTATCTCCTACCCCAGCGATCGCGCGGGCAGGATGAGCTTGACATTTTGATTACTCCTGTACAGGCTTCAGCATTTTGGTTTATCTCAGTTATCATGCTTCCATCAATTCGCACGGGAGCTATGCACCGGATAGATACTAGTTCTGGGTGACTTGTTTCTTACTTAGTTCTCTCTAATTACATAAATTGTCCATGCCTCCTTCCTTGATCAAAATCAATCAAGTCGTTCAGCTGTAGCACTCTTTCTGTGCCTAGCTGCCATGCGAACAGAAGGAGTCACGAGGGCTGGGATGCTTACAGGTTGTCCAAGCAATGACAGACTCCCTGATAACTAGTATTCTTTAGATTCCTGAACTTCTCGACCTCGACACTTCTCGACACTATGCTTGACTTGGTCCTGTTGCCTGATACATTCAAGTCGACAGGACGGGATGCCCTGTCGGTGTCACAGTCTAGATCGTGTAATAATATAACAAACAAATACGTGATCTGCGTGAATAACTAAATACGTTAACAGTGAATCGCGGAGCACGAAAGAAATGGAACAGCAGTAGAACAGAATAACCAAGCGGTCACACATCTGTTACCACCACCCGTCAACTTATATGAAATGAGCACGCGAAAACTAGTGAGGCAACAAAATGTAGCGCGCAAAAATAGCTACAGTAGCAAAGTGAGCTGAATGGTATAATTGGGCCAGTTGAACTTTTACCTGAGCTACAGTAGCAAAGTGAGCTAAATGGTATACTTGGGCCAGTTGAACTTTTACCTAGAGTGTCCCAACTAAGTGTTCAGTATGTCCCCGTGAAATGGTATTAGTTCACTTTCATCAAGTAACGCCTTATTAACCTTTACTGGTTTTCACTCTAGTCGAATAAGTGGAACAGCTTTACGAAATTATCAGAGATTGACACATCATTGATGCAAGCCCAGATCACAACTGTTTATGGTCATGCTCAGAATAGGCTGACAGTTGTACTCTGAACTGTCTTCGGACTCGGTTTTATTTGTGGCTAACAGGCTGACAGTTACTGGAGGAAGTGGGATGCGATCCAATAATTGCCTAGTAAGCAGCAGTTGGAGAATGCAGCGAATTTAGGATATTCGACCAATAGTCTGTTATTTGTTTGCAGACTTGGTTTCAAGTGGAAGAGTATTGGCGAGCATGTGTAGTTCAGCCAAGCGGGCAGTTACAGGCCTCTCGGTTTAAGTTTCAGAGGAATCAAAGAGGCAGAGTGATTTGCAGGACTAAAGCGTAGTCAGTGTCGGAATGCTCCTCCACGGCCGGCAGTCCTGTACACACCCCTTCATCTGAAGCCGATTGCCATGTGAGCTTTTTGGGTTGGATCTTGTTTGGGGAACGGAGGATGGCATTAAGAAATCGTACTGAACGGAACACCTCACTGTCTGTTCAGAGTTGCGCTGTTTCCAACACCCATTGCAATTCACACGAAGGGGTGACCTTGTACTTAGCATGCAGTCACACGTTCCAGTCCTGCCAAACTAGGCGCTCATCTCATCAGCCAGAAGGAAATAAAAATAATGAAGATCAGCACTGCTACTCTATGGATGAGTCTAGTTACTTGGAAGTACAATTAACCTTTCTCGGCATTTGGGCTTATGTCCGCTGGGTCGTAAGCAGCGGCGATGGACAGACGTCTTGGCATTTCGTTCGACACGGGTCATACAATCTGTCGCCTCCCTGGATGGGAACTCTCTGACTTAACTCACGAATGGTTAGTGACACTGGCAGGCGTAGTTCAATCACTTAGGCATCAGTGCTATCACCACTACTTAGTAGCTACCCGGTTTCCTGAACTAAACTGTCATGCATGGGTATATCACTCATGCTCTCCTATTATCCGGTGACCGAAACTGTAGCAGCTGAGATCAACGTACTCTTGGTGCATGGTTTGTGGCTGGTAAACTGAACTGAACCTGCCAGCACACGTAGTTATAAGTGAAGCTAAGTTGGGGGTGCTTTGAAAGAAATAAGAGTATATCATTCACGTTTTCATGCGCACATCAACTTAAGTTTTCATGGAACGACCTAAAATTGTGAAATAGCCGGAATACTACACAAAGGTTTCTCTGTTGGACAATGCCTTGAGGTTGTCCTGAAATTCTTGCCACATCCATTTTCCACTTTTTGCGCCAGCTTCTCCAGGGTTTATTCTGACGAGTTTTGAGTCTCTTGATTGTGACCATCACTTTCTGACCTAAAGTCTTGAACAAAACACTGGTTGTCCCATACGTTCTGTTGCGAGTTACAACGCAATTTAGTAGTTCATCTAAAAAACCGCGCAGATGTTTACCGTGAGCTTTTTCCTTTACTGTTATCTTTCTGCTTACATTTTTCCAGCTCAATTTGCCCAGTCGATATTCGTTGAATGACAAACCGAATGCAGGGAACCTCCGTCGTTGAAGGTATTGGTCGCCTTCTTGTCAGATGTTTTATTGGTTTAGCCGTTATTTAGTCGGGCATATCTAAACTTCACTACCAATTTTTATGTCTACTCATATTTTTTCATCTATCATCGTACGTTGGGTGGGGCAAGTGAATCCGATCCGATCCCATCGGACGACTTTTGCTTTCTATCTGACCTGAACCGCACAGACAACGAACACACCATCCAAATAATACACTGTTTTTTTTCGATCAGGTCACAAATGGCACAACTCAAAATAAGATTGCATTCATACCGTAAGGTTCTGCACTTGGTAACAATATTTTGAGGCTTTTCGTACGACTTCATACGATTGATAAACGCACGCTGCTACGTATCTTACTTGGCTCCACACGGCCCCATTTCTACGCCTCCTAGTCTGTTCACGTTGGGATGCTTGGCGATTCCCACTTACTTGGTGAACAGTCCGATCGTAGTCCTCACCTCAAAACGTCAACGTTTTCTGGATCTATTTTGTGGTCCATTTCTAGCACGTCTTCCACCGTTAGCAAGTCTCTGACTGGCGCTTTGTATCCATTTGCGTTTCTCGTTGGCTTGTTTGTCCTTCCGTTATGTTCGCCGGTAGAGTGGTGAACATGAGGTTACGCTGTCGATGGTGACGATGCTGATATGCTCACCGATTCTGATGTCAAGTTCACTATTCGACTGTCCTGGGTCGAGATGGCTCAGTGGCCAGAGCGCGAATTTACTGACCAGAAGGTCCGTGGTTTGAACCCGACCTCTACCTCTTGACTTCCCCTGCCTAGGCTTGGGCAACCTGGCAGTATCCCAACCCTCGTGCTTCCTTCGGGTGGCGTGGCAGTTAGGCACCGAAAGGGTGTTACAGCTGAACGATTTGACTATCCCACGTAGACCTTGGTGCACTCGCGTTTGATTTTGTAAAGACAGTTATTAAGTATATCTATCGGGAGGCAACCCTTCTGTTGCAGAGCTCATTGGTCCCCTTGTGGAATGCTATTCTTATTTTAGCCGTCTTTTGGATCTCATAAATGTCTTCAGTTGTTCAGTTGTCTGAAGGACAACATACTCATCTATGGTTACTAAGTCCGAATAGCTTTCGCAGCGGCCAGGTCATTCTGGAGCAGAGACTTCAGCGTTTGCCTGATACAAGTCAGCATATTTCAGCTGAAACAAAATCTTTAAGAGCTTACTCTCGTCTATTTCCGGTTACTCACCACAAAGTCCACAGAAGTGACGGCACTCCAAGGATAATATTGCTAAGATCGACGGCTACGTTAGTTCTAAAAGTTTTCTACTACTGCGCTTTCCAGCAAGCCCGTACACTGGTCCACGCAGTGAAGTAAATTTAGCAGATGGGTCGCCAAACGAAAGCGGACTGCCTGTTAGAGAAGGGTTTTAATCTCACAGTAAGTAGGAGTTTTAGTTGTCTCCCTTAGTGGAAGCGGAGAAAATGTATATGCAGTTGGTCATGGTTGTTAAGTCCCGGCACTCAGGAGCTTCAATTGTCTCACAAGCAGATCGGAGAGTGTTAAATGCCCTAAGACAGATGGGCAATATAGTGATTACAACGGCGGATAAGGATAAGACAATCTCCAGAAGGTCAAACAGCTCTCAGCTGATGAACATTCCCGACTGGCTGACATTAAGTGCATCACGTCTATAATGAATAAGGGTAAAGTTGGTGGGCATTTGAGATCTGTGATAAACCAAGTAGGGCAAGGTAAATCGTGTCGACTGCGTTTTAGGAATACACTCCAACTTCGGCCTTACTGTCTGTCAAAATTGCATAGGTCATGACATGACAACGTGAAATGAAAGCGATTACAGGCGGATTGAATGCTGTTGGATCTTCCCACCTTCCTGGCTGGGGCCCGCCATTTCCTGCTTGCAGGTGGTGAGAAACCCTGCAGACATGGCACACAACAGACCCCAGAGGCGCGCATGCTGTCACTTCCCAGCCAGATTGCCTAGCTGAAGTTCGCCTGTTGTGCGTTCGGCTTATGATGGGTGTGGTCCGCAAAAGACGCTGGGTCATCCCGCTGATAGTGCCCTACTTCGAAGTGAGGCTCACGTGCGTTTATTTTAATGCTGTCCAGATATGTAGGCATCTCACGCTTGATCGTTTTCCTTAATGATACAGGACTTTTCTCTACGAATTACCCCCCTCCCACGGTTCGCTTTTATTTCCTCAAGGCTTTCCTCCCTCATGTTTGTATGGCAGTTAGGCGCCAGTATGCATTGCTCTTGTATTGCTGTCAATGGTGAGGATGATGAAAATTACACAAGGCAGATAAGTTTATGAGATAGATAGTAAACGGACTAGTATCTCCACCGCATGAGCTGGTCAGATCCTTGACAGCTACCCTGAATCCCTTCATCTGCAAACTGAACACCTATATTACGAATTCACACGACTTTGCCAACTGGTTTCTCCGTGGAATCAGATGACATTCTTGTAAGTCTTAACGTCAACTTCCCATATAGGAATATGCCAAAGGGAACTCTGCTATTGGCAGACAATGTACCATTGGAACGGACACAACTTACCGTGGGTGAAATATTTTAAGTATAATTTAAGAAGAGTATTAGTGCCCGTCACAGTACCCAATAGGTAGTGGATCAGGGCTGCTATTCCATATAAATCCCCTCGAAGGGTCCTAAGCATGGTTAACCTAAGGGTAGCGTTCCACAAAGGGTCCACTGAGTTCTGCGAAGAACAAGATCTTATCGCGACGTGACGGCTTTTGTACCTCCATAACCATTGAGCTGCACCGAAGAGTGTACGTGTAACACTAAGAGCCCCTGATACCAGGTTGGTCAATGGTTAGAAGTCTGACCAACACAACCTTCTTTCCTCCAGTTTGGGGGTTGAAACATATGTGGCGACTTGCTTCTTAAAAGTGTAGACTGCTCTGACGGTCTTATACGAACTACCGCTGCCTTGAGGATTTTAAGCCAAGGGCTTTGGCTGAGGACCCTAATTGCAATATCCCAGCCCAAATTCAACGATGAATTGCTCACCTGCGTGTAATATCATGCCACGTCGGCCGTAGCGTGTTGCCTTCAGCTGGGTCGCCTTCCTTGCTGCATACTGCAGGGCGGTTAAGGGAATACAAGCCACTTCTGACTCCGCCCTTCTTCTTTCACGTATTTGCTCCTCCCCCTCCCTCGGTTGCTAGCGACGTTTCCGTAGGCCTATTCTTAAGGAATGACAGATCCGTCCGCCATCCATTGCCGCTAGCTGCAATATCTACAGTTGACTTGGCCACTACGGGCACTTCAGTTCACCGGCAGCCTCTAACATTCGCTCTCGGAAACACGCTGGACATCAGACTCGCTTTCTATTGATGTGTACTGTATGTTTGAAACGAGGATTCAAGACCCAGTTACGGCTGTTGAACTGACCTCTCCATCGATTTCCGTTCAGTTGCCATTGTGCTACTCTGCTGAGCTTGGCATTGTTCTAGGCCACCGAGCTGAAGGGTCTCTGGTTGGGTGGTTGCTCGTTGGTAATCGCCTCTATGCGGTTTGCTTGGCAACGTCTTTGAGTATCCCGTAAACACGCCGACAGTCGCTGTATGTCCATTGTGTCTGTTTTAGCCCCAACAGACTTCAGCTCTGACGCTTTGAGCGCCTTGTTACAACGGGCTAACAGCTCAGATATTGTTGTAGTTGCGGAGGGTATGAATGCGCAGATAGGTAGGCTTAGCGCTGCTGAAGCTCAGTTGGGTGCCCATTTAGGCATAGAGTCGAGACGCACCCGCAACGGCGAACGCCTGCTGCAGGTGTGTGCGCTGACAACAGACTGTTTCTGTGCAGCACGAACTTCCGTAACGTCCTGATCCGCTTGGTCACAAGGAGTCCATCGTATGCGAGTTAACGTTCAGTACAGATAGACCTCCAATACGACTAGCTGTAGGTGGCTTGGGTCAGTTACTGACTATCGCTCGTTCTGGAACAGCTATGTGGATTCGGACGACGCGCTTTTTCGTTGCTGCTTCTCGTTACGCTTTTCAGGGTCGCATAAAATGCTCACACGTCTCTTGGTCATTAAAAGGCTCTCGAACCCTGGAGCAAACCCACCAAAACCAGTCAGTTTTGGGCAAGAGGTCTTCTGGTGCTGATGCTTACTTAAACGTGCTATCCGCAACCCTGCAAGATGCTGGGTGCTGCGCTTGTGGAACGGCGCAACCACTGGACCTCGAGCAACACCTTAAATTGCTCGAACTCTTTTTGGCCGAGAGTACAATATCGCCAGACGCTGTCAGGCTTTGGGTGAAAAAGAGCATCTGCGCGGATCCAGAAGGCTGAAGAGATGAAGGAGGCGACAAACTTCGTGAACTCTTTCAACTGATACACGCAACGGGCCCGAAGGAACCTTTGGTGAGCGGAACAATAACCGATAACAAAGGCCCGCTTAGCTGTGATAAAGAGCGCCTGAATCGTTGGGCTAAACATCTTCGAAACGAATTCAACTAGTCACCTGCGATCGCCCAGCCAGACTCCTGACCGGCAACGCAACCCTGGACACTGAACTTGGAACTTCCAATGGTTTTGGTAATAAGCGGGAGTCTTTTGTCCCTCAGTCGTCATCGTGCTGCTGGTCTTGAAGAACTCCCACCCGCTTTGTTCAAAGATGGGGCTGAAATCCTCAGTCAGTGCCTGTATACCTTCTTTGTCTCTACCTGGGCGGAAAGGAACATCCCAACCAACTCGGGTGAATCGATAGTGGTGCCCTTTTCAAAGAGAGTACCTGCGGTGAGTATGGTAATCACAGCGAAACTAGCTTGACCCCCGTTGTAACTGGACTTTGCGTCGCTTTTTTTTACGTCATCTTACGAAAGCACTTGAAAAGGGGATCCAAGAACACCAAACAGGATTCTGCTCTGGATCACATCTTCACACTCCATGAGGTGTTGGAGCAATGACATACGTATAGGCGCCCGACGTTCACGGTGTTTCTTGACTTCAAGATTTCGTTCGATTCTGTTGACTTACCCGATATTTTCAACACACTTGCCCCGAGAAGTTCGTGAACATCGCGCTGTTTGTATTCACATACTTTTGGACGCGTGAGAATGTATGGGAGACTCGGAAATGCTTTCCTACGACTGGTGGTGTCCGGTAAGTTTGTCTCCATTTTTAAAGTTCATTAATGAGAGGCGGACGCTGGAAGGTCTCCAGAGCCCTGGACAGTTCTGAAACTGTCCGAGTGAGCACCTTGTCCACCTGGAATATGCAGACGGCATTGTCCTTATTTTTGAAAAATAACAGAAAGCGTAAGCATTGCTAGAAAAGCTGACAGGTCATCCAGCCCTTCGAACTTTGCTTCGCGCCCACAAAGTTGCTTTAGCTGTGATGGTGATGAGACAGACGAAGTGAACGCACGAATCTCGAAGGACGCGCTTACGTTTGCCGATTTGCGCTACTTGTGGTATCAAAAAGGCATGTCAATGGTTCTCAAATGACACGTATATCAGAGTACTGTACGGACTTTATTGTCGTACGCCAGTGACACGACCACTCTAGGCGGAGGATCTGAGACATCCTTAAGCCTTCGACCACCGATATCTCAGAAGTATAGCTGGAAGCGGCTGGAACCACTGAATCCGGAATGAGGTGATCTGGAGACGGGTTTTTGGCAAAGCAAAAGATAAGGTGGCTAAGTCATGTGTTGCACATGCCAATTGCAGCCTACTGAGACGAGCGCTGTTTTCTGTGCCTAACTTGGACTGGCGGCAATCCAGCGGTGGACAGAATTTGACATGATAGAAAGGAATTAAGGATGTTTGCGTGCCGTTGTTGATCTTCGCCTTCCAGGATGGGGTCCAAGTGGCCCACCCTGTGTTTAACTGGAGATACTGAACTATATGGCGGCTAACCGATGTCAATGGCATTCACGCTGTTAGTTTCTATCCAGATTTTCTGACAGTGCTGGGGTTGTAGGCACCTCGAATATTTGTGGTAAGCTAACCCGAGGTCCCCATCCCTTCTCCCTCTCTTTCTTCTCTCGATCATAAAGCTTTATTCAAATAAATTGATACGGTTGCATGTCAATGAATTGCCAGTGTTCTCATTTGGTGTTACTGTCAGTCATGATGATAGTGATGATTATGACTGAGTTTTCAATTCATCATCATCATCAGCTGTAAAAACCGCATACTTGCCATACAGTGGTTATGGCTGCCGCAGTTTCGTTCGCCGATGATTTGTGGGGTTGATAGCTACGTATTCTAGGCGGTAGCTGATATAATTGATGCGTAAATGCAGTGGTGCCAATGGACTTTTCATTGGGGAGATCTGGAGGGGAGCTATTCATTGAAGTCCACAGCTTGGATGGATGAGCGCCATTGTGTGCATGAGTGGGCCAAGTCTGACAATCTAACTATTGGTGTATCCCGTCTCGGGGTCCCTATCCAGGAGAGCGTTAGTGACGAGCGCAGTTGAGTTTTCTGTTAATGGCTGCCAAGTCATTTTTTAACCTCCTGGCTCGTCTCCACCCTTCGCGCGGTCGTACGAAGAAAAACCCTTCGAGGAGGTCGGTCGACTGTCATACGGAGCAGTCGAACAAGCCAGTACAACCTATGGAGCGTGATCCGTTCATCTATCTTGGGCGAGTTATTTTTTTCCGAAAACCATTCGGCGTACTTCAGCATTACTGATCCGTTGTTCCCATCAGACTCAGGCAATACTCCGAAGACATCGATGGTCAAACATTAAAAGCTTTTCGACGTCCTTAGCGCGTAGCCGCCATGTTCCTGACAGCCTTCCCTGATATCACTCGATCTAGTGAACTCAGTCGAGGGTTTCCTGTAAGTTCTTCAGCTGAAGGATCACCTCCCGATAGGTACACTTAAGGACTGCCTCTACAAAATCAAATGCAACGAGTGCGCACTAAGGCCTACGAAAGACAATCGAATAGGGAACTCGACATCAGAATCGGTGAGCACATCATTATCACCCTCGACAGCATAAAGTCATGTCCAACACTCTACCGGTGAACACAGTGGAAGCATAAACACGTCAACGAGAAATGCAAATGGATACCGAGTGCCATTCAGAGACTCACCAACGGTGGCAGACGTGCTAGAAACGGATCGCAAAATAGGATTAGATGATTTTGGAGTTTCGAGGTGGACACTACGGTTCATACCACAGCAACCGAAGACCGGCCAAGTAGATGGAAGCCGCCAGGCACATCACTGCGAATAGAATAGAAAGCGTCGACCTGGTTTGTTTGTGGGTTGAGGTTCTAGATCGGTCGAGCTGACTCAAAGCGGTTATTAATGAAGAGAATTCGTCAAGAGAAGTAGCTTGGATCTGAAATAGGTAACTCAATCCGACCGGAGGCCCATGTAATCTCATCCTCGTAACTAAGTTATCCTAGCACTTACGGACCCACACAAGTCGACAAAATTTACCAATGTTACTCAAAAAAATCAAGTGAAGTGCCCTGAAGCGAAATATCACGGGCCCGAATTCGATTAATCCATTGGTCATACGACTAAGGCACTCCCACTAACAGACAAGACTCTTTAATCGACATTCTAATTTGATTTAATGTGCCAATCGGATGAGATCGCGTTGCTTGGTGTCCTGTGTGCCTTAAAACTCTGTCATCCTTGTAACTTGGCCTGACGAAGCTTTTTGTGTCGAAAGTTGACCGGCTAAGATTTCACCGCTTGTTTGCCACACTAGTTTAAGACGATGACCCCTTGATCGGTTCCAAACTCTTTGCACGCAATTAAAAATGCTTCGTTGCAGCGTTCTTGTAAATCTCAGATAAGAACTATGTGAATTCGAAAATCCCAAAGAATTATCTTATAACCTGTTTACAATGCAAGGCATTCCTTTAATAGCCGGATGTTTACATAGTAAAGAATTAAAAATTCCCCACTTTAACTGGAAATTTCCCCATGTAGTTCTCGACTGCTCAAAAGTAATTCGATGCCAGGGATACGGTTAGTCCGGACCATATCTTGCCTTCGTAATCAAGATATTCACATCCAAGACTGAGTGTATTCATGCCGAACAGAGGCTACAGCGAGAGGAAAACTAAAATTTGCATAACCTTTGCGGGTATTACTTTTTTCACAAAATAGGTCGTCGTCTTTCGGGTATTGAGGGTTTTCCTCACTACAAGGTTGGAGCAGCTCGCTAGGAGTTTCTCTGAGCCTCGCTACAGGCTTTGATTGCTTCTTCAGGACAAACAGTTTGAGTTGTTGGGTACGCTAGATTTTAAGTTTCTAGTTTGTTTCAGTTTCGTGGGGATCGAATCATCAATCATTCTGGTTCCAGTTGGACGGTATTTTTATGAAACATGTTTTCTAAGGACATTATCTCGTCTCCGTTTCTGTTCCACAGCTGCAGTTCGGTAGTTATGCTTTCAGGCGCTTTTTCAAGTGTCAGCCAATTTCTTTGGCCCGGGAAAACAGACCTTGTACTAGGATCCATTCATACTTTATTGGAGATTTTTTTATAATTAGGACTTCTATATCCTTATAAGTGACCCATATTTATTTCTTACCACCTGGACATCTAGAAAACGGAAAAACACTCCCCTTGGTTTTTAACCGTGATTTCGGTATCTCTATGACATTGATACGCATGTTCACCACCGGTTGCGCATGTACTTTGTCGTGAGATTGAGCAACTCGTGGTTCGAACCCCCGCCCGACAGTCGCTTGCAACTTGCTGGATTGAAACGAGTGCAAAGATTCAAGATAGTCATAAACTGCCAGAACAATAGCCATCTTTTACTCTATGCTGAAGCGGTGATGTTCCGACACCACAAACGAATTTCGCGTAAACACGCAGAATTCGTGACTAGCCTAGTCGTGTATTGCGTCGACAGGACCGACGCCGATTCATGCTTACAAGCCTAGTACGTTCCTAGAACCTGAGTCTGGCGACCTTTGCCTGCTGTATTGATTTCACTAGACTAGTTGCTTTTGCCATCGTTTTCTGCCCGTCATCCTTCCCTATGCTTTTCGGTATACAAACCATTGATGAAATGTATAGTGGTTGGATCCAATCTGTCATGATGCTCCTTGCTCAGAAGGAAATTGGATGCATGAACTGTTGATCATTTGTCACACCCCTTCAGGTGATCGCCTTACTTTCCGGTGGATGTCAGTGAAGTGCACAGGTAGCGGTGGAATCGCTGGCCAGGAAAAAAATCGGTAGGTGACGGGATGATCCCAGAAAAATTCTCCGAGAAATGTATGTTGTGGCCTCCTCGGACGCGGATTCTCTCCGGGACCTCTCTTATAAGGTCTAAGCCAGGATTTGGTTTGATCCTAAAAAGGCCGACCACACCACATTCTTCGTCCTCATTTGAACTTATCAGGTGGATGCAGAAGGATCGGTTGCCCGGCTCCCAGGTTACCTGTTTTAGGGTGTTGACAAGAAGACCGTACACCGGCCAATAGGTTTGCACAGCTGGTCAGTAAGACGAGATTTGCAGGCCTGTTAGCGGTTTAGTCCAAACCATGGCGAACTGACGGTCACATGGTGGGCGTGTGAAGTAGGTAACGATCCGAAGCTGCTTGCGAAAGGGTTGCATGGCCTATGTAGAAGAACCGGCTACAATACGGACGAATGGCTCCCTGTAACCAAAACTCTTGGGACTTGCTACCAGATTTACCATTATGTTCGAACTCTTGGTTTTTAATTGAGAAACTGAAAGCCTCCTGTTGATAAATCTGTGGGTCTCATCATCATCGACAGCATGACATCAATGTTCAACGCCGATGCTTCGCTGCCGTACAACCATGGTTTATTTGAAAACCTTATTGTGAAGAAAAGAATAAAGGTGGACGGGGAGGGGACCTACTGCTGCCTTACTACAATCATTCCGAGGTGCCACCTCCAAACACTCATTCAGGCAACCTGGATAGAAATTGACAACAAGATCGCATCGGTTGGCAGCCATATCTTGCAACGTCTCCAACCAGGCGCAGTGGGGATCACGCGGTCCCCATCCTGGAAGGCGAGTAGCGACGCCACCCAAGCGTTTAGTGATTTCTTTCATACCCTTCTGCCAGGTCAAGGGTTGGCCACCTCTCTGCTTACGCCACTCTGAATTGGGCATGGAAAACAGCACTCTCTTCGGCAAACGATGGTTAGGTGCGCAACACATGTCCCAACCAACGCAGCTTCTGGTGCTGGACACATTCTTCAATGGAAGTACCCGTTGCACAACCCAAAACTCGCTTTCTAACTGCCTCGTTACGGATTCGCCGACACAAACCCACACGAGCTATGGTCCTCAGACAACGATTGTCGAACACCTGAAGACGTCTCAGTTCCGCTGCTCGAACAGACCAAGTCTCACAGCCATACAACAAAACAGCCTGCACTGTAGCTTGATACACACGTCCCTTGAGATTCAGGGACACACCACTTTGACGCCATAGGTGTCTCAAATTAGCAAACGCGACCCGAGCCTTGGAGATTCGTGCATTTACTTCATCTGTCACACCACAATCAGAACTAATACAACTTCCAAGATATGTAAAACGCTCCACAACTTCCAGTGCCTCCCTGGATTGTAAGTGGCGTGTTCAGTGACTGCATGTCCACGAGCATGACCTTACACTTTTGGGTGCAAAGTGCATACCAAAGGACGGATGACTTTGGTCAGTTCATCTAAAAACACCTGCGCCTTCTCCTCTTCAAAATGAGTACGATGTCATCTGCATATTCCAGATCGACAAGGCTTTTTGAACACCGGGATTTTGGAGACCTTCCAGCGTTCGTCTCATTATTTCATCGATCACGAAGTTAAACAGGAATGGGGATAGTGGGCATCCCTGACGGACGCTACTTTGTGTACGGAAGCTTTTGGAGAGCTCGCCGTATACTCTCACACGTCCGGAAGTTTGGAATACAAAGAACTTATTATGTTCACGAAATTCCGGGGCATTCCTTGGTGGGCAAGCGTGTCAAGCAGAACAGACCGGTCAACCGAGTCAAATGCGCTTTGGAAATCCAGGAATACTAGAGTTGTGGGTCGCTTATACGTATGGCGTTGTTGCAGCACCTGATGAAGTGTGAAGATTTGGTCAACGCAACCCCTACCAGGCCGGAATCCCACTTGCTGCTCTCGAGTCAGTGTCTCACGAGCCACTGTAAGGCGACGAAGCACAAGTGACGCCAACAGTCTCGTTACGACCGGGGTCAAGCTGATCCCTGTGGTTGCCACACTCACTACGAGCCCCTTTTTTGAAAATGGGCACTATCACCGACTCTCCCAGTTGTCTGGGACAGACTCCTTTTCCCAGATGCAGGCAAACAGATCAGACAAGCGTTGACTGAGGATTTCACCCCATCTTTGAACAATGCGGGTGGGAGGTCATCCGGACCAGAGGCTCGGTGGCGCTTGAGAGAACATATGCACTCATAAACCTCCGATGCCGTAGGTGGTTCCACGTTCACCGTCCAGGGTTCTACGTCACCTGTGGGTCCAGATGAGTGCCAGCTGGTGGCAATGACAATTGTTTTCGAATTATTCGGTCCATCGGTCGAGACGTTCTTCTTTATTCGAGATGGTCACTCCATTCCCATCCTTGGTAGTTTTGCTCACAGGTGGTTTCCGGGGACCGGTCGCACGGACCAACTGAAATAATCTTCGGGCATTATCGGCTTTCTGGGCCTCTTCCATTTCCTTGTCTTCCTGTGTCCACCACACTTAGGCTTGCACACTCACGTTCACTTGACGTCTAACAATTCGTCGCACCAAGTTATGTTCCGGGCCGGCTGGGGTATTTCTCCGAGATTTAAGCAGTGTCATCGTTCGGTCTGATATCCAGTGCTTGAGTGCGCCTGGTGGTGCCATGCCACAAGAAGAATTCTCAGCACTATGCGAAGAGGTGGCAATCTCGTCCCAATATGCGTTCACATATGATGGTGGAGCATTTGGAAGAGACCCTAGAAGACGATTCTGGTATGTTCGTCTAACATCCGTATCTGCCAGTCTTTCAGTTGCCAAGCGATTTGTCCGCACCTTACGCGGTCCTGGAAGACGTAGGAGAAACGACTCCGGACGAGCGCGTGGTCGGAATCCACAAATGTGTTCCAAAACGACCGGCAATCAGTTATTAATCCGCGCCATCGGTAACTGATGGCGATGTGGTCGATTTGAGTTTGTGGCCGGCGTGTCGTTGGAAAGCACCATGTGGCCAGACGAATTCGGCTATTCCGGAAGTTAGTACTGCATAAAACAGCCTGAGATCAGCACACAGCTGAAGCAATTCCCCATTGTCCGTCCGTACCGAGTCCAATCCATCTCGACCTCCTAATTGAGTCTCAGATACGCTAAGCCTGCCCACTTGTGCATTCAAATCTCCAGCAACCACCACGATGTCTGAGCTTTTAGCTCGCCGCAGCAGGGCATTCAGGGCGTCATAAAACCTGTCTTTGACGGTGTCGGAGCTACAGTCAGTTGGGGTAGCAGACACGACAAACAGACATCGATCAGCTTCCCGCTTGTGAGACTCCTTCACAGACGTTGCCAGACGAGCCGCACAGAGGCGACTATCAACAGGTATCCAGTCAAGCAAGGATACTTCCGCCCGGTGACTTAGGACGATACCAACCCCTGCACATCCAGCTGCAGCAGCCTCTGGATCACCAGAGGCGCGCAGTCGGAAGCGAGTGGAGACTGATGGAGCGGTTAGCTCAGTCACTTTGCTTGCATTTTGAATTCTTGTTTCCGAGACACAGCGCACGTCAATGACAGGCGAGTCCAGTGTGAGAGCAAGAGCAGCTTGTTGTCCTGCATGGCTCAGAGTGCGCACATTGAAGGCGGCCAGATAGACTGAGTGTCGAGGCTTGAGGAGTGATTTGGAGATACCTGAGGATGTCGGCGCTATGTGACGAGCAGATGCTGCGCGCAAAACCGATGCAAGACGAACGAAGTCATCAGTCCTAAGTGCTGGGCCCACAAGAGGAGAGTTATTAATGGGGCGGGGAGAGGGGGAAGAAAAAGTATGTGAAAGAGAAAGAAGGGAGGCGTCAGCAGTAGGCTGTTTTCGCTTACCCGCCCTGTATGCAGCAAGTAAGGCGACCCGGCTGATGGCACCACGCGACGGCCGATGTGGCATGAGTTTATTTGTATGTGTGCAGTTCATTGTACGTGGCTAGGATACTGTCAGGGCGCCCACACCTAGACAGGAGGACGATTAGGGTCCTCAACCAAAGCTTTGGCTCAAAAGCCTAACCGCAAGGCAGCGGTGTTTGACGGGAAGTGCGAATGCATTACTGTTTCTACGGAACAAGTCGCCAGATGTTCCAACCCCCAACCTGGAGGACCAGGAGACTGTGTTCGTCAGACTTCTAGCCATTGACCAACCTGGTATGAGAGACTCAGTGAGTGTCGCGGGGACACCCCCCCAATATAGCTCAATGGGTCGCTGAGGTGCGCAAACCCCCACACCACGGTAAGGTCTAGTCTCTTCGTGACCGATCTGTGGGTCTGCAGACCTCGGACAAATTAGAGCATTCATCTCGGAGACTGCATAGTTTTCAACACCGTTCGATAGTTTGTAGATTCTAGTGCTGGACAGCTCCACTTATTCGGGTGCCTCTCCAAAGGGTGCACGTTTTTTATGGGAGTTCTATTAAACATGTGTTCCCAGAAATTGACGCCAAATTGTTTTTAGACTTGCCTTTTCCAACCTTATAAGTATAAGCACATAAGCTAAAATGTGTTTCACCTAGAAATACCTATCTAGTTTAGTGCAATTGGAAGAGGCTTTCAAACAAACAATGTGTTGGAGGATTGGTTGGCATCTTTGACGCTATCAGTAAAACCCTTCCCCAGACAAATACCTTGACAGGATATTTTCTTAAGTGGTCTGATGTGACGCTAGGTTATCCCAGTAGCCGCATATAATAGACAACTTCCGCAATACTCATTCAGAGCATTGGTGGGGAGGCATAGTCGGGACCGTAGGACTCCACTGTTTGTGGATCACAACGCGAACCTCACCTACAACCATCTACGTTGTTTTCCAGACCTGCAGAAGGAATTGGATTCAATCAAATGTGATCTGGATACGGTAACCAGAAAAATAAGGGTCCTTGATAAGGAACGCCAAGCACTTCAGAAGAAATACTCTGAGGTGAGTGCGTTTTGATCTGGCTTTTAGTCCACTTTTAGTGCACTGATGCCCTGATACCGTAATTTTCTACCATCAAACAGTAAACCTGATTTGTGGTCGGAACCCCAAGATTATCCGTTTGTCGTAGTGTTTGCATGATCCTCAGATAGATAACAATGTGCCGGTGAAAAGACTGCTTCTCCGATCGGTGAGTCCCGTTGGAGGTATAAGGTGGATTTCGCGGTTACGTGGCTTCCATTCGTTGCCGCTACGTCTTTGGCACCCGTGTGATTTCAGGGGATCACCCTTGACACTAACACCATTTTGTTACTCATTGTGATACCCATTTGCCCCGCAACCTTCTCAGTTTACTTAGATGAAGCCCTATTAAAGAAGAACAAAGTGAAAGGTCTGGTGCCAGTCTACCGGAAACATTTCAGTGGTCTCCACCTCAAAACATTTACCCAGACAGTTGAAAGCTCCTTTATTGACCCATCATCTCACCGGTTTTTGATCAGATGAATGCCGAACTGTTCACTGAGATCGGTATGCAGAGCAGTCTGAGCGCACCCTAGTTGTTGGGAGCCGTTTTCCAGTTCTGCTGATTGTTCGATAGCGAATGTTCTGGGATACTTTTTTCGAATTGGAGTGTCCATAGGTGCGGACCGCCCCTTGTACAGGAGTATTGTGGATTTATAGCCACTGCCTGATTAGTAGGAAATGTTTATGGGATTTGTACTGATCTTTTAAGCAGAGAGACTTCTCTTGTACGCTTGGTGTACCAGCTGCATTCATACCTTATATTCATCAATACAGCCGTCAGGCATTGCATACAAACGTGCCTGTTCTATCGACTGGCTTGTCTCGCAGATTGATGACCGGTTGCTCGAGATGTCAACATTGATAGCACTGATCACTGGGTGCTCGGCTGTTTGGTGGTGACAGGTAATTTCGTGCTCACTTTTGTGCTGAACGTTTATGCCTGCGGTAAATAGATGGTGACCAGCGCGCAACTTTAGGAAGCGATCGCCGTTGCCAGTTTTTGGGAGCATCTACACCGAATCTTCCGCAGATACGGCTGTCTCTCCCATCGGTTCTTCCTAGCCAGACCTGCAAGTATGCTGATATCCGTGCGCTTGGCTTTGGAAGTCCTTTAAAAAAGCCTCTTTGACACTGTCACTGCTGCAGTTTTCGGGGTGTATGCAGAGGTAATGAACAGATTTTGGTTTTGGGTTTGTTGGTTTTGGATTCCGACAGATCCGACCAGTCTGACTTCAAACACTCGGCTATTCATAGGGATCCAGCAGAGCAGAGCGTCTTCACCTCTCACGCTCAATACAGTACTCACACCATTGAGATTACAGGGATCCGCTCCCAGACCATCTGGTACATGAAGAGTAAACGATGAATAAACTGAGCTACTTTGGGCCGTGTTCAGATGCACTGCTGTAGTGGGGTCTTGTTTGCATTTTTGGAGACAGCACACATCAATTCTTAAAGGGAAAAGATGTGAGAAAGGGAGGTCTGTTGGCCTATCTGACAAAGAGTATGGACACGAAACGTTACGTTGTTTAACAGATTTCTTGGTGTTATTAGTACGTGTTTGCGTTTTGTTTTTGTGGGTAGTGGACTAGGATTTGGCACTGAATTTATAGAGCTACAGACAGACGGGGTTGTACCAAGGAAGAACTGGTGGCTGCTTGGGGTGATAGCCTGCACAACAGCGTTGACGGTCGCGGTTTACGAGAGTTGGTCGCTTCGCCTCTTTCTAATCGATGGCTTGTATTTCCAGAAAGAGTGTTTCCTCGGATATTTATCCGCGGTATCCAGCTCCGATGCAACCTGCTCAGGACGAGAGTTAGAAGCGCTCGACATGGTCACGGTGGCCAGACGATCTTATGTCGTGGAAACTGTGGCCAACCAGAGAGTTTGGTGCATATTTTGCAGTCCTGCTGGATCACGCATGACGCCAGATGTGCTCGTCATAATCGGGTTGCAAGGGAACTCGCAAAACGCCTCCGTCGCCTGGGATACACCGTCTTTGAGGAGTTGAGAGCACCAACTTCGACGTCCTTCATCAAGCCTGACCTGATCGCCGTTCGGGAGCGCCGAGCGACTGTAATAGACGTCAGCATAGTCTCGGATGGGCGCGGAATGACTGTGTGGAATGAGAAAAAGCAGAAGTATGGTGCTGATGAATTTTCCCTCGCCATAATCTCAGCCCTACGTGCTATTGGTTGTGATGTGGACTTTTTGGTCCACCAACCGATGATCATCTCTTATCGAGGGATCTGCTTTCCTCAATCCGCCAAAGCTGTTATCGGACTGGGACTTTCTAAAGTCACAGTCAGTGACTTGTGTTTGCTCGCCATTGTGGGTTCTCTGCGTACGTACGACACTTTTATGCGTGGCACATGGCGTTGAATGTACATTCTTGCCATTGAATCTCACACCAGACCCAGTATGACGGACACTTTGTGCCTGATGTGCGAGTCTTGACTGTGCTAGCGCTTACCGCGCCTTGAAGAGCATTCAGTATTGTTTGTCCTTTCTTCGGTTGTTAGACTTTACACGCATGTTTCCATACCAAAATTCTTACGTACGTTGTGATTCATCTTATCTGACTAGAACTGTTTGTGGCATGACTTCGAATGAGACATTTCTCTCTTTTATCTCATATTCTTCTGTAACCCTTTCGCATTCATCGCTTGCATTCAGTTTTTATGTCTGTGACCACGCTCTTCAAAAATAAACGATAATAATAGGGAGGTTAGCTGGTGCCCTCTGAGTAGTTCAGTCACGACTGTCTCCGTGCTGTGGCCCGAATAATTAATCTCTCTCCATTCACCTACCGTGGTTAAGCGTTGCTTACAACTCCTATAAAGCAACCGTCGGTTGGGCGAAAGACCATCTTGTCGGTCGCAAGGACAACCAACTACCGAATGCACCTGCCGGAAGTCTGGAGCTTAGCGAAACCTGCCACAAGCAGTTTTTGCACTATTTCATCCTCTTCCGTTTCTGATACTCAAAGCCCCTGCTCAAGATTAGAATCATTTTCCATAGGATTCCAGTATTACGTCTATACGTGCATCACGATATATCAAATATCGTACCAACTGAAACATGAAGCGGCCTCGTTCAGCACATTCAGTTGCTTGAAA
Organism: Clonorchis sinensis; assembly: GCA_003604175.2. Classification (NCBI taxonomy): domain Eukaryota; kingdom Metazoa; phylum Platyhelminthes; class Trematoda; order Opisthorchiida; family Opisthorchiidae; genus Clonorchis; species Clonorchis sinensis. The sequence continues at coordinate 131,709,613 of CM030369.1, read as the reverse complement.
GCATCATAAAACGAGAGATTCAGCTGGGTTCGAGGTGAGTCTTCCGTCAAGACCAAACTAATATTCAAATGAGTGTAGTTCGCTAATTTCGTGCAATTTGGGTTCAATTAGAACATAAGGTTGACGAAAACTCGGGAACTGCGGCTACTCGGTGAGCCCCAAGAAGGGCGAAACCGGTCATGGGCTGTCGAGGAGTTTTATACAACCTCATTACTCATGTATTACGCCAATATTACTCTCTCCTTTTACTCTGCATCACCCTTTACAGATACGTACTTTTCTGCATTTCTCGTTTCCTTTGCTATTTTCAAACCCTCGAATCCTGATAATATCCCCGTGATCGTTCGCTCAATTGTCCGGCAAAAGTACCTTCTGCCATAATTCGCCTTTTCAGTTTGTCCCATTTCACGGTTGTTTCCCCAATCTTTTGTAACTCAGCCCAGTTTCTCCTCATGCGCCCCTGCATGAACCTTAACAATTGTCACTTTATCGTCACCACTCCTATCTTGTCCAAAGTAATGGGATCTTCACTGACCAGACACGTGCTGTGGGGTCTTGATGGGGGTTGAAACGCAACAGCTTCACAAGTGATCTACCGGAGCACCTCTCCCACATTTAATCTTCTTTGGACACGTTTGGTGTAACGGGAGAAATATCTGTTGATATCTTGAAAACGTTTAATTGTGTACGGCCTGCTGATATCTACAAATGAACTACGTGATAGAGATCTTGAAAACGTTTAATTGTGTACGGCCTACTGATATCTACAAATGAACTGCGTGATAGACGCGTTCGAAACTGGTCAATTGGATCTGAGTTTTTTTTTAGCGATGCACTTCAACGGGTTGTTTCTCTGGTTCCTGTTATCGGCGCAGGCTGAAATCGAATAAACATTATTCGCCCCATTGTTATCTTACCTCTTCCAGACACTCAGTCTCCTGTCTATCCTTCTTATCGCATCTTCCAAACTGGCATCAACTTTCTCCTTGCTACAAAATTTGAATGATTTCATAAGATTTATTCTCCAACCCACTTAACCAAGTTATTACTATCCTGCGTCTGTGTTCTTCCTTTGCACTTGTTTACTTGCGTCTTAATTTACAGTATGTCTGTGACGATGATGTTATCATTCCTCTGTAAACCAACTTCCGCATAACATAAATGGAACCTTGACATTATTGCTCGAGACCACTAGCCGGAGGTAGAATAAATCGATCTGAGGGGTCATTCTTGTTCCAATTGCATCATACTTTTTTGTGCATTAGCGAATTCACTCACAGGCTCATTTGATAGAACCACTACGCACAATAACACCAACGGACTGAAGATGGCTTGTCTCTTCTAGAACGGTGCTGGCTCCCTAACATCGAGTTTGGTTTGCGCTGTCGGGATCAGCCGGCTGCCCGTAATTATAAGTTATTATTGTTGTTCTTTTATTATTACAAGCTTAATGAAGGCTGTTGGACAGCCTACTACCGGTTTCGCCTTTCTGGGGGTTTGCCATCGAATTTTCCTCAGTCTAAGTTTTAAGTCCCGGTTACATGCGGTCTCATTTTTGGTGCGTTTATGGGACAGCTTGCGCTTTCTAGACATGTTGATTCCAATGTGATTTAAAAACTACATTGATTGGGCTAGAGTCTGCTCTATTACTAAGATCATAACATCTTATTTTACGCCGTTTCTGCGCTTTGTGTACATCTAGATAGGAATTCATTCGCTGTACGTTAAATAAGTGTTCCACTCCCACTCTACAGAACAGTACTTAGACTTTTTGAGTATGGTTTACATATGCTCTACGCGCATGCTCATGTTTGCCGCCTCTAACATGTTCATACACGCCCAACAATGACCTGCAGACGGAAACTAAACTGAGGACTGCCCAGGTCCGCGAGTTATCCACTGGTTCGAATTCCTCTCCGTATGACAGAGCAGATGGATTTCCATGGTCCTTTGAAGTGTTGCGAGTGCAACGAGAGTTGTTCCACCTCAGCGCTTTCCGACCACTTCAACTGAGGGCTATCAACGCCACATTGGATGGAAAAGATGTCATTTTGGTCATGCCGACTGGTAAGTGTTTGTCGCTTTTTTGTACGTGTCATGTCCGCCTTCTACGGTAGCTCATCCTAACTGCAGATTGACCAATACGTTTTCGAATAGACGCTCGAAAAAGCTCGTGTACTAAGTTTTGAGCACAGTGGTTCATGCACGGGGCGGGACTACGGAGGAACACTAACCCTGTTATTTAAGTAGCATTAATAAGCGCAGTACGCTGTTGTGTTCTACAGGAACTGCGGGAAGTGTGTGCTGTATGTCAGCTTAGCGAGGCAGTCCCGGTACGCGTGCGTATTTGACTCTGGACCGTCGATCCGCGTTGGACACCTCTTCTAGGTCCCACAGATTATTGTTTTCGAAATCATCGACCATGGGTGTCGCACAACCTGCACTGTATCCTGCTTCATGTAGACAGCTTTCTCCATGCACAGACTTCAAGTGGGCTAATCACTATTGACGGACAACGACTCATCAGATATGCTCCTCGGTCGAGGGTTCAAATGATCTTTGCCAGAACCATGGTCAGTTTCAGGGACAGCTGTGAAAGACTGACTGACAATACAGATAGAGATTTATAGAACATCAAATCTTTCAAACCTTACTGAAGTAAGATGTGGAATAAAATGGCGAATGTAATTAGCTGGAATCAGTAATATGGTACTCATGTTTTGATGAAGCATCCCAAGAGGAAATCTTAATGGGGAAACAACTTAAGAAGTGCGAAATTTCTTCATCACAGTTCCCATACCCCGGAGCCGAAGGGAAGGTACTTTCTGGTCCCCAAAATGGCTTAGTTGCGCTCTCCTGGGGGAACATTGCAGTGTAAATACTTCATATCGGCAACACAAACTCAGTCATGGACTATTAATTCCGAGATTTCATGTCACAACTGCACACTGATGCACTAACTCGCCACACTGTTGAACACTTTTTGCCAGAACATGACCTGATTTAACTGACACTTCAGCTTTGGATGCGCACAGACTGGAACATCTCATCGCCGAAATACCTATTGGCCGAAAGATAGGGCCAGTCAGTATGCGATAACTGTCTTTTGAGCTACCAGTACTCATAATAGTTTTTTTTGTAATATAAAAACACGTCCTTATGACGAGTTATCCTACCTATTTAATATCCTCATTTTAATGAGGAGATATAGACGTTTTCAATCTTGTCTCATCGTGCAAACGCAGTTCAACTATCCAGTGTTGCTATACTATTGGTATAAAAACGACACTACTTACTCACTAGCGGGCCAAGACAATGACGGAGCTCCCACGTCTCTTTTCCGGGTAAAGAGATAGGTCACTCAATTGAATGGCGATCGCTTCAGCTTTTTCGAGCATACGTTGGTGAATAGCCTTTGCCAATTTTTTCATACCCGATAGATTGATCCGGTGCTCGGTATCGATCAGATGACTCGAAATAACGGCTGTCACGCGTTTAGCCGCTTCAGTTTTCGGCAGATCGATAGATGTTCCTTGATTATATGAGATGAGAGCCGTGTCGTTCGATCCACATAGGTTGCGGAAGATTCGCAAACAAATGCTTGCATAATCTCTGACAGACACTTTCTCTTAGATTCGTATTGAGCTGATGCTGAATTGTGTCCTTGGTTGTGTTACATTGAACGTTTGCCTCAGGCAGGTAGTCAGGCACCAGATCGTATTTTATGAAGCCGTGTTGCTGTTGAGCCTCTTGCCTTGGCCACTTGATGTCTGGAATGCCTCCGTACGAACTGACCTGGGTAGCCATTCTCTCTCAAAGTTCGCCAGGTAAGCTGCAGTCTAGCAGCCTATTTGTCAAGTGTGCAGGTCTTACGAGCTCTTCGGGTCCACAATGTTTTCTACTGAGCAGACCGTGTTGGTTTTTCGTACACCCCTCTTTGGAGTGTACCGTCCGGCCCTTAGTTAATGCAACATCAAGAAACCGGAAGTTGCCACTGGAATGCTCTTCCTCTGTTAAACGCAGTACAGTATGGACAGTGTTAAAAACATTTACTTCTAAATTTGTAGTTTGAAACTCAGCGATAATTTTAAAAAAATCATTAACATGTCTTTTTTAAGACAGTAACTATTTTGTGGTAGCTTTCAAAGCGTTTTCGGGCTTGTCCATAAAAATATCAGCTAAACTGGGACCGAGTGGAGTGGATTGCAGCTCCATCACTGTCGGTAGTTAGTGCTGTTGTGAATGTGTTGAGAGTGCAGCGTAGGAGTTTCTAAAGGTCAGTATGAGATGAGCAAAGTATTATTAGAATTGATGGTGAAATCGCAGCTGAACTGTATCATTTTTAAGTGAAGTACACGAGTAAATAGGGTCGAAACGTCTAGGTGGCAAAGGCTTTCACAAAATTGTGTTATTCTGCCTAGTAGCTAGATGAAAAGGCACTGAATCCCAGTGACCTTGATGACGGGATTTGACATGCGTTTCGCTGGATCACCATGTTGGGCTAGTGTGTGTGAATCATGGACATGAGAATACTGGGGATCTGGACCATTCACCTTAGATGTAATAGAAGGTTTTATCCCATCCTAATGAAATGTGTTCAAAAGTATCCGGATGCGGATGAATTTTCGGCCTCTCAATGCAAAAATCATACGGTACTGTTACTCCTGGTGGAGGAAGCAGTTTGGAATCCTCGACGTTTTTTCTCCGAAACAAGTGCTTCTTTGGTTAATGCGAGTCCTACTTGCCCCTCGTTAGTAGCGATGTTTGTCTACTTGAGAACTATTTAGGTGATAAACTCATGAGTTGAGTTTCTGAACCTGAGTAGCGTGAGCCACATTAGATCAGGGTTCCTGATGTCAGCGCCTCCGGTTTGCGGTAGTCACTTGTTTTCGTACTAAGGTTTGCTATATCGAGTGCTTGAAGTTTTGAAATCGTAAAAATATCATTTTCTATAACCGATTTACATGGTACACCCAAGGGTTGTTTTACTTTCAAAACTTGCATCTCAGCATGTTTAGTCAGTCACGCAGTGACTTCTGCCAACAGGCACCTTATAGCACCTTTGCGCTCGCCTCTAGCCTGTGTTCATTCAGCGATCAAATAAATTTCTCTCCATCCTACGCACAGCTATCTGTTCACACACCGCTTACGCTCACCGATCCTGGTGTGCAACTCCCTGGATGTTTGACCTATATAAACCGTACGGTCGATACATTAGTTTGTATACACACTCTCTAGTCCTCTCAACCGGAAGGCACTCCTTCAGTTGCACCAATACTGAGCGTAAAGTTTTCTTCCTTCTGGAAGGCCACTCTAATGTTAACCTTATTCAACACCCTTCTAAAGACCTAAGATGTCCCTGTTTTTTATGGGATACCTGGTATTCCCAAGAGTTCCCGGGCCACTACCCATCTTAGTTATTGCTCCATTAAACCCACTGGGTATTCGGCGTCTTGAAGTCCCCTTTTTTATATTTCCATTTGTGCTGCTGCTTGGTCGACCAAGTACACAGTGCTCTCATTCGGTTAGCAATCGCTCCACTAGAACACCCTTTCGCTGCCTAGCTGTTATGCCACCCGACGTATGCTGCCTTTGGGTGTGCTGGTGAGTTGTTTAAGACCGCGCCACTGTCTGTTGGTACCTGGTAAACAGTAATTTTTAATTTTCCATCACACTTGTATGTCATGCAATCAAGAAAGGAAAGCGTTCTCGAAATTGGACTCTTGTTCCATGCTAAACGTAATGTGGAGATCCAAAGTGTTAATATATTGATAGGATTCGTTAACCTTATCACGCTTGATCACGACGAGCGTGTCATCTACGTAACGCCAAAAAACCGTTAGTGGACACTCGAACCCGGCTAAAGCTTTCTGTTCGATCTTCTATGTACGTATTGGCCAAAATCAGAGATATTGGAGATCCTATTGCCACACCTTGTTCTTGAGAGTACGTAGCTGAGTAAAAGCAAAGTGATCAAGGTTTAAGCATATTTTGATTTATTCAACTATCTCAGTCACAGAGAGTTGCGTTTGTCCTTGCTACGTTGTGTCTGCCAGTAGTAATCGCCTTGCCACCTCAAAGACATGTCTTGGGAATATTAGTGTACATAGAGTTGACAGCAGAGCTAACGAAAACTTCACCTAGCTCCAGCGGAAACCCGGCTAAGAATCCTGAATGTGTGGGCGAATTATCGTTAAGTGACTTAAAGATACCTGCCAGGAATCTGGCTAGCTCATGTGGTGGTGAGCCTGTCTTATGGGAACACCCACCTTGTGAATTTTAGGTAGCCCATAAAGTCGTGGTTGGATTGCACTTTTTAGGTACAACCGATACTTGCCTTATCCCAGATGACTTACAACTGACCTTAGATACGTCCCAACTTCAACCTTACTCTTACTCATTGGTGACGTAATCGTCACACTGCTAATTTATCGGCGAGACCCATCAACTAGGTGTTTTCCAACCTGCAGATATTCAGTCTTATTCATGACGGCGGTGGCGTTAGCCTTATCTGCCTTTGTGATTACTAGACTAATAGTGTCCGTAAAAAACACTTCTTCCAGCCATGCTGTTTGCCTCTTATGATTGCAGGTGCTGGAAAGAGTCTCGTCTACCAACTCCCTGCCCTGCTAGACCACTCGCGATTTCGTTCGGGTCAAAACACAAACCCCGTGACCCTAGTTATCAGCCCACTGGTATCGCTAATGACCGATCAGACCATGAATTTAACCCGATCTGGAATTCCCGAAGGAATGGTCAAGGTGTTCGATGCAAATACACCACTGACTGAACAGAAAGAGATTTTGGACTCGCTTGTTGGAAAGTATGTGAGTAGTCCGTTTTCCGAAGCCCATCTACTGTGTTTATTTTTGGTGTCGGACCGAAAAGTAGTACATGAAGCCGGATAACCTTGTTTTCTGTTTGGTTATAAGTGGTTGAACAGGTTAACACAGCATCATGTTATTTCGCAATTTGACGACTTTAATGGGAGCGAGATTGCTCAGTGGTTAGAGCGCGAAATTACTGACCGGAAGGTCCGTGGTTCGAACCCGACCTCTGCCTTCCGCTGTCTAGGCTTGGTCAACCTGGCAGTATCCTAGCCCTCGTGCTCCCTTCTGGTGGCATGGCAGTTAGCTACCAAGAGGGTGGTACAACTGAGCGATTTATTATTTATTACGATTTTAGGGAAAGCGTGCATGTTTGGCTGTATTGCATTTTGAAGCCTCCGTAGCCACAGGCGTACGGTCATGATAGGGAAAGGATTGTTACATTAAGAATACCATATATCATTCATTTTTAAAGGCAACGCCGTAGGAACTTCAGCTTAGCACTTCACCTATCCGCTAACGTACTCCTTGAAAATGGAAAATGATTAATTTCCGACTTGCGACCGAAAAGCTCTGGTTTCATTGTATTCACTGTCCCGTGTGAACCTGGAGTATAAAATGGGTTATCTAAAGAATTTTCTGTTGACTACATCAAAGAAGGGAAACGCGGTTGTTCTGTGCTGTCTTTGGGGGCTGATTGTCATTTGATCAGAGTGGTCAATTGGAGTGAGTCATGGTGTACGGCAGATAGCGTGGTTTCCTTGAGTACTCAAAGACTTCGCAGTTTTATGGAATCCGAAGACGCGCCGGGTTTGGTGTCTAAAGATGTCAGGGAATGTTTAGGCGAACTAGACTCGGTGGTCTGTGCTCAGGAGTTACACAGCTGTTGGTGACGTTAGCAGCATTGAATTAGCTCTAACTCTTGAATGGATATCACATTGTTTTGTTTTCATATGGTCATTGGTTATCAACCCAAAATACTTCCTTCTAGTGCTAACACTTATCCTATGACTGCGCAGACAACTCGGAACGCCATATGAGCTGGCTGGTCTAAGCTTTGTGCGTGCAGATAGGAATGTTGAATCTTCTGTTATGTTCAATACGGAGCATGAGAAGACCGATCCGATAAATTTGGTGCATGAGATCAACATCTGAATCACAATGGCGTTTCTGTTCGCTCTGCTGTCTTGCGTTTGCCTTTCTGGATATGCACGTTCAAACACGACCGGGATGACAATAGGTGTGCAGTTCGCAACAATTTACCGTGCTACTTCATCGTCATCACCTGTCTTGTGACGAACTAAAACGACTTGTTGCGAGGGGCTACTACGGTTAGTCATATGAAGGTAAGACTGTCCTATGCTCGAAGGAACCACATAATGATATGTGATATATGCTGAAATGCGAATTCTTTTTATTCTTGCTAGCATTTTGATTCATACACAGTCCAAGGGAACCTCTAACCGAATGATCTCCGTCTCCTCGTTCTACACAGAAGCACCAAGAAATCAATCTCATTAAGGTTGCTGTACGTGACACCGGAGAAACTAGCGAAGAGCAAGCGTCTTCTGAACCGACTGGAAGCTGCCTACAGTAAAGGTCTTCTTGGTCGTATAGCTATCGATGAAGTGCACTGTCTTAGCCAATGGGGGCATGATTTTCGTCCGGATTATCAATTTCTCCACGTGCTCCGGCGCCAGTTTCCCACTGTGCCCATACTGGGAATCACAGCAACAGCCTCTGGTAATGTCATTGTAGATGTACAGTCTATGCTGGGCTTGCAGCCGGATAAGTGTCTCGTTGTTCGCTCGTGCTACAACAGAAAAAACCTGTATTACGAGGTGGGTTTAAGATCACTCCCTTTTTTCATCGTTATAAGTTATGGCTGCTCCGGGATTGTTAAGCAGCAAGCGATTAGTTCATACCCTCAGCCTTTTCGTCGTACTCCTGAGATTTTTCTTTCTAATAACTGCTAACCATTTGGGTAACTATGTTGTCGTCCTTCTGGCAGATGCTGATTAGAAAATAGAACCAACTTGCCTTCAGGTGAAGCAGGTGGGCCAGTGGGTACACTGATGATCCACGAGGCCAGCCCTACCAAGGTGCCTGGATCTGCCCTTTGAACGAGTCCATATGGTCCGGGCTGCACTGTGGGAATCGGATCCTATCTGAATAGTTCGGCCGTTTTGCAACATCTCCAAACCCATCAAGTCTGCGCGGATGGCCGTTTCCCAAGCCACTCCATCGAGTGCCAGGCCTTCGCGTGATTAAATGTGGAAGTTAAAGGTTTTCAAACTTACCTGAAAGTGGAAATTAGGGCGTTTCTTATTCCAACCTATTTAGCTGACCTTAGTCCAGTTGTTTTGCGATGGGAGTTTCGGCCATTTGCGTCAAGCAGCCTCAGCAGCGGAGTTGGTTTCGCATTAGACTACTTTCGACTTCAATGGCGTTTCCTCTTCTCGGTCTGCTCATCTCATCGGTAGAATTTTGTGGAGACATTGCGGGTGAAACGGGTCAAGGACTTCGAACATATCTGCATGATTTTCAGGTTTCCCTGCTGCACAATATTGAATACAGTTTAACAATCAGGTACACTGCAATACTGGCATCTATGCGGAATTGATGGTGCCTCAGACACGCCTCTTAAGACGACCAAATACAGTGCTGGCCTTTGAAGTTTGTGCCTTCACTTCGCTATCAAGCATTACGTCTGGATGGTGTACTCCTAAGGTAACAGAAATCCTTATAACATTTTATCCGAGAGCTATCTAGCTGAATATTTGGGGTGTTTTGTTGAGCCCCTGGTGTAGGCTGATACATGGCAATTATTTCCAAAGTCAAAGCGACATGCCGCTGAACCGAAGGCCACAGTCAGTCGCTGTAAGTCTGCTCATGCGAATATGAAACACAATCATTGATTAACAGCAGCACACAGACCTTGGATTCGTAGAGCAGTGTTTTGGCCAGCCCACGCTGCAAATCTAGCAGGTATCGTCGTGGCTTAACACCTCCGCACGAACTATTGTTCAGTAGTGACTTAACCTTGCTTCATCCCGGTATCGATCTCGCACAACCATAGCTAGGTTTACCACCAGCTATAGTTGTGTCATTGTAGTCTTTCGTTGTATTTTGGGACAGGCGAGCTATGTAGCCCAAATCTACATTGCTCAGCCGGTTGAATAGTGTTAAAAAGCGGTGTTTCTGATCTGCCAGAATTTGGTCAGACCATTTGGACTTTTCGTCGGTTTGTTCTTAAAGTCGGTCCGTAAGTTTGTTTGCCTTCGGCAAAAATCTCTTATAGTCAAGATACCCGCGATCGGAGCTCCTCACTTTTTTTAGTCCACCGTTTAGTTTTTTTTATTTTCCGATGTTTCAGAAGTCTGGTCTTCGAATCTCTAACTTGCTTTCGGACCTTATCGAATCTTGAGCTATTTTGAAGGCCACCGAGTGGAAGTGACGAGTCATTCCTATCAGACCAACATCGTCTCCGTTCTTGGTTTATTCCAGGTCTATTCACAGTAGCTGCGTGTATGTGTTCATAATTGGGCCCACCAGCTTGCTGGTGGGCTTAGGACTCGGTTATCCGATGAACGTTTGCGTTAGAGGTCCGCAAAGTTTCGATGTTGTTTCCTATTTTCTTTAGTTTTCTGACATCCAATGTGAATGTATTCCATCCTGCCCATTCGTTTCAGTTCCGCTTTATCCATGCTGTAGGTACGAACAACGTGTGGACCGCCTAAATCTGCTGTCCAGCAGCTTTACCTTTTGATCCAAAATCGCTACTGTGGCCAATCAGGTGAGATCAAAAGCTTTCGAACATGTCTCTGGTAACTTAGGTATTCCCATAATCCATCACGAATGCCTCGCGTTTTGATGAGGTGGAATGCTTACAAAACAATTTGCGGTGCATGATGCAAACTTCTAGTGCTTTTAGTGCTATGAGCTGCAATATTCTTATGACATTCTTTGGTATGTTCCCCAGCTCTATTATACAGCAGTGATGTGATTTGTTGTATTTAGTTGTCTAACGGGTAAATATTGTGTTACTTCCTAACCGGACTTCTCAGATGAAGCCTTTCCGCCTTTTGTGTACCAAGTAGCACGATTCCAGCATTCCTGTCTAGTATTGAAAATCCCAAGTTATCTAGCTTTGTTCGTGCAGTCACGAAGTTGTGGCCAGCTATTTTTATCCTTTGAGGCCGGAGGGTGGTCACCAAAGTTATTGACAGAGTTTACCGAATTTGCTTCCTTGAATTGTTTTGGCATCAAAATGCAGTAGTGGAACCCCAAGGACAAACTCTTATAATTGGCCATGAAATCAAAAGCAATGAAAGGAGTTCAAGCCAAGCGGCCTGTTTTGTACTTGTTCTAAGTTTCCTGGCACTGAGCACAAAGGAGTTTCAGCTAGCTCACTCATTTGACTAAGTTACCCTTATGCGATCAGTTGTGTAGTCGGTACTACCCTTGTACCACCAAATAACTTTGCGTAGGTGAAATGCAGGTCTTGACCAAGAACGATTTGTACAACTCTTCTATGCACGTCGTCATTGATGGCTTGATCCTTTGACTCTTGTGCCAAACCCACACAATTCATGCATATTTTCTGTGACGGTGAAAAGCCAGTATTAACTGTTGTTTTTGGTGACTTGATTTCTCCTACAGGAATCATATATTGCTTCTCCCAAAAGGACACAGAGGACGTGGCTGGTGAGCTTCGGCGAATGGGTCTTCGAGTGGCTCATTATCACGCAAATATGGACGGGAATGCACGAGCGCGTGTTCACACTGACTGGTTCACAGGAAAAATCCTCGTACGCTGTGGTGGTGGTGGTGGTCTATGGATTGTTAATGAGCCTTTGCGTGAGATATGACTTGACGGATCTCTACACCATATTCGCGCGCTAGAGCTGGTCCCCATATTTGCCTATATTGTCAAGGCTCATGGATTTAGGTGTTTTTTAGGGGCGAACAATTAGCCGTGATAAATGAATTAGCACCCAGTCAAAGTCGAAGCCTTTGGTTCCATGGTTATCATGTTCTCTGTGAGTAACAGTGACTAGCTGGGATAAAAGACCCAACTATCTACGAGTAGTGAAATTGTTCAAGCCAACCGCTAGTCGGGAAAAGTTGGACCACATAAGTCAGATTACCATTCTGTATGATCATCTTATCAAAAGAGATACTGGTAATCATTAAACCATACCCACCTGATGGGCCACAATAAGGGTGAAATATTTCATTTGTCAGCTTTTCCCTTTAGTCATATTTGGAGCTTGTTTCGATCTATGGGGGTCGTCGACAGTCAGGCTAAGTTAGCAGTCGATTGGAATAAGTTGTACCATATTGATTAAGTCAATAGACTGTTGTATTAGGGCAGCGCATAGTTCTCGAGTCAGTAGTGTGTAACTGCTATCCAACCAATTTCAAGACCGCTGGCCTTCCATGACTCAGTTTGTTGAAAACCGACCACCACATGTATTCGGCATGTAAGTGGAAATATGGTCGTTGTTTAGTTCGCTGAGCTGGGCAATCCGATTGCAAATGTTTCATCACCAATCGAAGTGAAAATATACCGGAAAAGTGTTCGGTGCGAAGTTACGGAAGCTATAAATCGTCGCAATATATTTCTCACCGAAAGCGCCACTTCACTTTCTAGCATCATTCCAACTTTTTCACAATGGACTTGCTTACTCAGGTTCCTAGTGAAACCGTGCACGAAGCAGTGTGATATGCATTAAACCAACCCGTTTTTTATTTCAATACATCAGCAGATGCTTTTCACTCGCAGATCATCGTTGCGACTGTCGCTTTTGGAATGGGCATTGATAAGCCGGACGTCCGTTTCGTCCTGCACTTCTCCGCAAGCAAGAGTTTGGAAAACTACTATCAAGAATCTGGACGTGCTGGTCGTGACTCTGAGGCGGCCGAATGTGTAGTTTTGTGGCGGTTTTCCGACTTCTTCCGACTAGCCAGTATGGTCTCGTCAGAACGCACTGGTCTTTCGAAACTCCTGCAGATAGTGGCCTACTGTTTGGATCCAGTCACTTGTCGCCGTCTATTAATATCCAAGCACTTGGACGATCCAACGTGGTCAGCAAGCGATTGTGCGGAATCTTGTGACAATTGCAGACGCGCAAAATCCAAGGACAAAGGTAAACAAAATTTGCCCGAGCGACCATACGTCTAAGATGCTTGAATCAACCTTTGAATCCAGCAGTTTATCCTGATTAACTTAAAGGTACATGTTTACAATGAGCGTAAAAATGGAAACCACGCTACCTACTCAGAGGCTGATTGAAATTTTTCGCTCCTTGTCGAGAAGAGCCGCTTGAGTGGTTTGGGGTGAGTCGTTACTGTTCTATTATCAGCCGCCTCAGAATCGCCCAGGCGATACGGTAGGAAAAGTCTATCAACTTGAAGCTGTTACTTCCCAGTGATCGCTTCTGCGCAAGCCGAAGGAAGCCGTCACCACCAAGCCCGAAACATCCGCTGAAACAATTATCCGCTATAACTCACCATATTCAGGTAACCAAATTAGCGCGGTAAATTTCCGCTTTGGTAACACGACCTCAGAGATTAATTTTTACCAGTAACCGCACTTATTTGAAGGTTCACAGTCGCTCAACTCAAAAGTTAAAACCGGGCGAATCTTTGGATCGAAAAACTTCGCTGGAACACCATTATGCGATGGTGAATCAACTAACACGTTAACGGACAAACTATCCTGGCAGGATTAGGCGTTGATCTTTGGCTGGATACACCGCGATCCGAACTCTGGTCCGCGTGTTCAATCCGCTCTCTTGTTTTCCACCTTAAAAGAAGTGATACCTATTCGTCAGGCAACTTTGCGACAATTTTATCCACCATTCAGTTGACAATCACAGATGCCACCTTTGGTGAATACCGGACAATGTGTTAATCAGAATGCGAAAGAGGGCGCTCCCCAAAGTCGTGTTTGGTTGCTGGGCGGTATTTGAGCAGAACTTTGCACTACAGTACATATCTGTAGCTTTGGATATTGAAGGTGACTGGAGAAACCATTTTGACTGTAATGTTGTAGATTGTGGGATGCAAGGGTTATGCCAATAACCGTAAGACTGAGCGTAAAATTGGAGTGGCGCGCGGCGTCACGAAAGAATGTGTTCCAACCTGGACAAGGTTTTCCCAACACGTAATATCTCTGACACAGACCAGTGGATATTTTCCCGTGCAACATACGAAGTCTGAGTTTTATTCATGTTACTTCCAACCACCGACAAACTCTCGTCGATCCTGTACCTGGAACAAGCGTAAGTCATGTAGAAAGTTTCTGGGAGGTATCAAGCCTTAATCTCGGGAGTCACTAAAGAACTACTACTGCTATGGTCATTTGGACAATATTGTGTAGGATGCGGTACGGTTTTCGAGCCTGTCTTTGAACAGCTAGTTAGTTTGTTTGTCCAGTTATCTGAAGTTCATAGTGCCCCTTTTTAACCTTTTTGTTGCGAAGAGACACCATTCTGTTTCAGCTACGTACTTCTTAAGTGTTTGCTGTGTAGAACGACTCGTATGAATTAGGCGACGTGTTCCAACGTCTATTGGCACCCTGATGAAGGGTTGCAGTGCGAACAATCGCTTGACGGATCCTTGAGAATTGGGTATCTCCACAACGATGCCAGCGCGTTTCTCAATGTGCAAGTGCCTCGGCAATTAATCTTGCATCAGTAATTTTGAGCAAGCTATCAGGTAGTTCTGGCTGTCAGTCGGGGACGTACTACAGTCCATCGTATAGTAACTAAATGTTTCGGTACTCCCGGTGTTCAGAGGTCTACCAGCCTGTGAATGCGTTGCAGAATTGCTCAACATATGAAGTGATTATCAACAGTATTTTGATATCATCGTACCATATCTGTTCTCGCAGAGTTTCGTGACTCTTCCGTACGTACTGCACCTCCCTGATTTCGTTGCTGAATCGTGCGTTCTGCGGTTAGTCTGAGGACTATTTCCTCATCCAATAAACGGGAGTGTCAAGGTTTCGTGCTAAACCAGCAACTGGGCGCAGCTATGGCATAAACTAAAGCCGACGGGTAGAGTAATGCTGAACGAGGATAATGCGGGTCACATGTGGAATGCTCGCTATGGGGGCTACGGATACGTCGGGGTGTCGATTATCTCAGGGATACGACATACACTAACTTTCGTCCCTTTATTTCTGTAATTGAGCATAGCCAGAGAAATGTTAACATGTTTGTTTTCTATATTCTTCCTATTCGCTCAGTCCTTTCGCTAAACCTGACACAACTGATTTCGGAAATCAAAGCGCTGCTTTCGGAACATATGTCGCGGAAAAAGGAACGCATAACTGGTCCAAAATTGGTTGAGCTTATGAGTGCTAACTCTGACGTCCAGAGGCTAACTCGAGCGATGCTCAAAATAGATGAAAAAACGGACCGTATGTTCTTCGAACATGTAATCGCATGGTGTTTAGTCAATCAGTTCCTCAAAATGGAATTTCATTTCACTCCGTACTCGACCGTGTGCTACGTCGTGCCGGGAAAGGAAGACATCAATGACGCGGTCATGTCGTATGTTATCCGAAACCACGAGCCAAACACGCGAACACAAGTGGATGCGGAGAAAGAGCCATTGGTCAAGCGTCAACGGTTAACAAGTCATCCCATCATTGACATTGAATCAGATATGAATGACATTGTCAAATAGTTGTAAAAATTGTAAATAAACCCAGTGAATTGTCGTCAAAACCCATGAAGTGCCTGAAAAGATTATGGTTCCTCTGGAAACTATCGTGAGTTGCCGGTGCGCAAAACTGTCTTTGTGCCCAGTATCGCATAATACGCTCCTTTGTTGTCTCATCTCTTTAGGTTACGCGAAATGGTCAGTGATGCGCTTAGTCCTTCTTCCCTCGTTCAACTTGTTCTGTGTCGACCATTTTTCCATGCTTGAAGGTAGATCTGATCTAATCCTCGTTCTGCGAATTCGCGTCTCCGCGCGAGTTAGCTGCTAGAAGGTGAAACGATCGACTACAATAATCCACGATCTGTCTGGAACATTTACTTGATGCGCCGTACTTCAACGAGATTGACGGAACGTCAATGACAGAACAACTCACAATGTCTGGATAGTTGAGTTTATTGAAAAGGAACGATATGTAGATATTTACATTTGTTGGTATTTGAGAGGCGTTTTCATTCTTTAATTCCCCGAGCCCGCAGCTCAACGGGTAGAGGGACCGGCTTTGACGGGTTATGATCAACTGTTTGATGCAATAAAACTCCGAGAATGCCACCACGTTGAGATATGGCTTGGTGAATGCGTTGTTCCTCTTGTAGCAGGTCGTCCATCTTGATGAACTAAAAACGAGAAAGCAATGTCTGTATGGCTCATATGCTAGGAATTCGATGGAGTGATGGAATAAAATAAGAAAATCGTTCTCTCATGGCACCTGCTTAATCTAAACCATCATGCAACCCAGAGGAAGCACTTGGGCTTGGGTGCCACCAAGCCCAAATGGAGAGTTCAGAGCTAGGGACGGTTGGTACCTCGATCATCAGCCACTAAAGTGTTTCTAGATGAGGCTCACGTGTTGAGCGTACTAAGTTGTTGGCAACATATCAAAATATTGGGAGCTCAGGTACTAAGTTTCCAAGCCGCAGTTAGGATTAGTGCACTATATATATATAGAGAGAGAGAGAGGGAGAGAGACCCGCTCGATAATTTTGACTGGACTGCAGCAGAACAGTGCATTAAGCTGTCTGCTAAAAACCACCTCCGACGTTATGTCTAGTGGTTTGCGAGTAAAATCCATGTAGACTGAATTTTTTTACAATACTGAGTGATCTTCAAAATACCAAACAACCGATAGAATAAACACATTTTCCTCTGGTAGCTCCACCGTTTAGCAGAATACTCGCGACTCATTACATGAAGAACACAACCCTGTTTTGTAAAAGAGCGATATTCAGCACTGTTTCACTCTTAATTGGCACGCAAATTCACTCACGGTTACTTATTCAGCTGTCTTATCCACACGGGTTACATAAAACAGCTGATTCGCAGCTGTCTCCGCTTAATCTGTCACCGGTCAAATCACGATGCGAGAGCAGGCAGCTGCCTTTTGCGATCCACAATTTCAGATCGTCATTGTGTCTAGTGCTCCCGCAACAGCGAAATGCTCGGGTTTTGCAGAAGCGCGCGCCGTGCATCAGGGGGGAATGTGCGCGCTATCAATTTACGGATGTTCGTTTCAACTTGTTGAAAAGCCTATAGTTGTGTTGGGCACGCTAACAACTGCGAGCGTAGGTATAATCACCAGTCTCGATGTTTGTGTGAATCTGCTCAAGACATCGAGACAACCAGTGTAGACGATTGTGGAAGCACCTTCAAGAACCGGATGGGCCTGGGTGATCGAACTTGGAAGCTCACCTCTAAGAGTTCATTGTACTCTAGCCTGAGGACGCACGCGAATTCTACAGGTAGGACCATCCAGTGGGACGATATTTTTTGGCTTACCTCAGAATGCAACGATGGGCCAAGTGTAGGCACATCCGTCAGCGTCACATGCTCTGAATAAAACACGTCCATGGACCTTGTGTGGCTGTCGTGCACCGATGAATGTACGATTGGCATTAGCACCAGGAGAACGTGGTTAATTGTACACTGGGCATACAGGATTACTTGTTTGGAATACTATACCGATCGCTGAGTGGTCAAGGCAACAGCTCACCACCATAAGTTGTTATTGAACCACAAGACCATTAATAGTGGTTAGAACGCTTTCATTTCAAACTAGCTGGTTCCGCGTTGCAGTACAGAACACCAGAATCGGCTCTGAAGTAAAGATTGTGCACACTCTGTAATACATCCTGTTTTATGCATGGAAGCTTCCCGTCGATAAGTCGAGGTCACCAAGAGTGGTAGTTCTAACTCACAGCCTACAGTTTCGTGACTGACGGTGTGATAGGAAAGGCTACAATTCCACGTGGGCAGAGTTTTTTCTGGACAGTGTGTACTATTGTTTGGGAAAGAAGAGTAGATGCACTCTGAGTCTTCAAATGTAAACTTGCCAGGAGGCTGAATTGGAAATGCCCTGTGTGACAGGCAGCTGTCGACATGTTCACCTACTTTGGGAGTGTAGCAGGCACCTGTTCTTCCGCGCGGGCGATTTGCCTACAGAGCAAACAAACCCATTCTTTCTTGTATCGCTATCGATTTAAGCACCTCAAACACGGATTGTCGACCAAAGAAGGTTTTCAGCGCTTTTTGTGATCATTACAATTCGAAAAACGAGCACAAAAGCTTTCGGTTTTAGACGCTAGATGCTTCCACCATAATTGGGTGAACGGTGCAAACGTGTTAATAGACTAACGTGTTAGAATAACGTGTTAATAGACTAAATTCATGTTCAAAGAAGGATCAAATGAAAACTGCAGTGTATTCGGGTTGCGTCGTGCTCTCCGACTTAGTGTCGCACCTAACCTTTAAAAACCCTCGTTCCAGCTGGAAACGCGTGAACAGTGGATTCAATCTATGGAACCTCCAACTGCACATACCATCCACCTGTAAGTAACTTACAACCCTCATTAACGGCTCGAGACACGCTTCGAAGGGACAACATGCTGCAGTCATTAGGGAGTTCGTGTCCTCAAAACTGTGATTGAAAAACAATCACATCACAAATTTATATGATGCTCAACAGAAATCACGTGTACAGCTGAATGAATTCACGACTATATTTGTCCAAAAAAAGAGGGAAAGCGGAAATAAGGCTCAATGAGTCACGGAGTCCAGTGAATTACGTCATCGTCGAGCAAGTTTATTGAAGAGATTTGCTCATAAGTTCACCGATCATGCAAGTTTCTTTTGGGCACAGAGTTATGGGTCACGTAGCTGAATCCTAATGGCCTCTGCATTCGATAATAGTCCGAATAGTATCGGTGTTAATCGGTTTAAAGTTTACTTGGCATACGATATAAAAGGCGTGCTCTTTGCCTATGACATGGTCAGTTTCGGCCAAGTGTGACGCGACTGCGCTTGAGCTATGCTTCCACCAACCACCGTTCAGGGACACCATAATGTTCTTGCATTCTCTCCGAGAAACGACTCGTCGTACGACCATCCTGTGATGCCCGGCCCGAGCATAGAGTGAGCACACATAAAAGCCAGTCTTTCAAATGGGACCTGAAATGAAACTCAAGCACAGATCAGTGGCCATCTACCTCGTGTCAGTAAGATGTCTTATACCTCCGATAACCGGGTCAGCAACAAGTTTTTTTCGCCGTGTAGTACCGTCAACCTTTCTAAGAATATCAACGTTGAGAAAATCTAGCTGTCCGTTACACTAAGGTTCAAGAGCAAAACTGACGTTGGTGTGTACTGATCTGAAACTGTGCAGCACGTCGGCTGAACTTGTTTACCAACGTTCCCCTCACCGAAACAGTAGAGTATATCTGTGATTTTATTGAGCGCAGTAGCAATGTTGGTATACCCATTCCGGACCTCAAGGAACTACTAGTTCCTTACATGTGCAATGTTCAGTTTGGTTTCAACGGATTTGCGATGGGATCTCCCCCACTGACGGAATACTCATGAGTAAACTCGAAACTCAACAACTAGGTGTACTCATTGGACAATACACACCATATCATTGTTACGCAAATGAATTATCTCCACTTGCAACAGATAGTATCAGCTCAGTCAACAGCAACATGAGTGCAACGGACAGCTGAATTTTCTCGATGTTCACACCTTTAAAGAGGTCGATCGTAGTATACAGCGCAAAAATTAACGTGTCATTCAAGGTAAACAGGGCTGCTCAGCTGGTTACTGGAAGATAAGGACACTACTGACATGACGTGGATGGCCACTAATCTGTGCTTGAGTTTCGTTTCAGGTCCCATTTGAAAGACTGGCTTTTGCGTGTGCCTACTCTTATGCTCGGGCTGGACATCACAGGATGCTCGTACGACTAGTCATTTCTCGCAGAGAATGCAAGAATAATATGGTGTCCCTGAACGGTGGTTGGAGGAAGCACAGCGCAGTTGCATCACACTTGGCCGAAACCGATCATGTCATATGCAAAGAGCACTCCTTTTATGTCGTATACCGAATACCCCTAAACCGATCAAGACTGGTACTATTATCCAATGCAGAGGCCATCATACAAGTCATTGGTTAGCTAACTTCGTTTCTGTCATGGATTTTATCTTGATAGCCAACCGCTACCCAGAAGAATGGAGTAATGCTGAAAATCATGATGAGGATGAGCATTTGTGAGCTCTAATGCTGTAATCTCCATTCACCGTATATATCGATAACAATTACTACTTTGTAGACGTTGAGGTAACTCCTTTGAGGAGAGTCCATTACTTGCGACTACCTCCGAAGTATAAACTCAAAACTTAGTAAGTCAAACCCCACAAATTTACCCTTCCGTTCGCCCAAAATGCTTGAATGTAGGAGCTACTGGGGTTTCGATCGCAAATCGATTTTACACATTGGGCGGTCCTTTAAGGAGATTTTTTATCTAGGTCTGAGTGGCTATTAACTTAGGTCAAAGTGAGCTTAAAACTATTGTGTGCGGTTCTCAAAAATGTGGATAAATAAAAAGATAATCGTTCAGCTGTAACACCCTTCCGGTGTCTAACTGCCATGCAACCCGAAGGAAGCACGAGGGCTGCGAAGGAAGCACAAGGGCTGGGATACTACCAGGTTGCCCAGGCCTAGACAGGGCGAGTCGAGAGGCAGAGGTGGGGTTCGAACCACGGACCTTCTGGTCAGTAAATTCGCGCTCTAACCACTTGAGCCACCAAAAATGTGGAGACAACTGAAAACCTACTGAACACCTAGGGGGCGCCAAACGGAGACTGACTCCACACTGAATTTTATTGTAGTGGTTCGGGATATGATATTTTGGAGAAGGCATTGAGGATTGGCGTCTAATCAAGGTGGCCACCAATAGGGTTTATCCACACAGTATGTGCTCTCCGTAACGCACCCTGCTGTATAAGCAACAGGCTAACGGTTACCACAAACGTCCCATGTTTACTGGCTTCCTAGCGAACTACCAATCTTCTTCGTTCTCATCATCCTTAAAGTGGATAAACTGTCGGGACGAAGTTTGAAAATATAAAAGCAGATAACCAGAAGTCGCGAAATCTCACATTCTTGGAAAAAGTCATCTAGTTACGGAAGAGGCTGAAAATATTGTAACGGACACTCACTTGATCATACACGGGCGTAAATGCGACTTACGTAACGGTAACGCTCAATATCTATGCTTGCCCGTCGAAGACGTTCCCATCCTAAATGCCGAGTGCATTTGTTCCGGGGAACACAACAGAATGACCCACTCTCGACGAACACGTCTCGGACCAACGGAAATCCGCACACCGTGTCGGGTGGCAATTTAGGCTCTTTAAAGTGTTCACACACCACGCGCAATCTCTTACAGTAAGCCTTTGCTTGGGTATCGTAGGCGTCACAGAACAATGGAGTTCCAACCACTTGTTCTTTCTGGTTGGCACAAAAGACGGTGTTACCTTCCATCTATAAAAAGTGCAGAAGTGAAAGAACGGTGTTTAGCCGAATTTATTTTATCATATCAGATGAACTGGAACAACAAAATACCGCCTCCTAAACCACTAGTCCGAATGAGACAGTCCGGATATGCAACCTAATTAGAATTTGCAGAGAATACGAAAAGGTTGGTAAGACACTGGATTATACGCGCAGTGAGATTCGTAGTACGTTTCCCAAGTGGTACCTCGTGGCAGAAAGACCCTCATACAATGGGGATGTTGTCATAGAATGTGGGGAAGAACGCACACCTGCCCCTCGGTCAAAGCAATAGATCGTATTCCTCAGGTGAGTGGATAGCTGCGAATTCTGAAGATTATATGACTTGCTGCACAGACAGATTTTAGTGAAGTCGACTCTCAGACGAATGATTCGCCCAACAATGCTGACATGAAGGTGTATGCCGAGCCATTCTAAGGATATTTTATTCGGTCAGGTCCCGTTATCCTGTTCTGTGACCACATTTAGCACCAGCTACTCTTACTTAAAATGGGACATATGCAGGCGGAAGAAGCTAAGGCTTCCCGTGAGTCACTTTCCCACCAGTTGGTGAACCGGGTGTTGTAAATTACAGAAAGAGATAGTCCATCTGTAGTCCGAATTATTCATGGATTTATCGTTACTAGTCGTAACACTTGATGACAAGACAGACAAAATCGTTGACGAGGCCCGAAGAGAGTGCTGTTTTGCGTGCGCTCATTCGGAGTGACGTAAGCAGAGGTGGTCAACCCTTGACCTGGCATAGGGGTATGAAAAAGAAAAGTCTGGGTGCTGTCGGTGCGACCATGTGATCCCCACTGCGCCTGGTTGGGAATGCTGCAAGATATGGCCGCCAATCAGTGTCAATGGCGTCCTTGTCAGTTTCTATCCGGATTGCCTGAATGAGTGTCTGGAGATCTATGCACTTCGGAATGATTGTGGTAGGATATCACTATCTAAGTCCCCTTCCCGTCCACTTTTATTCTTTTCTTCACGATAAGGCTTTCAAATAATCATAGCTGTACGCCAGCGAAGTATCAGTTTTAAACACTAATGTCGTGCTATCGATGATGATGATGAGGCCCAAAGACCTTTCTTAAACGGAAAATGGTGAAATACGAGAACGACCATTGCTTAACCATGCTTCCGTATACTGCGATGTTGCAACCTTGGGTGGCAGAACAGGTAACACCAACAGGACACGAACTTTGGGGAATCGATCATCTGGGATGGTTGGCGGACGCTCCCCTAAGAGTCCTACTGTCACTCCTGATTCGTCAATTTGTGGGCGAGTGGGTTCAGGTTACCAACTTGCTGGTATTACGCTTGGCGATAGACCGAGCGTGGTTGCACACGGTCAAACTATACCTGTCACCAATACCCATCCCACAAACGAGTGGGAACAATCATGCTCTTCGCATGGTTACGTGCGACTATTTTGAAGCAGATAGTTAGGATTTAGCCACCAATATCCGGATAGTTGACAGCGTTCGCCAAAAAAAAGCATGTGGCTACCCACACACCGGCACGTAGATGGAAAATATTGTACATTCCTACGGAGCTTAGACGATGTGCCCTACAAAACATGTTCACTGAATAACTGATGCAACTTCGTCACATTAGGTAAAGTGTACTTCTGAGTTGTGGTCCTTAAGAACCATCCCCTTTCTCCTCAGTATTTCAGCACACTCAACAAGGAATCTTCCACTTCAAAACACGTATTACTCACCCCATCAGACATGGTTTTACATCTGACTTTCAGAGTAAATTTCAGAAACTCAAAAACGGTGACGCACAACGTGTTTTCGAGGCATGTATTGATAACAATCCCATCTACCTGAAACATCACACCTTTTGCTGAGCTCACAAATATCACATTACTGGTAGGGCAACGCAAGCAAATAATCTAGAGGTCTACAGGGGTATGCACCTTGTATGGATGAAACAATCGATGCAGATGGAGGATAGGACGCGGTTTAGCCCAGTGTGATCACCATGCCATCATCGACCTATACCTCCTTCATGCCAAGAAATCACAGCACTTCTCATATGACGTCGCTATGAAACTTTTAAGACGACTCAACAGGAACCCTTGCAAAAGGAGGATGACTCGAAGTCAAGTTAAGGTGCTCAAACTCTGGGAAGAAAACCGATGAATTGCAAACCTTCAATAATACCTTAACATCGAGTCATCTTTTAGCTTCGATCAATATAGTTCAGCCCAGGAACATTGTTTTGACGTCTTTTTAAAAAATTTCGCAATGTTTTAATATGAAAATAACAAGGATCTGAAACTCCGCATACTAGCGCTGATTAAAAGGCCAGTCTACAATCGGACCCTCAATTTTTGTGTGTATGCGTCACCAGTGACTTGAAAATTGGTACTCACCTGATGCAAAGCAAATTTACTGGGTACAGATGACAACCCATTTATAGTAGTAGGATTCAGTAAGGAACCGAAATCCACTAATGTCCGTGTATGTTGGATTTCTCAAGCCGAACAAATCAAAGGCTCCACTAACGATCCCCCAAGGATTTCAATTACCCGAGGCATTCGGATATGTCATCTTCAGATCTAAAGATATGGACAGACTAATCTCAGTTGTCTTGCGAAGAAGTAACCCTTATCGCGTGTCATTCATACCCCAAATATATTGTTCGCTAGTAATTTTCAAGGTCTTTCAGCAGTCTGGTGAAAATGCTTTTTGCATTGGCTATTGTGCATGATTCAATTGTATGGCAAGATACTAAACTCACCTTCTGAAAGCACTTCTCCATATGCCGTAGGGCATGCCGCATGCTAACCTCACTAGCACAGGTAACGCAAACTACCGGTTCCATTTGTTCTGCCTGGTCTGCTTCATTGGTGGCTTCTGCAAGCTGAAAATAAAACGGTCCAGTTAAGATGGTGATAACTTCGGGAATAGTCGTGCGCAGTACATTCAGCCAATCAAGTCTACTAAGTCCGTCGGGGTCGACGTGGGTGTGGATCAGTTATGGTCCATGTGCCTTAGTACGGCACAGTTCTCCATTTCAACAAGAGAAAGCGGATGGTTTGCACGAGTTCAATGTCAACGTTGGTGGTGAGTTTTCAGTCGACACTTACGCAAACTTTTTATCGGTTTCATCCTGTCTTATATACATGGTTGTGATACAAAAAACCGGAAACGTATTCTGCATTCATGTGTTATTCTGAAAGACACTATGAGATGCCCCTAAACAGTGCTCAAAATGTTTGGTGGATATTCACGCAGCGAAGGCGACCGCGCCACTGACTCCATGTCAGACAGTACCTTCAGTCCGTTGGGCAAACTACCGATAGAAATCGACCATTCTGGATAAGAGTATCGAACGCATAAGTGGAATTTTGAACTGAGGCACAAAATAATGACAGAGCTCGAAAACGCGATGGTCTGTTTCGAGTACGAGGAAAACCACTGATGGAGTTCTGCATGGTGGCTTCAAGCAATCTGTAACAGACCATTCCACTGCTGACTGTTCGAAAAAAAGAAACAAAGGAAGCCGGAACCACTGCACCACTTTGATGAAATGTGCAATAGAACTAAAACTAATTATTCTAGGATATGTCCTACCCATAAATTGGAAAATTTGCCGACTGAAATCTCACCAGATCTGGTTTGCGTTCCCGAGCACGTGCGATCAGGTTTGTCAAGTGCTGATGGTCCATCTCCAACTGAACCAGCTTATCGTGAACCGCACTCTTCTCAATTTGTATCTCCTCAAGACGAGCTCTGTCTAGCCGTGTGGCTAAGTAGTCCAGTTCGGGTAGTTTCTGGCTGTCTGTTTCATTAGTTTCTGGATCTCCTGGCTTCGTTCGCTGAAGCCGTTCGGGAAGAAGAACTTCCAGTCGCCTTGAAAAACAAAACAAACAAGTGTTCGAAACCAGTAACCTCGTCCTTGTAGTCGAGTGCATCATTTTTGTGTTCAGATGTCTAGCGAATTCGTGAAGTTACAGCGGGACCGTTTTATGCAATTTAGAAAAGTGGAGAAGTCATTGGGAGAGAGTGAAGAATGATTGGCTAAGGCAAAGGTAGGGTGTTGTGATACCATGTTCACTTAATTCTAACAATTTCAGCTTAAGAAACCGTTTCATGTGAAAGTGTGGTCAACCAAGCCTCTACTCGGTCGAAGCTCCACTTGCTTCTCACGGGTGACGGTTTTGCGTGCCACCGTAAGAAGACGAAGAATCATTGACGTCAGAAGCCTTGTCACAACAGTAGTCAAACATACCTCTGTGGTTACAACATTCACTGCTAGTACCCTTTTTGAAAATGGGCACTATTGTCGATCCACCTCAGTTTTCTGGGACGGTTTCTTCCAGATGGACCCAAATAGGCTTGTATTTTTTGCAAACAGCTTCCCAAACACGGAACGCCCTTTCGACACTAGTTGAAACAAGTTGCCGACTAAGCTGTAGCACTAAGTTGGTATTTTGGGGCAAAGACACCTGCTCATGATGTACAGAGCCTTTGCAAAAAGCCACAAAATTGGATACAGTGGTCCTAGTCGGAGACCTAAACGCACGAGTCGGTTGTCTCTCGTCAGTTTGGACATTTTATCCCAAACATTTTCCAAGTTGAGGCCACCCTAAACCATACAAATAAGTGTCGGTGTTAGTTGTAAGATATGCCGTTAGAAACTGAAAATGTGTTCGGGTACGATTTCCACCATAACTCCGAATAAAAGCGCTTCCATGTCAAGGGGGCTGCAACCGGGCGCGTTCCTTGTGCGAAGTTTTCTTTTCGAACGGTTTTCTACCACACGTCTAATGGAAACATGCTAAATTCGTACGTGGTTAGCTTCCCTGTTCAGACTGTCGACAACGAAGCGCCGCTCACCTCCATTTAGCTAGACCGCATAAATGGAGCAGAATTAGTAAGCAGTTAAGAGCAGTACGTACATTGGTTAGGCCCTGCGTCGGGCGACATGTATAGTGAATCAGACAATGGGATACAACAAACATTGTTGGCCAGTTCTCTGGTCATTTTGTAAGCCACGATCCAGTACGCGACAGAATCGCTTGCACACAGTGTCATACTCAGTGAGCTAATAAGCAGACTGTCTTCCTTCGACCTGAATTCACCCATTTTTCATGTTCCAGCGTGGCACAATCAACCTCAAATAAACTTGACGCTGATTTGGATTGTCGGACAATCCACTGTGTACAGAAAACTATGGGAGCTACAGTAAAAATGAGGGCAAATGCGGCATCAAACAAACCGTCAATCTTAGCATATATTTATAGACACATCTGTAGGCCTCGCACGGGCACAAACGTTTTCTCCATTTGGACAGCGAGAACACAACAAACACTTAGAAACATACATAGGTTGCTTCAAGAACCAAAGGTCACCAAACAAGTAGTCTTTTATGGGGAGGAATCTCTGCTCAGCTTATTTAACACGGCCTCAGGTGCGGCCACTGGACTTTTTGGTATGTGAGATGCAAAGGCTAGAAGGGTGAATACATTTCCACAGCATCACGAGTAAGGGTATAGTCCTTAAGCATGGTAGGACGTAAGAGGCTAGATTTTTGCTTTGTCCACCTATCTGATTTTATCGGACTTTTGGAGAAACGTGGTGAGTTGGCTTGTGTTGTAGTTGTTCCTAAAAAGGACGGTAACATTGATGAAACCCAACGAAAAGCAGGACATGTGCAAGTTCCTCCGTATAGGTTGCAATAATGGCGATTAATGTGACGTAGTTTTATTAGGATACACTCTCACAAGGTGGCGATGGGTCTGGGTCAGTTTTACCGTGGGTGCCTATAAAAGATCAAAAGGACGGTGGTGGTGCTGAGATTCTCTCAGGTAACCAGACTCTAGATTTGGAATAAGCAGATGGTTTTGTGTTGCTCACCAGTTGAACATGACGCCTACCTACTTGAATGCCTGGCTAGCTGCCAGTCTGCCGACTCAGTTCCCTTCCTAGGTTGGGGTTCGAAGGATAAAGATTATTGCTGGCTAAAGGAATTGAAAAGTACAGCACGAAACCAATCCACTGGCGCGGTTGTTCCATTTCTGTTGTTGCGAAGTACAAAGAATAATAGATAGGCTTGCTAAAATGTGGCGTAGTTGAGCAAACAAAAATACCATTCGCCTTTGGATATTTATGTAGGCTGTTTGTGTTTTCTGTACCATGGTCTGTTTGGCACCAAGTCTGTTGTTAGGTTAATGTAATTACATGCATGCATCACGCCCCCAAACAAAGGCTCATTCAGGTGGAACGGTCTGACTGATCTCAGTTAGGGAGGAGCGGTCTCCCCGAGAAGGAATGCCCTCTACCAACCGTACGATCAAGTAGGGATGTAATTATCTCAAATTTTGATAATAATACAATGGCACAATGTAGTACACGCAGTAACGTCGTTAAACCCTTTTTTAACTAATAAACAGCCCCTCAGAAAGTCCGCCATTGTCACCCATTAAAACCATCACCACGATGGATAGATGTTAAGAACATTCCGCTAAACAGCCAAATGGGGTTGCGCCCAGATACTCTCGGATGAGTCCCAACCTGCGCACAATTACACTGTAAATATTCTCCTTTTGCGATGGACAGTCTGTTCAACGAGAGACAAATCTGGTATTGGGGCTGTCTAAAGTTGTGTTAGGTCTACACAATTATGTTATCGTTTCAGAAGGGCCTGGTGAAAAATCGGTAGTTTTAAACTGGGCAACATTTCGCTTTTGACACCAAAGCTTCATCAGACCGAGTGAGCAGGTCACCAAGTTGGCCAGGTTTTAAGGCATACAGAGAACCAATCAGTAAGACCTCTTCAAATTAGCATACAGGATCAGTGCTGAATGTCAGTTAAAGAGACTTGTTGATTATTGTGGTTGCCTAAATCTTATGGTTGATGGGTCGGGGGAATGCCAAACTATTTTTGATTGGGTTTGGTTCAAAGTGCTTCAATTGATTATTCACCTTGGGCGCCACTGGTAAATTTTGTTGGCATGTGTGAGCTTGTAAGTGCTACAACTCGGTTGGGGGGAGGGAGATAAGATTAAGTTCACTTAAGATCTAAGCTACTTCTGTTGATGACTCCTCTTTCTGATAACCGCACACTACCACGTGTTATGTTTGATAGATGACGATGATGTGCATGGCTTGAGAGTATCAAACGGTCTCCTAGTTCAAGGTTATGGTAACCTCCAGTGGCTCAAGTTATGGTTATGCCCATCTTTGGAAGGGCCATTGTGAGAAGTGATCGGCCGTAAAAAGGGACCATTTTGTTTAGATTATGAAGCACGTTTCATCACCTAATTCTGCATTACGTTTTCAGTCGGTTTTTTGAAGTAGACCCTCAGGAGGGGACGAATGTAAAACTGTGTCCCTCCATAGAAGATGACTTCCGATCGGTCTTTTCAAGTAATTTTCTTTAAACAAGGAATTTTTTAGAGACCGCCGCAGAAACTCGCCAGAGATGACTTATTCTGATACCTGATATCTTCTAGGAGAAACCATTCGATGAACTCACAAGGGTCCAGTCATAAGTGGACTTATTGGGATGGTGGTCTTTACAGAGGGAGAATATTGTGCTAGTAGTGTGCTATAAGGATGAAACCATGTTACAAAACTCCCAATGATTTAGGGGAACACTTTTTTCATGCCACTGTTCAGAAGCCCAGTTGGTACAAAAATACATAACAGTACGGTACATACATTCTGTACCCTAGGCTGTTTTGGAACTGTGTAGTGCGCCACGAGAATACTAGGTGAGCTTGGTTGGGTGGTAGCCCTTCAAAAAATAGCACTTTCAACCCCAATTTCATGAAGTACTCTATATTGGGAGGGGGAGTCTTACGGAAACTACTGTATGTTTCTTTTTAAGGGCACATTTAATCAACTAGCAGCGGTTTACGAGAATACCGATCTGAGTTGTGCTTACAAATTCAAGGTAGACATCACTTGCCATATGTATCAGTGTATTATCACGCAAGACGCTGTTCACATGCATCTTCGTTTACTGCCATGGATTTTTGGATTGTGGTTCTTACGTGTGCGTAAACGAACTGTTTATTTTCAACAGATTTGTGCTGTTATCAAGAAGTGATCACCTGCCAGCAAGCGTTTTGGTGAACACAGCCATGCTCCTCGTGGTTGGTATTAGTTTACTCTCCAGGGGCTTTGATAAGGTCCTTATGGCTGCACAGTACCCCAAGATGGTAGAAACTAGTGGGATTTGAGGTTCATCTTCTAAAACCCCAACCACGTTAGAACCAGGTAAACCATGTGTCTTAAGCTGGAAAAACCCAAAACACGAACTTCTCACTCCGGTCTTTGTTACGGAAGTCTGTCTCTCCTTGGGGGCGCCTAGAGTGATCTCTATAGGGTGGTTTCTCAAAAGGTATCGATCTTATACCAAGTCTCACAGGACTGGAGTGCTCTTATGGTGGCTCTTGAGGCGCCTGCTATGAGTGGGTTGGTGTTTGGAACTATGTACTAAATGAATGAGAATGAATTACAATTCATACATCCACAATCCTCCGATCGATATCGGGTAGTCTTGGTCTTCTCGGCAGGATACGATTCTGTGAAGAGGTCACCAGAAACTTCATTGCTGTGTCACAGGGACAAGCCCAACGGAGTACTGATCACTTGTCCTGTCTAGACTTGTTTCGGATGAGTAGGACTTGGTCCATTTCACTTTACCAAGCGAGCGCAATGTGGTCAATGTCGAAGACGCGATTCACGACCACAGAACGTAGGTTTTGTTTCGGGGTGTTGCTGCACGGGGGTAGTACTTTTGGCCTGATCACTTGGGGTTTTACTGGTGCGGCGAATTTATAATGTGAAAATACTGATCCAGATAATTTTTTGCCTTCAGAACGTAGGTTTCTTGGAAGGGGGAATATTATATTTCCAATGTAAAAAAAACTGGGAACTAAAAAAACAGCCCCTTGTTTTGAGGTTTTTCAGAGACGGCGGATTTTTATAAGAGTACCTTGCTAGAAACGACAGTAAGGCTTATGTATCTGTTCACAAAAAGTTGGAAGAAGCAGCTAATTTCGAGTTAGTCGGAACAAGTTGCAACAGCGACACAGTACCCCAGAAGCCAGACAACTTGAGATTTTCGGGAGGATACGATGAGCTAACTGTCTGAATTGGGGCGAGATGGCTCAGGTGGTTAGAGCGCGAACTTACTGACCGCAAGGTCCGTGGTTCGAACCCGACCTCTGCCTCTCGACTTCTCCTGTCTAGGTTTGGGCAAACTGGCGGTATCTCAGCCCTCGTGCTTCCTTCGGACGGCATGGCAGCTAGGCACCACAAGGGTGTTGCAGATGAACGATTTTTATTCTGTCTGAACTTTGGGTGGTTAAGCTTGAACTTTTTGGAATCCTTCGTAAAACCTCCGACGAACAGTTGACCACAAAAAACAAAATCGCATCCGTGCTTGGACGGCAGTTAATCTCAAAAGCTTGTCTCCTACCAGCTACTCTCCATAAAACAGACGACGTGCTCCAGCCTCATTTTGCCTTGCAATGTCAGAGCCATATTTCTACACCACTAAGAATGACCACCCTATCGAAAAGGCATTCAGTCTTGGAAAGAATGGCTGGACTTTACATGTTGCAGTTCTCCCTTCACCATGATTTCACTACGACGTGGAAAAAGACGTAAAAAAGTAGTGAGCACGAGTGGCATCATGCCCCGGACATACTGCGACACATAAATATAACGATCAAAAGGCAGCAAAGACTGTACGAAAGCTTCATACCGAAATGCAAGTCGCAAACCGCATTCTTCGGAACAATATTTCGTGTCAGGTCGAGCGGCAGTTCGAGTACACCCAGGCCCAAAACACTGACGCGGTTCGGCCAGCTCACATGGCAACGGACATCTATTCGGCGAATTCGGTGCGTTCCGACGAGTGCCCCGTCGAGAGGTGGAAGAGGACTGCATATTATCGCGGACAGAGGATTTGACCCGATTTTGAGATTTAATATGTTGTGATCCACTTCGACCGGAACGTGGTGGGCCGCAATTGAGTTGGGTCTGTTGCGAAGGCCTGGGTGAACTAAGACTCGGTTTATGGCGAACACGTTGCTGATGATGATGGCAAGACTTGCCGGAAGCTGCCGTCTTCAACGATGAATGAGGATGACGCTGCACGCCTGGTCGTTGTATGCGCTGCCAGGATAGAGATGGCAGAGCGTAAAGGAAATAACAGAAGTAGTACGCTTTACGTCATTGTAAGGTTGAAACGAAGATCTCAGTAAAACTTCAGTCATCGCCATTCATGATCCCATCTATTTAAAGACCATCACCTCATAATGACCGGTTCTTAACTCTCCAACTAGTACCGCTACAGTTGGGTTGGAAACACTCCCACAGAGACCACCTTCAGAAAACAACCGCCCGTCCATGCGGCACATTACTTTCTTTCAGCAAAACAGATCACCTGCATGTGTGAGCAACCTAAGTTCGTAGCTCCAAAATCTCTTCAGTCTTTCAATAAGGTCACTACACTGGTGACTGTTCCGTATACACCAACCATTTCCCCCACGTTTCCTTATCTATACAGAGCCCAAATGCATGACTGTTTTATAGAGCATTATTTTCAAGTTGGATGTTGATTCATCTTACCGTCCCTCTCTACTACCCACCGGATGCTTGTGACATCACAAATGACGATGAGCCGTAGCGAAACTTCCACGGTTTCTGTGTGACAGTCTCTGGCTGGTTCCCACCGGTTTGTCACCAGGTTTGCGAATCGGCTCCGACATTTAAGCACTTTACTTGTTTGGTACATTGTACACTGTTTTATACAAACTTTTATGGGTGCAAAGTGAGGAGACAAAAAAACTGTTCAGCTGTAACACCCTTTCGGTGCCTAGCTGCCGTGCCACCCGAGGGAAGCGCGAAGGCTGGGATACTGCCAGGTTGCCGAAGCCTAGACAGGGGAAGTCGAGAGGCAGAGGAGAGGCAGTGAGGAGACACAGGCAGTAAGATTACCGGAGCTTCGATGGTTGATGGGAGCCGCACGTTAACAAACCCCGAAGTGACACGGTGAGGTAGCCTTCCCCAAATACGAGGGCTGTCAACGGCAGATTCAATAACAATTCGACTGCTGGCACCCCTTGCTGTGTATCCACAAATTGTACAAACTAAACGTCTGTCGTGACAACCAGTGTGTAAATCTCGAAAGCGGTCGACTGTCTTCGCCAACTCACAAACTCACAATCAGACCATTGGTGGCCGCGGTGTGGAAAACTATTTGTTCTGAAATTTGCATAGCCCTGTAATTGGGCCTCTTTGTTACCTGTTTGTTTTTCAAAAGCAAGCATGACTGATGGTTAAGTTTTGTTCGAGTTTAGATGCATAGACTTGAGCGATCATGCTGCTCTGCTGGTGGGACCTTGGTCCATTCAAGCACAAGCACATAGTTATCCAGTGTAACAGTAAATATGGTCTCTAGCATTGGTGGCAATAATTCGACAGCTTGTAATGAAAGCCATGGATTTGTTTCACTGAGAATATAAGGTGAAGAAAGTTTTTCGAAGGTAAACTCGTCAATTCAAATATGTGCCTAAGTCCTAACACTTAACGTTTCCATATAAAATAAGCCAGTGACAACTACAGACTGGTCGACCGTTGTAACAATACGAGATCCGGCGGCTGATAGGGTGACCTGGTTCACTGTTGTGTTACGACCAGGACCGACACCGACCATCAACTGAACACGAATGACGAGTCTCAAGTTATTCACATAGCATCCGCTAGGCTAATACAAGGTCCATATGGTTGCACCCACCGAGACCATTGCCACCATGCCTCCATTCTTTGTCGGCAAAAACGATTCATGGAGGGGCTGAACAAGCACAGAAACGGGCAAATGATGAAGGACACCCTGACAATAAAACAAGGTGATTAGTCGAGTAATTTAATTGGCCACGGAGTCTCATAGTGTTATCGTAGTCTTCAGTCGTTTACGTTATATTCAAGTGTTAGTTTTGCTATCCAAACCAGTGATAGTGGATTTGGCATGACCAATCTGTTCTCGTAAAGCAGCTTCGTCAAATTTCATCTTTGTGTTTCAGAATGGAAATTCTCACCAAGGGTGAATATCGTGGGGACGAATAGAAAATGCGAATCTGGTGAAACCTGTTGAGAAATAGCAACTGTAAAGGACTCGCTCTATTGACGAGATCATTTGTACCGTTTTTCGGCCGAATTTCTACAATTCCAGTTGAATTGGCTGAAACGTATGGGCTCGCAAAATTTTTGCCAACTGGTGGGTGTTACGTTGATGGCATTGGGATATTCAGGGATTTTCGGCAGTGTCACGCGAAAAATGATGGCTTTAAAGAGGTTATGTTGATCGGTAAGTGTTGGCAAAGACCAAGAAAACTGTGATAAATGCGTAGGAACGACACCATTTTACCAGTTTGTGGAACCATTATGGACACAGCACAAAAGGAAACAAATCGGTAACTCGGTTATCAATAAAACCCGTGGTCACGCTCAGATAAAAAACCACTCTGCATTTTCCGGAGGGTAGTCTGTTTACCGAGGGTGAGTGTAAAAAGTAAAAAGCCAAAAGACTTTAATGAGTGACTTATATGTAATGTTGATATTTCACAGTTGAAACATCTTCTTACAGAATGTTAGCTAAAATCTCATTCGATAGCCGTTGGTCCTCGCCGCAAAACAAGCTTTACACACAAAAAGACTACATATAATGAACTTTACACGGTGTATTTTTCAAGCATCGGAGATTTTCCTTGTGCTCCTCCTAAAAGAGTAGTGTATTCCCTAAGAGAAAACAGACATAAAGAGAACTATTCGGGATGTACAGACTTCCTATTACCATAACCCCCTCGAGAAAACAAAGCTCTCCGAACTGAACAGGAAACATCCTGGTCCCCAACTAGCATACTTAACCCAACGACCGGGCAACACTTTGGATACGAACTCGCATTGGCCCAGTCGTCAAAGGATATATAGCATGAGCATTGCCCACCTACTATAGCAACATATCGGTAGACACTTCTTGACTGGATATGGATCCGTAAACGTACAGAGCACCATTCATCTGGACATGAGGCAGTTGTACTACAGACCTCAGATGATGGAGATGGCCTACAGGAGGAAGCTGTGCATGATAAACCAATATTCGGGTTCATAATTGACGCTCTTGTTTCCGCCGTTACACTGGAGTACATTAACTGCCTTGTGGTTCTTAATCAGGTGTAGCAATGTGGCGGACAAGTCATTCGTGGGTAAAGACACGGCCGTTCCGCGTGTTCACTACGTTGCCAATCAGCTGTAGCACCCTTTCGGTGACTAGCTGCCATGCCACCGGGGGGGCACTACTTTGCATCAGTATGTATCAATCAGGTAAATAAGATTGTATTCAATATCTGGAGAATCTATCCCACTCAAACGGAATGCACCATCCGATGCCCGGAAATCAGCTTGGGACAGTCTGATGCAGCAATTTTACTCTCCTGGTATGAAAAACGTATGGTACGATACTTATTGGAGACCCTCTGCAAAAAGCCTCTATTGGTGAAGCGCCTTGGCGTCCTTTAAGGGTGTGTTTACCAGAGGGAACGGTATTGTACTTGGAAGCCGGCCATTAACGTGTTTTGCTGTCTACATTCCGTATCTGACACGACTTACCTTTCTATCGTAATCGGAGGCGACCCAGTCCTCATCGTCAGCATCATCTTCATCCCCCACTTCATCCATACGTTCTTCGTCCTCCACTTCGTCCTCTTCATCGTCACTATGCACGTTGCGCGTAGAGGTTGCTGACTGCCAAGCATAATCCGCTTTCACTCTTTTCACCGCTTCAGCCGACTGTACGTCCGATGACCCACTGGTGTCTGAAGCAAGGTCATCCAACCAGGCATCAGAATTTGCGTTCCTCCGCGAAGAATCGGTAATCAACGACATTGGGAGAGAAGTTCAAGTCATTATGGACGATGTATCGGTTAATTGTTGATTACTAGCTGAAACGAAACAGTTTTGGTCGTAAGTACGCGTTGTTAACAAGTACATATTATACTCTGCAAAATGCACTGAATTCAGCATAAGGATGATCAGGTGCTTCAAGAGAACTACGTACTCCACCTTATTTTAAGGATGCTTCTTGTTGGGTCATCGGCTCCACTGATGTCACGGATCACTGCGACGCACAATCGATGGTTATAGGCGAGGAATCTACAAACACCAATATACTTTTCCACTATTTTCATGATTTCAAAGGTTTTATGCTGTTGAGTCATGTCTGGGTTTTCTGTCGGCTGTGTCAAATGGAGGGCGAGGAAACGGGTGGTCGCGTAAATCTATTGATTTTTTGGATTATGTGGTCGAACTGCTGTAGCTGAGGTCGCTAGTTGATCAACCGTCACTTTCTGAAACGTCTCCTAATTCACCTAGCCGAGGCGGCGCATAATTGTCCGGGATTCCCAATCGCAAAAGCCACCTCACAAAGACCACGCTTCTCAATTTTGAAGTAGCACAAGGCTTTTTAATAGGTGCGGGCCTTAACTCACAGATCCCAGTAAGCTGGAGGTAGGCGGTTTTGGCAAGACAGTATCTTCAAACCTCGGTCCGCTTGAAGGTGAACTTGAATGCTTATTTAAATGAGTTCATTGGCTCGACTAGTTCACCAATAAAGGGATAAACAGTGTTCAACTTCTGGCAAACTAAATTCAAGACTTTGTTCTATGGTTTACTGGTCAGCGAGGTGCATTAGTAGTTGAACCTTACTGACACCACTGACTACAACCACTATATCATCAGCCCTCTCTAGGTCAAAGATAAGTGCTGTTGGGTTGAGTTGGATACCGACGTATTCACCCGACGATTTCCGTATTACCCCATGAACCGCATAAACCCAGGAACGGGATAACCTTGTGGCCACAAGGTTATCGGAGATCGCATCAGTGACGTCTTTTTTAACTAGTTGCCATCCCTGCTCCAGCACCTTAGAGTCTGGAAAAGACCCACCAACAAGGGACACAGCAAAATCATTGCGAACAAGCGACTGCAAATACTATGAGGATCGTCGCAGTATCACAAGCGCACTTTTGACCTTGAATCCAGCCTGTCCAATCGGCTTTGGGTGATTGGTTTCGGTCGCTTCAATGACACGACCGGACACTGGAGCATCACCGGCTGTTGCTGATTGACTGCGCGAGCGTCCAACCGGTAGCTGGGTTTTCTGGCCCAGATGCTTAAAGACTTCCGTACTGCAACTCTGACGGAGTTTGAGGGTCTCAGTAAGTTTCGGATATTCTGGAATTTTTTTCGGGAACTTGAACGTCCTGACCCCCCATTTTGGCCGTCTGGCGTAAGTTTGTGGGCACGCGGTCAAAATAAAATGGTCCCGCCTGTTTTCTGACTTGATTGCCCACCGTCTCCATTGGAGCAATGGGTCTGTAATGAACAGTACAGGTGAGGTAGTGGCTATTGGGGCTGGCCTTGGAAGGCCGAAAGTCTCAAGCAGAAGTTGAGGTCTAACGGCTGGTCATCCGTTTGGGCACCGGGTACTCAGCCCACCGTAGTTGACTCACATATCGTTCTTATATTGGTGATCCTGAACGGACTCTATAACTCTTCTCACTGATCTCGTGGTGGTCGGGCTTCTGTGCTGCAATTATCCTGCGGTATATACTGGATGGAACTCAGTTCCTAAAAATTCAACCATGCGAGGGAGGCCAAAGTGGAGCAGCCCGACAAACAACAGCGTGTCCGTGTACTGCGATGAATAGTATTACAAGACGGACTGGAGATGAAGTCGTTCTGTCCCCTGTGGTGGAAATCTGAATGCAGTATGGTGTTTCTCCCAGGCATATCCATATTGAAGGAAGCAGTGATGCTGCTTTCTCCCGAGAAAGGATGGGTTAGAAAAGGTCGGCCTTGAAACCCGGACACTGAGAACGCCCAAGAGTTGACCGTGACTAACGGGCGAATTATTCGATACAGTCAGAATTCTTTTACAACCGAAGAGTTCGACGCTACTCAAAAGGCACCTGCTGTGCGCAGTTGCACCAAAAGTGAAACAGTAATGCTCCACTCCCTGCTTCTCCTGTGCAGGCCGGCTCCGTGTAACCAAGTGGGTCAGACTAGTGAGCCGTTAGTTGCGGGAATGGTCCTCAAGAAAACCCTAATGGCTGTTGCCCCTCGATTCAGACTTTTGAGTTTAGGTAAGGGCAGGGTCCCCGAACAAGCTCCGACATTCACTTACTACCTCGTGAGTCAGACTTTTGAGTCAAATGTTCAAGTTGGGGTACCTCAACCAAACCCCTTCTTCCACATGGGCAACCTGGAAGTATCACTCACCCTTACAGCCCTCCGCTTACTAGCCTTCCTCTAACACCATCCCCACCCACTTAACGATGCAGTGCGATCAACCAATTTGCCAGTACTCTAGCCATCGCCTAGAAAAATAAAGCAGTATGATAAAGTACTAACCTCAAAAGATGTGATCCACGTTGCAGCCTTAAATTTCGTACCCGGTGTCGAATAGGACGACAGACGTCTCCTGCTGAAAGATTGATTTCCTTATCTGTCGATGTATGTTGTGTGTCCAAAGCACGCACACAAGACCACGCTCCGGTCGTGCACCTCAAACCAACTAGGACGAACTCAGATGTTACCCATTTCACTCTTCGGGTATCTGGTGATCCCGTCGCAACGCCCCGTGTTATCTGCGTTGTGGGAGTTTCACTCAGCCCCGAGGCTGGAAGCGCCTTGCTAGACTGAATCCCGGTAACAAGTCGACTTTGCGCTATGCTGTCGTCTGGCTTATTAGGGCCAGCAGAATTCGACGTAGCTGACGGCGTTTATTTGCCGTTTAATCATATGTCCTAACGGACAGCCGTTCTGAGGCTGTGAGGGACGAATTTTTATCAAGATAAGTCACGACTTCCCCGGTCAGCACGAAGAACGGATATTGTAATCCTGGCCGGTGATATGAATGCCCAAGATGGACGTCTAAGTCCGGAAGAAGCACAGTTAGTTGACTGACTTGTAGTCGGTGCGCAGCGTATGGATAATGGGGAGCAACTGCTTCAGTTGTGTGCGGATCATCGTTTGTTCTGGGTCGGCGCGGTCTTCCAAAACAAACGCTCACCTCGAATTAGTTGGAGGCCAGTAACCACAAGACAGTTATGGACTGAATTGTGACATGTGGCTATCACTTACTGATGGGGAGCGTCAACCAAAGGTCGTCGTTCCTTCTTAGTTGCGCACCTTGACTCTGGTCATGTCATTGTGCAAGCCCGATTGTCACTTCGCTTTCCACCAATGTGGCATGTGCCAAGAAAGAGTAGCTTCATTCATCAACTTCGACAAGTTTTAGCGGCCCCTAAAAAGCTACTGGCAGCGTGTAGTCTTGTGGATGAAGAAGACTGAGTTTGAATGCAAGTGAGCAAAGGAAGTTAGGATCTTAACTTTTAGAAATGTCCAAGTCATCCGATTGCACTAAATGAACAGTGTATAACGTCGAAATCAGGTCTCATGACTGGCAGAAAGGCCGTACAAGCAACATGCAACTGTGATGGTGCACGCAGATCCCTTAACCACCAGATAATCAGGAGCTTGAAGAGTGACAGAGAACGCTGGTGGATTTTGAAGGCCCAGGAGATGGAAAACGCTTTAATTGCACCCTATTCCAGCTGAATGGATCAACTGGTCAAAAGAAGACAAGTGTCTGCGAACCGATAATTCATTCAGCACGGTAAGTCACTCCCTTATTCGTTGTCCTGAGCGATGAGCTGAGGAATTCACAGAACAGTTCAGCTAGTCGCCTTCAGCGCAACGACTGGAAGGGCCCGGCGGGCCTGAATAGAACATCAACACCAGCCCGCCGTCAACAACGAAAATCCAGGGTGGGTTGAAATTCCATTGCAAAAACTTAGTATTGAGTGTCAGCGACGTAGCCAAAAAGTAGGTGGGTGAAACTCGGGCATACTTTTATACCCTCCATTTCACGTACCGTGAGTTGTGTCTGTTCTGAGAGGGTGATGCCTATAAGTAGGAGTCAGGTGGTTATTTCGAAGTAGTTCCCTTTTCGGCTAATTAACATAGCAAGCTAACACCGAAAAGTAGAATAATGTCACTTGGTTTCACAGAAACACCGGCTACTTTGCTGGCAAAGTCATATGAATTATTGATGTAAGTACTGGATTTTCTCCTGAGGGATCTAGTAATACTTGCCAAAAATCCGGCCAGCTAATGGAGTCTAACCAGTACACACCGTTTAGCGATTTTGGTAGGTCATGAAGCCGCGTTTGGAGTGCAGCTTTGGGCTACAATCGATACAACGTAGCTTGTCATATGCGGTTCATCACGGCACGCAATTACTAACATGCTGAACTGCTCGTCTGGCCTGACGAAGTTTGTGTCAAAAGGTCTAGTTTAAAAATAATGACTGTTTACCAAGTGCCGCCGCAGCGGCAGTCAGTATTGGTTTGTGATACAACACAAACTTGAGGTGTCAGTCATAAAGCACTTTTGGAACCTCGTCAAATCGATAGTCGTGACCTGCGCTCCTTTCTCAATCTGACCGCCAATTCGTTTGGCTGGAGCCAGCGGCTTTGTGGTGCGAACGATCGCCTTTTGCGTACCGTCAAGGAATGAGTGAGTTATGATTGCTACAGCTTTACGGCTTGATGCAACTTTTTTGAGAAGGATAGACGGCTGGGGTTGAAATGCTTAGACAAAATTTCAGACTGCGACAGTTATTTTAACCTCCATGAACGCAAACTGACGGTGGCGTGACAAATCACACCGACATCCCTCAATCAAAATGTGGTTGAAATGTTCGTGCAAGCGGTGCATAATTGGCAGAAAGGCGTTGCAGCGGCTAATCAGTCCCAAAACTACTTGAACTCAGTAAAATTCACTGGCAAGACATTCTCACAATTGTATCAACATTCGATGGGTCGGATCTACGGTTGTTGATGAAGAAACCGAGGTGGTCCGCAGTACTTAAGAAGAACTAATATGTTCCTTTAACTAGCCGGGACCTGTAAGCGGATACCTGCTGGAAGTCGGCATCCAACCTGGACAGAAGGTTTCCTTTAGTGGCCTCCATGACGATATTACTGTCAAGGCCACTGTTACTCGAAAGGCCATCGTACTTAAGCTGAAGTCTCAGAGACGCAGCATCGACTGAGTTAATGGCCCCAGATGCCGAAACTTTGAGTTAATGCTCATGTGCGTAAGTTGTCGATCGGTGATCAATTCGCAAGTCTCAACTCTGGAATAATAAGGCATCCAATATCACAATCACAATGGCCTGCTGTTTCGATCTCACAGTCTAATTCACCAACCGAACAAAGCTTACATCATGATACGTTTATGGCTGTGTTCCATGTCGGTTTGTACCCTAGTGGTCCACTATTTTCCAAATGAGAGTGCAAGCAGTCATAATATCGGAGCTTTAATCGATTTGCACTCTCGTTTGCCCTACTCGTAACATTCTTCCAACAAGCATCCACCTGGTTTACAGAGGTGGCAAATCCCGCGTTAGATCGGGGTTCTGGCTGCCCCATCCGCTTGGTGATCTCCGGGTTTGCCCGAGTGTCCGGCTAAGTTACCGTGTCGTCACAGGCTCTCCTTGTGTCCACCTTGATTGCACACTGAACATCGATGTTCAGAGATCGGTGCTTTTTGGGGCGCGAACGCACGAAATGCCTTAGCCGTATTGTCAACAAGCTGATGGGGGCATTGCGTCGTTCGAATTCACTGCCACAGGTGCTTGCCGCGAAGTCGTCTCCATAAGTTCTCAGCGCGGAGCAGTGATCTTGCCAACGCAAGGACTCAACTATAAAAGCGTCTACAAGTGCTTTGAATTTAGTACTTTGTGCAGCTTGAACAACCGTCGGAGGAAGTTTACTCCAAGCACCAGCTACCCGAAACGGGAAAAATATTGTTGAAGCAAAGTTGGGCAGTAAACGTGTGAGCTGCTTTGTCAAAGTTTAAACCGAGCAGACTTGTGCTATTTCAAACTGATTTTGCTTCTGCAGCAGAATAAATTTCAACAGTTATTATCATAGTTGCTTAGGTGAGTTAGTTGTCGATTCGTTGCAACCTCCTGCACTCCCTCCAACAGTACTCAGGTGAACGGGCAAGGGCCACCAACACGGAACAACAACATTATTGCAAAAAAAGCGAAAGCAAAATTGACGGGAGCACCGAGGTATTAAAATGCACCCTTCATATTGCACCAGAGCTATCAAATCGGCTGTGGGCGATTTGTCGGAGGTGCGCCTATGACGTGCCCGAGTCCTAGTCAAATAATTTTTTTTGCGTACAGCTGTCGCATTTTGGCCGCCCAGCATTCGCAAGATGGAATCGAATTCTCAAAAACTACAGCGTTTGCAAGGGTACCAATTCATAATGAAGACATTCTACGTCTACTGACTTGTTCTGCAAGTTATCTGCATGTGTGGTTTGTTTAAGTGTGTGAATCTTCAAGGTCACCAATCACCGCCTACTGTGGAAACGGTGCCTAACGTAAACAATATTAAAAATTGCGTTACTAAGTGAATCGTGGGCGTTGTGTCTTAAATAGTCACCAAACTGCTTTTTCGCGTTCCGCCGAAGCTTGCCATATCACTGATCCTGTGAGTGTAGCAGACCATCTGAACGCTTACTTCGCTAGCTGCTACTGGCCCCTTACCCTCAACATCACGCCTATTCCACCTGCCGCATATGTCACAATTCCAAACGTCCAGAGTAGCCACCCGTCTCTCAGCAACCTGACCTTCCCCTACTGATGTTTCTGTCCTTCTTTTAAACTTTCAGGTCTCGGCTGCGCCTGGGGTCGATGGCATTACATCCCGAGTTCTGAGACACAGCGATCAGTATATCAAAATCCCAATCCTAAAGCTTTTTACCCGCTCGATAAACTATGGAATCGTCTCCTTACAGTAGGAGCAATCTATAGTCCGCCCGCATTTCAAATCCGGATCACGACAAACTAATTTCAACTACAAGGGGATCCAACTTATCTCCCTTTTGTTGAGAGCCCTTGAAGGCCTGATCAAAGGCCCAATAATCAAGTTCCTCCTGGCTACAAGTGCCACAGATGACTAACAGTACGGATTTCTGTCTCAGAGATCTGTCAGCGATTGCCAGCTTTGCTTCTTCGAGACCATTACGGCAGCCTACGGCATTGGGCACTCCAATTTAAGTTTACTTGGATATACGAAAAGCTTTCGACCAGGTTCCTCATACATCCCTGCCACATAGGCTTAGGGACATCACAGGGATCTTATTTCAATGGTTCGTTTCCTACCTATCCGACAGGAGGCAAAAATAACACGAATTGGAGATAAGCAATCAACTCCACTGTCGATCACCATTGGAGTCATACAAGGAGGCGTCTTTGTCCCCATCCTCTTCTTAATGTATATCAGCGATGTCTTCGGTGCCGCTTCCCATGGTAAGGCTTTTCTCATAGCAGACAATGTAAAAATAGTGTACGCATTTCCTCCCTCTTCACAAATGCTTACCTTTTGCCAAATTCAACAAGACTTAGACTCGCTGGCTCGCTGGCCAAATGACTCTGGACTAAGTTCCTCTTCAGCAAAATCCCGAATACCTGACTGCCGCTGCTCCCTCCCGGTTGATGCGTTCATAATTAATGGGAACCGT
Source organism: Clonorchis sinensis (assembly GCA_003604175.2). Lineage (NCBI taxonomy): Eukaryota > Metazoa > Platyhelminthes > Trematoda > Opisthorchiida > Opisthorchiidae > Clonorchis > Clonorchis sinensis. Next base: position 131,666,589 of record CM030369.1, on the reverse strand, counting down.
GTCACGCACTCTACAGAGATCAAAGATCTTGGTCGCAGATCTCCTTTTTATTGGCCCCGCAAATAAACTGTGCACGCACAATTACGGACGATCCAGTTTTGCAGTGTGACAAAAAACGTCTGGAGAACACCAGCGGTCGCCCGAACTTGCAGATGCACCACTCAGAAACAGGTGAATATGCCGTACAAGTGCCCCGGAACGCTGAGTGGCTTATTCAGGAATATGAGACACATAGGTTATACCAATGTGGCCGAAGCGAGATCTTCATAGGCAACCGCCACGTTTTAAACGTTGTCCGCACAATGGTTATGTACGTATCTTCCTTCATTCTGAGGACCGCGACCATTAAGGGTGCCCTACCATTTGTTGGAACTAATAGGATTAGGTAAATATACCCTAACTTATTTATATTTTCTTTTGCAAACACAAGTGCTCCCAGACAGTTAACCTGTGCTGGTTAACGCACGTGTCTGTTCTACCAGGTGATGTAGCTTCACAGATGTCTTTCTAGGTTGCTTTCCTATCAATCAACGTTCTTTTTCCGATTACAACCTGAAGGAGCGCGGGATACGCTGAGCCACAACCGTCATGAATCAGTGCATTTTCCGGACGCCTGTTAGTCATGTAAGTCAGCTGCCTGCCGTGATCGAAGTAGATTACATCTATCCGGTTGATTGGGCATCATGGACCCCCTGGCTGCAACTCACTCGTATGCATCATCAAAGTTATCACCGCTGTAGTTTGCAAACACCGACAGCCTCCACTTAGATTGGAACGAAAGAGTAGGCGTCATGATGAGTTGGCTGTGGAAAGCCTGATATGCTTCGTCAGGTTTTTTGCAGAAGTCTGCTGCAGTGTACCAGAAAACCTGACCTACGGGCATAGGTCATCATCGTCCGCAAACCCCACTTCAAGCCTTCTACCAGTTATCCAAATATAATGAAGTTTCTATCGGGTTGATTACTTATAATAGCAAGTTTCGCGGGGCAAGGACACAGGAGTTGGCATTCATCTAGTAAAGCAGGTGATACAAAGAAGAATTTAACTACAAGGGTGACGCTTCCGCATATTTGCGTCCATGAGTACAATGTAGGGTCCCGCAGGCTTAACAAGCTATTTTGTCCGGGGAACTACTCGCAACTTTTGCCCATTCTGAGCGATTCACGTCTTACCGCGGGTCGCGCTGTCCTATTACCTTGGGTAACTTCCTTTGATTTTGGGTGATTGATGACCTTGAAGATTCACTCACTGAAAGAAATCAACAACACAGAATTTGCGGGAAAATGCATTTGACACATGTTCATGACTAACAATTGCTAAAAATGTTGGTTCCGAGACATCGATTCTATTCACCGCTCATTAGAAGTAAACCGAAGTTAATTTCACCACTTAATGAAACGTTCGAAGTTACGACTTAGACGCGTGTTCGGTTTAATCGGGTTTCACTTTTCAGCGATAGTTTGTTCATAGAATTTTGTTTGAGCAAGCAAAAGTTCGAGGTCATCGAGTACCGCCGATTCGCGCGTGGGTACCAGTTTACGAGATAATGCGCAAAATGAAATCTAACAGTATTTTAACTTTCCGCGGTTTTCCTTAAATGGGAGATAATTTGTGAAGAATATGTAACACAAATTCCACGTAGTTTATTAAGTTAATAATGTTTGTTACGCGTCAGATATAACAAATTAGTTGAGTTTGTTCAGCGAACTTCTGCAGAACGCCGTCATTCGGGAAGCTCTACTTCCGTTCACTATAATAATGGGAAACTACTTGATGCATTGTGCACTAGTGATGTGAGTAGACATCTCCATGGATGATCTATATTCTAGGATATGGACAGCTACTGAGCAGGTAATGCAGCACTTTCAGATATCCGAATGTAAATCACCGACACAACGATATTTCTCCAATCGGAAATAATAACGCCCATTGGTTAGCATAGACCATAAAGCCTCACGCTCCTGCCGAAAAATACGGTCATCTGTTGCGCTCCATCGTGATACTCACAAACACTGTCATCTAAATTGGCTATTTATCGCGATTGCTGGGCCATTTTCTATGTGTGATGCCAGTTATTGGACATCAACTACGAACGCTAACCTGGTCCAATGTCCACCTTCGGCTCTTCCTATTCAAAACTGTGCATGCAGTCGCTTGTCTTGGTTACCTATAGCAAACATTAGGCCTGTACATTTGTAAGCCGACGATAATGAGGCCCCAAAAAGGGGTGATAGTCAAATCCCGCGGCTGAAGGCGGCCATCCCTAATCGTAACTGTACACGTTGCCGCTTGTCACAGGTGTTAAACGCACATCTATGGGCGGCGCTGGTTATGAGACTTGAACTACGAATGATGGCTTGATACGACGGCAAAGGACGAGCCTTCGTCATCATAAATGCATGCGTTCCTGCTTGTGTTGGCTATTTATTGTAACTGTCAGGCCGATTTCCATATGTGGCGCGGATTGTGAGGCCTCAAATATATATATATAATAAATAATATAATATAATATAATATAATATAATATAATATAATATAATATAATATAATATAATATAATATAATATAATATAATATAATATAATATAATATAATATAATATAATATAATATAATATAATATAATATAATATAATATAATATAATATAAATATATAATGACTATCAGGGAAGTCAGATTACTGAAAGCAACACAAAACACTCGGAACCTACCGACACCATAAAATACCACCAAAATCTCAATATGAAAGCCGGCAACCATCCAAACCAACCAAGCATTCAAACAATTCAGCAACAGCCTGGATCGATGAAAGTAAAACTCAAATAGCGCGAGGCGCCTTTGTAAGTGTTGCCTAGACTTCTGGGCCTAGACTGGGTCGGTCGATTGAATTTTCAGCCCTGCTTGTCGAAAACTTATGTTCATTAACGCCGACAGGAGGGGAGCCAACACTCCAACCTGGAAGCCGCGTGCCTGTCGGGGACTATCGCATCGGGCACCGAAGATGGACTGTTGGAGCCGTCCTCAAAAGAATCCGTCAAATGATTTACAGCGTCCAGATGGGATCATTGATATAGAAAAGACGTGTCAATCAGCTACGGCCGACTGAGTGTCCGATCCCAAAAGCGGAAGAACAGTTACTGGACCTCAAACTGCTGCTTGAAACCTTTGACTTCCCAAGTTCAGCACCAATGGCCGGGTTGGTACAACCATATGGACAGCCACATCGTTTCTTTTTCCGTAGAGGACTTTCACCCAACGATGAATCCGAAATAAAGGGCATATACCCAATTTATTCTCGATTATTTTCAGTAAGGTTGTTCAGACATCTTACTGCTATAAGGGTAAATTCAATTATTGATAAATTAGCCCCACTGCTGCTAATGAAGGATCCATGTGTACACTGAAGTTGGACACAGCAAAGTTAAAGCTAAATATGGGTCTTTACAAGGCGGTCACAAGATCAAGTGGTATGGATTTCATCACCACATCTTTCATCTGGGTTTGGGCCCTACCAAGCCTTCAGATCGAAGTACTGTCACCAATTAGCACTTCCACAATCTTGTCTGCACTACCCGAATACATCCAAAATATGACCTTTCTGTAGGCCTCCGGAAAGTCGGCTTTAAATGTTCCGTTTGATTTCCGATTACACTAGCTTCTCACTGGCCACGCGTTGTGTACGCGTTTTGCGTAGGAGCAGCGAACAAATGCAGGGTCGGAGTCTACGCTGGTAATCCTGAAGAAGCAACAGGCAGTGATCAATTCTCTCCGCCAGTAGCTGATGGTGACTTTTCAATTTGGTCTCGGGGCTTGTTCTTCGGTGGGCACTACGTTGTCAAGCGATTTCCGCTATTCCGTAAATGGGTACTGCAAGGGGGCAGTCTGTGCTTGGCACGCAACTGAACCAGGCGGCCTCCGATGATATTGCGTCTCGTGTCCGACCCAAAGCGACCCTCAATCGAGCTTCAACAAGGCTAAATCGTTCACCTGAGCGTTCATGTCACCAGCAGCTTTCACCCGGTCAGAATCCCGCTCGGCTGTAATGTGTCATGCTGAGGCTACCTAGCCACTCAGAAATGCAGCACAATCATGCACCCCACGTTGTTCTCCGGTCTCTTTCCCCTACATGCTTCGAACCGCGAACTTCCAGGGTTAGTTAGCACCTTTTCTAGCGGCGTGTGATATCAGAAAGCCATTCACATCCCTACTCGATATGCTACCATTTATTACAGCCTCTATCGTGTAACCCGTCTTTTTCAGCGGTCTTGGCAATCTCCAATACATAATGATTTTACCAACCGTAGCGGCCGCCAGCTAACTACCACCCTGTAAAAAAGCTGTAAACAAGCTAACCACGAAGTTGCGTACGCTTCAACCACGGTTTTAGGAACCACCTTCTCCCACACTGCCCAGGTTCATGGACAACTACCCAACTACCCATGTCTTTAATGACGCACCACTTAGCTGATGCATGTCCATCACACACGCATTGCCAATGTTCAAATCGAACGCACAAAGCTATTCTCTTCAATCTCCACTTGAATTTTCGGAATCGGGCAGTCGCCTTACTTCGGTAGTCAAAAACTGTAACCACTATCATTTGCCTACTATCACTCGCCGCAGTCTAGCTTATACACCGTTGCCCTCTAGCGTCCCTTTTTGATACTTCCTCGCTTTGAGTCCTCAATCTACATCGGTTGTCTCATTGTCTCGTTTGTGTGACGGCAATGAGCCACCCTGTGCCTTCGAGGGACCCAAGAATATCCCTGGTCCATGGAGGTCACAATTTCTCACGATTCTTCAGCCAATCATAAATATCCTGGCAACCTCAACAGACTCTTCCAAAATGTTGACGTACGGGGCTGTTCACAGACCCAAGCACGATGTCGCGATGATGGTAGCGCAACCCCCTTACACATTCTGATAGCTCGCCCGTAGTTTTTCTGCTCTACGCCGCTTCCCGAAACGAGTGTTTTACATGCACCCAAAAGACCGTCTCAACCCGCTGAACTTGTGCCAAAACTCAAAAGTACTGGGCACCGTATTTTGTTGTCTGCTTGCGCAGACCGCGGATCTTTAACATGCAGGTGAACATAAAACATTGCCTACGCTCAACACAACATGTGCTGGCTATCATAAAGAACTCCACCAAACTTACTACCTGAGAAGAATTCTTTTGCTTCGGGTGGCGAGACGCTTGGTGCAAAGTGAGAAAATGTTTCTGCAAAAGTCGTGAATGGCTACTCTACTTTTATTTTGCGCAAAGAGAGAAGAATTATTGTTTATCTACACTCTCAAACTATTTCCAAGTACAATGAAGGAGGAAAAACGTGTAGAAATCACCTCTCCAGAAAATTTTTGATTACCTTTACGGAGACATCATGCTGAGCTATGGCGGCCAATAAAAACATGAATTCCGCACTCAAAGCAGACCCTGAGTTCGCTTAAACAACAAAACCGCATCTCCCTGTAGAGTTTACAGGGTACAGAGTAGCCAATGTCACATGCTTAAACTTTGTGAAAGTTTCCTTCGTTCAAACTATGGTTTCAGAGAAATTTGGGGTGTGTGCTTTAGCGTCGGCTTTCCATTCGCCAAATACTGAGCGGCGTTCAGTTCTGCTCAGTTCAGTTTCTTTTAGTTCAGGTCAGCTAGGCTCTTGGCCTAAATCCATATACAAAAGTTTCCTCCAACGTTAAGAGTGCGTTCCATTCTGTCGGCCAGCTGGGACTTTTCAACACGCTTGCGCGACACGGTATTCCCCAGACGTTCATGAATATCATGCACTACTTATTTCTACACATCCTGGGCGCATGGGAGCGAATGAGCTCCCTAAAGGCCTTTGTATACAAGCAGTGGAATATAACAAGAATATTCCCCCCTTCAATTCTTTGGTTTCGTTATAGATGAGGTAATGAGACCGAAGCTGGAAGTTCTCCAAGATCACGATGATCAGCTCTGTCCGGACTGTACCCATTTTGAAGAATCGTAGATAGAGCAATCAATATTTGAAAAGATGACCAAAGAACATCTAGGCCTTTGGTATGTGGTTTGCGCCCATATAGTGTAAATGCTTAGTGCAGAACGTACGTTTTTGGACATGCTTTTGAGAATTCAAGGAGGGACGCATGAGTGACACTGGAGTAACGCTATATGTAACTTGGACTTGCATTCGCTCTGACGGTGGTTTGTCAGAAGTAGTCAAACAGCGAACATCAAAAGCCAAAATTGAGTTTGCTAAGTTGAACTACTTATGACGTAGAAAAGGCATTTCACCGGGGCCCAAACGACGAGTGTGACACACTACGATGCACGCCGTATTTTTATACGTCCCCGAGACTTGACCACTTCGGGTGGAGGATCTGAGGCTTCTTCACGTCTTTGACCATTGACATCTCGTTATAATATAGTTGGAATCTTCTGGAACAAAGTGTTTGGGAGTAGGCGATCAGGGACTAGTGTAAGGTGGAATAAATTTACTCCCTGTAAATAATATATCCAGCATTTCAAGCTAAGGTGATTGGGCCACGCGTTATACATACCAAGTTACCGCCTGCCAAGACGAGATCTGTTTTCCATGCCTGATTGATAGTGGGACCTAGATGCATAGAAGTGGACGGAATCTGACGTGGCAGAAGGAAATGAAGATTTTTACGGTAGGTTTGGTTGCTTTTGATGTAATTCGCCTTCCTGTGGGGGTGCACGTGACCTTTCTAGTGCTCGGTTGGAGACACTGAACGATATGTCGGCTAACCGATGTCAGTGTTGCTCACGCTGTCAGGTTCCATCTTGATTGTCTGACGGAATGCTAAGGTCGTAGACACCTAAAATATTTGTAGTAGGCTAGCCCTAGATCTTTCCCCCTCCTCATTTCTTTATTCATTCCGTTTCAGGACCTCAATGAAGTAAATTGACTGTGTTTTACGGCAGAGAATTATCTTTTATTGTTGCTGTTAATGATGAATGATGATTCAGAATGTTTAACCAAGGTTTCGTTATTGTCTGTCTGCCTCACTATAGAGCGTGATTTACGTTCTGCCTTGTTCAAGTGGGTTCATGGGATATTGTCCCCGAAAAAGGATGTTTAAAAGCTACTGTCCTTAAAAGTTCAACCGCGTTCAGAAAAAACGCCCTGCCGATTACTTATCTGGATTACCATTTTCTTGGTCTCAATACTTCCACTCACTGTCAGTAATTTGGGAATCACGGTGTTTAAGAGTAAACGTGCTCCAACACAAGAATTTATGACATGCGGACTGTTCGTCTGAAACTGTACACAGGTAACCTAATGCAGTTATGCATATTTAAGTGGAGGGATTTGGGGCCTTATCCGGCCCTAAAGTTTGCTTGACCATTTCACTTAGATCTCTCGTAAAAGCCAAATTTATATGCAAATGACCGTATTTCGCTGATTTAGTTCAATCTGGGTTGAAGTAGACCATAAGATTCACGGAATCTCGGGAACCGCACTTACCGGATAAGTCCCAAGGTCGGCGAAAGCCGTTATGGACTGTCGAGGAGTTTTCAGTGACCTTATGAATAGTGTGTTACACCCACAAAACATAGTGCGATAATGGAGTATCGTGCCAGCTGAAACATGAGGCGGCCATGTGCAACACACTCAGTTGCTTAAATACATTATAAACGAGAGATTCAGTTGGATCCCCCGTGAAAACCGAAGGAATGTTCTTAGCTGCTTGCCAACTAACTAATTACTTTTGCTAAGGATTTCTCGTTTCTCGAGGCAATTTCTGAGTAATCTCAACCTTTCTGATTAAATTTGTATCTTCTTCCCAGGTTAAGTTCATGCATTTCATATTGCTTCTGAGCACTTGAACGTTCATTCCACTATAAACGTCATGATCTACACATCACGCTTAACAGTGGACATTAATTGTTAAGCAGGTGGTTGTAGATCCGCTCACCGAGCGCGGTTGGGTGTACCGTGCACGGACCACGTCTCTCCGTTTACAAGCCAATTGTCAAACTCGACCAACAGATCAACAGCCACCTGATCAACAATCAGTTAAAGAACTTGAGCTTCTAGTATACCGACACACTACTGTTGGTGGACAGGTTTGCTTCAACTGCTGTACTTTGCTTTTCTAAGACACAGCCTTAATCGTGTCAGCTATAAATTAACTTCAGTGGACGAGCCATCAGTAAAAACATCCGGCTGTGACAGCGTAGTTTTAACAAACGAATGTCTATCACTTGTCATGTCTCTGTCTGTTGGAATGAGTTGGATCAAGCCTGTTTTGCTTCATTCAGCTGACAATATGCGGCCAGATTCACCTATCAAATTGTCACACACGCACAACTTGGTTGGTTTTGCTCCTGTCCACTTGTAGCTCAGTGAAGCGAACATAGCCCGTGCAGTCATCAGAAAATTTTGCTGGTGATTGGTGCTCAAATGTACTTTTATCAATTGTATCCTTCTTGGTAGTGCCTATGGGATTGCTCATAACAAAGGACATAAATATCCACAATAAAAAATGAGAATGACCGAAATCGTTTCTGTCTTTGGAGTTTTCCATAGATTGGGGCTTCTCATGAAAAGGGTTTGTTGTCATTTCGGGTTTACTGTTAAATCCCATCTGCAACCTCAATTATGACCAAGTGTGAGCGAGCTTGACAAAGGCATAATGACATACCAGTGGTACATGACTGGTAGGGTTCGACACTTACATGATTGATGTGGGCAAGACGGATCATGTCACTTTGGCTAAACACACACAAACATAAACAAACACCTGATCGCTTCCGAAGAGAAAATTTCACAATGTGCAACACAGGCCCTAGAACGCAGAAAACAATATCTTGTAAGGAGGAACTCTCGTTAACATAAGCTTTTTCCATCATTGTTTAAAAGTGCATATCTGGACGTGTGAGGTCCTTCCTTAATGGCACAAAATTGATGGATGACGGCTATGTTGTGATTGAGGATGAGTTTTTAAATGTTTGTCCCACGATAGCAAGCTCGTCCAGTTGAAGGTCATCATTTCCAGCACGTAATAATTGTTGAATTAATTATAAACGATGTTAACAGTACATTTATGTATCCATTAAAAATGGAGGAAAAGTCTTTGGGTACTTTGTGGTTATTCCAGCATATGGATAGCTGTAGACCGTCCTTGTAGAAGTACTCGCGAAAGGTGAACAGAATATGAACGATTTAGTATGAAGTACCCACTAATGGGTATTTATGGATGTCATACCGTTACTTAAGCATAACTCGTGGGTAAAATGCAGTTATGTCCGCATGTAACATTTAGATAGGAAGATGATTTCGTAGGTCTAGTGACGCAAATGCACTAGTTTCTCATTTCGCCAGCACGTAGCCAGCAAAAAATACCACTTTGGGTATGTTAGCATCAGGACGAAATGGTCAAACTTTTACCTGGGTTTTGAATTTCAGACGCCGATATCTTTTCAGCTTCGAATGTCCGCTGGTACAAATTCAGTTCCCGGAGCCAGTGATTCTGTAAACCGTCCGAAGTGAATTAAATGTTAGTTGGTTAATCGATGTGTAAGAAAGCTAGTACTATTAGATTTCGTGTAACAATTGGGTTACAAAAATCTTACGGTTCAGACGTACACGTCAAAATAACTTCCCCGGTTGTAAAGGTAACTAGGTACAGTTACATTGAGTCCCTATGACAAAGTGGCCAAGATACAGTAGGCCTTTCCCCGTACAATCAGCACTGGTTCGGACCGCTGCTACCGGTTTGGGTTCAAAACTACCACTTTCACTGTCGTCCTGCCTCGCGTTACGGTTTACTTCACTTGAGGCGTTGGCGCTACATGTCTTCGTCTCTGTTAGCGGTGTTGCCAGGATTTCAGATCCAGGGGTTGCAAAGCCAACCAAAAGACTCGAGTGTTCTGGTAGTTATGACCTGCGCCGAGCTAAATGTAGCCAATGTTGTAAGGATAGCAATTAAGCATGCGCACAGGAAGTGCAAACAACGCACACACACTATGACACTGTTGACACTGTGGATATTCTACCCATGGCGATTTCATAAATTAAGCCATCTACTAATTGCAAATTTCGGCCCGCTCGTAAGAATCTAGTATCCGACATCCATTCATTAACGTTAATGATGTCAACCCTCTAATAACCAGTACATAAAAAACAAGCCGCTGTTTAATACACTTCTAATCTACCAAGAGAACAACCCATCTAAAAACTTTGCTTTTGGCGACTGATTTTTTCGAAACTCTTCCAGTATCGTGCAAATTAAAGGAGTTGTCTCAATGATGACCCTGAAAAATCTAAAAGAGCATTACCTTTGTTTTTTTTCGGATGTCCAAATCAGCAGATGACAAAACTGAGGTGTACGGAGAGCACAACGACGCCAGATCTGCACACAGATCTGTACACAATCAGACGTGGCCCATAGTTCTAGCTTCTTTCCCCACAGTGCGCGTTAGCGGTAAATCTGTTCAGAAGCGTGTAGACGGTCAGGGATATCTGTAATTCCCAAGGTGGCCAAAAAAGCAAATAGGTCTTAAGTGTTCCTGGATTAATTTTCTAGGTTGTTTTCGTAGATTTGTATAGCAAACTGCATGGAAATTTTTGGTTTTGAAACATAACGGAGAAAGAAATTCGTACTCTAAGAAGAAAATCCCAAGAACAAAATGGACTCTGATATTTATTTTTGAGAGTTCCCCTGCGAACTGTGGAGCTTCCGATGAGCATTCAGATAAAGTGAATTCGGTCTGCTTGGTTTCTATTATCGAAAATCGTGGTTCATTTGGGAGAACGAAATCACCTAGTATTTTCCTGTCCACCGATCCATATATTTGCAAGATAAACTAAATTCGAATCAAAGGAGCTTATGTTGGGATCAATTATAGGAATTCTCCAGGGGAAACAAAGGTGCCTCGAAGCGGTTTCCGAAGTGAATCACGAGCAAAAGAAAGGTGTCTACATGTCAAATTAGGGTATCCTGATTGGCTTACAGCTCCAGCTTTCCTTGCGCCCATTTTCGAGTTTCAGCTGGTCCAAACGGTTCGCTACCCGTAACTCCTATGGATGCCCCGAATTTCGCACATACAGCTCATGGTGAGAAACTACACTGGCCAGTCTGTTGGTCGCTACCTAACTGGTGTGGATGCGGTATGGAACCGAGATCAGTATCCACGCTAGAATTTAGGTCCTGGTTCGGATGATACGAATGGTGACATGAATGGCGAGACATGCGATGGTGCGGAATCGACAGTGTTATCGGTTTCATGGAATGCAACTGACAATTTGCTAGCACACGGTGATAAGTGAACTGCAAAGGGATCGGTCGCACAGTTCTTCGCTGAACAAACCCATTGTTGAATCGCCTTCATCCGATGCGAATTTGCCTACCAGGAGCACTCTGAACCCTGATTTAGCTTGCAATGATGCTTTGCAATGAGTCTGAGTTAATTTATCTATGATGTGAACCGCAGAATTAAGCCCCTTTTGGTGCGAACGACAATGTTTCCATGTGATTAATTAAATATGCGAAGAAATAGTGTGATAAGTCATCATAGTTGTCCGCTTGAAATTCATAGTGACCGAGGACGCTGACATAGGTTTGCTTCAGTGATTGATGATGGGATTTTGATCAGGGGTGAAACTGAATTTGCACTTCCATTGTATGATCATAAAGTATATGAGCCACTTCCACCATGCTTGTATCTCGAGTCTCGTGTCGGTCATACGGGCTCCAGACAACCCATTCACTCAATTTCGGGCTAGAATTTTTGGTGCTTCGATTGCCTACATAAGCGACGCTTACCGATGTGCACTAGACGAGAACTAGGACTCATTGATTACTTATTGCCGCATCTACTCTCATTTCGCACTTAGAGGGTCAAACGGGTTTTTCCCGCTGGATTGTGGAGCAAGCTAAATCAGGCTTCAGAAGTCGAGTGGGTTTGGAATCAGTTGTGTCATGTTAGTGCTCCTGGTAGGCAAATTCGCATCGGATGAAGGCGATTCACCAATGGGTTTGTTCAGAGAAGAACTGTGCGACCGATCCCTTTGCAGTTCACTTATCACCGTGTGCTAGCAAATTGTCAGTTGCATTCCATGAAACCGATAACACTGTCGATTCCGCACCATCGCATGTCTCGCCATTCATGTCACCATTCGTATCATCCGAACCAGGACCTAAATTCTAGCGTGGATACTGATCTCGGTTCCATACCGCATCCACACCAGTTAGGTAGCGACCAACAGACTGGCCAGTGTAGTTTCTCACCATGAGCTGTATGTGCGAAATTCGGGGCATCCATAGGAGTTACGGGTAGCGAACCGTTTGGACCAGCTGAAACTCGAAAATGGGCGCAAGGAAAGCTGGAGCTGTAAGCCAATCAGGATACCCTAATTTGACATGTAGACACCTTTCTTTTGCTCGTGATTCACTTCGGAAACCGTCTTGAGGCACCTCTTGTTTTCTCTACGATTGTTTCCTTCTATGGTTCCGAATTACTTTAGCGTGAAGAGATATGGAACACCGGAAAGTTTTATTTATCCCTCAAGCGGATATTCCTGATTAATGCAAAATGAATAGGGAATCAATCCAGAAGCTGTGTAGATATCGCTGCAAGATAATTCAGATTCAGATAATTCAGATAATTTAGATTGGCCCCCAGATGAGTTAGCCTTTTAGGTAATACGATGGAGTGTGGGACATCGGCGTGTTACCAAATAGTTTCAGTTCCTCATCTTTTGTTTAGCAGTTGAACATTTTCTATTTTTCGTTCAGAGCCTCCTGCCTTTTGTGTGCTTTGTAGCTCACTTGTGAAAGTTTCGCTGGTGTAGGTTTCCTTTCATTGTTCCGCTTAACTCTACACTAAATGATTCCACGAGCCTTAACTTTTGTATGAGTATAAAAATATATAGATATCCTGCAATATACAAATATACGTATATACATATATATATATATAGTTAGTAGTTGACCAAGTGGCTGTTGATCTGTTCGCCGAGTTTGGCGACTGACTAGCGGACGTTTCTTTTCTATTCGATAAGGCTACTAATGCACTGGTAATCACAGAGCAAGGTCATCCAGCGCCGAATGACTTGATGTTGGAGAGATTACTTGGGCTGGCAGAAGAACCATATTAAATTACTTTCAAAATATTTACTTTTGGATGAGCCGGGTAGCTGACACACACACGAACCGAAGAGACTGCTGCTAGAGTACACATTATCATGAGAGATGTGAATAAGAACTGAACCACCTACTGGTTCAAGCAGCCTATTTTATTGGTATTTTTTAAATTTTATTTTAAATTACTCGGCTGGCGGAATGTGAATAAAGCTCTGAAATTTTGACAGCGCGTAAAAATTCAGGTAGGAGGAAGAATGCTACAAAATTTGCTGTATGACACCTGGTAGACAAACTCAGTGATCAGTAAAACTAATTTGAAGCTTGTCACATCCATTTAAGTGATGATCATCTCAAACATCGTTTCAAGTGGTCAACTGATTTTCAATCTGTTTACCTATACCACTAAAAATGCTTAGCTTCTGGTATGTACATGATATCAACAAGGTGCGGTTTTTCCCAAATAATTATTTAAAGGCGAAGAAAAAGTCTCAGTGAACGAAGGAAGCCATCAGTTTGGTGAAAAATATCTTATTTTAATTTTGTGCATTATATTTATAAGAAACTAACTGCATAGTTAAGGAAACGAACGGGCCTTTCGGGTAAATTCTACAGGTCTGAAGTTTTTGTCCAAAGAATGATGAAGGTGAGCTTAGAACTTGAGCGTCATTAACTAGAATTGAGATCTTCTGCTTTCTTAAATGGTTTACATGCGTCGGAACGCATCGGTATTTGCCGTATAGATACGAAAACCCGTGTCACGTGATATTCTCTCTAGTGATAGAAACAGACTTCTCCTTGGGTGAGAATCTATAAGTAACTGAACACATTCAAAACCTTCAAACTGGTTAGGATTCTACTGACCAGGAACGTATAAAAGTTCCTCTTGGAGAAGCGGGCTCTACATCTAGAAACAGAAATCTAGTGATGGTTGAAAACTTTCAAGCAGATACTGCATGTTTGAGCAAGGATCAACATATTTATGACATAAGAAAACCCAAGCGAATACTCAATAGGCTCCATGGCCACTCACCGAATGCTAGAGACAAAGAGGGACTTGGAGGCTTGGACAAATCAGTGACTCACAAATCTTCGTTGTGTTATTATAGGTCATTCCATGTATCTTATACAGGAGGACTGTCAAACAACATTTATGTTTTGATGAATCAATACTCTCTCGTATAAGCCTGAAAATTTTACCATCAAACCACAAACCTTTCGCACTTATAACCGAGCGTCGTGCTGCAAAACGTGTTGCTTCTAGTAGAATTCAGCTGAATTATTCCAAATGTTTCAGGCGTTTTTGTGAACCCAGAAAATCTGTAGCTTTTAGAACGATTTGCATCCGGGAGGACATGGAACTGTTTAATCTTAAAAACTCTAGGTTCTTTGGTCTACAGGCGAACTGTACATGTAGCACGGTGTGATACTGTGGTGCCGAATGATTCACCTGTCGAAGAGCGACCCGTTTGTATCTTTTTCTTACTCTATATCTTTTTCACTGTGTTTTATATTTTCCTTTCGAGAAAGTTTGTGACACGGCAGGCACTATACATTTTGTTACCCTGGTCGATGTTACCCAATATTATAGGACAAATTCAGAGTAAACTGACTTGCCATGCATACGTTTTCCTTAGATCAGGGTCCTTGTCCGCAGGTGGAGATAAAAATCTGGCAAAAAAATTCCCGTCTTTGATTTCACTATAAGTAGCACAAATAAGAGGAATAACTCACATGACGGATGAAACTTCTATATGAGAATTCGTCAGTCGAGCAGCTAGGCAACACGTGACCGACCACATGATGTGGACTCCCTGACTGAACATTGAGATGTGCTGTATTTGAGTTCGAGTTATTCACACTGCTAGTCAGCCGCTCGTGGCCGAACGAATTAGTTGAGAGGTTGCGAGTTCGATTCGTTTTGCAGATGTCTGATTCGCACTGATGATACTATTTGATGAGGATGAAGTAGCTGGACAGTGCTTTTGGCTTTTGCGAGTAGACGGACTTCACTTGCAAGACGAAATCTCCATTGAAAAAGTTTTCCTTTAATCGGTGCACCCAACTTAAATGTGTCAACCCAACCAAATTCAGCGAATTTATCGAAGAACCCAAGAACAGCTGCTTTGCGGCCATGTCCACCGCAATCTTTCGTAAACCAAACGAAAATCCACTGTTTAATTATTGATTACGACGTCCAACCGGGAACTTGCCGTTCCATAAAGATTACAGATCAGAAAGCAAAGTAATTTGGGGTCATACATAGTTGGGGTCATGATGAAAATGGAACGATTAAAGCGGAAAGTAATGGCAGGTGATAAGAGGGTTGATATAATGACTGATCGCAATAATCCTGCTAATAATAGGCCAATATGACCAACCTCTCAAATAAAATAAAATTTTTGTTTGATTCACCTCACCGTTCACGTGAGTACACCTCGCCCCAGGCATTCAAGTCATGAGCTTGAGGATTCCAGATGCATTATCTAGGGTTCAAGCACTTTGACAGCCTGGTAGCTGTCGGACACTTTCGAACGTGAGTGCTTGTGGAGTAACTTAATAAAGTCTTAGAAACCCGTACCTTGCTGTTCGAACTTCCAAAGCAACCTTAGTTTTTACTTTCATCAGATCAAGTTGCTTGTGGGAATTAGTCAGCTCCACAATAATAGATTGACTCGATGGAATAAATTCTGTCTGAAGCAAATAATTGCTTCAAAAATTTCACAGCAATTTAGAGGAAATGTGACGTGTCTAAACACTTAACCCAGTTGTGTTTGTGGAATGCACATTGCCACCTGGTTTACCGAAGACCACATCAGGCTAATAACCATGCGATGGATTACCACCTTGCGTCCACTCACTCGCAATCGTGGGATGATGATTCATCATGGCTCGCATAATTCCCCCACAAGAAACTGGTGAAACGAAAACAACTGAGGCGGTTTCTAAAGCGCTTGATAGGCAATCAGTGTGTTCATTTGGTGGACAGTCTTTCAATATGTGATGTAAACATTACCTGGATGCACGAAAGAAGATAAGCGCTGTTTTACTTCGCTTGATGTGCATAAGCGAACGACTGAGGAAGGTAAAAGGGGAGGTGGCCGCGCCTTAAATGCAATTTGAAGATGATTGAACATTTCGGATCCCAGTAGAATCTAAGTCGCTGCGGAGAATCCTAAGTAGATGCTTCTTGTTAAATGAAGGAGTTTTGAGACCTTGGCTTTTGGATTTCAACCTATGCCATAAAACGGAAAAGTACTCTGCAGCTACAAGGGGGTCGCAAACACTTGACCTTTCAAATAAGTATTTGATCATCCTACAGCCTAGAGAATAGCTCACCAATGGTACGCGGAAGACATTTTTGGGCGATGACAGATGAATGGTATTCGATTTCGTCTAAATAAGAGTTGTCTTCAAAACTGACATGCTGTCATCCGAAGGGTTTCTATTTGAATCTCGCTTGAGGTTTATAAGATAAAATAAGTATGGAGATGAAATTACTGTCATTCTTGATCTCAGCTTGCCTCAAGCGAGTTAGTGAACTAGCAGGCAAGAGCGTCAGTATACTCTTGGTTCCAGAAACTACATGGATTTGAACCTCCCTTAAATGTCTACGAATGTAGTCCTGTAAAATCCAACTTTACTTTCTAGCATGATTGAAACTAGGGTTCTGGAGACGCAAGAAAACTGCAAGGACCTGGTAAGAGGCATGTCATAACGCAAGGGGTGTGATATTTAAAAATTGGATCATGTTATTCAGATTTATTACACCGTTATCACTTGGGGAACTATTCCAGATAGTCAGCTGAAAAAAAGTTTGGGACAGACTGAGAAGTCATTGTTTCGGAAATATTTACTAAACAATCGGCAGATTTATCGCTGGGTAACGTTTTACTTTTGACACCAAAGCTACCTCAGACTAAGTGAGTATGTTACCAGGTTGACCAAATTTTAAGTTTATGTTTTTAGGTTCACACTGCCTAAATGGGCGACGCCAGTAGTCCTCGATATCACGGAACTTCCTTGAGCACCTCGGTGGGAAAAACCCATATCAGCAAGTGACCACGTGATATGGATTTCGTGTTTGAAGGATGACGGGCGCTGTATCCTGTCTAACCGCGAGTTAATTGCACCGCTGATCAACCGCTCTTGGCTGAACGGTTAAACGTTCAGACTGCTGACCAGGAGATCGCGAGTTCTGGACTCTGGAGTTTTGTGAGATTTGCACTGCTGATGCTTCCCAGTAAGGTTGAACTAGCCGTAAATTGCTATGTCGTTATAGGTAAGCTACACGAAATCCTGACAGCTTCGATCTGTCCATTGTGGTCGCATGCCATCCATCTTCTGTGGGATGCGTTTTCGGATGGGCTAGAACTGCACCAGAGCCGTTAGGAACTGACAACTGACCGTACGCCACTAGACATAGATGAGAAACACAGTAGGCCTATTTTCCAGTAGGCATCGCAAATACCACTTATAACCCCAAGGAAAACGAAGCCGCCTGTCGATATCTCTTTTGTCGGCCCGCTGAAAAAACCTGGTATAATATTATAGTGCTACAGCAGTGCTTACTTCACCCTTCTTAGGGTTAACCAGGTAGGCTTGGTCCCCGAATTTCCATCAACCATATGTTCTGCTTGAACCCAAGTTGTAAAAAATTCGCAAATTACGCTCGTTTACACACCGAGTTGCTGTATGCTCAACTGGATCCCAACTGAATTGCTCGTTTTTGCTGTTCTTCTTCAGTTGAATGTGCTGCACCAGTTCGATCATATTTCAGCTGGTACGATATTCGATACGTCGCAATACGACTGTATAGGCGTAACCCACCACTCATAAGGTTGCTGAAAACTCTTTGACAGTCCACGACCGACTCTGTTTTTCTTATGGCTGATCATTTAAACACAGTCCCCTACCTTCCGTCAACCCTCTTTTTTGCTTAACCCTGAATCTGAGGCAATTTGTGAAATACACTCACTTGTAAACTAATTTGCCTTTGACCGGAGACTCAACGGAGTCGAGCTGAATCCCTCGTTTATGGTGCCCTTCTGTTTGGTAATTTGCAGGCCTAAAACAACTCTTGGGCTCCAATAACAAGTTTTATGGCTTTTTCATGCACTATTTAATTCACTATTATTAGTTTGAGTCGTCGTCGTTCTTCTGACCCCCCTACTGTTCAGTGAATATACGACACCTTCAAACACACTGAATTATGGTTAGTATTTTTTTTCTGACTATGAAAATGCCAAATTCGAAGTTAAAATCAACTTCTATTCATCAAAATCCGGATGTGCTTTTGGAACTCATTTAGTGTAAATAAGGAGGTTTGAAGCTAAACAAAAATGTGAAATGAACCGAGTAGTAGCTCTCCATCGCTCCGTCGGATCCTTCTCGGAAGTATCAGGATTGAACGATTGTTACCATAGACTTCACACACTAGACTTCATAGACTTCATCCTGAGCACCAATTTTATAACTTGTATTTGGCTAAATTCGTATCCTGAATATGGTTATTGATTTTCTATGCAGTGTGTTCAAACTCTCCCATTTCGGCTTCTTGCAGATATGCCAGATATTCACCTGTATTCAATAGGAATAAGCCCGAACAGCCGTAAATATTAAACCTGTGGCAAGCTTTTAGATATTTTAGGTGCTTTCCAGTTTCATGCAGTTACCGCATTACTCCTGCTTTCCTCTGGGACAAAACTGTGCACTCCTGATTTGTCATAAACAATCCAAAATGACACCGTCAGCTTCACCAGTTTTGCTATTGCTACCATGTATGACGCCTCATGTGTTCACTATGGACGGTTGCTGGTCCAAATCAACTACAGTGCTCATAGACAAAATCATTTTCAAGGACGCTTTAATGTTACTATGCGAAAACGGGGCTCCAGGGCTTGTATGTACTACAGCAAATCACGGGATGTACTTGGAGCGTTGCTTCAACTACAGTTGTTCTGGTAAGCACCATGAGAAACTCAAAGTATTGTTATGCTTAATCTTTTGAAGACTGTCGATTCAGTCATAACTGCCCGGATCATTGGCTGGTAATATAGTGAACAGATATAAGATCCTGTTATTCAAAAAGATAGATAACCTCCAGAGCTATCGAAAGGACATCAAGAAATACGGCTGAAACCATGTGAGGTTGTTAAACCAACTGTGCATTCGAGAAATGACAAAATTCCAGGATTGTTTGCAGGTTATTTCCTGAAATAACACGCGTAGGTCATGGGTACTTCGGATGGTAAATCGTCTTTGCACACCGCCCGTGAGTTGGGTAACACAACTGTGATGTCAATGACGGCTGACTGTACAACTCCCAGGGGGTCAGAATTCAGCTCCCCAGAATTGACGTTTGAGCCTTGAAATAGTACTTACTTGCACGCTCTTCAGAGTACGCCACAAATGGTATCAACGTTGACGAACTCAAAGTTTACTCCTGCAAATGAAAATAACCAGGCTTATTAGCTGATTCGAAAGTCTCGACTAGTCAGCCTAAGACGATTAAACGCATTAGTTCAGAAAACTACTCTGGCGTCGGCTCCCCCACATTGGAAAAATACTTGGATAACTGGAATATAATGCAGAGACGGTAGCAATCGGTTTATAAATTTACGCTATTCGGTTTTACAATGAGGCGTGAACTTTGAATAGCTGTCGCTACACTATTTACAACCCATGAAGTTAAGGAAGAATATTTCGCCCGATTGTTACTCAACACTCCGTGGTGTCACGGAATTATAATCCGTTCTATAAAAGTTGCGACATATACCAAAAAATCAGTTCCCGCGGATACCAGCTTCAGGTAAAAAAAGCCTCGATTCCTCTAAAGATCTAAATACGTTGACAATCGTGGTTAGTTTCTTCACTGTGCAGTCCAACAGCAAGCAGAGCTACCAGTTGAGGGTCGCTTGTCCCATCGCTGAGTCAAGTTTGAGCACCAAATTTGTCATCTTTTGTATGTCGGGAGTTGTCGGTTTTGTGTTGTTTCGTGGCTGAAAGGAGGATATGTGATTTCAATTTGATTTAGTCCCAAGCTGTCTGCATCCGTATTGGGCTGTTTCCACGGTCACGAAAAGCGGCGTGTTGGACAAAATGGCACTTACCCTTATAGGTGTCACAAAAACGATTTTGAATCTGGATTCGGCTTGTTTGCATGGTGTGAAACCCGGTTTTATTCTTCTTTGGGATCGACTCTACTCTGTTATTAGGTGGGCTGGACTTAAGCGCAGGTGCTGGCCAGTGCCCCGAAACTAGACTATCACTCCATGGGGTGAGTTATTTTCGAGAGTTACGCATGGTTATATCACTACTGAAGCAGCCACCCCCTAAGGATATAAACGACTGGTTCTGGGTCTTATGCTTGATGTGGCAGAGTGACCAGGACCAACAAAGGTCCGAGCAAGATTATGACGCACAATACCGTCGATCTCTATCACCTAGGTCACTATGCACCAAAAATGCACGTACGCAGAAGCAGATTTGAGGGAATTGTGTGAATACTATAATTAACAACACAGTAATCAAATGAAAACCAACTGGCCGATAAATGTGTGTCGGTTAGTTAACTGTAAGTCACGTTAAACCAACTAGGGTGAACCTTTTGGAAAATACCTAATTCATAGCGAAATAAATCCATTTGCAAACAAATTTATTTTTGCGGGAGGCCCACTTGGAACCCAGCTGAATATACCACTTTTAAATTTTTTTTCAAGCAACTGAATGTGCTGCACCAGGCCGCCTCATGTTTTAGTTGGTACGATATCCGAGATATCGCAATACATGTATATATGTAATACAATACTCATAAGGTTGCTGAAAATTCTTCGACAGCCCACAACCGGTTTCGTCCTCCTTGAGGCTCATCATAAACGAGAGGTTCAGCTGGGTTCCAGGTGAGTCTCCCGCAAAACCAAAGTTGTTTGAAAATGAATGTATTTCGCGCAATTTGGGTTCAAGCAGAACACAAGGTTAACCGAAAATTCGGGGACCGCCCCAAAAAGGGCGAAACCACTGGTGGGCTGTCGAAGAATTTTCGGCAATCTTATAAGTGGTGCATTAGACCTAGTTTATGTTTAATTGTTAGTGGTAACTTCTTCAGCTGGCCGATAAGCGTAAGCAGAGTGGAAAAAGCCCACTAGTCAGTGTTGTGGACTATCGGTAGTTTCAATCGACCTGGAGGGAGGTAGAATTGGACACGTCACTCAGACTACAAGGCCACCACCTCAGCAAAGCTGCTCCTCCTTCAGTTGAATCGTGTGGCTGTGCACGACTATCGAAAAGCTAAACTGTTTTTCTCCTCTAACGACACCGAACTCGCTAGATCTTTTTAGAGGTTTTACTGAAGAAGGAACTCATATAATATCGTTCTCTTCATATCTTCTTAGTCTTATTGCCTGCTTTAAGCTACTGAAACCTAATTTCACCTGAACCAATCCAAATCTAGGTAGGAAGAACTCACCAATGTCGATGGATTGTATGGCGTCAGAACCAGCCATATCATTCACTTTCATGTGGCTCCTCACTGAGAAAACTCAACGGATGCTAGTAAAGTTTCATGGCCATGTTCAGGTTTAGGGGGCGGATCATCACTTTCGGTGATTAGTTGATTCGTTATTTAGGTTCCCTTCTTGTTTCTTAATTGCTAAGCTTCCAAGAACAAATTTTTACTTCAATACACTACTCATTAGGTTGTTGAAGACTCTCCAACATTCCAGGCCGGTTTCCCCCTTATTGGAGCGCAGTCCCCGAGCTAAAAACATCACGAGAGTTTCAGCTGGGTTTAGGTGAATCTCCCGTCAAAATCAAATCGGTATGCAAATGAGTGTATTTCGCCAGTTTATTGACTTCACTTTGTGCTACTGAGTTGTCACGGTAAATGGTTCTATGCTTTCCCATAGTAATACGACGGTCACTCAGAGACTTTCCAGAGATGAAAAACGCCTTAGCAGCCATATAACTGGCCAAAGATTGTATACAATCCTTTCGAAGATGCTAAGCACCCAGAAGAGGTTAATTGCACCATTCCTTTGCGGTAACCTCTGATGAGGGATTAATTTATTTGTATATAACTTGGAGTTACTTTTCAAAGAAAATTATAGCCAAGGGAATGAGCCATTGTTTACTAATGATAGGCGACTAGGCATCACCAACACCCATAATCACAGTGAGTACAGATCAGGTGGTTATTTCTCAGGAACGAGAGGCCAGCTTCAGAAACAATGTAGATTCTCAAGACTGTCAAAGAAAAAATTATCACATAAAGTGATAAACGAGAAGTCTACTGTTTTTTAGCTTTTTCTTACACGAAACCTTACCTTTTTCAAAATTTTTGGGCACAAGGTTGAAGCAAGCAAATGAAACAGCAGAATGACTGTCATTCCAGTCATTGCAGACGTTCACCCGACATGTCTGTTCAATGAAACATGCTGAGGAAACCGGTTTTTCTCAAACCAGCTGAGAAAGGGGGATAGTTTCATTAGATAGCAGTTGGCAGTTTAAAACATTATGGTGCCTTCTCATCTCAGGTCAATACAATACTCAAAATCTTTGTGCTCATGCATACTCAAAACGCCCAAAGTGCTCATGTTAAAAACTCTTCCGGCACTACTGAGAAAGGAACGACATGGGTTAATGAACAAGGTATGATCTAAGAGTAGGGTGACCAACAGAGCTGTTAGCACCTCGAGGATACAGAACCTGATGACAAAATTGTCGATTATTTCTCCTACTTGTTTTTTTAACCCAGCATTCTGGCATATACCTTCTAAACTGGAATGCACAGCTACAAAGTCGTGTGTTTTGGTTAACGAAGACAAGCCACGACTGTCGTCAAGATAGGAAAAAATAGAAATATTGCTAGGTATCAATATTTGAACTGCTGCAACCTGAATGCATTCACCGTGGTTTTGAATGTGTTGCTACGTGCAGTCGCCAAAGGCCACACTTGACTGCTGTTCATCCATAAATGATTGAAAGGTAACCTTCGGGAAGAATAGTCAGAGCATCGTTTTACCGATATTTTGTTGACCCTTTTTCAAATTTTGCCAGTTAGATGTTACATACCAGGCTTATCTTACTTCTCTGTGTCCTACAAATCGAGCTCAGAACTAGTTTGACGTTTGTGTTTATTCACCAAGATTTTCAGTCCATTGCAGAGAAATTTGAAGTGGCCAGGAGCATCACTTTTTCAGGTCTTGCCTCAATCACAAGTACGTAAGTTCACTAAAAACGTGCGCTACACAGCTCGAAATGTATATTCCAAAGATTCGTTCCGAGGAAAAAGCGCTACTTGTAAATGGCTATCCGGAGAAGTTCACAGAATTTAAAATTCCAAGACAGCTACTGTCTACAACGCTCAGATACAAGTATTTCCAAATGAATTAAAAGTGTGACTGAATAGCGAGTAACTTAGCTCACAACATTCGTTTAGCTTTACTAGATAACTATCTGTTCCCCCCCCGGCTGGTTATGGTAACTAGTGAAATTATCGGAAAACCTCGCGCTCTGCGTTTGCATGTTAATTTCCATTCACATGTTACCCATCAGTTCATTTGCGAATACACTGGCACAACAATAGCTTAGAAGTTCTCCATTCCACAGTGGCCAGGAAAGTCGGTGTAGCAGCGAAAACGTAACACCCATACCAAAAGTTCAGTGTCATTTTTTGCCAAGCACGTCACTACAACGGGTTACGTGGTTGACCGTAAAGCACTAGTAAAAACCGTGCTCCTTTTCAAATGAGTTTGACATACGCAGAAGCTTTATTTAGTAAAGTGCTACAGCCTTCAGTACAAGCATAAAATATTCTTAATTAGTATGACGGTCAAGAGTATAGCTTATGAATTTTTTTATTCCATTTCATCATTATGCCTGTTTTACGCGGGCTGCTGAGAATAGTAATTGAAATGTTAACATCTGGCAACATGTGTCTTTTTCCAGTTTTCATAAATTGGATAGGAAGAACACGGTGACACTAGTCTTCCAAAACCTGGTACCGAATTCTGGGTACAGGTGTGTTAGCCGCAGTCAACCGGAACTCGGTCCTGTGAACTTCAATAATCAAGTTGAATGTGATTGCTCAAGTGTACTCATTCGAGGCGATTTTTCGGATCAGTCACTTTACGTGTGACATTGATAAATTTTCAGACCATCGAACCTGGTGGTTCCGGAAAGGCGGTGAAAAACGTAAAACACTGAAGGACCACCGTAACTGTACAGCAAGTCATACATTAAAGTGCAGAACAACATACATTGGTCCAAACCTTAATCCATCCATGCCAAGCTGATGTCGCCGTGCAAACAGATACATTTAACAAGAGACAGAAGAGATTGTAATTGGTGGTAGCGAATAAACATATTACATTCACACACAGAAACTAGCACTCAAAGGGTGACCTGTAATGTGCATTAACCCGATGAACAAGCCATGTTTATGACTGAAGTTGTCCGACAGTGCATCAGTGAGGCCTGTTTAGACAACTCAGCCTACGTAACAATCGACTTGATTGTGCGGCCACGATACTTGGCCTAAGTCACGTGCGCCAAGAACAACACAGCAGGGCTCACCTCGACCGTTGAAGACAAATTTAGTTATTTCATTTTCGAAGGCGAGAGACGAGTCGTGACGACAAACAGCTTGAATAGACTTTGCTCTGATGTGATACCAAAAGTCGGGGGACAACAGGATGTGCATCGAGACTGTAATGCGCAGGAAGCAACAAGCTGATCTGCCTTCTACTTGAGTGATCATGAGGGCCCGCTTTTTCCTCTTTCAAATATATGATCTTCCAAATTAAATTTGGAAGTTACCGAACCCTAGACAGAAGCAGTCAAGAAGCGGGGTCGTGTTCAAACCGCATACCTTCCAGACAGCAATTCAGCCCCTTGACCACTGAGCTGGCCTGAGTTTCAGGTGAGATACTAACCTATCGTTGACCACAGTTTCTGATAATGCATCAACCAACAGTGGTATTGATTCCGTGAAGGGCATCTTTAATCAGGAGGTAACCATCCGTTTATCCGTGGTGAAAAGTTCAGATATGGTCCTTATCGCCGGAGATAGCAGTGTGCAAGTAGATTGTCTCAGTTCACGCCAGGTGTACTTTAGATGCCACTATAGCGTAGACCCAATGTGCACTGACTATGATGAACATCTTTTACAGCTATATATCGACCACCAACAGTTTTTCAGTAGTATTGGGTTTGGGCTTGGTAGAAACTTGGCGTCTCCCTACCACTGAACAACGTTGGACCAGGTAGGCGTTAGCTAGCTGTGGCAGGTATCATTCTGGGATACATCGAACCATCATCTCGTCCGATGTAGATTTTCACTGAATTCTTCGGGTAAGCTTAAGAAGTGAAATTCTCGTTTGGCATTCAAAAAGCTTTCTCACTCGCAATTTAATCAAACATACCGAAGCCTAATATACGACAGTTTGGGATGATCCACTTCAGAAGACATCAACAGTAGCCAGGAAGAGATGAAATCCACCACATGTGACGCTGGCCTGTTATGTTTCTGCTCTCAGAACGGATGCTGACATTTTTCATGCGACGTTCAATCCCTGTAGCACCAATTACTTAGACAGCCTGTTAGAGGTAAGATCAACTGAAGTTTGCGTGTGGATATAGAGGAATGGTGGAGCTAGAAGGCTTCAGAACCAGAGGTGACAAATGCGGCCGAAAATGTCAGCAAACTGTTTCGGTTAATCTGCTGAACAGGACCGGTAACATACTCTGTTCGAACGACAACGAAAGATATTACCATCAGTCTGCACATTCTAGATAAAACTGCAAATGTGATCCTTAGTTTCGGTATACATGTTGCCTCTGCAATGTACAAATTATTGTCTCAGGATTTCGGGACCAACTGTGTCCCTCTGAAATTCCAGATAAGGGTTTTTTTTGTTCGCTGATTTAGTTAGTTGTGCAACTGCGTAAGCCGATACTATACTGTGACAGAAGAAGGCACTGTTCGTAACGGCAGGTTGCGGGTAACGTTTGCGAACTTACGTAAACTGTGGCGTGAGAAACGAAGGTAAAGATCAGTGTGTACAGTGTAACTGTGGGAGTAGTCAATTTTTTCCCTGTAAAAATCCATCTCTACGCCCCGAGTTTGAATTTCGGAGCCTTCGCATAATGGCAACCATTTGCTGACTGTAGCTTGTGCATAATGAATCGGCACATAACTGAATAATTGACGACCAGTTAGAGTTAGCGAAACAGGAAATGAAACTCGTCAGAACAAGGTGGCATGCCAAAGTACATTTTACCGAAGAAAGCACTGCTTTGAACTCCAAACTCTTTTTGGCAAAAGGCTGTCGGAGGACAGGCCACGAATCAGCAACGCTAAAAGGTGGCTGCCGTCAGACTGAGTGTTACGGGATCTTCACACCCTTCGTGATTCCCTTTGAATGTGGTCAGAAACTTTACGGCTCATGGCCAATAACCGGTCCCTGTGACAACCATGCTGTCACTTCCTAGTCGGACTGCCTAATTAGAGTTCATCCCTCGCTGTATGTTGAGCTCATGTTGAGTGAGTCTCACACGGGACGTTGGGCCAATCCTGGCGATGGCACCTTACTTCGACGTGGTGTGTTCCGATTCCTTGAGATCTTTATTTCAAGGTGTAGATATCTTGTTCTTGGTCGTTTCCCATAAAGCACTCCCCTTACTTTCCACTCTAATCAACGCATTCTTCCTCATGAATATGTGACATTCGAATAGCGGCATTTGTTACTGGTCTATTACTGTTAATGATAACTACGATGTATGTACTGTATCCTAGTGAAAAACCGTATAATTGTCTTTGGACATACTGCAATGTTATCTGGCATCCGTGTTCTGGACTGCCTTGTGTACGTTCTAGGAAGTGTCGTTGAAACTAGCCCGTAAGCGACAGAGTTAACAGCAGTTCTTATCTGTTGTCGAGATGATTTGAGCAGCTTTGGATGGATATAACATGGATTTTGCACACAATTGCGTTTTGCACGTTAGTTTGAGATTATTTTAGGTGTTTCAATTCCCAGTTTACTTCTAGAGCACAACCAGCCGATCAACTGCTTCGGCCGCCGAAGAGCAGTCATTTCACGTCAGAATCGGTCTCTAGAAACGTCAAGTACATATCTCTTTTCAGGTCATACCTAACATGCATCGAAGAAAAGGCATTATGTCACAAGAAGTAGATAACAAATGAAACCAGCTATCGCACGCATAAGTAGAACCGACTGTGAACCAGCGTTGCTGCTCATTGGAGCGACGGAAAAAATATACTCTCTAACGTGCATACCAAAAACAGATCCAACCACCCTGCGAGAGTAACTGAGCAATCGAGATATAAGACGTACAAACGGCTGACAATCTCAGCCCCGAATGCATTCAAATTACTTAGTTCTCTGCGGTTCCATGACTACTCGTCCGATTCAACTCGGACTCAGAGAACTGAGGTATACCTATACGGCACCATCCACTATTCGCACTGGAAACCAATGAAAAGACCAAGGGTCTGGTTTGAGTTCGATTGTAGTTGACGTTCAGTTGGCACGTATTTACTTCAAATGTCTTATAACTTGGACAAATAAGCTTGGGAACAAATCACTTGAAACAGTGTTACTTTCCGCGTTGTGTGTCTACGATCCCGGTCCGGAATAACGGCAACATTTTGCAAGGTTATGACACAAACAATTCACAGCTAATGTACTGGGCAAAGCGTCAGCCGATTAGATATTCGAACTATTCACAGCCTAGTTTTGTTCCCCACGAAGCGTGGTCCGAATGGTCTTCTTGAGTCCAATGTTGAAGTGTGATACACTGTGAGAATGCTGATCACGTGATAACTGACGACAGGATTTCACATATGGCAATGAAGAAGGAAGAGTGACCTTCAAGAGTACTGTATAGACACCAGCCAGCAAAACTAAATAATTACGGCCCCAAAGGCGTCAAAGTAAGGAGACCACATTGGGTAATGACGAAACGTACCAACGGCTACTGAGGGCTATCAACTTATGTTGCTCGGAAAGCCAATTCTCTGACATCATTTAATGAGATCCGAAGTACAGCAATCCAGCCATAGTGTAAGGCGCAAGAAGCGTCTGAAGACAGCAACAGGTAGAAAGCAAAACACGAGCCATGAAAGTTGGATGACCAATGAGATTAAAATTCGTATGACTTCTTAACTGGGTAATATCAATTGGCTGTTGATCGACAGACTGCTAACCAACTGTTTTTTCAGCTCTGTTTGGCTCGGACCAGTTACACTGACTGCATCCTAACTGAAATTGGAGTGAATCGCCAAGCGGCTCGAGAAGAGGGCAGATATGAATAATATACGATCGAGTGCGGATCAGCTTAGCGAAATAGCAAAGCAACATATGATACACCCGATCCTCTTACACCTTGCCGTCACTCCACTCATTGGCCAGAACTGCAGTACAAGTTTGTCTACCGTGAACCCCAGGTTTTGTCGGTATGGATTTGAAACCTCAAAGGTATTGCCTCTGTATGAGCAGAAAGAGTAATGCACATGCTCAAAATGCATGAAAACTAGAATTAGAACAAATAATAGAACATATTACACGGGTTATGCCCCTTGCAAGCCACACCTACATCTTACATCTTTAAGATAAGGAGCGATCAGTAGGCTAGCGATCTAGGTTGAATTAGAAATAAGCTGAATATTAATTGTGCTCCAAAAACGTTGGACCTCAAGCTCCATCAAGGGTAGATCTCTAACTGAGAAGTACGATCGATTATTCACGGGAATCAAGTAACTCACCCATCCTCTTATCCAGACTAATTAGTGACTTGAACAGAAACTCGAGACAACACTGGTGATTGACAGGCCTGAAGAATAGCATATTGCCTGAGAAAGATCGAACTAAAACGAGTGACCAACAGACGTCATTGCATTGCAGACAGCCATGCCATAGTGTGTTAGTATCCAAGCTTTTTCAAACAGAATGGGGGAAAAATAGAACGAACCCATGACGAACACACTCGGTCGCTCCTGTAAAACCACTGATACAACAAGTAAGGGATGGACTCTTTTTTGGGTTTTCGCGACACTGTCCGGTCTACTCCTCCAAAACTAAAGAACGACCATCAGGGCTGCAATGAGACATAATTAACGTTATGGACGGGGGCACGGTCACCAAACCCCACCGACAAAGCAATCGCTTTCGATTGTCTAGTCACAATGTACCATCGCGCACATTCGACCGCAAAGTTGTGCACAAGTACTACTGTAAATACGCGGATTATAAAATTACTAAAAGACAGCAGCCTTCAGGCAATAAGCAAAAGACCTGGCAAACCAAACTACTCGCCTCCGAGGGGACTTAATTCTTACTTACGCCCTGTTTGAACAAGGCTTGGCCAACAGGTTTTTTGCCGTTGATGCTTCGAACGCTGCCGTCGGCGCCGTACTTCATCAAGTTGTTAACAACGCATCTCAACCACTAGCCTTTTTCTCGCAGAAGCTGCAGGCTGCACAAACGCGTTACAGTACTTTTGGTCGTGAATTACTCGCAATCTACCTTGCTATTCGCCAAATCGCTATATGTTCTCACACCAGATGTCTCTTTCCGTTAATCGCGGCACTGAAGTCGATCTCCCAGTGAAGGCCATAGTCTGACAGGATCCTCCGTTTCTTTGAAGGTATCTTTGACAGTTACTGCATGCGTATGAATGGACGTAAGCTCCCGTTATATGACTTCTGGAATCAACCAGTGGATTCAAGTCCCGAGCAGTTAAGCCGGTTTTTAAACTGTGTCCACTATGCACTGTAACGATTTCACCAGTCTTTTGTTTGTCACGCAAGTGTTTTCTAAAGGGCTGCTATTTCAAAACGAGTAAAGTTGCTCTGGTCATTGCCTCCACAGTGCACACCATGTTGATGTCCTCTCCACAGACAGCATGTAAGTGGTTGCGCGATTCATAAAATTTGCATCCATATCACTATAGTTTGAACAGCCCTCCTCACATCCTGGCGTAGTTTGATTAGGCCACATCAGAGAGAAGCACTGGACGCGATATCTGCTCCCTTTTAGAGCTTAGCAACACTACATTTTCTTGATCATACCGGGATTTGAATGTCAGCTATCTGACTCGTGGGGCGTTGGGCGAAACAATCGCGTCACGCATCCGCCTGTTCAAATGTGACGACCCAGGTGCATCCAGTGTGCGCTGGTGGAGTAGCGGCAACAGGACCGCCTCACATATCAAATCGCGGCATGGTCAATGCACTACTGAGCTCTAATAAGAGCAAAACTGGAATTCAGTGATTTTCCTCTCTGCTATGAACCAACTAGAATTATTCACCAGGACGGGACTGTTGAAGCAAGCGAGTGAATGCAAAGCCAGTGGGCATTTGTTTCATAATCAACATTATAAGTGTTGTTTCCTGTGAGCATACACTTCGGAAATTCAAATAGCCTGTTTCTTGAATTTACGCGAACTCAAACTCTCAGTAGAATGTAAAGAATTAGTGATCTTTTGCGTCGCACTGTCGGCAATCGTTGTACCTCCACAGACTGTTGTACTGCAACAGTTTCGGAAGTTTGGGTTAGGTGCACCCCTCTTTTAGCTGGCTCCACTTTTGAAGTCGATGGTTTTCTACTAGACAGCGCTTATTTTGTGGAATAAGAAGTGATTTCAAACCCAATACCGGATGTAACTACCTCACGGGGAGGAGCTGGCCCGCAATCCAGAGACACTTGCCTCAACCAGGGGAAATCTAAGTAAATAAGGACGTAATTCAATGGGCATATGTGAGTAACTGAGATCTACGGGGCTGGCGTATCCGATAGAGTCTGGTAGTATTTGAAATGTAGGTCAAGTGTATTTGGTAGACCCATAGGTGGAGGACTAGTGAAAAACTGAACAGAGACGATAATGATAGGAAAGATAGAGGTTTCAGGTGGCCAGTGGGCAATAAACGAGCTCAGCAGATAATGCAAAAAGAGATGGAAATAGGACCTCGGGGTAACATGCTATCAGATAGCGTGGCAGAGCCACAATGTCTGATAAAAGGGATCGACACAGAGGTGATACAGATTTACTGAGTCTGAGACGGAAGCAAATAGGCCGCGAAGTGATTGACAGCATGGAGTAGTGGCTGCGAACTGATGAGATCAGGCATAAAGGAAGTGGACTGTGTACAAAGAGCATCAGAGAGTGGGAAAGTGGCGGCCACAGACGGGAAGGCACAGCAGCAAAGTTGTATGGGGTAGAGAAACGAAAAAAATATTGACGCGCAAAGCGGAGCGGAACGAACTAAGACATTAGAAACTACTATTGATTGCACACAGCGGGGGAACTGATGAGTATTCGACCAAGTAGACAAACAAAAGACGAATCAGCAGCAGATTCAATAGGTATAACTGCCTGTATGCAGCAGGTAAGAGCTTGTGAATGGACGGAAAACTCAGCAGTTGGAAGCACACACTTTGGAATAGAGCGAAACCACTTGGACATTTTGAGCACACTGATAAACACTAGTGGTCAAAGAAAACAGTAGATAAAAGCGCCATAATGGCAAAAAGGTTTGGTTTTCGTGCATTGATGAAGGCGAATGCAGTAACGCGGGCGTAGTGGACTGCGGAGTGAACCAATTGAAACAAGGTAGCAAATGAGCGAAAACGGTGGAAGGAACCAGGATTGTCACCGATGTTGCTAGCGACACTGTGCGAACCTATCTTGATCGACTTGGTTTGAAAGATATCTGGACTCGTGAATGCTACAACTTGGGGGAAGGCAAGGGTCACGGGGTTGCGCAATGCATTGGAAGAGTAGTCTTCGCCAGTTACTTCACGAAAATCAGTCAGAAAGAGCATCACTAGTTGTTGTCTACGTCCGCCCCGGATGTACAAATGGTCGAGTAAGATAGAGCTTCTCCGATTCATTTTTGAAAATGGGATGTGTGCGATAGTGTTGTATTAGTTCATTGACACTAGGGAATACTTTCTGACCGATGTGGTATTGCCCACGTTCCATACGAACCTTGAAGTTTCGCGCTTTGGATCCCGCATTCATGGTGACAGTCAGATCACCAGGCTGGAAAAAAAGGGACACAGAGGTAGACAAGGGCAAAAACAATACACCTAAAGTCAGCGTTTAAATTCTTGAACTAAGGCACCAAGATTGTATTTCTAAATAGAGTCCTATTTGTTCATGCATACACCGTGTCCCAGTAAGAAGTCCAAGTTAGCCCATATGGTGCTTGAGAACTATGCGACACCGCCTGAATCGGTTGCGAATGTGATGAGCACAATGTCTGAGTGCACGGATGAGGGAAGAACATCACAAATGCAAAACTTCATTTATCCAGGGGATACACACGGGGTATTATAAAAATTATCCTCGTGGGAGGGTATCGCATATTGTCTGCATTGTTAGTGGAATTTAACGTGGAAGGTTGTTTCCAACACCTTTCGCGAGGATGGGATAAAGTTTTCCGTTCTGCATCGAGTGAATGCTCCAGATGGGTAATCTTTCAGATCCGTGATTCACACATACTTCTAAAAATCGGTCAGCCAACAGTTTTCTAGAGTTTTGGAAAACTAGTGATTTTCTCCACCCAGCAAAAACCAAATAAGAACCATGGAAAACGATAACCTGTAACACAGACGCATTCGGACATTACAACCTAGAGAAGTATGATTCCCGAGAACTAGAGGAATAGCTAGTTATCTTGCATTGCCCCCTCCTGCCCTCCAGCTGTATTGCGTCGGAGTGATATATTTTTAACGGTTCATGATACATCCCACCAAACGAATTGTTGAGAGTCGTACGCACGACTTCACCCTATCCTTGAAAATGAATTGATAGAAAATAAGAACAATAAAACAATAGAATAACGATAAAAACAGAGGTTCCACTATTGCCCGTGAGGTCGGTGAAAGGTTTTGACACTTATAACAGTGTTAATGAGACCCAGGTGAATTTCAGCTGAGTCTCCCGTCAAAATCAACTCAACTTGCACATGAGTATTCATTGTAACATAAGCACAGATTGGTGTTCCAGTAAGACATAAGCTAGATGGGAGACTACCTGATGCGCCATAAAAAGGATGAAACAGGTAGTGAGCAGTCCAAAGTTTTCGTCGACCTTATAAGTGGTAGTGAATCATAATTCGATATCGTGGATATCGCTCTAAATGAAATCTGAGGCGGCTTCGGTGCATCAGATTCAGTTGATGAACATTATGAACGAGTGTTTCACTAAAATTTCAGCGGAATCTTCCGCACACAAATCTAAGTTGCAAATGGGTGATTATGGCAAACGGTCCAAAATAAGTATGATTTTCTATTCCTGCATAACCTCAACCTGCAGAAGTTGCTGACTGGAGGCTTCAAAAGTTCGGACATCTCTATGTGCATATGTTTTCTTTGGTTGTCTCGTTTCATATAAACAGCTATTCGTAATATAGCTTGTAACGTATGATCAGTGACCAGACTGGAGTAGTTGTTACAGATTTTTATCCGGAGTTCCACTGTCAAAACTAAAACGACTGTGCGGTCACCTTTGAACGAAGACTACTTCAGTAGTGAACTATTTATAACCACAAAACTGGGGTCAGAAATGCCCTTGTGACTGCAAATTATGAAGCAGGAGTGGGGAATTTGACCCTTGTTGTAGTTTCTAGGCTCAACAGCACATCTAAAAAACGACCAACTGCGGTCAGTTATGACCACACACTATAGCCGTTCGAGGTAGTTCAACATCATAAATTTCTTTTAAATGCCAGGGACTGGCAGTAGAGATCAGTGTTTTTCGAGACTGATACGTCCTTTTTTGACTGGATTATTTGCGCCACATGCATTGCGTTGTGCTTTCCGTCCGCTCTTTCCGCCGCGGTCTCTTGGGCCTCTTGCGGGTCATAGGAAAATGATTTCGCCATAGCCACTGTCTCCTACGTGCTTGGTCTGAGAATGGGACACACCAACTAATGCCTGCTTACACCACAGCAACACCCAAACGCATTGCTGTTTAAAGGTACGATCCGTCGCCAGTGAGCTCAGCCGCTCGATTGCTGCTCTGTCCATCGCATTTTTGGCCCATTGGGGTCCAATGGTATTACAGAAATTCGGCTGCCAAATGGATGCGTACGCGCAGTTAAATTACCGATATTTGTGGGTTCATCTCACTCACCTCATTCAGCATTTCATTACGAGGGTCTTCTGACAACCCGGTGAAAAAATCAATCCTGGATGAAAAATTCTTATGTTGATTATCCTCAACCAAGATTGCTAGTGTCTTCAAGTTGGCCTACTGTGGTAATAGTATTTTGAAAGAGCTTGAACTCCCACTGGTGCATGAACGTGCTACACTTTCCGCCCAAGAGACCGCGGCGGAAAGAGCGGACGGAAAGCACAACGCAATGCATGTGGCGCAAATAATCCAGTCAAAAAAGGACGTATCAATCTCGAAAAACACTGGATCAGTCTCGAAAAACACTGATCTCTACTGTCAGTCCCGGGCATTTCAAAGAAATTTATGATGTTGAACTACCTCGAACGGCTATAGTGTAAAGAGCGCACTAAAGAGATCTGTCTATTTTCTAGCATCAGTGACCAGTTGACGAGCGAATCAAACCCAAATTGACTTCATTTGTAAGGCGGGTATAGATCACAACTCAAATGCAGCTTACTCAGACTAATAGGGAACCGTTCCTCAAAGGAGTGAAGGTCGTTCATCATATTTATCTACCGCCTAAGTAACCTTTGCAGTCTTGGAGATACAGATCGTCTACTAGAAGGCATGGCGAAACATATGTCGTGGTGTGTTCTTAGAGCAACATAGTACCTGCCTTCAAAAGGCCAGAGATCACAAGGTGAACTACGTCCGTTGACAAATCCCTGCTGCAAGTCGATCGAGTGTACTGCACAGTCAAAACCCGAAACGTTTTTGTTAATCAGTAAAGCCCTATTGACCATACTTCATCCATCGGTTCTGTGCATAAAAATTCTTGATGCAGTGCACCTGGTTGCTGTGGTCCTGATCGAGTGACACTCGCTTGTACTGTTGCCTGCATATGTCTATCCGTTCAACTGCTACTGATTACCGTATGTGAACGGTTTGAGTATTCTACGTCGCGCGACATATCTTCCATCCACATTGATGCCACGGTCAGGTTCTGTGAGGGGTACTCGGTTCCGATTCACATAACTTTAGGTGCTGAGAAATCAAAAATGTCGAAGCGAACGATGTCAAAACAGATAACGGATCCACTTTAAGTGATGATCACCATGTGTAACGAAGTACATTTCAATGGTACGGTCCAGGGTTTATGAATAGTATATAAATCGCATGCTGTGTATGAGTAACCTTAGGTAGTCTTTGTTTTTGTGACTTAGTCAAAATGACAGGGGTTCCCAGTACACATGGGCGTAGCACAGTTTTTGATGGACACAGTAGCCTGTCCCCAGTTTGGAGATATCTATGCACCGACATAGTTGTTAAAGTTGCATGCATTCTATAGGGACCGATACGTTCGCAACCTATAGCTGTCTATATCACACACTGTGTTAATACTTCATGGTGGGAATCACGGCCGAACGCATTTTCAGGGCATGATGACGTTCAATGCATAAACCACAGTAAGAAAATGCTGTACAGTCCTACGAATTTCTCTCTCTGGAGCAAATGTAGTTTCAACACTTCCGTTTCAATTCGGTGAAAATAAATTTTGGAGGTCTTGTAGAACTTTCACAAGAAATTTGGCGTAAGGTCTGCTTCCAACCAACCCGACCTAAAGCTGCCACCTTGACGTGGTGGTCGGGCTTGAGTGGTGCAATGATCCCGCGGGCTACACTGGCTGGAACTTCGTTCGACTAGGTGCAGCCATGCCAGGAAGGCCAAAAGGAGGCAGTCAAACCAAGCGATGACTCGTGGAATCCATTGCGTGGAAGTTGCACTCAGCCCTAGAGCTGAATGCGCTTCGCTGGACTGGATTCCAGTGAACAGTCATATTTACGCCGTTCGGTTATCCAATTCAATGAAGTTCAATGCTACATGACATAAAAAAAGGTGCCTGTTTGTAGTATCGGCATGTGTCCCAACGAAATGCAGTCCCGAAGTGTACCCCCAAAATTGTTGACCCTCTTTAAGGCGGACGTGTGAAGGTCAACAGAAATCGTCGTCTGAGTTCATTAAGATCTGGTGTCAGGCACAGCTGTCCTCTTTCATCCTTCCTCTTCAACTTCGCCATCGGTATGATTATGGAAGACGTACTCCTGGCACCGGTGGAGTGGAACTGCTCCCAGGGTGTTCGCTCAAGCATAGTAAGTACACAGTAGACATAGCTCCACAGGTTTAACGCCTTTGTAGTGCAGACAATATCAACTAAGCGAAAGATTCTGCCTCGCGGTTTGGTATGCATTGCACACTTGCAAAATGTAGGGTAATGTTGCAAGACTGGGTGGGCTTGAACCCTAACCTCATGCTCGCGGATGAGCCGATTGAGATACCTGAGGACTCTATCGTCCTCCTATCTAGGTATGGGCGCCCTGACAGTATCCCAGCCCACGTATAACTATGAACTGCACATATACAGATAAAGTCACGCCACATCGGCCGTCGTGTGGTGCCATCAGCCGGGTCGCCTTACTCGCTGCATACAGCAGGGCGGGTAAGCGAAAACAGGCTACTACTGACGCCTCCCTTCTTTCTCTTTCACATACTTTTTCTTGCCCCCCTTCCCCACCTCATTAGTAGCTCTTTCGTTGTAGGCCCAGCACTTGGGGCTGATGACTCCGTTCGTCATGCGTCGGTTTTGTGCGAAACATCTGCCCGTCACCAGCACCGACATCCTCAGGTATTTCTAAATCAATCTTCAAGCCTCGGCACTCAGTCTATCTGGTCGCCTTCAATGTCCGCACTCTGAAGCAAGAAGGACAACAAGCTGCTCTTGCACTCACATTGGATTCGCCTGGCGTTGATGTGTGCTCTGTCTCAGAAACGAGAATTCAAGATGCAAGCACAGTTATTGAGCTAACCGCCCCGTCAATCTCCACCCGCTTCCGGCTGTGCACCTCTGGTGATCCAGAGGCTGTTGCGGCGGGATGTCATGCTGTCGATGATGATAATGATGCTGAAGCCTCACTTGCCCATTTATAAACAAATTTATCAAAAATGGTAGAACACGGTTCTTTTTGATGAATGTTTGAGCGACCAGAATATTTTTGGTATATGGCACTGGAAAAATCAGCCTGATTACAAATCAGTGCAAATACTGTTTCCGACCAACGTTCATGGTCGAGGAAGAGGAGATGAAGCCAATGCATACAGATACAGATTTTGGTGGAAATCTTGAAAACAATTTTAAATGCGTTTTAATCTGACTGGGGTTCATCGAATGAATGAGAGAATCAGTTAAGTGGTGCTTCCCATCTTGGTCACAGAAATACGTAAACTCGGCGTTTATGGATTGGGACACTTTTCAGACGACGAACTAATGTGCCACTGGTGAACAACCAATCTGTTCTTCCCCGCAATAACTCGATCCTCGTGAAGGATCTATCTAGTAAACAGCAACCATGGGGCTCGGGTCTGAAAACTCACTAGTAAGATGTGCTTTGTGAATAGGAACACACCGAAACACTGAATTTCCAAACGGATCCACTGTATTGGTTTAACCAAGGAAACAAACCAATACATACGTCTGAAGGCCGAAAAAACACTTATTAGACGAAAAATGAAATCAAGCAATCGAACATGAGCTCCAATTTACGAATTACAAACGTCATGGCTGGCGGTACCACTAGGTACAGCATGGCGCACGCCTATGACGAACCTACAAGAAATCGGTATTTAATTGAGGCAGGACGGGCGAGAAAGACGCTATTGTGGCGACCAGTGAGTCGAGTAAATGTTCCTTAGAGTCGGTCGTGTGCTCCCATCAATTTTACCATACCGACTTGTGGTACCGAAAAGTCAAAAATGCTAGGAAAATATCACCATGTCACGTCATATCCATAGTACTCAGGTGCATTGTTGGAATAACGCATTACCTTCTGTTGACCTGGTGCTTGACAATACGATGGAACGCAAAACGGGCTAATAATATGCACAAAAATGTAGACTGTTACGTCCTGTTAACGGATAGTGAAATGACGAAGGCCATAGACTAGAATCACACAAATTCGACTAATACAATGTATTGTGCTGACATCATTAGATGAAGAAACTGGTGAATAACGTAAGAAATAGAATTTCCGGGCAGACTTAAACAATTCCTCTAATTAGAGAGAGCAAAAGCAGTGGGGCTCAGGGGTACCTAGAACATCATAAGATTGCACGCCGGCTAAGGGAGATGCTACATCCTGTTGGTAAACTTGGTTTTGGTTGAACGGTATTTAAGATATTTCAGTAATTTCTCACGGTCGATACGTTTCACTAATGTCCCAAACAGCTCATTATTTGTGTGAATTTGTCATTTCACGTAACACATCTGTTTGTCTTCCAGCAGAATAACCGACGGAATTCATAGATTAATGCATAGGAAAAGGTGCGCTCTGACTTTAAAGATGTTCTATGCGGCAAAAATTGATATCCTTGTTATAGACAGTCCTTTAAGGAGTGTTTGGGTGAAAACTCATGGAAACTACTGTGAGAGGCGCATTTTACTGTTTTCCCTGCGATATCCTATTTTTTACCAGTTCAACACACATCGATACAATGAACCTAAATTTAATTCACTTTAGGGTATTCGAGTCTTTGGGACACCGACTAACGATACTTCCCATTTTTTGGCTGTTTGCTTTACTAGACGGCCGGATAGCACACTGAACCGCAAAGCAACGTGGCAACAATCGCATACAAGTGAAAACCCCATACCACCGTGCCAGCAATATACGTTCAAGGCACTCTCTTCAGCAGGAAGAACTTCTCAAAAGTACTCTCTTTGCACACAGTCGTCAAACCAGTCCAGTGTCGTGTAAGCTAGAGGAATATCTAAAACCCTTTAAAAAAATACTTTCTTCGAGTAAAAACCAATCGATCAGCAGAGCCAGAAGGCGACGGGGTTAAGCTATCTGTAAAATCAGACGAAACTTACATGAGATTCACTGTCACGTATGACGAATTCGCCAGGTTTTGCGAATCGAGTCAACATAGATTCACACTCAGCGCGGGATATGGAACCCCAAAACCAAGGTTGCTCCATATGAGCGTGTGTTGTGGTAGAACTCACAGCATAGGTCAGTCGCAACTCCTCACTTGCACTAGATTGGCCCGGTTCAGTGGGTTGTACGGGGAAACTGAACTGACCCGTATCCTGCGGGACGGCATGCTCGCCTAGCGATGGGGCGGGGCCACTGGGGAGCAGGCTGACATAATTTCGAGGGACAAGCCCTGTTTCGCCCCGCGCATTACGACAACGCCACCAGTCAGGATCGTCTGGAGGCTTTTCAATAATCTCAAGCACCTCATTCGTGTCGAACGACAACTCTTCATTCTGATTACGGGTGAATGGATACAACGTGAGCACCCGTTCTACAATTGTCACAGGCTTGGAGGCTGAGGGGAACATCTGGTCACTTTGTAATGCTGTTTGTCCAGTCACTGGTGCAGAGGGCACAGGCAAAGAGGCTTGAGAGGGGTGCACTCCGGGTACAGAATTCATGGTTGTTTCATGCGCTGCCGTCGTTTTAGATCTGAAGAGAAAACATAAAAACTGAACACTAATGTGAGCACGTGGGCTAGTAACCCTAAAAACAAAAACGGCTGTGCGATGAGAACGATACATATATTCCAAGAAGTTCAGTAGCGGGGCCTCAAGTTCATTAACGCTTTACTGAAGGACACCGACAACTTTGGGCTGGGAGTAGATACAAACGAACAGAGGAAACATTTATAACAAGAACTCTGATCCGAAGGCAGAGTGGTGAGTAACTAGTCAGCAGTGGTTTGCTCACACAGTAAGAGGTGTGGACTCGAGGTTGGCGACGTTTGCCGGTAAACAAAAAAAGATGGATAAAATGAGTCCGATATACGAGCCAATATTATCAACAGTAACAACTCAGTGTCAATCCAGATGATAGAGCGAGCAAGAAGCGGTCGATAGTTTTGACAGGTATACAAAAGAAGGGTAGACAAGATAAACAACAGTGACTAGTTGACTAAGTAGTGCTATAATGAGGTGGAAGGACGAGATGGTTGTGGTTAGAGCGCGAATTTACTGACAGGTGGTTCGAACCCGACCTCTGCCTCTTGACTTCTGTCTAGGCTTGGGCAACCTGGTAGTATCTCGGCCCTCGTGTTTCCTTCAGGTGGCATGGTAGCTAGGCGCCCAAAGGGTGTTACAGCTGGACGACTTCGATAATGAGGTGGGTATGAGGAAGTTATCCACATTCTGAGTTAAGCAGAACAAGCGCTCGCTGATACGCCTGGTCGAAAACCCACGGTTGTGCATGAACATAATTCATGTGTAGGTTATCATGAATATATACTTCATCCATAAGGGTGGATAGCGAACGAACGCGACAAGGATCAAATTGTCACACTGCAAGCGAGGATCGATAGTTGAATAGTTCCGCCCTTTTGCACCCACCCGATAAAAAAATCGAAAAGGTGAACGGGAAACCGCGTTATCGGGTAGAACCGCATGAACAAAAGGAAGTATGCAACTCTCAAGACGTGTCGGTTGTTTAATAGGGGTAATTCTTACATAAATGGAAGGTTAAGTGTCCAGCTGAAAAAAAATCAGGCAAAAGTTCCATTCTCAACAGATAAACTGCCCACTTCATATCCTACTACGTCTCGACCTGTGTTTATAGGTCTGTCTGGGAGTGCCTGTTATCGTTTCGCGGCGCAATACGTATATAGTATGTTCCATGATGAAAACAGGGTAAAAGAACACAGAACAGTGCGATAAGCTATGCTATGTCGATAAAAAACCCGCGCGAGGTTCAGAGATGAAGTTAGGGTGTTGTTCCACCCTGAAGCTGTATGTTTATTTTGAGAGAATGAACGGGACAAATTCCCACAGGTAGCTAGACAGCCTGTGCAAACCAACTTCGTGTGAGTCTGGACAACCATAGCATGAAAAGATTAGTGGCCACGTCAAGCCGAGTCAAGCTTTATGCATTAGTAGGTGGTGAATTTTCGGCGTTCACAGTACAAACGGAGAAGTAACCAAAATGAATGGATTAGAATGTTCAAAAACAGTTGGTTTAAGGAAAGGACGCAGGCGGGTGTACTGAATAAAAAAACATGGTAAAAAGCTCTGGGAGAGCTTTCAGAAACGCTATGAGTTGTGTTGGGTCAACGCGATGAGCTCAGCATTTGGTCCCACCTTACCTGACATTTTTATGAACAAACTCGAACAGGAAGTTTTAAAATCAAGTGTACGACGGTTACCAATTTACAAACGGCACGATGATATTTTCATCACTACTACAATCCTAGAACTCCAAAATCTTTAACACTGCTCACAGTGCACTGCGTTGTACCGGGGAAGAAAAGTCTAATTGCAACTTTCAATTTCTCGATGTTGCATTGACTGGAAGCCAGGATGTTCCATTCTAAACAAGCATTTGCACAATACCTACATGGTCTGGCCAGCACACTAGGTTCCACTGATATGTGGAGATGAAATACAAAGGAAACCTAGTAAGATGTCTGGCGTACAGAGCCCGTAGAATCTGCACATATGACAAGCTTGATGCTGAGAAATTTGATAGATAATCTTTACGCAGGGCAGATGGTGCAGAGGAATTTGAGGTTACACTCAGTGGTAAGAAAAGCTCAACAGACTTAAAGAGCCCATATTCGCTCAGTCACCATTTAAAAGTGATAAAGCATCAGACGAGGCGACCCGTTGCCTACCAAGAAGCGAGCGTTCAATGCAGCACAGCTGATGGTACACTTGAGCAGTAACCGACTGTTCAAAACGAACGTCAGGGCTGAACTAATGGTCCACAATTCCTATAGGATTATGAACTATTTTTTGCAGATGTGTAGCAGACTGTGTGGATAGAAAGATACGTCACTTATCAAAAAGAATCGAGAAGCACTGACCAATTCGTCGAGTAACCGAGACGGCCGAACATGTGAAAAGTAATATCGATACAGATCATCGGAACAATCCGGTCGAGTGATGCAGAGCACGCACCGAGTACCGAAACATGGGTCAAAGACCATTTGACAACGAATGCGCGAAATAGCTGAAGAGATTGCCATTCGTATAGTGTACCCCTATCTTTACCAGCAAAAGAGACAAATGAAACCTCTGACACTGCCCTGGTCCACAAATCAAACTTGCCCACCACTGAGCAGACAGTGTCATTGTTTGCCTACAAATAATATAGCACCAGTTTGTATTTTAACTTAGTTCTCTATTTTATCGCTGCACTTGTCTGATGAGACGGGAATGAAGACGACCGTACGCAAACTTCTGCGTTGCCTTATCGAATCTGGAAGCTGAGAAAAATCTCAGAACCGCGGGATGGATAATCGATCATAGGCACATTTGCAGCAGATTCAGGATGAGGGAACATACTTCATACAGGAAAGTGCGAATAATGTCCCCCTTGAAGAAAACTGGAGTTGGTGAGAAGTAACGAAGAGCTATGCCTGTTGTAGGAAGTGTGTCGCATCCGCAAAATGAACTAGCCCCGTGAGATAGACAGTGTCATGGCCAAGTTCAGTGCAAGAAGTTTTAGTAACTAGTCGTCATTAGGTCGGTGTGGTCAAATAATGGTATTCTAACCACTCTACTCTGAAGCAAAAATAATGGATAGACGCCAAAGCGTCGAGAATAAGCCAAAAAAATCCGCAAGCGAGGAGTAAAGGTGTCAAAACATTCTTCCAATAGACCGGGGGCAACACAGCGGGGCCGAAACCTTCAGCAGTTGCATTAGTTCACCTTGAAGATTACTACGTAGGATGACCACCAAGGGAGTAAAAGAATTCCCGGTAGAGGCACATGGGAAGACTGCAGGAATTGCAATTTAGTTTCTCGACATTAGAGTTTGCACTGGACCTGCGGTCATAGTGTTGCTTTCAGACACGTCACATTACCGACCCATCGTATAGCCGTATAAGCTAGTTCTACTATCTGGGACCGCTTTGGATTGGGTGAAAACCTTTTAGGACCAAGAAAAACATTCAACTACACAGTCTGATACATAACTTTTGACCTGTTTGCAATGTGATGAGGGCTTGAGTGGACGAACATAGAGCAGTATGTGAAAGCAGCACTGTTCATCAAGTTAACCGGGTTCTATAGTGGTCTCCCCCTCCAAACAATATGAATAACCCAGATAGGTTAAGGAAGGTTGCCCGCACTCTTCCGAAGCGATGGCTTCTTCATCCCTTAAAAACGTCCTCCAGTTACTGAACCAATAGAGTTGTCTTTGCAGTAAACTTCAGAACGCAGGGTTACGATGCAGTGGTCTGACGTACTAAGATCGTCAAACCATCGACTTGGGAATCGAAGTGTGTAGAAAGACGTACTGCACTGCGCAAAGTAGGTGAAACGAAGTACCGAACTTGCTGAAATCACCTACAGCCAAGCGTAAAGAATCAAAAATGGGATTCACGTTCGCGGAGTCACCGAACACTTCGATTTCTATGGCTGAAAAATTGAGTGCAGGGTAGATTGAAAATAATAATAATCGTCCAGCTGTAACATTCCTACAGTGTCTATCTGACATTTCATGCGATGGAAGCACGAGGGCTGGCATACTGTTAAGTTGCTTAAGAGCAATCGAGATGCTGAGGTTGGGTTAGAGACACGAACCTTCCGGTCAGTGAGTTCGCTCCCTAACTACTGAGCTATATCGAGCTCTGTAGGGTAGATGTTGACCAGGACAAAATAGGTGGCTCGCTGTAAAGGACCACTTCATGGATTAAGTGTTAAAATCATGCAGGATCCTCTCTGATTTCACCAGGTGTCTTATACAGGCGGGAATAATATACAATTGCTGTGATGGTTCGTCGACTGACCTATATTTCCAGACGTACTACAGTACTGTCAGTGTCTGAACACAACCAGACTCTCTGGAACACGACAACCTCAACGATGTTCCCTTTGTTCTGAGGCAATACGGCTGACAAGTAGTCGAATTCCCGACCAACGGACAAATGATGCTCGATATAACTGATGAGACGGGCATTCTGTTGACACTGAGGCGTCTTATGCGACACAATAGCCTGCGCGATGCTTCTCTACCAATCTGTAATTCTTGGCAGTAAGCCTTTTGAACCAAAGTTCATTCAGCTTGCGGTTGACACGAAAAAATGGAAAAATCTCAAACACATGTAATTGTGAAAACTAGGAACGGTGACTACTTCGACAGAAAGCACGGCGGATTCCAATGTCCTTGAAATTGGACGATCAACACTGAAGGGACTTTTGAAGGGTGGGTTAGGAGAAATCTCGTCAAGTCTTGGATTAAGGCGTATGATCTGGTTCATTCCAAATTGACATTAAGTGCAGAAGCCACTCTCTTACCAAAGGCGATGGCACAACGAGAATAGTGGAATATACCCAAGTGGATATTCAGTATCGGCGAACTGATTGCAGATCGCCTGCCATTCAAACAATTTCGCTTAACCGTTGCAGAGCACTCGCCGGTATATACACCATCAACTACCTATTCTTGA
This sequence comes from Clonorchis sinensis, assembly GCA_003604175.2. Taxonomy (NCBI): domain Eukaryota; kingdom Metazoa; phylum Platyhelminthes; class Trematoda; order Opisthorchiida; family Opisthorchiidae; genus Clonorchis; species Clonorchis sinensis. The sequence goes on along the minus strand of CM030369.1, from coordinate 131,621,880 downwards.
AAAACCTTCTGACTGCCCAAAAATAACGAAGCAAGATGAAAAATAACATTGTGAACTCTAAGGAAATGTGTCGGTGGAAACTCAGTAGAACTGTAACAAAAGAGACGGTAAATCAGAATGCGCCACAGAGGTACAGGCCAGCTGCAAATGATATCACACCTATGTGAGACGGAAAATCAAACAAAACAAATTATATTTTCAGACTATCTTTAGAACCGCTGGTTATTTAGGCCTTTCATTATCCACCGAGGAACGTGCACATGACCACAACGTTCCTCAACCCGCAATTGATGTTCTGGAGTTTGGTTTGACCGAGACGTGATCCAACGTATCTCGCCTGAAACTTTATAACGTACAACGACCCTGTGAACCCTTGAAACTGTAATCAAGCACTTCGGTTAGCCAGAAGCGGAAAAAATAGTACATACTTTGGGTCGATTGGGACTCGGATGAGAAAAATTCACCACACCCACCAGACATTACATCAGATCGAAGAAAACAAATTTCTGGCACGATTTACATGCTGTTAGAGCGTTCAATTTTCAGTCCATGAGTGGGTACAACTCAGATGCACCAACTTCACCCGCGAACTAGCGTCAAACAGCATATTTGCCCTTGCTGCTCAGCAACCCCTTAGAAGTCATATTTGAGAGTAGCGTGGACTCACTGACTATTGCAGCTCCAAAATTTCAAGAAAATCTGTCTATTGATAATGGAGTATATGGAAGCCACTTCAGATGATGGCTGACTACTTTCAATTTACTATACAATCCACACAAGATGGCAATATATATTGATTAGCCCAGAGATACTTCAGTGGTTAAGGTACCGTTTAACGGACCGGAAGGCCCGCGGTTCGAACCCAACCGCAGCATGTCGACTGCTCCTGTCTAGGCTTGGGCAACCTGGCAGTATCTCAGCCCTTGTGCTTCCTTCTGGTAGCAGCTAAGCGCCGAAGGGATGCTACGGCTGAACAGTTATTTTTTTATCTTTTTTATTATTGATTAGCCCAACTGTTAGTAAAAGGCGTGGTGCTCAGTCGAAATAACTTCAAAACCACAGAAATAAAAACGCGCAATCCCAATTTTTGTAATAAAAAAGAATTGTAGAAATAAGCTAACATGTATTCCCAAAATTTCAACGGCATGCAAGTGTCCGTGTGAAATAAGCATGTCCTCCACAAGGTTTTGGCCTAAATATGTTTTATCAGGGAAGGCAACCATGTCGTAGCCAAACTTTTCTAACTCTATTGAGAAGGGACTTTGTAAACTACGGTCAACGCTACACGGAACCCAGTGACTCATCGGTAAAAATGGCAATTTTTGTGCGGCTCCACTCCAGAGGGACCAGCGTAAGTGGTCGGTTGAGAATGCAACAGCTCAACAGTCTCACTGAATATAATGAGGCACTACAACGAACCTAGACAGTCACGCATGTCTGCATCGTCAAGCCACGAAAACCTTGACATTATTGGCAAGATAGTCCGACCTTAAGCAGTACACGAACGCGGGCGTCCTGTCTTCAACAAATCAGCCATAGAAAAGTGCTATTAAAATATCGACGCTGACAGTGCTTCAGTAAACAAAGGAAATCAGGTCAACAAAGCGAACCAAGGAAACCACCTCAATAACCAGAACAACGTAATAAGCGGAGAATATTACAGAACTGTTTTCCTGGAACATACAGTAGGACCAGCAAGTCATACAATAAGCGCAAAACATTCTTTTCTAAGGCCTAACTTAGTGCCTCCCTCGTACACATAGGACAAAGTTAAGCACTTGCATTGTAATTGCTTACCGCGTATTCTCGTTTCTCTCTCGTTTTCGTAAATGGAGGGACACAAACGCAACTCACAAACGTCAACTCACTAGGTCATGAAAGAACAATGAAGGAACGCAGATTTATGTGCTTGGTACTCTATTGATAAAACAATAAACAAGCGTATTAAGATCGATCCATTCTAGTACGCTTTTACGATTAAAGAACTCTAGAACCACTGAACTCTGAACCACATAAGGGGTTCATACAACTAAAACAGAATCTGGATTCAAAGGGCAGATTAATCGGACCGAAACGTACAAACTCAAACAAACAAGTAGAACAGTACAGTCGCAAGAGTACAGAACGGAACAGATGAAGTAATGGGAACTGTTAAGAGAGGAACGGTGGCAATCGGCCAGTTCGACGCAGGAAAATGGGCCACGAAATGTGAACGGATCAAGCGGAACAAAGAACTTAAACTGCTGAAAACGGAAGGCAGACAATTAGTAAGTCAAACAACAGATCACAACGCAACACAGGTTACTGACAGACTCTTGTGAGTGAGGTTATTTCAAAATAGCCGGGCACTCCATCGAAGCGGTAAATGAAAGCAGGAAGAGAAGGAATAGGCAACCAGTCGCGCATTAACGATGTCTCCCCGAAGGGTGACGAAACGTTTGCAAACCATTAGTCTAACTTGGCGAGCGGATCAACAGCCATCTAAGGAGCAACCCATAGATCCAAAGGAGTTATTTCAACTTTTCTCATTTGAATGGGAAAATGTAGAACTTCATGCTTTTTTTAAGGGGCGAGGGTGAAACGCGAGAAGCTGGGACCAGTTGTACTTAAACGTGCCCAACTTAAAAACAGGCCAAATAAATCTTTTAGTAAAGTTCGAAAGTTGTGCTTATAGGTAACGAAGAACGAGAAGCAGGATGGAAAAATGGGTATCTTTCTTCTAGACCCAGAACCGGCTCGAAATATTACAAAAGGCAGCGAGTTCCAGGCGCTGCCCAAGGATTATGTGTCTTGCAAGCAGATGTTTTGGTTTCTGTCTCGTGGAACCGATTTGGAAGTGACCTGTGAGAGTGGTGTCATCAAGTGGGAATTTGCGGGTACGCTAAATAGTTCGCCGGAGTGGAAGAACACCAGTTTTAACTGCTGGGATGAACAGCAGGGAACCACAAGGCACAAATAACACGAGTTGAAGCTTATCACCAGGTGTAATCAGATTTTATGGGGCATCAGTCTTGGAAAGGTACAAAATTCCGTGAACGCTAAAGGCTCCACAGTAAGTTCTCAGAATCTCCACAGGCAACACACCGTTGTCTACCTTGGTTGTGGAATCTACATGGTCGTGGAACAATGCCCACAAAACACCACGAGGTTCAAAGGTCTCCAAGGTGGTCGGATTGCCTCAGAATCTGCGGAACTGCAAGCAAAAGCACCGCACGTTCTCCAGCATGGTGTAGAAGTTCTATCAACAAGTCCTGTGGGTAGTTTATCAGTATGGACTGTGTCCATTGTGCAAAGATAAGGGCGACCTCTTCTGTTTGGGATCAAACTCGAATCCGGGCTTGCAAAGGTCATCGATGGAAGTGATCTACCTAGACAGCTTAGAAGAAGTCAGCAACAGGCTGATTCAGCCAAACCAAGCAATTCTAATTCAGGTCCCATCAGTGCTCACAACAGTATAACAGATCCAGTGTTAATTTCACGAAAGGAAGCCATCACACTCTGGAAGAAATCATGCAAACCTTTCAGTAAGGTGAAGTTGCAGAAAAGGCAATAACATTCCCCACAGTTCTTGAGGTTCGGGATAGACCACGGCGCAATCAATCATAAAAGAGAGAAAACATTATTCGCAGCTGGGAAACTGGTGCACTTGATGAAAATGATTTGATCAAAAGATAAACGCAGGTACAAACTTTCTGAACGATAAACTATGTGAATGGTTTTGAACAGTGTGCACAAAACAACCCGATTAGAGTAACGGCTATCAGCAGGGGTTACGAAGCTTGCATTACTGCAGTCATTTTGTAGTTGACAGATGCACACTAGCATGCTAGTGCACGGCTCTTGAGGGAAGTAATCTATCCTAACATCGTCTCAAGCGACCATTTGAACTGTGACCGTGGTAATGACAAAACGTATTAGATAGAGTAGAGGGCTGCCATTTTCCCTGAAGACAAGCTAGGCAAGCAAACAGTTATGGGAGAAAGACAGCTAGGTTTGTAATTGTTCGGCTTGTTCTTAGAGATCTATAGGTGGGAGCTGCTCCATAATTTACCACACAATTGTCGTTAAAGAGAGGCACGCAATGATAAGTTCTTAGTTGGATTCACTAGGGTTTATCTCGTAATGAAAAGACCAATAAGCTAACTTCCGGACCCACGTAATATGGTCTGCTACTCAATCGTTAATTTAACAGGAAGAGGTAGTGTCCGCAACTGAAAATATGGTGATGCCAAACGATTTGTGGTACTGCATCGGTATTCTCAAATACCACCTGGCTGTGTCCACTGGCCATGGCATCCAAACAAACACCAAACCCTATTTAGAAGTGAGGAGGGTATTGCGGGGTAAACGTTAAAACTGCTTGTGAGATTAGCAACAAATGATAAAAAAGTACCGAAGAATTCAGTCATTTCAAAATAGGACTGTCATGCAAACCACACTAAGTAACGCTACGATCCTTGTTTCAAAAGATGGACAAAGTTTGATGTTTACTGAAATTAGCTGTACTGATTATCACGTTTTCCCACAGTCTAATGCCAACTAAACACACAAACAGGTATGCTAATGAGGCATCATCATCCAGTATGAATTAAGGCAAGGCTGCCAGCAGTCTGTATTGAGGAGCTGCACCGTATACACACATTCCAATTGACCAAGTGGAGAACCTAAGGCAAAATCCTGGCCGGCCAACTGGTTGGCAGGTAACTATTCCAATGTATCGATCGGCGGATGGTCAGTGCACGAGTAAAACCATTAGCCGGGATTCAACACATGGGCTAACAGGGAAAATCCGCCGAAACGTAAACTGAACGGGGCTAGGATAGGCGCAAGGACTGAAATTGTATGCAGTTGTGAACAAAATGAAAAAGAAAAAAATGCGGGTCATAAGACTATAAGTAGCCACAAGTTTGGTTCAGAACAAGTAAACTAGCGTTTATGGGTTCAGAGTTTCAGAACATGAACTGGGTCCGAACAACCACCTCTCCACGCTTCTGTCTCATTTATGATGTTCTGCTCCATTCGTTTGTCTAACGAAAGTGGCTTTTTCTTTCTGCATTAGGCCTGAATATGTAGTTTGTTTATACAGGATGGTTTGTACAAATCGGTGTTATCATAAAGTATGATCGGAAAGCTCTGCACTTCTGAAAGACCAACCTAATTAACAACTGCTCCCCACTAGACAACACCAAGCTTCGCACAGACCAGGTGAAATTAGTCATAAACGTACTCTTACAGGTGCAGAAGCCCTTTACCCCGGCCTACCACCGGTCTCCCTTAATTTATGGTTTGTGGGGTTTAGTTTACTCGGCTCGACCTTCCCTTGACGATGAAACGATAGGAAAACAGAAGACAAGGAATGTCTATCTCTCCGCTTCTTATGGATACATTTGATATACCAACTAGTGTTTCCGCAAATATCAATGAAATTGAATTATTTTGCGTGGCTGAAACTTCCCCAGACTAGCAAAACGTTTGTCATTTAGCATACGGTTAAATCCCGGACATCGTACACGTGAAGCTCAAAGACAACGAACCAGACTACTTCATAGTGTTAGTCACAACCAATCAAAATTGGCTTCTAGGCGAAGTGACAACGTGAACGTAAGAAGGGACGGATTTCAGATAACTATCACTTCATCCTGGTAGCTATCGATGGGTCATCCGTGTTTACAACATCGGACACCTAAACCTAGCCTAGTTTATGCGAATGTATGTGCTGTTGCACCAAACAAACTTCATGATTTCATGATAGTGACATTCTGACCAGTTCTAGAGCAGTCCGCAGCAAGTTCATTTGGAGAAAGCACAAAACAAATCGCAGGAAATATAATCACATATACAAAACTCACATACTGGAAGCCATGTCAATAGTGGTCATGACCTGTGTGGTGCAGTACAACATACTAGAAAAATTCCAACAAAAATCGATATGTTGCCGTAGCTAGATATGCGATTGAGAAACAAGAAGAGTGCTGTAAAACGGTGGGATGCTGTTCATCTCACGAAAGGAGGGGTTAATAGTAATCTATGGGTTCTCAAGCCCTCCATGCGCACATCTGCAATGCAGGCGATAGCAGACTGAGAACGACAGCTATGGATTGAGCCTTTCCTTACTAGTTAGACGGATGTTTTATCCGCTAGCTAGGGATGGTAAACTCCCGCAAACCTGACCATAGTCTATGCCACAGCTAGACCTTGAACAGCACTACAGCCGAAAGACTCGTTTTAACTCAGTCGTCAATAGTACGTCGTCACTGAAGAGATTTTGAAGTTTAAACATATGTTTTGTCCTGAAGGGCAAAGTTAACAGCCAATAAAAAAGCTGAGGCACTGTACCACCATCTCATTGTCGTTGGGGGTCATCAACATTGGGCACCCGAGGACGCTCAAGAAGACTCGAAACCGCAACATTCTGAACAGTTGGTTGACAGGCCACCATTAGCAATGAGATAACCGATCATCAGTGTGAACAGAATCTGCCCTACACTTTGTTGACCAGCTGCTCTTGAGCGTAAACCTCCGGCATTTTTGGGTATGTTCGGCCTCAGTGCTCGAAGTTGCCTGAAAGAGTGTGGTTATGTACTGCTTTTAGCCTGAATAGCGGTCGGAGAATGGCTTGGCTACGCTAGACTACATCGAAAACGGTTCGAACATGCTTGCAGGCACTCTAAACCGCTAGTAGATGGAAGATCCAAGGAGTGAAAATTCAGAATGCCCATCAAGCGCCTGATAGGCTATTGATCATATGCAGATGAATGGAGGTGTTCTGTTCTGCAGAGGACATTGGGAAAATGCTGATGGGAGGCCGAGCACTTCACTCGACACTTAGTGTGTGAAGTATTTCTGACACCTCTGGAGACGAGAATAGCCTACTGAGGCTTATATTGCCTATTTAAGCAGAGTAAAATGTTATCCGGTGCGGATTAGCTTCACCACATGTGGATTAACCCGGAATATAGGTAGATACAGAGTGTAATCGAACAGACGAGTTATAAATTTCCCCCCAGTAATCATGAAACCACCATCTACAGGATGCTGCGTAATGGCTCCAGCGCAACACTAATTTGTACCAGACATTCAAGTGGCGCTATATGTTCCCCAAGGGAGGGCCATGGGGAATTGACAGAATGAATTAGCTTTGTAAGTCACCACTGACGGTAGGCGGTTCGAAGAAGTGGTCTGTATTCGGTGTCTTCTCTCTTAGGGGGATTAGAGAATAAAATAAACCCCAGGCACCCCAGTGCTTTGTTGTGCAGTTGACTCAGGTCCAATGAATCTTTCGCTACCCCCAAAGCTGCTCTGGATTCAGAGGCGATAGTATAAACGGATACTGAGGTTAGACACTCGCAAGTTCAAATAACAAACGAACGAGTAGGGAAACCAGCGAACGAAACGAGTACTGCAGTCAACTGAGGCCAGATTCATATAAAGCGTCCACTGTGGAAGAACCAAATAGGTCAAACAGGAAGTCCTCAACCCTTGTCAATCGACAAACGGGAATAAATGGGGGGCTGGGGTACTAGCATGATGAGTGCATGTGCGAATTTAAATTTTTCCAGTTGGAGAGAACATATGCAAAACCCTCAAGGCACACAAGGCGCCATTACTCAATATCACGACCTATGTGTTCCCAAAAACAGAATGCAATTTTTTAAAATGGCCAATGATTGTAGGCGTCTGTTGCCTAGATTGGGACATGACTGTGAAAGAATATAGCGTGACTAAACCGGTCCTATGCAATCTTCGCACGCCACACGGCTCTTTCGTGTTTCAAGGAAAGCGGGATAATCAATATGAAGATGCATGAACATATACAAGGATACTCAAAAACAGGGCAGGAATGTGAAAATCCTTAGCTGTGACCGTCGATCGGACAACTGGAATTGGCAATATATTGAAATATTGGTGGGTCTGGTGTGTTAACTGGTTTCGGATCAGGATCTATCCGCCGAACTCGGCAATTTATTTGCAGACGTGTCATTAATCGGGGGAACATTATCAGTGTGCTCACTGATGCAAAGCGCATCCCCTGAATCTGTCATTTGGGCGAACGGACTCAAAAGGAGCATCAACGGTCAACTAATCCATCGAACATTGAGTCCTTCCTCTAAGGAATACCACATACCCAGACGACTCGGATGCATTCAAAATAATAATCGTTCAGCTGTAACACTCTTTCGGTGCCTAGTTGTCATGTCACCCGAAGGAAGCACGAGGGTTGGGATACTGCCAGGTTGCCCAAACCTAGACAGAGGAAGTCAAGAGGCAGAGGTCGGGTTCAAACTACGGACCGTCCGGTAAGCAAATTCGCGCTCTAACCACTGAGCTACTTTGCCCCGAAAAAAGTGATCCCGGAGGAAGACTTCCATTCTTCACATACAGTAGACCAAACAACATTGATGTAGGCAGGCAACGAGGGGCTAAGATGATGGTTTACGTGACAGTAACATCAGTTCCAGGTCACGAAGTGAGGTCATTCACAGGGGAACGAAATCCAACAATCAACCAGCCAAAATTTGCACCGGCGTAGTTCAAGTAACCAAGGATTCATGTAGAGTACGAGCGGAAAACTTACCGAGCCAGATTCTTGGATAGGTCCAGCGTGACATAATTGGACGGAAACCAGCCCATCCGAGATTGTCGGTCTTGATCCACTAGAACACCCCGCCACCAACCATCGGAACTTTTCTCTACCACTTGAATTCTGTCACCACGCTCAATGGACAATTCATCAGGTTGGTTGGCTGGATAGGCGAACAAGGCCTGACATATGAGGAGACCAACAGTGGGCGTTTCCGAAACCTCAGGTTGAGGAACAGAGGGCGGGAACCGCTGCGAATCCGAATGCTCGTGACGACCATTTTGGGCGGAAGTTTGTCCTCCCTGAGAACTTATTGGCCGTTTACCTGTGGACTAGGAGAACCGACATAGGGAGAAGAGACGTGTGAACAAAACCACAAGAAACAGCTTGAGGGGAATATTCCATTAATGTTAGTATTATTACTAGTATTATTGTTAGTAATAGTTGTAATAGTTGTAGTAGCAGTTGTAATAACAAACATAGTGAAATGGAAAAATTCAGTATTGCACGCTTATCCAGCGTAATTTATTCCGAATACTAAATAACGTTAAATAATTGCTTAAAAGTTGAAATGATGGCTCGCACAGGCATAAGGCTTCATCCGCCAGTTAGCCAATATCAGTAGAATGGTAATCCCCATAAAACATGTCTTGATAAGCAGTTACAGTGAGGGAGACCAGCTTCTGAAGGTCCGGATTTTCAGCGCCCACACAGTGAGGAGTACCCAAAGCAACAACCTAGGCAGCATACGGTAACGAAAATAATGCGGACAATCCAAACCGACAAAATTCACTCGCAAACCACAAATTATGAATCAGCTGCCGATGACACGCATAAGAAGTCGAACAGACCGAGACCATTCTCTCACCAATTACATAAAGCAGAGCACCACAAAACGAATACGGAGAACACACACATACAACGAGTAGACGGATAAAATCACACCTGTATTTGAGGGTTGTGGATTGCAAGTAACCCCCATCCATCAGCCCTAATATTGTCAAAGTCGTGGGTTCGATCGTACAGCGGGTCACGCATGCTCCGCGACTGCTTCGCCATCTCCATTCGAGGATTGTAGACCGCATTAGAACACCGGTTGAACGTGGTTGCAGCAGATCGAGAAAGCATGTCGCCCTCGGAAAATCCGGAAGAGGCTAACACGTCGGTGCTGGAGTTCAGCTTATGAAACTTGTCACCAAGTGAGTCAACGCTGCCGTGTTTACTCCGACGACCATCGATATCGTTATTATCTGGAATAGGTGAGGAATTGGGGTTTCCGGACAAGGAATAGGTGATACTACCTTCGTGTCGCGACTTCCCACGACCAAGTGTATTACGCAAGCTAGAAAAAATGCCCTGTATTTGTTGGGTGATAATCGACAAGGACGAGGGAGCACATACCTGTTTGGACCGTTTCACGTAGTTACTCGGAACGTAACCGGTGGCGCCTTGTGCATTCATCACGCGCCACCATTTCTGAGTATCATCCAGTACAGTCAACCTCTCTCCTTTTTGTATGCCCAGTTCATGGCTGTCCGCAGCCTTGTAATCAAATTTGGCAATAACTAATTCCGCCGGTTTGGTTGTCATACGACAGTGAATGCGTCAGACTACAATGGAAAGAAAACAAAGAATGTGCTCAAAGACATCATAGACAGCATAAAGTAGGCGGCAATTCCAAGGAGTAGAAGGCCTGCCTATCGAAATCTGGAATTACCGGGCCAGGCAGAAAATACACAGCGACTGAGAAGTGGATGTAAATTTCGAAGTGAAGCTGACTGCTTCAGTTGACTGTAGTAAACCGTGACACGAGGTTGCAAAGCTTTGTTGACTCAAACAATCTCTTGTTCCTGTTCAATAGATTAGTACAACGCCCACGCGTTGGAGCATGATGAAGTAGCAGTCGGTTCAGTAAACTGCAGCAACTAAAGGCATACTGGATTGAACACAATGAAAGCTAACAAGTTGCAGAATCCGAGGCAATCGCAATTATTCAGCACGAATAAATACGTCTGCTGGTAGTTGGGAGATTTTTTTAGTTTTCATTGAGATTTCGTCCCTCAGGCGGAGCCACTTATGCCGAAAAGCCAAAAAACAGTACCGCTGACTTGCCTTTGCTAGGAACCATGAGATTCGAACCCACATCCTTCTCGTTCATAGATGAACAGAATAACATTCCGCAAAGTGGCCAGCCAGCACCAAACTACGTAAGTTAACCAAAGAACTCATCAACCATTCGTGGCCGAATTATATAGTGCTCAAAGGTGAACCAGAAGGTCGAGGCTTAAATCTCCCTACAGATTCCTGAGGTGTACACCGTAGATGAATTCTAATAACAATGAAAAGAGCCAGGCGGTAATCCCCAGGTGTTCAGCATAGATAGACCTCAAGTGCACGATGAAATCTCGGTTGGGACTTGCTGTTACCCAGCAAAATTTCAGCGGTACTGCATGATCTGGATATAAGTAAAGTTTGAACAACTAAGTGATAATCGCCGCTGGATGGAAGCCAAGTGTGGTCCGAAAATACGTTCTTGAACAAGTGAAAATTAAGTTATGCCGTAGGGTAGACGACAACCTGTTCACACACGTGATGACTCAAGTGCAGGTTATGGAACGTTAGATGCAAGTTGATCCTGGTTAACAACAAATTACCAACCAGTTAGTGGATCGTAAACTTAAGACGCAGGCTCTTCACCCGAAAAGCCCAGTAAAAACAGTTTTTCACTCCTAGGTCTCAATAACCTAGCAATGTCTCGTTCTCTAGTTCCTCGGGCACTATGTAAGGTATTTACCAAAAGGTGTCGAAGCTGGGCACTTTAAACTGAATTAATCCCAACCGTGTGAATTCCCAAATCTAGAAGAAATAACCACCTGAGATATTAGCAAGGGGCACAAGTAGGGAAGAAATGTCATTGCCCTGTAGTGTCCGACGGCTATCTGACAAAATCCCTCCTTGTTCCCGGTTGTGTCTTCGGGGAGTTGATTTGTGTTCGGATTGGCGCACATACCGGGCAGTAAATGACGGGGGTGGGTGTGTATCATCCAGATGTCATCATCAATATCATTGACAACATCAGATGAGAATTCTTGTGCTTCACTATCACACAAACATGTCAGTTTATTTCAGTGAAACCTCGTAATGGATGGCTCAGTGGTTAGAGTGCGAATTTACTGACCGGAAGGTCCGCGGTTCGAACCAGAGCCCTGCATCTCGACTTCCCCTGTCTAGGCCTGGGCGACCTGGCAGTATCCCAGCCCTCGTGCTTTCTTCGGGTGGCAAGGCAGTTAGGCACTGAAAGGGTGCTAAGGCTGAACGATTACCTACCTTATTATTTTTTTTTACTATCATAATGGAAGGAAGAAACAAATGGAACAGATAGGACGACCTAGGGCTAGCCCGCAGCAAACATTCGAGGTGCCTACACCTTCGGCACTCAGTCAGACAACCTGGGTAGAAACTGACGGCACAAACGCCACTGACATTTGTTACCTGCCACATCATTCAGTTTCAAAACTAGCATGGAGAGGGTTACTTGGACCACCTCCTGGAAGGCGAACAGCGTCAACAACACTCAAACTCGTCGTGACATCTTCATTTCCGTTTACCATGTCCATTGAGAGCGTCACTGATCAGAGACCGACACCCTGATGAGCCACTGCTATATGTCTCGGCTACTAATGATTAGCCCATAAGTTGGGTTCGATTCATCCTTCGTGTATGTTCTTGTCCTTAAATTTCATATCCTACGGGTGTACTCGACAAGAATTCCTGTGCCTTAAAAGCAGAGACAGCATTTCATTTCAACTCAAATTGAAACTGAGACACATTCAAATACTACCATGATTGTAATCAGATTCAAAATGTATTGCAACGTACCAACGAAGATCGACTAGCAATAGCCCTAAAACATAATATATTGTAAAATATTACAGAGGTATGTTCCAGAAACAGGGCAACCAGGCAAAAAAAAATTGCAATCCCAATATGCCCATAGCTTGTGAAGTTCGGGCCAGCTATCCAGGCCGGTTAATGTGTGACTGTTAGGACAACGCTAGTGTCGGCAAACGGATGAGCGGAGGATTTGTGAGGTGCCGAAAAACAATCATATAGTGAGTGTTGTTGTTCGCGAGAAAAATCCGTTTGGGTTAATAAACGTTAGCTTCGAAAATGCTAAAGTGAGTAGGTAGCCAAAAGAGTGCAAATTAACACAATGTAAAGAAATATTTTATGAAACACTCGCGAAGGTCAGAAAGTGTTTGGTGCTGTTTAGCAGGGACAGAGGCTAGTCACGTTCTACGGTTTTATGGTCGGACAGCCTGACAAATTAGGATCGACACATCAGATGATAATTCTGCTGTGATTTAAATGGGTATCACACCTTGTAAAAGGTAAAAATTCCATGGCAACCGAAAAATGGATGATATTTCTCATATTGGCATACGCGTGGCTCATGGTACGTTCAGTCAACTTATCAACCCATGTAGCTATGGCTTTCTTTACATACATAACTGATGCGTCCTCTGAGGCTAAAATATTACCAGTTTATCCAGCTCAGAGAGAAGCTATCAGGATTTCATAGGTTGACTTGAACCAAGTACTCACTAGTTCTTACCAAAACCCCATGACGTCAAGCTCAGCGAGAAAACAAAAACAGATAGAGGAGTGGATAACGCTAGAAGCTTGAAAAACTAAAAAGAATGCGAGTTTGGTCTCAGAATGTTGGGGATGTGAGAAGTAGGGCTTACAGGAACCTCGCCGACAGATTTCTACAAAAATAAGCAATGACCGACGCAATCGTATTGGTAAATCGAATGAACAAAAGGAAGTACATAAATCTGGAAACCAGAGGTAAATATATGGCTGAGATAACTTAAAAGAATAAAATCACTGGGTTGCAGCATTCATTTGGCGCAAAGCTGCCACGTAACTCGAAACGACCACAAAAGTAGACATACCGTCCGGCTTCTAAAGCGTGGAGAATAAGGGAACCACGGACTTCTTGCTTAGAAGACCGCGCCTTAATCGAGTTACCTTGAGATAAAACTACGATGGATGGTGGAACCTGCGTGTTGTCAGCAGAAAGCTGGATATCATCATCATTATTGACAGCAACACCAGAGGAGAATAACTGTGTTTCACTACCGTACAAACAAGCCAATCTATTTTAGTGAATCGTTAAGATGGAAAAGAGAAACAAATGGTGCATGTAGGGGGATCTGGAGCAAGACCGCAACAGACATTCGAAGTGCCTACACCTCCAGTACTCAGTCGGATAAGCTGGATAGAAACTGACAGCATGGACGCCACTAACATCGATTAGTTGCCATATAGTTCAGTGTCTCCAACCGAGCATAGGGAGGGTCATTGAACCTCATCCTGGAAGGCGAACAGCGCCAACAGCACCCAAACGTTTCGTAACATCTATCATTCCCTTGTTATGTTAAATTCTATCCGCCTCTACATTTCCGCCACTCCGAATTAGGCATGGAAAACAACAATCGTCTCGGCAGGCGGTAACTCGCTATGCGCAACTCATGGTCCAGCCACCTTAGCTTGCAGTGCTGGATGCATCCTTTGAGGAAAGTACCCTGTGTTCAAAAAACCGTCTCCTGATCATCTCATTCCGAATTCCCTGGTCCCAGCGGATTCCAAGTATACTTGTGAGATATCGGTGGTCAAAAAATTGAAAATGCCTCGGATCCTACACCCAAAGTGACCACGTCTCGCAGACATGCAATAATACAGTCCGCTCCGTAGTCTGATACACGCGGCGTTTGGGACACAAGGATGTACCTTGTTGATACCACAAGTTAGGCAAATTGACAAACGCAATTCGAGTCTTTAAGATTCATCTATGTGCTTCGCTTGCCACACTGCTCTTAGAGCTAAAGTAGCTCCTGAGGTACCCATAGTGTTACACATCCTGTGTGTCGCTCTTGAATTCTTTGAATTCAAAGACTGTATGTTCCGCAGCATGACTTGGTACTCTGTCGGTGCGAAGCACATGGTGATGGACCGGATGGTCTCGGTGGGCTTTTCTAGTATTGACTGCTCTTCTAGTTGCTGTTTCAAAATGAGAAGAATGTCGTCTGCATATTCCAGGTAGCTCGGACGGATCTGAACATTGAGCTTTTGGAGACTTCGAGCGTTTGCCTCAATAACTCATGAATGATGAAATTAAACAAAAACAGAGACAGTGGACATCAATTTGTTAAGAAAGCTTTTGGAGAGCTCCGATTAAACACGCATGCGCCCACATATGTGAATACAATCAGCACATAATATCTACTTATTGATGGGGCATACCCTGTTGCGGAAGCGTGCTCAAAAAACCGCCGGGTACCAAACGGACACCAAAGACTGCGTTGGTGCAACGCAATCAACCAACAAGCAGAGCATGGTTTCAGTTTTGGCACGGGACAGAACGTTTCTTGGCGAATTTTAACTTACGCGACCAAGTAAACATCGTACAGCTAGCTTCACGTAGGAGTCACTATTAGCCGGAACGCTACAAGGTATTCCCAAGACAATAATTCGAAGACGATTTTAGTGTCAGTTTGTATATTGATTATGGGATGCAGCTTCGGCCTGTATGTGTAGTGATTAAAGCTGCCCCCAATATAGACAACCACGGCGAAGATGTAAGGAAATGGAGCAATTCGAGGAAAAGCACCAGAATATAAGCAGACATTTTAAGAAGGAAAAGGTGAGACAAGTCAAAGTGGAGAGATGTGATGGTGGACATATGTTTTCGACTGCCTGTGAGACTTTCATACTGGAGTGGAATTATCCCTAGAATTGGAAGATCTGGGGGAGGGCTTTGCAACCCACATCTCTTACTCATGTGAAGCTAACTTATCTGTGATGCGCAAAACGCCATAATCCGGGTGAGAAACCTAATCACTGCGAATAGGAGACGTGATGACGCTCTCGGTGTTGGGTCCCCGAACTCCTCGAAGAACTGTTCCAGTCTGTTGGGAACCTTAGGCTGGGTGCTTCGAATGCTTTTTGGAGAAAATTATTCTCACCAGATAGTTCAATAAAGTTCAGTTACTCGGCTTTGAACCAGTTATCAAGGATGATTTGGTTCCAGTGTAGTTTCGCTCACCGAAAATCCTAGACCACAGGAGGAATAAATGGGCATCGGATACGATGATGCAGTCAGTCAACTAACGATAAATTATTCTGGTTGCCTGACGAGGTGGAAAATGGAGCGTCTCAACACAGAATGCGATAGTTTTTGCACAGGGTCGATGCTTAATGTGTGACTGGGCGAAGTCATAATGCAGTGTCACTAAGTCATGATGGGTCCAGGAAGAAGTGGTCAAACCGACTGAATATGCTAGTTACGGCTTTGACATTTTGTCAGTTGTTTCTACCCAAACATAGCTGGGTAATAAGAGGTATGCGGGGTGGAGGGCTCTGACACGAGAACGGCATGCCCCCACCAAGATAATCTATTAGGTGTGCTTAACCTGTCTATATTCTGGAAATCACCTGGCACACGTCACCACACGAATCCACGTAGCGGACGGTTTTCGCCACATGAAACCACTCTTTTATCAACAAATACGCGGTTTTTACAGATGATGATTTCAGTACTCTCAACGGTATTTAACAACGCGGTATTGGAATGGTAGCCACATGCTATTTGAAATCGACCATACCCTGGTACAACCCCGATGGGTATCGGTGGGTGCACAGACGACGTAGCGTTTGCAAGTCAATTGCCAAACTCGGTAAGTGGATCTAGCGCCACCTGATCAACAGCCAACTGCAAAGGAGCAGCCAAAAAATCAGGATGGACTTCCAAACTCGAACTTTCTGTCCAGTAGTTTCGCGCCTTATTTGCTGAAGCATCTCATTATCACAGGATACTTGCAGAGGTTAGTTGGAATTGGTAGGGTTTGGCCTCTTCAAGGATGCACTGATATTCCAGTAGCTAAGACAAACTTCATATTCAGCACAACCATGACTGTTTTGAGGGCGATCGCCGGAGCGACTCCGTTCCTACAGTAGAAAGCGAGGTTCTCTATTCAACCATAGTGGACAGCATTGTGGCTATTTTCAATTTCCAATTAATACAAAGTCACCCAGAAGGTATTCGAAAATGTCGGATTAATTTCCATTCATGCTCCAAATTGACACCATGTGAATAATCCCAGACCACGTTTTCCGCCGCTGTAACCATATTGTCAGTGCCACTCTTCCACAATTTTGTCTTACGCTTGAAAGAACCAAGGACTAGGACTATGTTCATAAGCGAGGACATGATGACCGTGCGGTCGCTGTCAACTACAGGTATAAGATGTCACGTGCGGAACCTGCAGCTTCTCATGGGCAGAGGTATTTTTCGAAATGCTCAGTTCTGATTCAGTTTGTATTGTGGCTGGAAAGTAGTAAGTAGAACAAGAAGCAGTTCCCTAGAAGGCCATAGCCATGGGTCTCCGAACAGCTGGTCAACGTAGTATTCCAAATGGCTGTCAGATTATTAAAGACACTAAAAACTAGTTTCCTTTATCAGCAAACCTCACTAGTGGTGGGGACATGGTGCACTATGCCCACCAGTGCCGACAAGCACTCCACCGAGGTTCCACAGTGTCTCTGAAAGTCTGAAATCCAGCAGTGATTTGCGGAACCGTGAAATTACACCGTAAATCTTTCTTCCGGCCTTTCTATTCTGTCTGAATACATCACAACCATGAATGGCATATCTTTTTTCCGTCCATTGAGCTTGAGGTAGCTCCGCGACTGAGGCGCAAAGAGATCTGAAGATCCGTGGTTCCGGCCCAAACATGATTATTGTTATTTAGACTTGGGCAACTTGGCAGTATTTCATCCCTCGTGCTGCCTTCGAGTTGCACGGCATCTGGGCACCTATAGGGTGGTAGAGCTGAACGCTTTAGCTGCAGTCTGGTGTTAACCAGTTCCTTGTAGAATTTGTCATGTAATAATTTTGTTCATCTACCTATTGTTTTTTCTGGCCCTTCTGATACTTTCCAACATCGCTTTTCTTAGAGCTTCCTCTTGCATCAAATTCACCAATCACTGCCTCACCCTGACTCTCCCTTCCGGTGTTAGATTGCAAAGGACTTGAAGGGATTGTTCTCTTCTTAGCTAGATCCCCCACTAGACCCCGAAACAACCTTAAGCCTGGCTTAGCAACAGTGTCGGCTGCTTTTTTGCCAACGCGAAACCTGGTAACACCTACCCTGATAGAGCTTGGAGACGCATATTGTAAGAAAATAACGCCCCTCCTTCTGATTGTGCTCGCGTGAGGTTTTTAGTGAAATCCGAAGCACCAGATACAAATCTCTCGTTATTCTTCCATTTTACTTCATCATTAAACTGGGTGCCCACTGATTCTTCAGGTTCTAAAGCCAAATCAGTCGAGGCGTGGTGGTTCACGCAGCAGTGACTTTGTCCACCAAAGGTAAGAATGGTGCAGGAGTGATAACTATAGGGGAAGCGAGGGCCCGGTGGGCATGGTAATCTTAAATTGGAGGCGAGATGGCTCAGTGGTTAGAGCGCGAATTTACTGACCGAGAGGTCCGTGGCTCGAACCAGGACTCTGCCTTTCGACTTCCCCTGTCTAGGCTTGGGCAACCTGGCAGTATCCCAGCCCTGGCGCAACCTTCGGGTGGCACGGCAGTTAGGTGCCGAAAGAGTGCTACAGCTGAGCGAATTTTTACTGGTGCTGGCGTTGGACTTTCGTGTTTACGAGATCCGTGGAATGAAGGCACATAAAAGATCATGGCTACTAGTTGCACCATCAACGTCAGCGTGGTGACTCAATCTTCCTCTATCCATTCTTCAAAAATGGCGTGGCAGTCCAAGTGCAACAAGGAGGGACACAATAAATCAATCAATAATAATAATAATAATAGTAGTAGTAGTAGTAGTAATAATCATTCAGCCATAACACCCTTCCGGCGCCTAGCTACCATGCCAGTCAAAGGAAGCACGAGGGCTGGGATACTGTCAGGTCGCCCAAGCCTGGACAGGGAAAGTCGGGAGGCGGAGGTCGGGCTGGAACGAAGGACCTCCTGGTCAGTAAATTCGCGCTCTAACCATCTCGCCCCCCTCCAGAATCCATCAAAGGGAGACATGTGTATGACCACGTTAACTCGTTACGAATGGCAGGTAGCTTGTCCCGAAACGCAATGAACGCTCGCCCAAAAAAATGATTAAAGATTATTTCGGATGACTATTCCCGGGATTCCCCTAGGTGGAAAGGGTATCACAAGATCAAAACAGTGATACGCTTGCTTTAATTCAGTTGCCCCTCAAGCGAAGCGTGTTCAGCCTGGTAGGCGATAACTACGGATCTCTTCGACCCTGGAATTTCTGGCAGCCGCTTCAATCGTTCCATCAGTGCGACTAGCTCAGGCCTGCACAAAGTGAATCAGAACCACAGTTCGATTCTACTGCAAAGTGACGAGTGGAGACAAACCTCACAGTTTCTCGTTGTCCCCCTTTATACGGACGATATCCGCAAAACAAAGACCTCATTTGACTGTATATAGTCTGCGGATATTGTGCGGGAATTTCCGCACCCGGCTGCAGACATGCTGCAGAAATTTCCGCACCGGTGCTAATTGGGTAGTCATATATCGATGGATGGCGCTTCAGGTATCACTAGTCTGTCGCATGCACGTAGGAATTTGTAAACTGGCGGTTGCACAATAAAAAACGCTATATTTTAGGCAAATACGAAGTATTACTGGCACAAACTCTTGAAAATACTGTTGAAATGCACATGAACCAACATAATGTTACAATTTTCATTAAAATCCTACAGAGCCTTTCATGAACGAGAGTGAAAAATTGAAAGGGCGTAGTAGTAGTGATATTCAACCTACCTAATTAGGAAACCTGCGTGTAGTTATTCTAATTTCGATGAAGTTATGTGACAGAGCACCGCTTTCTACCAGTGACCCGCAGAACCGCGGAGTGGCTATCGGCAGCGGACCCAGTAGAATCCCGGCTGCTGATTGGTCCAGTGAAGCAGGTGCTACTGGAGCAATTGGCGCACATGCTAGTAGAAAGCCAAAAGCTTGTCAGATATCGCGTCTGAATCCAGGTTGGTGTAGTGTCTGAGAAGGACGGAAGATGTAATCCTCTTGTGCTGTAGAGAAGGGGGTCAGGGCGAACAGATTCACGGGTTCATATAATGCATATAAATTGTGATCTAGACAGAGGAAATTTAAAGTTCTTAGGCTGCACATAATGATTTGTGTGTATTTGAAACACACCTGGTGGTAATTAAGGGGCAAACCATAGAGACGACAAACATGCCTGAGTAGTTAACGTTACGAAGGAAAGGTTCCGGTAGAAAGGTATTATCTAGCATGCTTCTGGCAACCACTCACTAGGGAAGCCAGAGAAGCCAACAGGGTTTCTGGGGGGCTCTGGCAAAAAGGGATTGAAGGTAATAAAACTGAGTATGTCTATTAAAGAGAACGCACGATAGAAGAGATTGCTACGCCAGAAAGATCTTTCAATGAAGAATATAAAGTAGGGACGGTCCAGACTCCGAGCATCCTGCTGTGGTATACAGGTGGTGTTGCCTAATGTCCGGACGGTGATCGTATGGTTAAGACTGTCCGACTGTTGAAGGGCCGTGCAACCTTTCGGGGTTGAAAGGAGTACGGTTGGCACGAGCCAGTCACTATTCAGAGGGATGCTAGACCTCCGGACCATATTTTCAGTTATTTAGCGAAATGCGGGCCGTCGATGTCGCACGGAGGACAGATAAAATTGTGTTACAGAAACAAATAGACTGCATGTGTCTGACGAAAATTATTTTCCGGTTCACTGTTAGTACGGATCGGAGTTGAAACAATCGAACCCAAACTTATCCAAATTACCGATCACTCGTGAATGAGGTTAAAAACTGAAAGTGGAAAGATTAATGGATGCCTAAAGACGGCGAAAAAACAGAGGAAATATTGGATCCACGGATACACAGACTAATACCCAGCATCGCGGCTTCCGTCTAACTTTTCGGGTAAGGTTTTCCCTTTTCGTTCAGAGTGTACCGTTCACATGACTAACACACTCAAAAAGGATGTAAAAAATGCTGTTAAGTTTCTCAGGGCAGAGCAGTAATCTTGGCGTCAATAGGACTCACAAAAAGTCGTCCGAATTTGCCATGAACTGAGGCCTTGAAGCAGCGCGGACAACCGTCGAAGGGCGGTTATTCTACGCACCAACTACCCGAGATTATAGAGATTGTTTTCTAACAAAAAATATGCGCTCCGGACTTCAAAATCTTCCCACCATGTCCTCGCCGTGTATGTGTTGGGTCAACCGTGAAAACTTTGTCGGCCAAACCTCTTTCAGACAAGGCATAAGTAAATGGCATGTCACCTCGTGGGCGACAATGCCCTACGGGAAGGAGTACTAGCACCTCGAGACTACCCTGGTAACCAATGGATTTTGGGCCGGTAACTGTCTTCATGGTAGCTCAATAAAGGTTACGGGCCTCTTGTGTCTTGCGTAGACAACTTCGTTGGTCTACTCAGGTATCGGCCTTACATAGGCCCTATGGAACATCTGGAAGTCCAAGTAACTGGTAAAATGAAAGGTACACCGAATCATCCATGGGACGACTAATGCCTTTTGAGCCGATTTTTCATGCTTGAGTGAAGACATTTGGCGGTCCATTCTCACCATGCACAACACAGGATGCTTAGGACTTCCATTTTCCAGTTTTAATCTGGAGGATATTAGATGATTGGCACAAGCTTCACCGTACTTTTTGATCTTAGGAGGCGGAACAGCAGTACTAAGTCCTACCCAGACCGTGGGGCTGGTTGTTTCTTCACTGCACTCGGATGGCTAAGACGCCCCTGCTGCAGGGTTCCAGGTATGCTAATTAGTCAACACCGCACTGTGTTCAAGTTTTCAATTAGGGAGATTCCGGGGTAGATCTGGTCATCAGTGGTGATTGTTGTTGTGAACGTGAATGGAAATGTGGATAGCGGGCCCTCACGAACTTGGCCATAAGTTGGCGCCCTTGGCTCCAAGAAGGATGATCTAAACGCTGTTACCAGCGTACGGTGCAAAAGTAGTGTCCGAATATACCATTATAACATCCATGGGAAAAGTCTGGTTGGACCAGACTAATTGGTTGATACCCAGCGAAACAGTGTCCACAATACCACAGACCGACCAGTTGGACCCAGCAGCAACCGAAGTGCCACCTCACTGACTGCGGGTACGGCGGTAAACATTAGATCCAGGAGTGAGAACTGTTCGCTAGTGTAGAGCCATGTTGTGTTTCAGCGGTTTTACTGTCATATGATGGCGGCGCCCCTGACGCACAATGCCTTTTTCTGCGAAACCTTCGCGGGCAGAATAAAACTTTCTACGCCGAAATGTTGCATTTTGTCGCATGTGTGCTCAGACCAAACATCACCCTAATCCACCGACATTTTTCACGAGTTGGTTTGATTAATCTCCCTTCTAAATTTTTGGCGCGCATTCGACCCCGAACTTGCTGTGCTGTGACTTCGGAGGTGGCTTCACACACTTTTGATGATAAATTGGAGACTAAATCCTTTACAGCTTTCACGGCGCATGAGGAGGCGTTGAATGAATACATAAAGGATAACTATGTGGTACTTATGCGTTCGTCCGGTAATCCAAACACCAAAGCTCTTTTGTGTTACGAATGGGTGTACTACAAATGTAGCAGGCGGCCTGCAAGACAAACTGAAAGGCGAAGAACCCGAAGAGGCTTGTGAGCTGAGCGTAGTAGCCTCTAAAAAACAATACACGCAGCACCGCTTTCCGATATGATTTGGTCTGAGGAGGCGAAGTAACGCTCTTGCGGTCACCTCTTCTTATCATGAACAAAACCATAAGGTTTCTAACCTTTTGTGCAATCGGATTTCGGCAAATCGACGATAGACGGTTTGGGCACCTGCAGGGCCCTGATGAAGGAGGGAATGCCGTCGTGTGAGGTGCGGCGGTTTGTGGCCGATGAGTTTGGCAAGACACTTACCACTCAGAACACATACAACTACCGCCGGAAGTGCCAACCAGCTCTGCTGAATAGGTGAAACAGTTGGTTTTATTTTGGGAGATGATATGCCTTCGGTCCTTGCGAAATTTCAAGAGGCCGGACGAGTGCCTGTACCGCAGTCAGGATAAGGTCGCTGTAGCCACATATGCTTCTCTAGATGGCACCAGATAGCGTTGTTTTGACACATTCTAGATGAATTAAGTGTCGACGGAGCGCATGCCCAAGCCATTTCGGGCAAGCTTTTTTTAAAAGCACCTAACATCCGGCCCATAGATGCAAGCTGTATACTTTTCGGATCATAGATGGCACAGGTTTCCGTTGATGCACGCCTTCACGGAAGGCAAACAGTTTCCACCTATATGTATGGCTTGTTCCGGGAAATAATGAGGGAGCCGTATCAAGTGATGAGTTCCGTCATTGACAAGTTGGCGGCAAAAATGTGGGCTGCAAGAGTAGCGTTCGGCTGTGACGTTATTTTGTGCTAATTTCACATTAGAACAGCTATCAGGAAACACTTACGTATCAGATAACACCCATGTATTTTTGGTCATAGACACAATCTGCGAACATCCGGCACATATTCTACCGCATGGCTCGCCTGGAAAACGCCGTACAGTCGGTATTTTGTTTATCGTAATACGAGCACACAGATTCCGGCAAGGTCTGCAGTTTCTGCGCCGCATGGACCCACGATTTGTCTCTTGTTTACAGCCCGCTAGTTGTACATCACCCAAAAGTGGGTCATACACGCACAGTCCGCAATGGTTCCATTTGCTGATGCGACCAAGAACCGTCTGGAGGCTATACACTATGCTGCAGGACATAGGTATTCATCAAAACGATCAGTGCAATTCGACTGTCCATGTTATCTAATTTGAACCTTTTCCCCGGCAGAGATGGATGGGCGCGCTCCAGCCAGTTGATTAGGCATCGTGGACCCTTGACCGCATGTTAGTCATGTGAGTCAGCTAGGTTCTTTCAGCTGTCCGCTATGATTGACGCCATGGTGTCCCTGGTATATTTCGTAAATTATAATGGAACACTGCTGTTTAAAAATAAACGTGCACGGTTTTTCGGCAATAATGAGTGCGGCTTCCGCGATTTAAACTTCTATTTGTAACTGTCGAACAAAAATTATTTACCGGAGAGGCACCCCCACATATTTTGCATCCACAAGGGCCATGCAGATTTTAGAATGTTCAACGAATTATTTCAGCCGCAAAGCTACCTGCTACTTCCATCCTTTTTAAGTGATTCACCTTTTTCCTCAATTCGCGAAATCTTTTTATATTAGGCAACGTATTCACAGTCGGTGGTCGTTGCTGACCCATGAAGATAATTTACATGAAAATTCACCATACATAGACATTTAGCAATATGGGGTGGCAACCGTGAAGATGTCGCAGATTTCGAGAAATCAGTTCCATTGTGCGAATACCAAGCGGCCACGTGATGCCGAACGTAGGGCTAAGAAGAATGGGACTGAAACCGAAACGCGGGTTTTCAAGCTTGATCAAGTGATGGCTGTGGAACCAAAGACGCATCTATCTTGAAAAAGACGAAATTAAGTGTAGGAAGGCAGGGTAGGAGGTTGGAAAGCAATAAATCACCTTTCGGAGTGGATTTGGAACAGGCATATTTAAGGCCTACTAGGATCTGCCCACTACGTCGTTATTCAAGGAGGTCTGAATGGACGCACCTTGAGAAAACTAAGGGAGACATTTGCGACTGAGAAATAAGATTGTTTCTGTGTGTGTAAGCACGTAAACCAAAAAGTCGTGTGTGGTTAGTCCTCCTCGAGGTTTTGTAATCGGTGACAGCAGCATCGTAGATTCGATTCGAGGGGACGGAAAAAACTGCTCCATTGTCAAGTCAGAAGAACTAAATAGGAAAATTCCTTGGCTCTTTGTTTTTCTTCGTGACTCTGGCTTGCTTACTGTAGATGCGACGGATATGGTTCCATTCGTGGAAACTGACGGGGATTTGACCCGCATTGCGAGGAATGGCGAAATTGCACCACGGCCGTACAAGCGGATAAAGAGCAAATGATCGGACATGGAAGCCAACTTTGGGTGGATTGTGGAGCGATTTAACAGAGATGGCAGAAATAAACCAGGGCATAATGCGGCAGTACACGCCTTGAAAAGGGACGCTGCAAGAGTGAAACTTAGACAGTTCTATAAACGGAAACTGGGAGGTGCTTGGGTGGTGCGAATTTCGAAACCAGCTGCGCGGGTTGTTTGATGGTGAGGGTATAGCGGGTGGTACTTGAGTAGAGGAAGATAGCAGGTTGGCACGGTTGAGGGTGCGTAAGGAAGATATTGCTAGCCATAATTTTGCAACCAGCTCCGGTGGGGGACTCTTGCTCAGCAACGGCGAACACTAGTCTTGGTTGAAGCACGCCCCTTTTGAAAACAGGAAGCAAGTTCTGTGATTCCTTCAACCAAGAATATAGCGTATGAGTGGTCAGTGAGGGCACGAAGACTGTCTCAGCGTGGACACGAGTCTAGTTAATATGTGCTACAAGATTCAGGTCTGCGAGGCCTTTCGGATTTGAGGTGGTTAATTTTGAGAGGTGAAGGCGAATGGGATTGGAGGCAGCGACACATTGGGTGGATCTAGTCAACTTCGAGTTGCTGCGACTATCAGGCTTACTCTTGTCTGCTTCTGTTCCCTGAGGGGGACGTTAAGCCACGCAAAATGATATTTTCAGTCTCCCCTTAGTTGTCGTCCGGGGCCATGTTGTTGTTGTAACTCTCTCCGGTTTTCCTCGATGTCCGCAGGTCGGGTAGAGACATACATGCGTACACAAACGTGGCACTAAGTTGGTGAGAGATGCGGCGCATTTATTAAAATTTCAAGTGTCAACTATATTTTCTGGACAGATATGAGTGCCAGGGAAGCCTTAACCGGGTATGGATCTAAGCAGATCGGGAAACGACTTCGACAGTGCAATGAGGACGAGAACAAATTGGGATGATACGGCTGAATCAGAAAGATGACATCCATCTAAGCGAAATATGTACAGTGGAGTGGACCGGGGAAAGAATCACTGGTAATAGGATGCGGTATATAATGGCTAGAAAACAGTGGAATTTTCTTGTGAGTCGGGACGATCTATCGAAACCATGCATCGGTTGTAACGTGACGGATCACATGACAGTCCTTCGTCCTGCTAGGGTCGGTGCAGTCTTCAGGACGTCACCAGTAGCAGCTGTCACACGCCAGAACGTTGGCTATATGGTAAAGGCCCTCGACACAGAGAAGCTCTCAGATGTGAAGCCACAGTCCAGGGGGATCCGCGAATAATGTAAATTTGGCAGGTCATTTAGAGACCACAAAACATTAGGGATTGATATCCGAGAATGAATGGGGAGCGGGAAAAGTCTGGAAAAATACAATATATCCTGAATACAAATTATTGCTTTGCATCATCGATTCAGCTGTCGATAGATCTGATGAATTTGTTTTTTTCAGTTGCTTGCGGATCCGGCAGAGCTGTATATCCTTAGATTCCACATTGGACGAGGAAGTTAGTATCAGCACTAATGGCGGATGGTCGGTCCTTGTGTGGCCTTCGGCTTTTCGGTCAATACCATTGCGTCTTCTGTGGAGGTCAGCGTTATTCATGCGAAATCTGTAAGAGCCCACAGAGGCCAGTGCAGATCACAAGTTCACATAAAACACGCGTTACTCACCATTCATTTTCTGAATGGCGTATACGCATTTTTGGCTACTATATACACGTATAGCATCAGCGTTGATCATCTGCACGGTGCGCTACATGTAACGCTAAAGTAGAAGTAGAGGAGGCAGTTTAACTATCACTCTCCAGTTTATAGGTTTTAGTATACCAACCGTCCGCTGACTGGTGACGGCGAATATGGTTTCTGATCACAAAATCGGTTTTGGCATGCAGCAGCAGTAAAGGAAAGGAAAATCTGATCCCACATTTTTACGGCGCCAGGGTTCGTATGTTGTGGACCGCATCGCAGTGACGAGTGACTTGATTAATTTTAGCGCAACGGACAGTAGTAAATCTCTGGAAGACACAGGCGACTTTATGGATTTTTCGGCTCTAGCAGTAACCAACGGGACTGAGTTTGTCATTCTTCCAGGAACTCGACATCTTCCAGAGTGGATATTGGGATTTCAAAGTGAAAAAGCTAGCAGGAATGCACTGAGGAACAGAGATTTACAGTGATCGCGCATTCAATCACTGCTCTTTCAACCACTGGAGAATGAAAACCCGCCAGTCCCTCATTGATATCGAAAGGGTGGGTTCTGCCTAAATGCAAAGTTGATGGGTTCCTACGGGAGATGCACTTTTACAGGTGGGCAATATCGCTAAGTTATACTTAGATATGTCTAAAAAGTATGCGTAGCAACACAGTGAACTAAACAACAACCAACTTGACGAAATTGGTTTCGCTTTTCCCCCGTGCAAGATCGTGAAAGAATTCTTTCACTGTTCAAACTATTTACACAGTTTACACGTGTTGTTTGTTGAATTTTCTCACATTAACATAACATTTGCGTGATAACCTCTGTTACTTTGCACTCAGTTCCTATTTTGCATCTAGTTGCAATCGCTTCACTAGCCAATACAGGCTGATCTCTGCAGCCATCGATGGATTACAACAGATGTGGACAAAATGGCTGTCCACCGAATTTGAGACGCGGTGTGCAATGTCACACCTGCAAGGCCTGGTGGCATTTTTAATGCACGGGTTTACAGGACGACCAGGTAAGCCGACTGGCTAAATCTCCTGACCCGTTTGTATGCGCCAGTTGTCTCTACATCCAGGGAGCAATGTACTCCCCAACTAAGAAAAAAACATCAAAAGCAAAACCAACTCACCACTGCCGAATCAGAAAGTCCAATGTAAGCGCTCCGCCTTAATCAGCGTACCCCCTGCGAAACTGGAGGTTCTCTCTAAAGCTCTGACGAACGCAAAAACAAGGAACGGAGCGATGTGGACGAAAGCTGATAAAGAGCTTTCCTTGCTGAACGAGTACCTAGCACTATCCACCCCTGGTCCGCTGGCTGCGAAGTAAGTCATCCAGCTCTCTGATGCGGCAATAAAGACCGCCACGGCGTCTCTAGAGGACAGGCGCGTAAGTGAGAGCAGACTGATCATGTGAGGGTCATTCACCAGAAAAATCACGCCAACGAAGGAGCAAAAATCGCTCCTTGGGAGTGTTCTCTTATAGCCTGAACACAAATCGCTTCACGTAGACTGGCTACGCCAGAAGGAAAGCAGGCGAACACTCGGGCTTCTCGTTACCCTTTCCTTGCCGTCGGCCGTACTGAAGATCTTGGAGTGGGCTGTCGGCACCAAAACGCACACCTAACGATCAGGCGTCTATCTGAGGATCGCCCTCTAGGGGTACGAAAACTTGGTCACAGCAGTTCTAGGGGAGAGATGTGAAAAAAGGCGTCCCCTTAGCGCCAGTTTATCCGACCCCAAACTTATGGCCAAACCGATTGTAGTGCTCCTAAAAGCACACCGAGGCAACCGGTTACAAATCCGGACAGCAACTTCTACTCAACCACCGCAGACCCCTCAAATTCCGAAGGCAGCGATGCTCTGGAGGAGGCGAGCCTCACGTGGACGGAGCTCCCAAAGTACGTAGAGCTATCAGCGCTTCTTTCCGTAACAGATGACAAGGGTGCAGCAGTGAACTCCACACCCAAGTCACAACTTCTGATCTGGACTGGGTCGGATGGGCGGAGTCAAGCGGCGAATCCCACCCGCAAACCAACCGCATGCGCTGACCTCGACATCGGGGAATGCTGCGAGGACCGTACAGCCACTGAGACGGTGAAACTGCCAATCTCCAGCCCCACTCCGTCAAAAGTGGCCTCTTTGATTTTTTGCACAGCTGTCGCCCAGGACCGCGACAGTCAAACCCTCAAACCTGACCACAGCCAACCGGACAGTCCCTCGTACACCCAGTTGGCCACGCTGATCGCGGGTGACTCGGATGTCCACATAAGCAAGAAAGAAAGACGACTGCAGCCAAATAAGCCACATACGATTCACCAAATCAGAAAACTGCTGGCTGGCTTCAAAGTGCGGTCATCTGCGAGAACCAGCCTCATGGGAGCACCACCAAAAGAACTACTCGGTGCTGCCACGCGTTCTTTAAGAATAAACATCTACGGAATATCCAAAGCAAATTCCACCCGGGAAATTCTGTCATTGACATTTCTTTGCTTTATAATCCCCATATTTAACAAACGAGGTAATTTTGTCCAGCGAACTTCGTCACAACAATTTTTTATGGAGGTCAGCTTCTATTAGGCACAAAATTGTCAGATACAGCGTGAATTTTGCAGTGGAGACGCAAGGGCCATCTCTGTGTATGAGTGCCTTTCCCAGCTATGCATAACCAACCTGTGGATAATACAGCGTCAGCAGGTAGGCGTGGGTAAATTTATAAAACATTGGTATCATTTCTATTAGGAATATGACTCACCATAGGTGGAATACGTCATAAAGCGGTCATAATGATAACAGTAGCCGTTGTCACTCACCTCGACTACCTATCGTAACTGCTAGACCCGTGTATATATATGACACTGATTATGAAGCCTCACCTATACATGGCAACCTAATTCGGTGGCCAACGACGGCTTTTCATACACGTAACTGTACGCGATGTCGCTTATCTTTGCCGCCTATAGTAAACAGCAGGCCAGTATATATGCGGGCCGGTGAAAATAAGGCCTCCACTGTGCATGATAGCCTTATCCGACGGCCTGCCATAAGAAAGTTCAGCTGTATCATCCTTTTGGTGCCTAGCTGCCATGAGGCCAGAAGTAAGTAAGAGGACTAGGATACCGCCAGGTTGTCCAAGCCTAGACAGGGGAAGTTGACAGGCAGTGGTCG
Source organism: Clonorchis sinensis (assembly GCA_003604175.2). NCBI lineage: Eukaryota > Metazoa > Platyhelminthes > Trematoda > Opisthorchiida > Opisthorchiidae > Clonorchis > Clonorchis sinensis. Next base: position 131,592,368 of record CM030369.1, on the reverse strand, counting down.
CATTCGAACCAGATCCATGTCCATGTGCGGCGTCGCTGGTTATACGCGGTAACCTAGTCCGTCATACTCACAACTGTACGCGTTGTCCCATATCTCTGTTACCTAAAATAGACACCAGACCAGTATTAATGCAAACCGGTGAATACGAGGCCCCAACTACGCACACAAACCTAACATAGCGGCGAACGACGGACGTCATACTCATAACTGTACGTAGTAATGCCTAACTTGACTTCCTTTTGTAACCGCTAGGCCAGTGCCTATATGCGACGCTGATTATTCGACCTCACTTATGGGCCAACGGCGGCCCAACATCCCCGTATCTGTATGCGCTGTCACTTGCTTCTGCTACCTATAGTAAACATCGGGCCAGTATTTATGCAGGCCGATAAAAATGAGGCCTCAACTATGCGTGGTATTCTAATCTAAAACCCAAAGTGGGTCCGTCATATTCACAAATGTAGTCGGTACCGCCTACCTTGACTGCTTATCGTAATTGCTAGGCCTGTGTCTATGTGCAACGCCGAACACGAGACCTCAACTGAGCTCAGCAGCCTGCGGCCCGTCACGCTCATGACCGTACGCGATGTCGCCTACCGTGGCTACTTATAGTGACTGAAGGGCCCGTACATGTGCTCGTAACTGACTAATGCCCCAACTATACATAGTAGACTAATCCAACGACCAACTGCGATCCATACGTGGCATCCGTATGCCAACCCTATGCCTAAAAAATACACAACCACCTTTAACAAATCACGTTTCTATTTATTAGCTGCACAGATACAAACGTAATGTGTGGTGAATCCAGTTCTCATTTTCAGGAATCCGCTTTTACTCGGCAGAATTTCTGGAAAGAAAAAAATGTATAATCAAGTATGACTCGTAAACATCTTCCGCGATATCACATAAAACACATAATTAAACAAAGTTGTAGTGGCTAACTCACCAAGTGCTTAATAAGTACCTTTGTCCACAGTTCCAAATCGGTGTCCACGCAGAAGCTGAAATCTTCTGAGGCTCTATTCCGTGCCTGTTGTGTGGGTTTCGGCCTCATCGAAATATTGCCGAAGTATTGCAGTCCAACTTCACTTCCAAAATCATATCCATATATCGCCGAGCTACGGTTGAGACAACGATTGTCAAACACCTAAAGACGTCTTAGTTCCGCCGCTCGGACAGGACAAGTATCACAGCCATACAACAAAACAGTCCATACTGCAGCGTTTCTTGATATTAAGGGATATACCACTTTGACCCCATAGGTGTTTCAGATTAGCAAACTCGACCCGGGCATTGCAGATTCGCGCGTCGACCTCATTTGTCACACTCAATCGGTACCAATGCAGCTTCAAATATACATATAACGCTTCAGAAATTCGTAAGCGGCGTATTCAGTGTCAAACTCACGTAAGAAATTCCAGATAAACTGGTCCATCATTTCCGAGGTCCTATTCCCGTCAGTAAGTATACGTTTGATTTCCCTAAACACACCATCTCTGCGTGCTTATACCGGTTTGCTCCAGATCTCTTATACTATAATAGCATTCATTAGCAGACTCAACCCATGCTCGATCGCTAGTCCAATAAGTACAGATATACTTCTATCCTGTCTCATTTAGTCACTTCTTTTCACCACCCTGATCGTGGTGAACGTTCAGTTGTGGTAAACGTTCAGTTTTTCTCTGTAATAACGCACTTTATCCTATCAGATATCTCCTCAAACTCACCGGGTTTTACTGACCTCATCCAATTCCCTCGTAATACCAAGCTTCAAACTTCGGCAATACCTGGTTCGGACACCCTGTTTGCTGTTATCCACCTTACCTGGTCAGTGATTTACATCCTCAGAGATCCCCAAACGGACCAGAAAATACCTCCTGTCTTACGTTGGCTTCGTCCCCCTTCTGCAAATTCCCTTGGCCAACTCAAAGCACCTCGCGGCTCACAGAATTGCAATTCCCAGCCCAAACATCTCAAACATGACATCCGTTACGGGGCTGTCCAGAAACCGAAGTAGGACAGTGCAATGAGGGCATGGCACTGCCATACCCAGTTTGATAGCACATCCGCAACTAATCCCCTCCTACTCTTGACTGTACACTTTCGCCCACTCAATTCATTACCTGCAACTACGAACAAACTCATGCTTAATTCTGAATGTAATCTCATGATCAGGCCTGCCCGATCATGCTACCCACCAGATTTGATCAAACATTATTATCACCTTACACTTTGTGAGTGCAGGGTGCTTACTAAAGGACTTTGGTCAGTTCATGCAAAAACACCTGCGCCTTCTCCTCCTATGTGAAGATGAGGACGATGTCTGCACACACCAGATCGACAAGGTTTTCGTCAGGTATTTGTAAACCGGGGTCCAGATGACATTAGTTAGTTAGGAATTGTGACGACGTTCGGCTTTGTTATTTCGGGCGACAGTCTAGCTCACATCATAGTGCGTTCTAGTGGAGTTTCTGAGATTCTTCCTATTTTGAGTCCCGAATGTAGCTACACCTGTCTTATCTCCTCGCCTAAATGACAGCAATGAAATGCCCACAATGGGCCCAAAAATATTCTTGATCCATGCTGGTCTTAATATGTGACGATTCCTTGGCGAATCCTGACTGCGATGACAATCCTAAGGGACTCACCCAAGACGTTCATGCACGGGGCTGTCCACGGACCCAAGTACGGCGTCGCAGTGACGGTACCGCGACTACCATACCCAGTCTGATGACTTGCCCGTAGTTCACCATAAGTTCACAATATCCATAATATTTAGCGGATGAGTGTGTTACGTGCCCCCACAAGACCGCCTAAATCCGTTAAATTTGTACCAGGACGTGAAAGCACTGGCCAACTTATTGTGCTGTCTGCTTGTTCTGACCATAAACACACCAATTCTCCCAACGTCACTGTCAATGGTTCGGTATAGCCCTGCGTCCAATATAGCGTGTACTGACCACTATAAAAAACAACTTACTGGCTGTGACGAATTCCTTGGCTTGGTTTACAAACACACCTGCCAAAACGATAGGAGACTTCTTCATATACGCGTCGTGAAAGGCTGCTCAATTTTGAGATTGCGCCGACACAGAAGGCGAAATTATTGTTCTTGTCGTTTCGAGACCATTTCCAAATGCAGTACAGAAGAAAACACGTGAAGAAACCACAAACCTCACACCGCCATCAGGGAGATTTGTAGTGGTCTGGATACCCAATAAGTTACTTGACCAGGTGTGTGGCAAAGAAATGAAAAAAATAATTACGCTAGATTGAGTATACAATAATTTGGAGGTCTGATGGAACAGACTCACTAGTAATTGTTCTCTTTAAAATAGTTCGTCGTTGGCCCAGGTCAGCGAATAAACAATAATCCTATCATGGTTGCCCAGGGGTCTTCTGACAGTTCCCACATACAATTGATTCCGAAGATAGTCTGAAATGTTTTGGTGCCAGAGTTAGCACATGAGACTCGCGAATGACCGCTGTAAGCGCGAGCGAAATCAGAAGAGAGTCGGGGCACGTGACCACGTTTGTATTGCGTGAAATTGTACAAGTGTGTGTTTTTGTAGTCTTTCGTATTTAAACAAAAAACGGTTCTGCAACCGACAAAATACGTAATGTTATAATGGATGCAAAATAAAGGTACAAAACAGCACAGGCACGTGAAGCAATTGGCAGCCATTAAAATACGAATTCCGCGCCCATGGTGGACCTCGAGTACGTCTAAACAACTTTTAGCAACACTGAGGCCGCATGGGAAGATCTTGAGGGAACGAATAAATACCATCAAATGCTGAAACATTATGCTAATGTTTTCTTCTAGCGAACTGTGGTTTCGGGAAATTTTTGGGTGTGCATCTAAGGCTAGGCGAATTTTTTTAGTTGGATTTGGGTTTTCCTTGGGTGGTTGTGTTTACTTGAAGGACCAGATCTAGTTTCCGCTGGAAGAGGTAGTCACCGAGCTGTCAAACCTCGTTAGATCTCAAGAGCAAAGCAGGGGCTGCTACATGAAAGGCTTGAATGGCAGAATATATTTAAGACAGAGGATTGTACGTCATTAATTATATATATATATATAGTGCTACTCTTCGAAGTAGTGATTTGAGGAAAGACCAAGAAATTACCGGGTTTCAAATAAGTATTGCACTGTAAGCGACAGTTTGTCTCCCAGTAGAAGTGCCCCCCAATATGTGGTAGCCTTGCCACCCAGGTTGAAAGGTATTGTTGTGCATATTCCAGCCCATTACAAAAATTGTGCTTTTGGTTGCTGACGTAGGCTTACACTAACAAACAACAATTCGAAAACTGCCGACACAAACGACAATTATGCAGTTAACGCCAGGTTCGCGGTCGCAGCCAAACCTATGAAGTAGAGGCTGCGGAGCCCTATCATCCGGACGGGTCGCCTACTCACCATGACGTCTAACTCAGTGTCAGCTGATTTCCAACCAGACTCATGGAGATAATTTTACGGGGTGCCAAAGATATTTACGAATAAAAAACAATTGAAGTTGAGAGCCTTACCAAGAAACCGCTCGGTGAAACGTGCGTGGTATCATCGCGGTTAATAACCAGACTTTGTTCAACTTAAATAAAGCGTATATGTAGAGGCATTGAGTATCGTTTCAGTGCAGTTCCATCTGGGAAAGCCCATTCATTGTCAGTAACGATGGATGAGACAACTTGAAATTCTTCCCACCCATCAGCCATAAGATTCAAGCAACCACAATAATCGAACAGACACTTAAACTGATACCCAACACTGATCTAGCGTTCTAATCGGAAGATGTCTTGTTGATTGGCTCTCCATCTGCCTTAAAACCTGGCCAAATTAGTAACCTGCTCACTTGGCCTGACAAAGCTTTCGTGTCAAAAGCGAAACGTTACCCTGTTAAAAACTACCGATTGTTTAGCAAGCTCTTCTGAATCAGGAAGCAGTTGCTTTTTCTCCATGCTTAGCAACCCGCCCGCGAAACTTTCATCACAATTCCGGAAGATGTCGTTCGTTCGCCTAAGGCGGATACTCCCATTTCACCTGGACCTAATTGGATGCTTGAAATTCCCCCCCACCGGTGGTCCTATTAGTTGGTTTGCAAACTGTATTTCGGTCTGTATCATTGTGATATCCCTTTCCGACCTAGAATTAGTCTCTTTGTCGCCATCTTTTTATTGTTCCTTCCCTTGTTCTGGCTGCTCTAGTTGAGATGTATGTTGCGTTCGGGTTCTTTCCTTTCGCCGTTGGATTATCTATTCTAATACCATGCACTTTTTGGAGGTCATGTTCTTTATTCTGAATTGCCAACTCAAAGTGTGCGGTTTGTATTCTCTCACCTTATGGGTTTGCGGATTCTGCCTAGCAGGTCCTACCCTCTAACAAGTCCGTTGTTTTGATCTGATGGCCGTTGATCTGCCTCCCACTGGTTTGGAATCTGGGGGCATTTTCGTTTCTTTGGAAGCCTTATGGTTGGGTGTATCCGATATTGTTTTTTCCAGACTTCGGTGGGAACGTCTCCCCTCGACGTGCTTGTTTCTTGCTTTATTACTGAAGCATTACGTCTCCGTTAATTCGGGTTCTTCCTTTATTCTGATATGGACCAACTCGGTGATATTTGTGCAGTTGAGTAAGTATCCATCCTGGTCTGCACGAACAGCGTTGGGTGAGGTTTGCTCCTGTCCAACAGTAGCATGTTTGCGTTCCTTATTTCTATTTGGAAGCGTCCACATCCATTATCCCGCGAAATGTTCATCACAATCATACTGAATGTAAATAAGTTTGGTCTTCTCAGTTTTGGCAGTTTTTCTATCGGTTTTGCCGGTATTCCTCGCAGTACATACTCACATATGTATGTCACCGCTATGTACCGTTATCTTGGTCTCATTACGACCGATTTCGATATGTTCTCGATGTGTGGAGGTAAAGCTTTATAGCCTTTCCTTTGGGTTGCTAATCTGGTTGAGTTGCACATCCGTATAGATTTCTAAATAAAATTCATCGAGTGAGTGCTTCTCCTGAACACTTCGTACAAGCGTTTTCTTATGTCGCCTTAAATTGTCTCTAACAATGAAGCACTTATAGTTCTCGTAACCAGACACAATCCGCGCCAGATTTTGCATTGGTATCTCAGTGATGAGTTCTAGAATTTTAAACCCTCCTAATTTTAATAATACCTTCCACTGAACTCAAAGCCTGTGGTCAAGTAGAGGTCCAGTGGTTTGTGTTTTTACTCGCCAGAGGCTACTCGAAACCCGAAGCTGTCTGGTAGTTTAGTGACTATTTTCGCAGAGGAAACAAGGACCACAGATGTAAACGCTGAGCTCACAAGAAATGAGAACCTTGCTTTGCTGCCTTCAGATTTTACTTTTTTCAGTCTGTGTAAAGCTTATCGTGTGTTGATGATTAAGTGATACGATCCATCAATGGCACTTCACTATTTACCCTAGATTATTCGAAGTCAAGGTTAGCCGCAACAAAGCTGTTTATTGCGTACGTTTTTAGGTTTTTGAAAGTCTAAAATATACGAGTCTTGAACAATTATTCTCCAAAACTTCTCGATTGGGATTATTGACACCTGTAACCCTTCCAAACTTCTGATGATTTCGTTTGCAGGGTTTTTGCCGGAAGATTGTCAGCGATAGCCGAAGAATGGAGCTCGTGATGTTCACGTAATCTCCGCCGTCTAAGACGATATACTTTGTCGGTTGGTAGGATACTGGGGGTCCATTTGATTACAGATTGTTCATTGCTTCCGGTTTCCCGTTAAACAGAGTAATCAATATTGTGTTGAACAAAACAGATGGTAACGACATTTCGGCAGTTGGTTTGCAGCCAAATTCGGCAAATTTCGAAACAGTCTCTTGTCTTTTGTACTTGACCACGTTAAGTAAGGGCGTCTCGTTTGTGAAAAACCCAGATAAGTAGGTTATACTTAAGATTTGTTTAGAAAATTAGACGATCTAAAGCATTTCGGTCATCTTATTTAGAAAGCTCTTGACAAAGACCGTTTGATCAGCAGAAAAACAAAACCGACCGTTGTGTCACCGTGGGGAGGGATTAAAAGTGTGTTCACTTGAACAAAGTGTGCGGCCACTGGTAGGATCCGGGTGTGTTGAGAGAAAGTTAACTTTTGAGCATCCGCTCAGGTAAAACAAGGAAGCAACCACAATTGTGTTTTTGGGCAAAACACAAAGAATTCGAACCACGTTTGAATGGACACCAGGATGCAGATGGAACGAAAGAAAGCCTATGCAACGTGTAACTGCTGAATGACACTATGCCCTATTTGGGCACTACAAGTATTGTGTTTCAGTGCCGGAGAGTATTTTGATGAGGATATTCGCTTCCATAGGCCATAGGGTCTTGAAGTATAGACAGTGACTAAGTTGGATGGCGAGACAGCTCAAACAGCTCTAAATTCCTCGTACTCCTAGACTTTGCGAAGTTTCGGAACAGCAAACCGTGACAAATCTTGTTTCTTGATCAAATCTCAGAGGGACTTGACAATATCAAGACTGTCAAAGATATGCACAGGTTTACCACAATCCAGGCTATAGTTGACACGTCCCAAAACGTTGAACGCTACACCGGTTCCCATTAGGACGCCTTTTCATTGGCTGAGTAAAACAAGAATTCCGGTTGGATTCAGCTTTTCGACTCTCTTGAAGACTGCTTAATAGGTAAAAGAGGCGTTGGAGAAACACACAGTTACAAATTACTTTGGTGTCCAGGGGAGACTCCATCAGATTCCTCGTTTATGATATTATAAGCGTGCTGTATCACATAAATCATATCCCATTTACAATGTGTAGATCACAGGCCAACATTGAGTGATGGAAAGGAAAAATGTCGGACGGGCTTGATTTGCACACCTTTTCCCAGCCATCTTGGGAACAGTTCCTGGTACGAACAGCTCCACTTCCTAATCACAAGCTCTAGCAGCAACCCGTCAGAATATGTGTGATTAAATATAGATTAGTGTACTGATCAAACATGTTCTGCTTCCTACCCAACATTTTTGACTGTGCCTACAATACAAGGCTAAACCACATGGAAATTTCGCGGAAATTGTCGGGTGCGTGTTAAATAGCACGTAAGTCATAAGGTTACTTATTCTACCACAGCTAAGCCCACTTTCTGGATGGTATCTTTATTGAATGTTTCTCCATGAAAGTGGTTATACTGAACCCTTTACGTGCTTCAAGAAATAACTGAATCCATTTGGAACTCTTCAATTCAAGGCTGCTGGTAGAAACTGCCTCGTCATTGGGAAGATTTTGCCCGTAAATGTCGAATAAATTTCGCATTTTATCGGATTAACCACTCCTTAAAGCATTTGTCACATGGGAACATGTGGAATCATTAAGGACTAATGTGTGAGCTGCGTGCGCCCTGGCCACATTGCCATGGTTGGTCGAAAATTCAGTCACCGACTAGCTACAAACAAACAAACAAACAGATCACTCGTTTTCGCCGTGGGAATCGTAATATCCCACACATTTTGGCAGATCTGTATGGTGTCGAGCAGTGTTGAGAGAATTGGGAAAAAACTAAATCTTTTCAAAGAATTATTTGATACAGATAGTAAGGCGCTTATCAACGGATTGTAAGCTCTATTTCTGTTGTCACCGCACCCTTAAGGAAGTTAGTCAAATGTGATGTCACTTTTTACACAGGAGTAAGGTTCCTTGTGGCTCGCAAATTCTGGGACTCGTGATGACAAAACCTAACACAGGTGCAAGATTCATGGACAAATACCATAGATGTAATTAGTGACCATCAGTGTTACTGATTAGCCGAGCTGCGACACCACGCATGACTGTTCACGTTATTCTTCAACCGAATGTGCTGCAAAATGGGTGCCCCCCCTAGATACTACAGTTTATTCTCCTGAAGCAACACTAACGATGAGGTCACTGGAAACTCTTCGACAACCAGCTGCAGGTTCGTCCTCCTTGCGGCTAAGCAAGCAGGCGTAGTCCCCGAGTTCCTATTAATTTTATGTTTTGATTGAATGCCAATGGTACGAACTTGTTGGGATACACTCATGTGCGAATTACTTTCGTGTTAACAGTACACTCAAACGAATGCATCATTTAAAGCCACAAAGCTCTTACTGTAGCCATTTTTGCTTAGATCTTCACCAGTTCGGGTGTCTAACACAGTGGACTATGGTTCTCTGATGGTTGTTTTCTCCTAAAGAGTGTTTCAAAGGCTCTTCACACTAGCTATCTAATTTCGGATGCTTTGGCTGTTCCAGAGAGCTTAGAAGCAACGGGCCTCCGATACTGCGATAAAAGAAAACGATTATACGTAGTTCAAATCCAAAATTTCTGGTCAGACTTCGGTTTTTCGCACCCTAGTTACTGTGCCGGTTAGGATGTCGCACCAACTTGCAGTAAAGATTGGACGGGCTTGACATGGAGTCGGTCGTAGGAGGAGTTACTTCAAATTTACTATGGCTATATATCATCATTTGATGTGCACCTTTGACCAACTTACTCAAACGTTTACAGGTTATTTCAGCGTTGGCTGCAATGTTTTTGTAAATATTCCACGTAGAACGAGGCATAGGGAACTTTTGACCTTCCGCAATATATACATAAATACGCACTTTATTCTCCAGTCTTTTATTCTCTTCGGAGAGGACCCTGCAGACCTAGTTTGTTGAGCTCATCGGTCAAGGCGAACAGGTACATACCGGTCCGTATTTGAAAACAAAACCATGCCTTTCGATTCTTCCCATCTAGGCTAAGAAAATCCGGCAGTAGCTCACCTTTCGTGCCTACTTCCAGGAGCACGGCAGTTATGCACAGAAAAACCGCCCCAGTTGAAAGATCATTTTAGTTTTTATCTATTTCAGCTGGCCAACACTTAAGGCAAATCATCCGGTAATGTGATAATACAATTGAGCTAAAATTATGCTGCCGAAGGATTATTAATCAAATCGTTCCAATCCACGAAATTTAACAGATCATTATTCGCAGTTATTCAAAAGCTGCTTAGCTTGGAATGTAAAGGAGATGAGGATTTGGAAAACTTGGAATACGGTCCGCAAAATGCTTGCACACAATCCGAATGCACGACCTCCTGCCTATTGGCGATTGCGAGTTCGCGCTCCGCCCAGAAACTCTCTTTTCGTTTACATTGTGAATGTTTGGGTCCATATTCATGATTACCCAACTCTCCATCTCCCCTGGTAAATTCAGAACCGATGATTTTTGGTTATCTGGGAGATATCAACGTCTTTCCTATTGCGAAAGATACATGAGAAACTCATTGATGATGTGGCGAATCGGTGTGAACTTATGCGCAAGTGTGCAATGCGGGGCTGTGTCCACGGCAGCTCAGTTAGTACAGCAGCCGCCCGGTAAGCGGGAAATTGCGAGTTCGAGTGCTGCACAATGACGGTCTTTCTGTTGGTACTTTGGCCCATAAGCAAGATGCCAAATATGCCAAACATACATGCAAGAGAACGGAAATGCATGATTACACGGACATAAACGTGTATCTCAATGTGTACGTTGTGGCTAACAAGCAAAATTTTAATGTTGCTTAAGGACCTTGTGCGATCAGGCCCAGAAAACGCACCTGTTACGCTACGTTCGTGATGACTTCCACGAATTCATTCAACCTAACGGTAGTGCAGCGATTCCCTTCTGATAGCCTATTCACTAAAGAATTTGCTCAATGATGAAATGCACTGATTTATTTTTGATGGGTGACTCATTCGAATCCAGCTGAGTCTCTCACATTCATGGTGTTCTTCAAGTGGGACATAAAATTGATGGAAACTCTGGGAATGTGCCCACCTGATGCGTACCAAGAAGTATAAAATCGGTCGTTAGCTGTGAAGGGTTTTCTGCAGCACCATGATCAGTACTGCGGTATCTCCAATATTGTACCAAGGGAACATAAGGCGGATTTGTGCAGCACATCCGCTTGAAGAACGTGAGAAACGAGAGACCCACCTGGATGCATCTGAGTAATAACTCAGACCAAATTAGTGTGAAAATGATTGCCATTCAAGAGCAGCGTACAATTTGAGTTCAAGCGGGATACAAGTTTCAGTGAAACCCGGACGCTGTGTCCACCTAATGAGTCCCGAGAAGGACAACGTTGCTCAGCGACTGTTAAAGTTTTCAGTAACATTATGAGCAGTACGTCCCGTCAAATTCCTACTGACTTCCAAGAAACATAATACAAAAAAGATCGTCATCGCTCAGGTCTTATTGTTGAGTCTTCAGTTCCCAACAGCGTGTCCGACTTGGTGACAGAGTGGATAATGCCAGTTCTGTTTAGGCTTTGTCATGTTGCTTTGATTCAGGTGAATTCACACTTTCACCGTGAACGCTTTCCGCCCTCAAGAAAACTCGCTATATTGATGTTTATGCTGAAAATTCCAGTGTAATTTATGGCTGTGATAGTTAAAACGGTGCACAGACTACGAATAGCCTCTGACCCGAACATAGCGAACGCAAAGACTTGAGCGACCATAGTGCTTAGGCTGATGAGAACATCATCTTAATTGTTTACGGTGACTGACAGGCTATTCATCTGACAAGAGGAGCTCCACGATAACAACAAATACCCTAAGAACTGACTTGAGAAAATCGAAACTTTCTTCATTTTGATAACAAAACGGTTGATAACGGTAGACAAAGAGAAAAGCGGTGGGAAAATAAGTAATCTCGGCCAAGCAGACGCATCGATATGAAAAGTCGGTGGGGTATGGGAGGACCCAGTTAAGGCGAACATCAGTGCACTCAGTGTAGTATCTGAGTGCAACAAGTACACTTATTTCCAGTCATTTTCATAAATAGCGCTCCTCGTAATATCCTCGTTCTGAAAAGGAATTAAACGAGAAAAATCATAGAATACAACGGTTTCTCAAACCGGGCTATTCCAACTGCAGAATGGAAACAAGTGTTAGGCTAAAGCATTGTGTTCAGAAAAGACGTTTTGTTCTTTTCGTGATGATTCGCAGGGATGAAATCTAAGAAGAAAGTATCATGTACAGAAAGCATCTTTCCAGCATTAACTACCAGAACAACAAGTGTAGGTCTATCAAGAAGGATACCGGCAATCAGTAACAAGCCGGATATGTGAATCAAAATCTAGTTCGATCAAATATAAACCAACGATTTGACCATCCGAGTACACGTCTCACGAGGGCAAACGCACGCAACCAGTGTACTGGATTCTCCTGTTAATTGGTTGAATAAATAACCGTACACTTGCATATCTCGGATAATTCTGGAGCTTGTTTTGTAGAACATGCTCGACAGACAGCGTACTCTCACTGCCGACCTTTGGAAGAGATATGTCGTCACGCATCCCCAGCTAGCTTGATCTGATATCGCTCCCAGATGGTCCAGGTCGCATATGTATGTAATATACATCTCAGTTTCATCTAACAACATTATGCTTGTGGCTGAGTAAACTGCCATGATGCTTACCTCTAAGGCATCGGTTTTTGTGGTATGAGCTTAGCTCATCGTCCATGAAGTCCAATAGGAACAAAACGGGATGTGATGCAGCATGGGACGAATGGAACCACAGTGAAAATAACCTGGGCTGTTGTGTATCCATTTGGTTGGGTGAATAATTTGAGTCCAGTCTGAAGAAGCAACCACTTGGGACTTTTTCCAGTCACACTTCATTTTGCAAAAAAAATACTCGCCAGAAACACCATGCGGTTATCAAACTATAAACTTTTTAGTTTAGATACATGCGAAGGACACCGGATGAAAAGAAGAGCTACCATAATCGGCAAGGTGATATCCGGATTAGTGAATCCATTGAGCAGCCACATACTGGTACACTTGAAGTTTCGAGTTAGCAAAACGGGCCTGAAAATTGCCGGGCCGCGTTCGACCTAACAATGCTTATAGCCAATTGAAAATTCAACCCTGTTTCCTCGGTTAAGAGTAAACACCCGGTCATTCTAGAGGTTTTTCACACTGCTAGTGTTCGGATGCACGCATCTACATGCGGTGCTACAGATGTATACGGTGTCCTATATTACCACATATTTGGTTACCCATTATCATCCGGAAAATCTGTAGATTCAAACCATGATGCTTTAGTAGTGAACGACAGTTAATAGCAATGCGAATATCAATCAGGTGTGAGTTTCCTATGTGTGTCAAGGTGCACAATAGACGGGTCTATGAGACACGGTTTTCTTCATATGTCGGCTGTCTTGCAGACCTACACACAACGGTACGATCAAAATAGAAATCGCATTTCTCAGTCCACACAGCATGTTGTTTTGAGTGAGAGATGGCTTGGTATTTTATGTGTGCCTGCGCTTGTAGAAAGCTTGAGAGTTTCGCGCACATGGATCTTCTAGAACATAAAAATGGCTCAACACGGTTTGAGTGGGTCACGGTCGAACGTTACCACATAAACTTCCATAACCTAACTCAGTTAACGACTACCGGCAAATAGGCCCATTTATGAACTGTGGGGAAGGTGGAGCTTCCACTAAACTCGAGTCTTCCGAGCCCTCAGCCCTTAACGAAAACGAAGCTTTGGGTAAATTCTTCGGAGAAGTCCAATTTAGGCACTTCCCTATCAAGGTAGTTAGAAGTGATCAGTTTTCTGGACACACTGCAGAAGTGTGGACAGGATTGGTGACCTGTTCATTGTGAACAGATCATCGAATAGCGTCCGATTCAACGAAAGATAGTTAATTACCGAAATAACTTAATATGAAGTTGAGACGGCTTTTTGGCGAGACTGAATTATTGAGAGTCACGTTTAGAATACGTTCACTGTTCAAGCATCTATTGAGACCTTTCATTTATTCGCTATTTCTTACCTAAGTGTGCACATACTCTCGCTAAAAACAGTGTTTAAGTGAGTTTACAACTCCTTGAGTCTCACAAACAGAAAACCGAAAAGGCGTGATGGACCACATTCTAGCATTTCCCCGCTAACTGCTCACATAGAAAATGGAATTATAGCTCCAGAGCATGGTGAGTGCAGGGAGAACAAGTAAAACATTCACAATAAGGAAAGGCGTCCAGAGTTCGGTGCCAGCGTACACTAGTTTTGAACTGTTAACTTTTCCGCGCATAAAACAGGGTATGTTGGACTCATCAGTGGTGGCAGGGGTTGATTGCCTGGGATCAGTTGCTATCTTACAACCACTGATTCATAAAAAGAACTGATTCGACATACCTGTCTACTTCGTCACTTATGTACCCCAATCCCTTTTTTCTTTTCGCTGCTGTTATCATGTGGCAAACCTGAAAAAGTCTGTTCTTCAATGACGGCTGAGAGATAAAATGTCAGACACTGACTTCTACGTCTTCAGTGATTATAATGTGGCGGATGTTTGGTAACTATCTAAATTTTCGAGAAATGCACTAATTTGCACTAAGTTGCTGAAAATTCTTCGACAGCCCACGACCGGTTTCGCCCTTCTTGGGGCTCATCAGGTAGGCGCAGTCCCCGAGTTTCCGTCAACCTTATGTTCTACTTGAACCAAAATTGGACTGTTTTTTGAGAAATACACTAAGTTGCAACTTCATGAGTAGTGCATTACGTATATACATGTATCGCGATATCTCGAATATCGTAGCAACTGGAACATGAGGCGGCCTGGTGCAGCACATTCAGTTGCCTGGAAACATCAAAAACGGGAGATTCAGCTGGGTTCCAGGTGAGTCTCCCGCAAAACCAAATTGATTTGCAAATTAGTGTATAACTCGAAAAACAGTCCAATTTGGGTTCAAGTAGAACATAAGGTTGACGGAAACTCGGGGACTGCGCCTACCTGATGAGCCCCAAGAAGGGCGAAACCGGTCGTGGGCTGTCGAAGAATTTTCAGCAACCTTATGAGTAGTGCATTACGTATATCCAAATTTTCCTTTCGACTCACGTTTATACGAGCCAATAGGTTTTCGTATTCAGTTTTCAAGTATCTTCGGAAGCCAACAAGATCGATAGTATACCAGAGGTCAAGAGGTTTCTTGAACAATTCAAAGTGGAGATCAAATGCCTGAATGAGATCTACGCGCGAACTCTGTAGTCAGATACGGGATGCTCTGAAGCAGTTATGTGGTACCGTTCCTGGACATTCGTCGAGATCCACAGATACTGAAAAGATGTTGACAGATATGGACAACTACCTACTGTACCTACCAATAATGTACTAATATCCTCGCTAAATTAGTGAGCGATCTGTTCAAGTTATGTCTGTCCTCTATAAAGATTGTCGATAACATGGATCTGGCAATGACAACGTCGGTTCAAATAGAGTATGAGGTTGACGGGAACTTGAAGTTTCGTTACCTGATGAACTCCAAGAAGTGTAGAACCGTTCGTGGGTTGTTGAAAAGTTTGCAGTCGCATAATGCATAGTATGCTGCATCAAGTCGTACAGCCTATTTAGTTTTGTCAAGTGGAATGGAACCATAGTGTTTCGACTAAGAGCGCGCACTGAGTCTGATGAAAACTTTTGAAAGAGTCCTCCGAATTGGAAGGGAAACTGCTGAAGATTGAAATCGGTTTGTCCGCGACTACTTTTGCTTTGAAGTGAATGTCACTGTATACCTGATCTGCTGAGCTACATTCCCACTTGATCGAAGCTGCTTGTCTTACAATATGGTGCGACGGCAGCTATCTGGATGATTTACTCACGTCAGTTCAAGTTGGCACAGGTCGCAGGTATCCAGAATAATAAACACTTTTCAGCACTCCTTTACCATATTCCATCTGAGAAATTCCTTTCCGGTGCCCATCTACATCCTCTATTTTGCTTCTTTTGTATAGCTGTTTGATGCGAATCAGGCGAGACCATTTGAGTTCTACGGATTACTGTGTTCCCGTTCTTCACGTAACTGCTGATTTGGACTGACATGTTACTAACCTCTATGGGCTAGTGACCATCGACTCAGAGTAACTCGACTGACCACAGGCCTATGGTCCCGTGTGCAAGCGACTTGACCATAAGGCATTCGCTTGGCGACGAACGTAAAGCAGCACTAGGTGAGGTGAAATATATATCGGGTGCTGACATCTTGATCACAGACCAATTTCATCTATAACACGAATTATGAATCGCCCTATGTAGATCGCCCACGAAAGGCGAATCTATAAGCCATGTGACAGAGCAATGCACAAGACATCAACTCCGTGATTATTAACTTTCAGTTCGGCGTTCCACCGAGTTGAACGAGGCCATGCCAAGAAAAGGATAGTTTTAGAGCGGAGAACATTTATAGGAAAGTAAAAAAGGGAGTTAGGTGCGATCAAAGACCAGGATCACAATCGCCAGTTCACAGTCAGAACTGTCTTTGGGTTTGCGGAGTTGTGTATCCATCTGCAGTACGAACTGTGTTGTTGTATGGTTGCATGACTTGGACTTTGTGAACTGACGGTCTAAGATGTTCTGTGATTTCAAAAACATAGGCCCGAACAAATGAGTGCAGAACTGAGTGATCTGGAAAACCCAATACTTAGTGTAGACTCAAAGATTTTACTCGTAAAGTCCACACAGCAATGTAAGCTGGGCTAAGCATGTCGAGCTACGGAGACAAGAGTTGTTTCCCATTCCAAATTCAAAATATTGCAAACCAAGAGCTGGCCGAGGGGTGACAGAAGAAAATAAAAGAGAATTGGAAGAGTTTGAGTAATATGGGTACCATCAGCTTTGGAAGATGGAGTTAGCAGGAGCCCCCTGCGCGCAGCTAGGGGTATCAGAGGATATGATCGCCAGGCAACGCCAGTGTCGCTTATGCTGTCAGTTACTCTCCAGATCATCCGACGGAATGTTTGCAGATATGAATACCCTGGATATCTAAAAAGGATTAGAAATTGGACCCTTTCTTTTCTATTTCTGCTAGTTTTTACAAGATATCACTCAGTCAGCAGTATTCTCATGCTGGTGTCACCGTCATGATAAGGACTTCAAACGTGAGCACTTTCGTCGGACAGCATACTGCTATGCCAGTGGCTTTAGGTAGATCTGTTCGTTTGTGGGTGTCCTTCACGTGTTCACGAAAAAATAGGATGACTGAAGCAACCCTAACTCGGATTTCGCATACTAACCCTTTACCTCCGAAGGTCTTACGAATAAATCTATACCGATTCAACTTTATCAACAAACACATTCAACACACTCCATGAACTTACCGATGTGCTCTAACAATCCAGCCGAGTACGGAGCGGACAGCTCGGCTCGGAGTTGGAAAAAATGCATGTGGCTGACCAAGGCAAACATGTGTTTTGACGAAAGACCGTGCTCAAACTGGAATTTACGCACTGTCTTCCGCGCGTACAAATGCACGATAAAGGCACGATCCTGGAATGCAGAAACACGAAGTAAATGTGTCAAAATGTCTTATGATATATACAGTCGTACCAATTGCCCTTGCCTGTCAATCGAAACTGAGTGTCTGTGCACACCTGATGAAACTTATAACCACATTGTCTCAGCATGCTCGAGTTCTTCGACCTCACGTGATATCGGAAACTCGATTACCCTCTTTTTGTACTAAAGAACGAAAGGCGCTATAGTTTCCCCAAGTTTATTTGTTAAAATGCGGTCAAATAAGCAAGCTAGTTTTCAGTGAGAAAAGGTGAAAACTGATTAAAAACTGGGATGCAATTTGGAATTTAGGTTTTGAATGCCTCAGGGGTTCGAATTTTCAGAATTTGTTTAATAAACTAGAATCCGCATGTTATACCCATCGGACGGATGAACCGTCACACAGACTAGGCGGTCAGACTCAATACAACAGGCTACATGACAACCTAATGGCACAAACCAGTAGGATAATCGCTTGTTAAATAGAACTTCGTGGATTTGATTTTTTAACCTGCACTACTATTCTCCTTCACTCACATTTTCAAGTCAGCGTTTGATAACTGGTGCAAAAGACCGGCAAGTCAACTAGGAGGCTTCTGGTTGAAAACCGTATAAGTCCGTCAGCCGATGATTTGTCTGCCTACAAAAACGCATGCTGCTAAACGCCGGCTATCCTACATATAGTGGATAAGTCAAATCGACTCGGAAATTGCCGTAAGGATACTAAGTGGCTACTTCCAAAAAGCGTGTGGTATGATCGAAACGCAAACTTAATTGTGGTTCACGTATCTGATAGCAAGCATACATAGGTTAGTTGGTCTATGGGGGCGTCCAATAGGCAATGGCAGACAAGTGATCCCACGGGAGTGAGTTGCGTCAGATAAGCACTAATCACGATCAAAACTGAAATCCAAAGAGCCTGGCCATTCAACTCTACTGTGGGCTGACTACGGCTATGTGAACTAGATTTCCTTCAGTCCCACAGTTATTCCTAAGTCCTTCCCTTAGAATATTCTTGACAGGCCATGTGAAGAGGGTTGTACAGTTGGTAGAACCAGCCCACTTTCTTGCCAGGAGCATTAATTTCGGCAGTACGAGATCCAAAGGAGGTTCAAATAACATGCAGCCAACGTCTGACCAAAAGATCTATTGAACGGACGTTCAATATATGAGATTAATTTCTCCTATATAGACTATGGTGGGTTACAACAACTCATTGGCAACCCACTATCGCTTCTTCACCGTTTACATGCCAGAAACTCACTCATTATCACTCTTGTTTGAACATAAAATGATAAATATTATTTTATGACCGATAGGCAGACGGCAAAGCCATCAATGTAGTTCCGTAAAATAAAATGCATTTCATGCAGTACAGTTGTAACAGCTGCACCAGACTTGAAGTTAACCGCCCGTTACACTTGTAACAGTCAAGTATATGCTTGCGCTAAGCAGAAAAAGATGAACCAAGAACCACATAAAGCGAATGCGGTTCCATGTGGTTTAAAAAAAACAAGGATAAAACATGCTTCAACATTCATCCGGCCAAGTATTAAAAACGTTCGCTAATGTCCAATGCATCAACTCCGTAAGAATAAGCTGAGTTCTTTTGTACACATTCCAGATAGGTTATTTACTGATTGACTTAGAGAACGACATCTTATTTATTGGGCTGAACGAGCACATAGACCTAAAACCAGCACTGTTCAACACCACTAGTAAAATTATACAACCACACCCACCCAGGGTTGAAAACGTTGGGCTTATGCCAGACCTAGGCGAGCACCAGCTGAACAGCTTGTTTCAACTTGTTAGCTAATTGGGAAACTCATGGCAGTCAAATCGGTGCACTGAAAAAGCTAATGACCGTGTCTCCTAGAAGGTAACAAATGGTTGATTGCAAGTCTTACAACAGGAGGCAAAACTTTCAAAAAGGGGGGTGAAGAACGGGGAGGACACGTGCGACATTTCCTCTGTGAGCACATACTGTAATAAGGAAAATAACTGGAACCACTTAGCATACTTTGTAAAGGCTATGCAATACCTAAAGTTCATCCATATAAACAGAAGCCTCAAAGACAAGTTTTTGACCAATCAACACTATGGGACAGTGATTATTCTCCTGTGGCAATTACTACTTACCTTTTGTGATAGGCAGTAAATGTCTCGCCATAAGATTAGGCTGGTCGGAGATATCCATCCGTTCTTAAGTTGCTGGAACGCATGGGATGATAACATGAGCATATGACTATATATCCTTTTCCACAGCTAATATACAAGAACTCCGGTATAAAGAAACTTCCTGCATAAGTTGAGAGGAAAAAGGTAAAACATTCGCGGATATACAAATGGTCTTAGTTCTGGGAACATTCTGTGTGTTACTCAGCTCTGTTTACCATGACATTCATTTCTCCAGAACGGTTCCTCGAAAAAGTAAAGATGCTTGTGTAAAGCGGATACAGCCGAAAAATGGGTTTCTGTAGGAAGCCACAATAAGTTGCAGCCGGTGGAACACAATTATGCGGACGCTGGTTCTGGGTTATTTTAGTGGCTCAGGCGGACGGCACACAGTGAATAATTCAGAGCCGTTGATCTGGAAGTTAGTAACCAATACCTAAGCCGGATGGTATGACAAGGTTTGGCAATTAGAGAATCAGCTTTTCTTCGTTCACTCCACGAGCCTTCAAACAACGGTCAGTGGTCGGATCCAGCTTTCGAATAGCTCTATACTAACAACTGATATAATTACCTCGTCCCACAAAAATGGGACATATCTGCTTCAGAGAAGAAATAAGTCTTGAGTGGTGCGTCTTAATGGATATTTCAGTGGACAAACAGCTCATCGGTGGGCTCGGCGGTCAATCGACCGAACGTTGGAGGCCCTGTGGTACGGGTGTTAAAGTCCAGTGACTGGCTGAGCGTTGGCCCGACATTCACACCTGTCATGCACACCAACACGAATTCACACGTACATAGCTCACTGAGTATACCGAACGAAGGTAGTACGTCACACACACACACACACACACACAAGTCGGCTCTGCGAAAGCTTAATTGGTCCCCTCGTTCCAAAAGTTGTTCGAGTGTTGCACTCGATCCGATCTCAAACTGACCCGTGGTTTTCATGAAACGAGCAGTCTCTCCAATTGGGTTGTGGGTACTTGTTACTCTCAGGATCTCAACAAAGACACCATTGTTCTAACTTGGTGATCGTTTTCAACTTTTTATGACCATCCAACCGTTGGTCAAGACAAGCATAAAAGGTGTAGACAATGAAGGCCGCGTGTACAACGGTGAGTGAAAAAAGTAAGTTTGCTTGAAAGAAACAAAAAACCACATTTGATGTTATGAACACGATGTTGTGCCTGGAAGCACAAAATTCGCTGACACGGCGAGATGAGACACCTAGTGGGTGTGGTTTTTGAGCAGTTTTGATAGAAATGTCTTTGAATTTAACGGGATCGTTGGTTTCCACGAACGAAATAGTGTAGTTCCACTAACAGATAAACCAGAAGTGCCATGTGCCGACAAAAACCTCTCGAAAGGAGGACGCTTGCGAGAGTTGGATCATTCTTTTCCCGTACTGATAATACACAAGTTAGGTTTCTTAGGCTTGGAAGAAGAGCATAGGGACGTTGGACCATTTGAAAATCCTTCTGAACGCACTGCTGAAGACGTTGTAGGACGATGTAAGCAATTTTCTGTTAGAACCTACTGAGACGGCATGTCAAGGTCGCGGCATTCGGAGGGAAACTTTGTGGCTGTGGCTAATTTTTACAGAACAAGAATCTTTTGCATTTAACGAAGGCTGTTTGTGATATGCCAGTTGTTTGAAAGCTCACACCCGGTAGAAGAAAATCTGTTTCAAATGAAGAAATGTTTCGAATCTCGTTATCGCATTTAACTAATGAGTGACCGTACGAGGACGATTCTTATGGCTAGAAGTCTATAAACTGAAAGCAAAAGTACGATTCTAAACGGCACACTTTGCTATTCGCTGTGTAGGTTATTTCTGTCATGTTTCGTCAGTTGACTCGATTTCCCTTCGATCCGCGTGCTGCTAGGAGGTCGGCTAATGTGGCAACACCATAACCGCAGAAAAGGCGTTCAAATCACAAATGTTGCAAGCAGAAGTGGATTTACCAAAGGTATAAAGGCGTATTTGTAGCAGTCACCATCCCTGCGTAAAAACTAAAATTGCCCTGAATCGTTCAACCCTATTGTATGTATTATTACAGGGTAGCGAGACATGGCTTGTATACCAGTGTCGTGTCTAACTTGTTAATAAATTGTATTGGCGGATGACATATTCATATATATGAGAGTTATGCATATCCATGGGACTGGCGAACCTTGAAAGCAAGCACCTTTATCCTCAACTAGATATATTGGTTAGGGCATATGAAACGCATGACATAGGATCACATGCCGGAGTAATTTTCATTTGCGGGCCCGGTAAAACGCAGGTACATAGATGGGCTTCAGATGAGTTTAAAAACATTTATTTTGCTTTCGGATATGTGATAACGTTATCCTTGGCGAAAGTACACACAGGCAAGACGCACTTTCGGACTCGGCACATCACTTAAGTATGTCGAAAGTACCACCTTCTAGATGTATCAAATTGCCCAATGTACCAGATGTTCCATGTCTCGATGCCATCATATAGGTTCAGGTAGGGATTTGCATTCAAAGTTAATGGGTTCCTCATAAGTACCACTATTACGCTAGACCGTACGAACAAGATTCCTAGAGGTAAAAAGTCCTTGAAAGTATCACCCGGATTTTCTTGGTCCGGAACCTTTGAGGTAACTATACCACATTTATAGTGCTAAATTAATGCTGTGTGTACTATCGCTGCTCCACAGCTTTTGCCTACGATACTAGGTTCATCACACTGGGACGCATGTCTTAGTCAAGGTTCGTTTGCGCAGAAACGCAGAAAATTTTCGCCGCACTTTCTCAACAGTGGGGGGATGGGCTTGTGCTGAGTAGACATTCTGCTGGCATCTGATTCAGTGCACTAATGCTCCAGTGCGCCTGACATCTGACCTACTTGGGGCACCTACTCGGGCACACCAATCACATCGCTCAAGCGTGAACACGTTCGCCTGTTCAGACGTGAAAATTCAGATGCGTCCAACGTGCGTTGGTGGAGTAGTGGTAAGACGCTCGCCTCGCATGTCAGATGTCCGGGGTTCAAATCCCGGCACGGCCATTGGATATGCACTGCTGAATGAGCTCTAATAAGAGCGGAACTCGAGTCCAGTGCTTCCCTTTGTTGTGGACTCAACAGGGTAATCATGCCAGAACAGAAGGACGGCCGTTCAAAAGAGTGGTGTGAAGATGAACAAAATACATATCCCGCAAAACCCCAACTGAAACTACTTGGAATCCTGCACGAGATAGATTCTTCGGGACAAAACTGATTTCGGGTTTGGAATGATGGAATAAACTTATAGACACAGGTAAATCGTTGATCTCCGGCAAATAGTGGTGTATCGGAGATGCATTGCGTTTAACTGCACTGACGAAAACGGTGCCGTTTATCCAAGCAAACACTCAACATTTTCAGTAAATGTGTACATTCCAAGATGCATCGGTTTTTCTTTGAAAGTATTCCAATATTGAGGTGAGAATTCACGATCTTGTTGTTACGTATTCACGTGTCGCCAGAAGCTTGGATTTATTCACTCACTTTCACAATTTGTATGTCTTGCATTTCATTCGTAAGCACTAACGTATCAGTAGTCAACTCCGAGAACCTCTAACTGGTCCTACATCATTTTAATCAAACTCGTATGTTATAGAACCTCACCTTATTCGGCCATTAAAGATTTTCCTTTTTATAACCATCTGATGAATCAATTGTTGCGAACCCTTCTCTTCGATGTAGCAGTGAGTAGGCCCATGGGTGTTTCAAGCACGACGGCAGCAATGAATGTGTTAACTTACTGTTCCTGTAGCAAACGTCTATCGGCAGCCGAATGTTATCGCTTGGCTGTCAGACATGTAAACATACAGTAACCTGGTAATATGTTGGAATACCTAGCTACATCGACCAGAAGGACATTGAGGGTAGTGGTTCCGATTGAAATACTAGTCCGCTTGTGTTCCATACAATACCGTTTGCTAAGAGTTGATGCAAACAGGGCAACTTGATAGGGCCACACTTCCAAAAGGGCAACGGGATTTTGCCAGTATGTGAACTAGTTCGCTTTTGACATAAAAGCTGTGCCAGACCAGTTGACTAGGTTTATCGGGCTTTAAGACAGACCGATAGACAATCAATAGGATTTTTTTAATCGCGCAAAATGATCGCTTCCAATATCCACTGTGATTTCAGTTTTTGTAATTGCAACAGTTTAGTTGAATGGGATGACCATAGTGAGTTGTCATGAATTTAGGTCGCAGGGAATTACTCATTTCTTAAAATTCTTAAGGTCTTTAAGTGCTATCGTCCTGAAGATTCTCAGTCTTTTAACGCAGTGTAAACATACTAGTGATGCGGTGTTTGCCTGTACGTTTGATACTTCTGAGGCTTCTATAAATCTTCAGTACGGACTTCAAGTTTTCACGCTTTGGCCTCAAAAATGCGTCCTGCCGTTAAGCGATTTGAAAATTTATAACTTGGATTTCGCGACTGCTTCAGTAACCTTTCAGTCCTCCTTGTCATTAACTCTGGCGTCCTTAGACTCTCTATGGTGAAGTAACTTAAATAATATTTCAAACAATGCTGGATGATCCCTTACGTTTGGTCCTCATTCGCCAAAGTAGGAATAATCGCATTTATTTTCCTCTGTATCTGGCACCTTTATTTTGGGCTTTGCTATTACATCTGACTTCGCAAACGCATCAGCTGCTCCAGTGCTGTATTCTTCAGCCTCCTCAGAAAGGACTACACTGTTATTTCGGTCAGTGAAGGAAAATTTTAAGTACAGTAACAGAGTAATAGTTGTTCTTGGCAAGTTTACAATCCAAATACACAGCGACACTTGTTGCAACTTTATTCAAGTATCTTAACAGATGTCCAAAATTTCAGGCTTTCAACATTCAAACTCACGTCTGCTCACCACTTCAATCCGTCTCAGTACTCTGTAAACCCACACGACACAATGCTTCGGTGATAACAAACTGGGTATGAGCCATGGCTGCAAGGAAGATTTCCGCCTTTACGAACGCAAGGCATGTTTCAGTGTATGAGTAAACGATTCATTTGTAACCGAATCGCGTCTCATGTATCAGAATCAGTGGCATTATAGGACCACTGGGTAGCTGGTCACACCCGCCTTCGGAAGACGCTCTGTCGGTCGCCAGACGTCAACCGTTAAGCTGAAGTAATCCTGCTCTAATTAATTACTTTCTTACTTCGACTTTCCTACAACTTCTTATCCAATACAGCCGAAATGGCCCTACCTGGTAGTCCTTGGTGGGTGGCTGCAGATGAGTGAATGAGAGAGGAATGATGTAATATGGGAACATGAAGAATTTGGCGAGAAAAACACCGATTTACTGTAATGCCATCATGCTTAGGCCAGTTGGCGGCTCCTAAAGAACCGATCTTGTGCCCTCTGGTTTCTTGCTGAAACAAGGCTCCGTGATGCTCATGGCAATCTTTTTGAACAGTACAGAGATAATGCGATTACCAGTTCACTCGCCCGGGAGCATTTAGCTACTAGTAAAGGTTACCCCGACAGTCTTCTATGCTCACATTTCGTTCCAGAGCGCTAACGGCTGCAAAACGGAGTTGCTGTGTGCATTCAAGTGTTCAGTGACACTGTATCATTTAAACACATGCTTTTTGAGGTCATCTGGAACTTCAAAAAAGCGCGCTTTGCATGAGGGGCCAAATAAATTGGTTGTTGGGCCAAACTATGCCTTGCAAATATCAAGGCATGCTCACCGATTTACTCATTGAACCAATTTCTTTCACCAGAATGAAAGCGGTGTTTTGGAAGTTGTGCTGGTGACACCGACTGAGTGGCTGTCTAATTCCTCAGTGAATCCGCGGTCAAATGAATCAAAAGTTTCTACGGGGATTAGGAAAGCAAGGATTTGTTTTCGTAAAGCAGCCTCACAACAAGACTGGATTTAAATCCAAAAACTAGAGGGAGAGAGACGCAGATACGCAAGATGACAAAAACAGTTTTGAAAAGAAGGTGTACCGCAGCGGAAATATACGACCTCATCCAACGAATCGCCCGTAGAGTCTAGTAGGTAGCCTAAACGCTTTCGTCCGTCAATTTATGATCGATGTGACTCACTATGTTGCCGAAACACCTGCCTGGTGTAAACAGGTTACAGTCGATAGAAATTTGGGCTCCTGGATTTAGTTCACCAAGTTCTAAGCATTTTGGGAAGTTATATGGCAAGGAGCTTAATCGTTTCAGCTCAGTCAAAGAACGACCCACTGCTTTCCAGCAGACGTTGGATGTCCGCGAACCCCGCCTTACCTGATGTAACTCAATTCCGTCGGGACTGACCCCAAGCCATACGGTGAAGTTGGACTGACTCATCGGTGCGAGCTTATATAAATGCTTATTGAAGTTGGATGTGTGTTTTGACCCCAGTCGAATGAAGTGGAATTCCGCTGAACGACGCGGCATGTCCTGAAGCGCCATGTGACGACGAAACGTCATGCGAAGCAGCTCTTCCTTCGAGTATTCTTGTAGCATCTGCAACAAAGAAGTGTGGACATCATTCCAAAGAAAAGATCTGAAAAAATTTACACTGGGTTGAAAGACAAAGTGCATTTATCAAGAACAGATGTTACAATATCATTTTTTGACAACAGACGTCAAGATAGACCATTGAGTGCGCGCTTATCACACTCCAAAGCAATCCACACTCACAGGCCGTCAGTTATATCACGGAAGGTTTATGACATGGAGCTTCGCACTGAAACGGAAGTACACTGGAAGTACACTGTGTTTCTGCGTCTTAATATGGCCATTTAGAATAATTTCATACCCCGTCAATTTCAAACCATTACTTTCAAGCGAAGATATTGGGCTCAAGTATACATATATATATATATATATAAACAGCAAATATTGTGGCATCTTCTCATTAGAAGTTAGATGAGCAGAATGATTTCCGATACAGGGCTGAAAGCCAAACAGACTGCTGCATTTGCCGATGTTATTTTCCAAATATATAGCTTCATACTAGTAATGATAAGGTGCACCAGGCGAGCTTCTAAACTTACCCAAGACACGGCAAACATCTGGCGGCTTTTAGAACACAAAAATGCCCTAATATGATGCAAATCTGCGCCATAAAAAGCTGAGGATTCTTAAAACTCCACCATTTTACGAGTTAAATAAGGGAGGAGTGCTACCAGTAGCCAAAGGAACGGTCTGTGTAATAACCAGTGGACCTATTCGCGGAAACAAAAGGTTCTGCTTTGTACCTTCATTAATCAGTCGAAACATTACTACAAATGTGCCTTTTTTATCATGCGAAACGCATCCACAAAAACCCTGGATACAGATACCATACATTCGGGAGCACGGTTTCTTCTATTACTTCGCTTTATATCAATCTTCCAATATGACTACATTTGTGAACGCGTTCCCGTTGAAAAACCTGCACCAGAAGGCCTCAGTTGGTACATCTAAGCACGGAAGACCTCATTGGAAAGAAAAGACCTGGTTTCAAACGCAGTAAAGAGGAGACGACTATGTTCATTATAGGAAAAGGACTGAAATGAGTAAGTTTTTTCCAGGTACCGTTCTACTCAGTGTTGCTTTGCTGCTTCGAAATGTTCACTGAGTTTGACTTACCTGATACGGGTAAATCCCTTCCGGGTCAAAATAGACAGGAACCGGTTGACTGCCTTCAGCTCCATCCATACAATCAGTGGGTGCGTTACCGTACTCAGCTTGCAGGGCCAATGCGGCCAGTTCGAGGTAGGTGGATAGATCACAGTAGAGGCCGTACTCTAGTAGATTGGTACGCAACTGTTCATAATACAAATGCTGTGTGTCTCGCTCACGGAGACAATGGATCGGAATGTAGAATCGCACGCGGAAATAAACGGTCCGGTAGGATTGTAGCGCTACGTCGGGCGGAGTAGGACCAAAAAATGTGGTTTGCGCCCGACGGCGAAACTTCGGGACAACTTTACGCCCCTGACACGGGAAGAAATAGAGGAATAGGAGAAAGCTTTCATTCGCGCTTACAAAGTCACGTCCTACCACGTAGTGCGTTCATGAGGATTTTCAGTGAAACCTGTTTTATGCATCACATGGATAAGCTGAGCCGTTTGTGTAAGAACAGATGGACTCCAGGTGCGCCCCAAGTCACGGCTAGCTTCAACCTCGACGCCTTTGACCGTCTGAGGATCTTCTGGGCACTATTGTCGTTCTTATTCTATCCAAAAGTGTCCCCATAGATGGCTGAC
The DNA here is from genome assembly GCA_003604175.2 of Clonorchis sinensis. Lineage (NCBI taxonomy): Eukaryota > Metazoa > Platyhelminthes > Trematoda > Opisthorchiida > Opisthorchiidae > Clonorchis > Clonorchis sinensis. Next base: position 131,564,642 of record CM030369.1, on the reverse strand, counting down.
ACGGCAGCCAACCTCTTCTTCAACATACGATCAAAGATATGATTTTCACCACGACAGAAACAGAAAAATGTACTTCACGAATGCACTGATCTGCTACAGCTGGAGAGAGCCCATGTTTAGGTTGATTTCATCAGTTAACAAAGGAGAACGTGAACATCTATAAGTAAACCGCCCAATAAACCACAAATAAGCTTGAGGCCATGAGAAGTGGGCTTAGAATGAGTTCAGTTTCATGGTAAACACATAGCTTGAGTAAGCAGATTCTGCGCACATAAAACTGGATGCTTCGTTCTAATCAATAAATCTTGACAAGATAGCAGCAGTAGATAAATTTGGTTGCACAAAGAGACAAGATTAACCCCACTGCTGCTACTGTAGTCTCCGACCGGAATGAGGTTAACTGGTAAATCTTGCGGTTTATCTTCTCAACCCACACATCTGAGACCAAAAGAGCATCCTTTATGCGCTCTAGAAGACCTTGTGCTACAACTGTGGTTCAAAAGACTGTGACAGAAACTGACCGCCAAATTCCGTGTCAAACTACTTGCTTGCTAACTATTCTATTGAAATGAAGCAGCTAGGAACAATTGCAAACCCATCACTAAAATTGAAATGGAAATCCCTAAGTGGTAGTTACGTAACTGATGGTAGTGTGAGAAAATTTGGTAATTTACAATTCAGATTTCGTCCTGTAAGTGAGGCCAGTCTATGATGAAAAGCCGAGAAGTCATCGGTACGAAGCAAACAAAACTCCATATGATCCCGAACCGGCGACTTCCCGGCTTGTAGTACGAACACTGAACCATCCAACCACGAGCGTCTGAACGGCATTGTAATTAAATTGCACTTAGTGTTCAAACTGCCAGTTGGGAGGTCGCTGTTTCTGAACTCCCTGGAGTTCCGTGAGATGTGTATTACTGGTTAATCCCAATAAGGATGAAAAAGCTGCACAGTGTTTCTCGGTTTAACGTGGCTTCAGCTGCATTACGAAATCTCAATTAAGAATCCCACCACTCCCAAAAGTTGCATACCAGATCCTGGAAGCGTGAAGTGCTATTCCGTCTATTAGAGTCATCACTTCACATAACGACTGTGGTTAACCAAGGCCAGTTGACCCTCTATCGAATGTTTTGCGAGGTGTTTGTGAAAGATGGTGCACACAGAGCTATCTCTTACTATTTCAAGGAATGTGTGAGAAATCCGAAGGCCTCACTTACTTCGAGATCGGTTCATTGACTTAACTAGCCTACCGTAAAGTATGTTTGGTGAGAACGATGGGACGCACTTGTATCCATCAATTACAGCTTACCTTACTCAAAAAGTGAACTCTTTGAGTTAAAGATGGAGAGTATCACTTAGAGCATGAAGTAGTCAACAAAAGAAACACAACCCTCCACTATCAGTGCGGCCTAGTTCAACCGTAACTAAGTATTTGGACTAAGCATACAAAGCGTACACTACTCCGGAAAGCATATTCATCTACAGAACATTAAGTAATTCATGACTGAGTGTGATCGATAGGAAGAAGGCCTTCGCTCCGGAATTGCCTGTTTGAGAACACCAACCTAACAGTTACAGACTATTGAACAGGGGAACAAAACTCTCATATGCATCTCGTTTACATCCACCTTCTCCTTGAACGCGTCTTCCTGAGCTTTTCTGGATATTCATAGACTGTTACTCAAATACAAGCAAATGCTAAAAAGAGACTCCACAAATTCCGTAACAGATCACAGAACTATGAAAGATGACAAAACGGCATGTGGACACACTAAGAACATATTTGCAATAATCACGATCAGGGTTTCAAGGACAAGAAGCTTGAACTGGCGAAGTCGCGGAATGTAGGTAGCTTGGGTGCGCTGCTTGGTTTTTGGTCTGTTCCCCGAGCTTGGCAGTTGGGTTGCAACTCACATTCCCAGGTGACCACTCAATTTACGCGAAGACCACCTCGGAAGCAACCAATCACTTTGGAGTCATTAGATATTGATTAAAAACTATATAATCACAGGCAGAAAAGGGGAAATTCACCCAATTAACCCCGCATTGATGGTGTTACCCTGATTGGTAATGAGACTTTTGCGATCCAACTGCGAAGCTCGGCGAACATACCAAAAACCAAGAAGCCTGAGCCGTTACACGCTCCAATTCAATATTACCCAGGTTAAACACACGAAAATCTGCATTATCGTATAAATTAAGGTGATCGGGTATGCTTCTCAGGTAAGTGACCTACTACCGGAAGCTTGCTTATCCGGATCGGTGAAAATAGATACGTCACATGCCTACGGTCGAAGAACCTTTATTGCGCAACAAATCGTGTGTACCGGATCGTTTGAAAGACCCTATTTTGACATTCCAACTGATGGGACAGTTGAACGTTTGAAGTCAAATAGGGAAGCCTATATAGAAAACAGTAAAAGTGCTTGTCACCGCCTGTTCAGCACATTTTGTATCCTTAGCCCCCAATTGATATTTGGGTAACTTTCGATCCATTTCTTTGGTTGGTGTGCTGAAAGTAAGATCTAACGCTTTATGCCCTCTGAAAAAGGGATGAAACAACGGTCGTACACTGACTAGATGGAGTTTTCTGTAAGAAAAAAATGGTAGCCTTACGACGTTCTGGGCCAAGTTTAACTCGAGATTGAGGATTTCATTAAACCCATTTTAATGGGGTTTACATTACTTCCGTTTGAGCAGTGTTCCTCTTGCTCTGATGCAATTACTCTGGTACGTCCATACCAGAGGGAGGAGCCCTGAACTCGAAGTTCGCTGTTTTTGGAGCACATGAGTAGCGCATATACTTGGCCGTGCCAGGATTTGAACTCCGGACGCCTGACGTGTGAGGCGCTCGCTGGACGCATCTGAATCATCACGTCTGAACAAGCAATGTTTTTGTCCATACTCGAGCGATGTAGTATTCTTTTCATATTGAAAGCGTGTACTTTTTTGGTACCTAATATGTGCTTTGTCGGATAGCATGTTTAGTTTTTGGGTGCGCTTCCAGCACTGAGTAAACTGGTCCAAAATACTGTCACCTTACCTCCGAACGAGCACAAAATGACATTTGCAGTCCTAACAGGCATATTCTGAGACATTCGTGTGCAATACTGGCCCATTAACCATTGGAGTCTTAATGGAAGTTTCCAAAATTCAAAAAAACAATAACCGATAGTGAAGTAAACTTCAGGTAACTAAGGCAGTCATCTTGTACGAGACGTATGTCTACTAGCTTACTACTCACTCTATAGACCACGTTGAATGGTTCCGTGTATTAGTTGCCCAATGTGTCGAGGTTTCGCACTGCTTTGAATGAAATGCAAAAGAACAGTAACCTGAGTTTTGGTAAAACAAGATGAAGCAATAAGCTTCCTGCTATCTTCAACATGTAATTAGCTTGTAAATGCCCATATGTTTTACGTAGTGGGTGCACATCATGGAATGACCCGAATTCTCTCAAGTTGTGAATAATGAAGCGCGTTTTCAGAAACTATCGACAATAGTTGCCCTATTTGCTGCACATGAACTGTTTTCGTGGAAATAACAGATGCGATAGAACCACTTTCTGGCCCGAACGGACCATACATTCCATATTACCAGGTCCGACCTCATTTTAAGTATCATATCTGAAAAATGCTTGAGCAGCAACATATATATCGCCGGTCTACGGCTACTAGTTTCCTCGACTTCAAATGACCCTTTGATCCTCAAACTAGGTCAGTGCTTCTGCAAATATTTCTCCAAAGTGAAGCGCCTTCGAAATTACCAATTATACCCCGTGCTCTCTATTCTCCCACACTTCTGACAGTGTAATAGCGATGTGTCCGAAAGTTCTCCTATAAGTAAAGGGATTCGGCAACTCTGCTGTTCCCTACTCCTTCTGTTCAGTTTTTTCGTCGATATCGTGATGATTAAGGGTGAATTGATAGCGGCTTCAGACCCAACTGTCCCAGAAATAGCGCTTGACGGAGTATCATGTTTCGAAATTTGGTGTCCGAGATGTAGTACACAAAACCGTTGAAATAACCAACCACCGAACTTACAGTCAGCCTTCTGGCACGGTATTAATAACAACAGAAGGCTGTTTTGGTGAGATGGTGACATGGGGCAGAAAAATCCAGGTGTTGAAGTTATTTTTGTTGGGCCGGAAGTTGGCACATTCGCATTTTGTAGTAAACTAATGATAAAGCAAGCCAACGTTCGAGAGGACATAGACAGTGATCTTCCCAGATTTCCTCCAACCCAATATGGTCTCCCCTACGGAGATTAAGTATTGTCCCGCTCTCGTGCACCTCTACGTTGGGTTGATGGGTGAAATACCAAAACCCAACAACGGGTCGGTCCTGACTTAAACATGCTAACATTCTACGAAATACAATACATGAGAATACGACTAATCGAGAATCAACTAATCACTCGGGATGGGCAAAACTGTTCGAATGCAAAGATTAGATCAATAGGTCCGGGCCTTCCTACTGATAGGTGCGTTTTAATAATGAACCAGACATACTTACGAATGAGCTTATGGCTTACGTACACTGCGGCGAATCAAGAAATGTATCTGGGAGCTTGCTGGAGTTAATTCTAAGACCACTGGTAAGCGGAGTCAGTTGTCATCTGGGTTGCTGTCAACTGACGTTTTCTGGTTCTTCAATGGCCAAATAAAAATCAGCTGGTCCTGTTCCGAAAGTTAATATGTATATCGCCCTGTTAAGTCGTGAACACTACTTCAGAGATGCATAGCCATTGAGACTTGCCACTAAATGTGGAGAAAATATCGTTTCAGATAACCCACAGCCCCTGTTTACTATAGATGAATTACATAACGAAACCTCAAGTTTAATCATATATGGCAGCATAGTGCAAGAAATACGCAATCTGAAAATTTTCCAGTATTTCTCGGCCAAAGTAAGACCTCTTAAACTTTTCTCAGCTGCTAAGAAATTGGAGTTGTTCCGTGCAAATGAACATTCCAGTTGATGGACATTCAGAAGTTATAAAGAAAAGCAATTTCCACAAGTCATTTTGAGGCTGTTAAGCACGTAGTTTCCATAAGCTATAATGTCACCAGCTCCTTGTCACTGAGGACATAAACGACTGGAGAGACGATAATAAAATGATGTTTGAATAACTGCCCCCCGCCGTTGGAAAGTACAGTGGTTTTTGTGCTACAAAATACCACGCATGAGGGGATATGATATCGCCTAAATTTAATCTGTCAGTAGATTTATTCCAGTCCTGATTGATCTGCTGTAAGGGAGCTAGCAAAATCCAGTTTGAGATAATTGAGCGACTTTTTGTCGGCATTAAGGTGAACACAATACAAATATTCTGGTATTCACAGTATACAACAAAAACAAGTTGCCGACAACTCAAGCTAGTTTCATCCACTGTGAAATCCAAACCTCATCGCACAAAACCGAGTGGTGAAAGTCAGGCCTACTGTAGAGAATTTCGTTTGACAGGTCTGTATGGTTGACACCAGACGTATACGACGTGTTTTGTGAGGTAAAATAATCTGAAACCGACCGGAAAGATTCTCAGGCGAAGATGGAACAGGGAATGATAAACTGGTTACATGATCATGCAAATAGGTTCTACGGCAACTGAGATTTCGCTAAGACAATGAGTAGTTGGTCCCGACTACCATTCCATAATTGTAACCCGTTTGAGGCAGTCTCAGAGAGAATAATAAATGGGAGTAGAATCATACGTAAAAATTTCTTCGACAATTTAGTGTTCAACTTAATGGCTATTGATTTGTCAATTAACGCATAAAGATCCTGATAGGGTCCCAAATAAATACCATCGAAAAAGAAATCACTTCGACCAATTCATACGGATGGTCTCTATTTAGATAGCACTCACTACAGAGTTCAACTGGGCAGATGGTCAGTGCTTTACGTAACTCAGCATTTCGTGCCTTGAATCAAATGAAAAGTCATCACGATTTTCTTGATAGAAAAATCTTTACCTTACAACTAATGGTTTGGTGTTGCCCGTCGACATGACTCTAAATTGAAATTGTAAACAGGAGGAGAAGGTACACAAAAGCCTAATTTGATGCGCTTCAAACTACATGTCTTTTGATGTGATGAGGTTGCAAATGGCTCCCAGCTCAGAACTACGTGAAGCGCGCGACCATGATATCTCCTCAGAACTTCGGACGAAAGTGCAACCCACCACCTCTGCGAACCAGTGGTTGGTAGTGGTCCATGTACCTTTCGTCTTTCTTAGAACTACATTAGCAACCATAGCATGGAAGACAGTGTATAGGCATGAATCCTCCATCAGCCGACTTTATAATGCCTTCGAGATATGGCACATTAATTTTACTTTAGTTGGATACAGATATTTCAAATGCATACTATACGAGAGACTGATATGGAAACACTCATCGTTTAAATAAACCCCTAATTACATGGTTAAATGTTCTTTATTAAATGGCCTTCAACCCTTAAGAGACTATGGATACATTCTGACTCAAGTTATGTATCCAGCAATTGATGTCTCCATTGTGCAAAAACGCGTCACTCAGAGCTATTCCAAATGGGATTGATGTGAATCGGGGTATTTATGCAAAAAGAGATCGTTCAGTATTTTGATGGAAACCGGAAAAGCCATCTTGTGCGAAGAGGGGCATTTATTGACACAGCAGCTCTATGCCAATAATGCCAGATTGGTTCGTACCGAAAACCACGGATTGATTCAAAAGTTTCATGTAGGAGTAATTTTGCCGAAGAAACAGGGAACGTGGTTAATTTAATTTAGCGACTTCCGAAGAAAATACGAAAGGCAGGTGACTGACGCCTACGAAATTGTTTGGCTGAATTTTAATGAAAACCTTATAGAGCGACTGCCCATGGGATCCGTCAAAAATTGTTGCTTTGGAAGGAGGAACTCTCTATGAAATGATGCAGCCAAACGATTCTCTCTAAACTAAAGTATATCCTAAAGCCAGCCCTTAAATTTTGAAACGGAATAATTGGTTGGTGCCCGGGGAGAAAACTTCCCACAACTGTTGTTTTGAGAGTTTGGAAATCAAAAAAGCAAACGCTGAACACAAAAACGAAAAATCATTTTGCACCAATGTCCCGAGAGTTGATGTGGTTATACCACCCAAACGTGTGACACTGAGAGGGATGGTGCTATGGACAGGCTTCAACATACGCACAACAAGCACAAAAACGTATTTTATACCTGATTTAATCAATAAAAACTCTCAGTTTTCAACGGAGGATCAGTAAGTCTGAATTGTCTTCGCCTCATATAATTCCAGTTACTATTTATGGCACATAAACTTTGGAACTTCTTGCAACCAAGAAGCATTTTTTCCCAACCAGTGTACATTTTGTTTCCTGTTTACCGTCTAGCAGTTCGCCGTAAAGGTGCATACTTAATCAGCATTGATGGACATTTGTCATGGAAACCGAACAGCTCAAGAAGCTCGCAACTTCCAACAACGTATACGTTGAGCAGATTATTCTACGGCCCCGAGATAACACTACCCAACTTACTGGGATATTAATAAGTCGGTCATTGCAAGCCCCAGAGTTGAGCTGCTGGTCTTTTTTTAAACATCAGGAAGGATTTCACCTGGTGAAATGTGACCCACTAACATGACCTTCAACCATATTTCTGCAGTACATTGTGCTTTTTGCACTATAGCCAACTAGCCACAGAAGTGAACAACGCTGAGTTAGCAGAAAGTACCTTTAAGATACGGGTCCAATTAGGATGATTTTAAACAGATTCCAAACTGGAGTTCATCCCAATAAAGTTCGAATTCGCAACTCTCTTCTCAATGCTCACTACCCTGCTGTGCCTGGTGCAGTTTTGTTTGTGAAAATTGCAGAATGTGGCAACTATTACGATGAAAAAATCGATGGAAAGTACGTTCTAATTTGAAAGGATTTTGAAAAGTGCGTTACAGCGCACGAAGAAGCATATGTTAGCTGGTTTACTGCCATTGGCAGTTTTGGGATAGCCAGGATTCCAGAATTCTCGAAATCTTTTGAGCGGACAAAAAAGAAAGGCCCTGATTATCTGTCATAAATAACTCGCAAAATAGAAGCGTCTGAAGCTCAGGCGACTAAAGCTCCTGCCGTTCATCTGCTGGTAATCTGAATAATTAAGTAAATGGAAATATAATATAATATATATATTATATAATATATATAGTATAATATATAAGTAAAAAAATATAAGTCCCACCGTATTTCTGACATTTTTTAACTGGGAAATTTAAATCACATGTCTAGTTCACCACCATAAGGGATGCGGCAGCAGGCAGGAAAATCTGTTATTCTATGGGTGTCGCTGGGGTGTCCTTCTTCAGAATCGTCTGAAGGTTGAAAATTTTCAGCTATTGCGTCCCATCCCCAAACAATTACGATCGGTCAAATAATAAGATTGTGTTGCGAACTAACAGTGGCCGGGTGGAGAAAGTGAGCTTTCGTGATAAATTCTAACTTTTATCTGCAACTAAACTCTAATAAACTACTTCTAGGTACAGTTCGGAAGTTCATTACACCAAGTTACAGGCACTGTGATTCAGTCTGCCTTTGATGGCCTCAGCTTCACTCACCACACTCCTATTAGGGGAAGAGAGACTTTCTTGAAGTATGCTGTTCATTGCAAACCTCACCAGATTCTTGTACACTTATATATATATATATATTCCTCATCTATGTTTGTTCCGTTTATTCATTTGTCTGATATTTTATATAGTTTACACCCTAGCAGGTGCAGCGTTACGGCTCATTTCTCGGTGATCTCTTCGTACAGGTTTAAGCCAAGTGATGATATTTCAGAAAGGTTACCTTCAATTAAGCGGTGTCATTCATGATCGACAGTGGGAATATTTCCGACACTTTGAGTTTAATCTATCACAAAACGTTTGTGATGGCTCTTTAGCAGCTTTCCTGGCTAAAGTAAAATCTTACGGACGAAAATAAGTTTGAAACAATGCAGTCTAAATACCAATGGATCTGACGGGCGACCTGGTAAACCAGCGGAAAGGAACCTGGAGAAAAATAGGTTCCATTTCCCCACAATAAGCCACTGATAGAAATTATTTGTGGATTTTGTAGGAAGAAGAATTACATTCGAAAACAGCCGTTCAAATTTGAGGCACGCTTGGTATTTGGTGTGAGGTTTTTGTAGTGTAAGCAACACAACCTTGGCTACATATCCATTGTCACTTGCCACCAATCTTCTATCCAAGCCGGAAAGTACAGAGCCAAATGAGATGCCTCTAACTCAATGAGTTTCAACTAGGATGACACAACATGTGTATCCAGACCTCAGTATATTACGATGACCGTGCTACCACACCCATTAGTTTTGTGCATTTGAGGGGGCCGCTAATAGGCTAATTGCTGTGATTTGGCTACGTCCTGTGATAAATCGTGTGCATCTTGACTAAGTTGGTACAGTAAATAAACTATGTTCATCCTGGTTGATCAGTAGCCAAGAAAGACCCTCAAAACAGAGTCTAGATATTTCCAGAAGCGTTTTGAAAGCAATCGGTGAGTATGTGGTTTAAGGCTCCACATAATGCTCCAAAAAGTGTGAAGTCAAGGCACCAAATAGTACGTGTTGCATTGAAACAAACATCTGATTTCAGATTATTACCTTGGGATCCTACTTGTTACCTATCCTAATAAACTGATATTCTCGGCCTTCGAAAGCTGTGCTAAGGACGTTCTGAAATAGATCGATCGGTCAGTTTCTTTGAATATTTCCTATGGAGGAGAGGAGCCCTGTTATACAATATTCCGGCTTTCAGAAGCAGATATCCTGCCTACAGTGTGATCGAGGATTCAAAGATGTGTGGATGATGCGTATTCGATGGATGAACACAAGTTGTGATACAACTGAACGTGATCTTACTAAACGTTGATAGTAGACTTAGCGGAAATGGCAGAAATTCTCATCTGGATTCAATGCAGAAATCCAAATTATCATTTGGCGGTCATGCATACAAACTCAGTGAACTGTGAATTCAGATAACCCGATGAAAGGAACTACACGATAGATTATGTCTCTCTATGTGCTGTAGCTATTAAGATGGTTTTGTTTTTTACACACTTTGAAAGTTTTAGCTCTTTAGCGGTGCATGGACATCTTAGTTGTCACATCCTATTTGTATGGCATTTTTGTGAAAATGCCAGGATGATGATCCCGGTCCTTACAAGCCCGTTAATTTTTTTCTTCACGCAGGTGAACGACTTGTAAGGAGTCAGAAGAGTGGAAACTTTCAGACAAGGGACAAAATACTTGACAAAGTTCCTGCGTGAGATATCAAGACTTTAAGTGGCATGCTTAAGAAGCTTTGCCACAGCGTATTAGGATTGTGCCGTTGGCTAAATTATACAGTTAATTCGTTAAACATGAACCCATATAAAGAAGCTAAATAATACGGAAAAGGAAGACGGTTACTGTTTCAGGTCCCTCCAAAAGCAAACAACAAAAACTTGAAAAGTACATAAACCATGGAACTCACTAGTTTCCCGAAGCTCGTCGATAAACTCAGATAATCAAAGTCAATTTTTTTCAGCTTTTCACTGGGATCTAGGAAAAGAAAGCCCTCGGCTGCAATGCGTTAGATATGGACCCGTGAACCAACTTGATAAAACCGCTATACCGAACATTTCACGTTCAGTTAATTCCAGTATGTCACAGATTTCGTGGTGGATTTCCTCGACAGTTGTGGTTTTATCATAGGTCAAAATAACCGCTTCGTTTGTCAGTAGGACAACTTTGAGCTTCCAAGAGACCTTGCCAGAAACTGGCATTATCCATAAAGGAACTGCTCATTCTGCAAACGTATAAAAAAGATGATAATGTGACTAAGAGTTCTGAATGAGGATTTGGTACGCCCATCTCTCCTATCTCTTTAATTCATTCAAGAAAGGTTACGGTGGGTAAGAACAGTACTTCCGTGAATCGTTTCTCACTTGAAGTCACTATACATTGCCAGAGTGGATTGCCAAAGAGACGGTGTTGAAAAAGCGTTTAAATCGGTCCAATTCTTGCCGGTATTTTTTGAGTATGCCGTTAAATCAGTTATAAAAACCCGTTAAATTAGAGCGGAAGTTATTCGGGACTCTTGTGAATCCATCGCCACAAAGCAGCCCTCAGGTCCTTTAAATCCCCTCACATTTCACTCATCTTCAATGGAGATAAGCAGGTTGGCAGTAAGTTCCGAATTCTCGGTAGTGAATTTGTAAAACGACAATGTAAACCGCTCACAAGAAGTATATGCCGTATATACCATGCCAACAAAATAAATTCCACAGCCTTCTGGACATGAAATAAAAGCCTCTGGCTAGCAAGCATGTAAAATCTCTACTAATAAGAGTCAAGACGCTGCATTTTTTGTCAACAAAGCCCTGAAACAAGACTATACCCAGCATCGCTTCGGGAGAGCTTGGTAAGCAATCGGGTTATTTTACTAGTCAAAGTTTCGCTTTTGACACAAAAGCTTTATCAGGCCAACTGAGCAGGTCGTCAACTGATTGAAAACTATACCGAACCGTTTGTAAAGCAACGTACCTCAAGCTAAGGATGAAGTCCAAATTTATGTGGACCAGATTAAAATCATCTGACTTTTCAAAGTGCCATGGCGTAAACACATTTGAACAGCACTCTGACTACATGTTGGAAACCCTAGTTAAATGCAGTACAGTAAGAACAGTGATCCGCTGTTCAGCGCCAACGTCAAAGATAAAATATTTGTCCGTGATAATCAGTTACTATCCACACACCTGCTTGCCGATATTCAGCAGACTTTGTGGCTTCTATGGTCAGGTGTCCACCTGAGAGAAGTAGCCGTCGTTGACAAAGAGTAAAATAGTTATTTCTCTCCAGGAGTTTAAGTGACACAACATGAGCAGGAGAACTGGGAGGTGCAAAGATTTTTGCAAGTACCAAGGTCAATAGGCGGATAAAAGAATTTAATGGTGACTTTCGAAACATAGGATAGGTCGTTCTAGACCATGCGAAAAATTTGACGTGTTGCTTCACTAGGTCTCCCTCCAAAAGGGCAAAATGAAAATTGCAACTAAGGCGCTTCTAGTTTCTTCACATCGACGACAGACATCCTGCCTCTGGCATGCAAAGTGCCAATTTAAACGAAGGGCGAAATATTACTTCCGCACAATAGAGTAAAACAATAGCAATGGCTCAGACGTTCATGAGGGACTGTTGAGCTTTCTGAAAGCCACATCGGTGAGTTGACACGACAGGAAAAAGTTTAGAAGAATGACCCGCAGACCGACAAACAAATGGAAAAATTCTACGTAAAATCAGTGGGCAAAATGCAATGTTGTCTTATGCATGCCATCCGAATCTTCCTCATTCTTCTGCTAGTTGAGCCTCCGGTAGATCGATTTTTGATTCCGTGGCTAACCAACACATTAACGGTTTGGTTACACGGCACTACTGCTTTCAGGCTTGCAGGAAAAGTATCCTGAAAAAATTGAGGAAAAAGATAACTTGCTTGTTGTCCATTCAGGACAATTTTGGCTACTTCTCCCACTTCTCCAAGAATGCACAACATCCAGAATTTGGGAAATACTCAGATTAGCATTTTTCTGCTAGAGACCGTACTATGACAGTTACATTCATCCACGTCGGTGAAGCAAGATTGTGTCACCAGTCACCGTCTTCGGAGACGTAGCTTTTGATTTCGGAGTTTGCTGATAGTAGACATGCTGGAGCAGATTTCTGCCACCACGATTTTGGCCAGTTAAGTCATGAAAATTCACACTTTGCTTTTCATTAGTTCTTTGTATCTTGACGGAAAAAAATTCTGACATCTTTGAGATATACATGAAGTATGAGCAAAAATGATGCGTTCAGTAGGATAGCTAAGCATACAGCTGCAGCCCCTACAAAAAATCTTAATACAGTCCATACGTGAGACTGATACAATCACAAGGGTGCATCTAGAGCAGGTATCGGGCCTTGTCTATGTTACGTATATTTGATACGTAAGGCGATGCGTGAGTAAATCTCGCTAATGACTGAATATATCAAAAACTCGGAAATATGTTCGAATATCGGTGGCTAGTTTGGGTTTATTGGCTGCTGGTGGGCAAACATTATGTGTTGCTGGCTACCTTCCATAGGAAAGTCATGTTATGAATAGACCTGAGGATGGGAATACAGTGGTTTAGAGGGACGCATCCCGTTTGTTCCATGGTCCAATTTAAACCATCATCCGCCTATAACTGAGGTAGTCATTGCATCACCTCACATACTTCGCTGATATGCCCATGAAAGCTCCAAGGGTTTTCAGTAAAGTGCGTGACACAGGACGCTTACAAGATCCAAGCGCCAACCCAGATGAGGGTGCTATAATCGTTCTTTAACGTAATGTGAGGGTCCAGCTTTACTTACCAAGTAATAATTTGTGTGTCTCCAGAGCCTCTATCGTCCACAAATCCACATCTGTTCTCTGATTACGACACCTTTTCTTTCCCCGAAAGGAGGGGGAAGGTACTCTCGATTTGGAATGCAGCTTCTGTTGGAATTTTCAGGCATTCATTTACTATTAGTATTAGCATTAGTAGTTTTAGTATTAGTAGGATGACGCATGAATTCTGTCCGAAGAATGCCCGGTGGGTGATCGATTAAATAACCAGACTCACTGATTAAGACAGGATCCCGCAAGGACAGAGTGGTGAAGCGACCTTAGTTTTATGAGAGTCTGTTGTAGGTAGACAGAAGCATTGAGCGGTTTTGTAGGAGTTCTTCATCGAAAACGTACCCGCAAGGCAATGTGTCACTAGGGAAGGGAGAAAGCCATTACCATTAGTTGTGAGTGTTTCATAGATGTGACTCAGTGTCACCATAATCCCAGACTCATTGATTGCCGCTCTTATTGTGTGATGGTGAACGCTTGTCGCTATGCATTTGTCACTGCAAACAAAAGACCGACTGCGGAACAATGTGCTTCAGTTGAACCTCGGAATGGTGGACTAGTTTGGAGCTTATGGCTCTGTGATCTCTGGACGTCTGTCTGTTTGGATAAGCAAATGTACTTCTGAGTCCACGGACGAGTTCGGTTACTACTGCTAAGTACCGTGGCGTTTGATTATACCGACGCGGTAGTTCTGCAGAATTACTGCGTAACCCATGATGTTTGTTGAACACCAGGCGGGGAAGTGGTAAACGGGATCGTTTCAGAGAGGTTTGGTAAACAATCGGTGGATTACCGAACCTCTCTGAAACGATAACTACCCAATCGGTCCCAAACATTTTCCAATTGATTGGTAAACGGGATGCTTTTTCGCAATTGCTGCCCGTTTTTTGAGTCGAGGCGGGTGTATCGACTTGTGGGTTGTTCGCCCTCCCACAATGGTGGTGCACTTGGGATGACTCCGGGCAGAACGTAAGGGATTTCGTACCATATGGTACGCCCTTTGGCTACTGTCATAAATGGTAGCTTACCTGACACTCCAGTTTTCAATGATACGGGCCCTCTGATCCTTTCTGCTAATGTTTCTACGGTAAGTTGTTTGATATCGATCGAAGTTCGTTCCACCGGGGGCCCTGACTTGGATCTCCTGAATCCGGGCACCCTCTTCCTGCGACTCAGTTTCATTATAAGGCTCGCTGGAAAGTCGGGGACTGTGGCCCACCAGGGTGGGTGGTGTGGCAGTACCAACAGCGACAGAAACACCAGTCACCGTGAAATGACCAGGCCGATGTGACCGCCAAAATCGCTAGCATACTGGTTAATCCGTTCAAACAGAACACCTGGAAGCACAGTTTTCGTCGAATGGTTAAGTTGTGGTGCACGAATCTGTGCTCATACTACACCACAAGGATTGTTGAAACACCAGTGATAAACGTCACTCCCACATGCTAAGCTCAATGCCACATTTTACATATCCATACAACACTCAGGGTTCACAGAGGTAAAAACAGTAAAGTCAGACAAACGTTCCTAGATAGACATTGGTGGCTCAGGATCGGTTGCAGTGTGAAACTTGTAAGGGAATATGTTCAAAGACTATAGTCTTTATAAAACGATCACGCACGCTAAAAAATAGCGAGGAAGGAAGGGAGTGGTTCTCCTGATAGGTAAGACGGAAGAAGTGTGGTAGTGTTACGAGTTGATTAGTGCGCTGCATCCGCAGCGTTGAACCCAAGATCTTTGGAACCTGTGGCCATCATGTGTCTACTGGGGAAGTAAAGGCCCTGAGGAATGAGGACGTTGGATGGTAATAGTTTCCTGTCGTACTATCGGTTCGTAGCAGCTGTCTGTGTGTCTAAAAACTACATATACTAAACACGCAATAGAATCAACCCAGTCATTACGTGGGGCCGGTTCCCGAAATGCAAGATGCTTCATGAAAACGGCTGTAGGTGAAAGAAGAAGGGAACACTCGTAGGCGGAAGCCTAAAAAGCAGGACACAAAGGATCATCAATAATCACACAGAAACAAAACTGTAGCCGTGCGCACTGCTGGGAGTAGAATTTGTGTCACGCGCTGTGTACATTCAGATCCCAAGGTTGAATAGTTAGAGGGATGAGACTATTAGGTTCAAGGATGTCCAAAAATTCAAGCAAAGTACAGTGGCTGTTTAGCTTCGATTTAGCTGCTTTTGAGAAGTAACAATGCAGCGATTTTCACTGAGTTTGACAGGTTTGTGTTGAGCATGATGAAAAAAGGTTGGTAACTATCGTCTACGAGAGAACCGGCCTTCTCAAGTCAGCAATCCAACATTCAACAGGCGGGCTTCACACGATTGCTCACAATTTCCCGTTCGAAAGGACCAGTGATCGCCAGCCACCGGGCTTACAAAGCTTTACCATAGTGGCTATTGCAGAATGTCAGAATACCATTTTCCTCAATGTACGACTTGTGTTTTTCCAATTTTCCTATAAACTAGATGTAATATGAGCACGCATTGCGTAGTGGCAGTGGTGTACCGTGCCTACTGATTACAGTGGTAGTCAAGATCACATGATATCCCGGAGCTAAAGCTTATGCTCAAGCAATAAATGTATCTCTGATCATGGAGTGCAAGCTGAAATTATTTCTCCGGAACTGGGTAATTCTCCGTGTCTAATGTTGTACAGGGAAATGGTCTGGTCGGAATGCGTGTTTCAATAAGGTCTGCGTGTGGGCCGTTTGTTTGAAAACAATCCAAATCTACTAAACGTCGCCGATTCAAATGCGAGTGATGGTCCAATAATAAGCAACAAATAATGAACCTAGGAAGTTTAGCGATGGACAATGCACCTAAACATCGAGATAATGTGCATATTATCACTAACACATTTTCCACCCAGCTGAATATTTGTCTGAGGTTGTGATCCGCTCTACTCTCCCAGTGTGACAACATTTGTGTTGAATTCTCCACAGCCCTTTCATTTGCGACTCTCAAAATCTGTTGATCCGACACTTAACGCACCTTTGTGGATAATGCCTAATATCAGGGAAACTTGCTTGGTTGGAAGATGACTAAATTTTTCAGGCAGGTTGTGCGTTGATTGCAAGCTTTCTGTTGTGATATTCATCCGAATTACTGAATATCGATGATGATTTTTGGTTCCGTCGGAATGAAGTGTGCAGCAGGTTAAACGAGAAATATGTAACATATTCGAAAATCTTCTTAGGTACGTTCAATATCGGATTTGTCCGCACTACTATTAATGACGGTTTATTCCCGTGGTTAACAGCCGCACCTCATCATCATTGTTGTATGCGGCCTGCTTACAACCGCTCGTCAGTTTTACCCATTGGACACACTCGCCTGAATTTTATCAGACAAGTTTGGCGAGTGATCTTGGTTCGTCCAGTAAACGGGTATATCAAACGCGATGCTTGGCGCCAACTTTCCCCTTGTTCCGTCGGCTACACTGACACGATGTTCCCGGAAATAATTTGACATGAATCACTCTGAATGCATTCGGTTTTAGGGTCTAACCAACAAACCACTGTGTTGTTTTTATAGACAGTCGGTGAACGTACGTCTTGGTTTTTCTGAAGTTAGAAACATTTGTAGTTGCGACGTCTTCCGACTTTAGATGCCCTTGCAACGTGTTCTGTGTAAAAGTATCTGAGGATCAAAATACAATTCCAAATTTGCGACACCTACACTTTGTCTCAGTGACTCGGATTGTGCTGCATAATCCAAGAGCTGTGCTCCTTGCATGGCTAAAGACGCAGCAAGATCTTGAACAAACCGAACAGTTTAAACTTGGGAGCACTGTCTTGCCTTCAACGCGGGCATGAAAAAACTATTGCCTAGTTCCTGTGCTACTTATCACATGGATCTTTCAGAACTTGTGGCTACAGACATATAGCCGTGTGCTCTAAAATACATACTCAATGGGATTTGCACTCCAAATGTTAACGTCTGAGCGAAGTGAAAACCGAGTAAGCCGCTACATAAGGGAAAAATAAATGTACGTAAAAGGGCTACCGCGAGATTCCACCTTTTATACGGTTCCGTGTTAACAGAGACCTGCGGGAACCAAAAGACTGTCGTCAACTGTACAGCGTTAAACATAAGCAACCCCACGCTCAACCACATGGAGCAACGTCTGGCGTGATGTTTGCAGACCACTTGGATTGTCATCGCCTCGCCGAATTCACTGTAGTATACTGCAGATCCCCTGCCGATTGTGCTCCTGATTTTAGCAGGATGCTGTGTGTTAATTCGTCTCAAGTAATAATAATAATAATGTTTATTCCCAAATTTTGGGTGACCTACCGTCTGGCATGATCATACGTTTACAGTCAGAATGAAGCATGACTGGGGGATTTGCGGGTAGTGCGGATTGCGCGAAAAGAGGACAATGTCATAAACAGTGGGAAATATCCGATGAAATAATAATAGGTTGCTTTCCCAACTTGTAGGGAACAATGGTCAGGAGGTCCGACTAGTTCAAAGACATGAACATGGCATGAACTAAAACTGAAAACCATTGCTGGCCATGAGTGACCTTGGGCAAATGGCGGGGGTCACAACGAGCAAAAGTGGGCGCTCAGTATTCGCACAATGGAATTGATTTTTCGAAGGCTACGACGTGTCCCAGATGGACTTAAGCATACAGGCAATGGAGTTCGGAGTATCAGTCCAAACTTTTGAGCCCCATCTTAGGTTGGGTGGGGACGTGGTGTTAATACATAGGGCGAGCCGAACATCGTATACGGATTTGAACTTGTGGAAGAGGCAAGCCGAAATTGTGCAGAAAATCAGGCTAGCCAAATTTGAGCGAAAATTCATCGGGTACGAAAGGACTCGTCCCAGAGACGGGGCCGGATGAAAAATTTGCTCGTAGTTGCGACTACAGGCTCGATTGGGCGAGGGGTTGCGGTCGAGATTTTGAAGAGAATAGTTGCGGGAGTGCCATCAACTGGGTATGACAGTGCCATGCCATCATTGCACTGACATGTTTCGGTTTACGGGCAGCCCCGCAACGGTCGTCAAGGGTGCCGCGATCGGAGAAGGGGTACGCAGTTCCGTAGCAGCTGGATCTGGGTGAGACGGGGATTGACACAGAGAGTCAGACGGATGCAGGGTCACAGATAATTTCCCTTTCGTTGGAGGACCGTGTGAGTGTAGACCGGGGACCAGCCAGTTTGAATGAATAACAGTCCTACAGGGCGTTTGGGCAACTGCAGTAGAAGTTTGAAGCTTGGGAAGAGGGGCAACGAGGACGAAGTGTTACTGATACGAAATTTGAGGACTCGTCGACTGAATGGTTGAGCCATTGTACCGTAAAACAGCGTGTCGATCTTGGCTGCGTTGAGATCCACAGAATGGGTTTGGCCTATTTATGCGCATAATGCGACGATAGAAAGCTTCGTCATACGTCGTATAATTCTGTAAACATTTTATGACATGTGGAAGTAGAAAAATCGTAAACAATCCAGCCCCTTCATGAAATAACTATCCGCAAGCCCTGATAGCGATAGCATTGTTAATATTTGGCAAAGCACTGTGCGTACTTTCAACAAACTAGAAAAATTGACCATTCAGGGAGGTCTTAATTTGTTCTATGGCGGCTTTGGATAATTTTCAGCTGGAAAAATGAGCACGCTTTACACAATGCATCCTTAGCCTATATACATATAACGTGCGGACAGATATCAAACGCCATCGTTAACTACAACCTCTTTTGTCGACTTTCAGAAGCGGCGCCGGTAGCGAGGTTAGAACATGAAGACATTCCTTAATACCATCCAGAGGAGATCGATAGTCCTTCCCAGTGACTAAAATCTTTTGTAAGTTTGTGTTTGTACCCCCGCATTCTGTTGCTGTCACCCCTCCACCCCGTGTGTTCTGTTGCTTGAAGAATAAACTGATAGACCTATGTTCTTGTGCTTCTCTGTAGACAGTTGGTGAGAACTACCAACTTACCGATATAGCCAACATCCTCTCTCCAGCATTCTCTTTTTTCAGCCCCACCTGGCTGCTATCCTCAGAACATCCACACAGTGAGCGTGGGTAATATCATACTGGCAGACGCACTAAAATACCTACTTTAATTTATTCATAATGGTTGCATGAGTCCGCAGGAACTTTTCCTGAATAGTGACTCAACTAGCTAATGTTTTCACGAAATCCTGGTAAGGCACCCGTGATCTCAATAGACATATGAGGGTCTTGTAAAATGATCATGTCTGGGAAATTTCTAACGAATACCTCAGCGCAGCCGAACACCATCAGTGACGGTCCGTTTCACTTGAACTGAGGACAGCAGAATGTTGAAGTAACCGGCGCGGAACATCGCAGTGTGTGGCACTTATTTTGATGACGAAACCCACGTCTAGATGCTCAGGTAGTATCTTACTTCACATGACGTGCAGTTATTTTTAGAACTTTTCGATCCAACACATCAAGCCGGCGCCAGATCATCTTTGTTTTCTGAAGACGCAACGCTTCTAAAACTACATGGCAAACGAACTTGCCAGTGTTTTCCACAGAGGGCGGTGTGAAACCCAACGATATGCATAAGACTTCGGTCTTGGGCAAAGCAGCTACGAAAAACGCAAACACTAGAGTGTTTAAAACCAAATTAATTCTCAGGATACACTCAAGATCAAATTAGGTTACCGGCATTCCGTGGGTGCAAATTCATCTGTCCAAGAATAACTTATCCGGACCACGATGTTATCGCCTGATGCCTTGACATTTAATAATGGCAATGTTTATTCCGAAATAAGTGGTGGCCTACCTTTAGGCATGATTATAATGTTACAGCCAGATTAAGAAGTCGACTGGCGAGATTTATAGGTACTTCGGGTTTCGCGGAAAAGGGGCAGTATCATAAACAGCGGGCATTGTCCGATGTAGGCTTGGTCACGTCTAGACCGGCTTGGGCAATGAAACACAGCCATTAGGACTTTTTATTCTTTTGGGGAACATATCAAGGTAAGGTCAGCTCTTAAAGGTTCGGAATTTGCATGCAAAAGTAGAACTAGGGAGGGCAAAAAAAGAAGCATATTGCCTGGCGCGTTTTGAGCAAACTTCAAATTGTGCGAAATGAGAAAGCAGAATAAGTGGTCTGGTGAGGCAGCAGAATTATCACGATCTTGCCGGTCCGTTTGAATTAAAATTAAAAACCATCACCAAAGTCTCGTGGCCTTGGACTGTTGTGCTTATAGCCAGGAGCACGAAAAGCTAAAGTGGGAACGATGAAGTTAATAATCGAAAATATGGGGTACACTCAAACCGAAGGTACTCACTAGTGTCGCGTTTGGAGTGGGGTCGGTTGCAAAAGATTCTTGAGGAAAGAGTTGATGCTACCGCACAAGATGGAATGCGACTGGTACAGAAAAATACCGACTTTGTGAACAGCAAGAAATGAAAGACACCAAAATGTTTAGATCCGAACGCGAGGTTCAGCGGATTAGAATGAACGCATCCTGGAGTTGGCTGAAGCCAGGTAAAGAGTTGGTTTGTAGTTGCAATCAAGGCAAAGTCAAAAGCAAGGAATGAAAAGTTGCGGACAGCCCCGTGACGGACTTCATTTTTGACGTGATTGGCCTAAATATGCACTTCTGTAGGCGGCGGGATTTATTGGGCTTGTCGATGGAATTCGAAGAGTTAGAACAAAGCCACAGTAAGATCGAAGGTATTTCTTTGGTCGGATGGGACTCCTTCGAGTGTAAAGCACAGATCATGTGGGGTGGGTAACGGTCAACCAGGGAGTCCAAAGCAGATAACACCGAAGGTCGAACCTTGGGAGGAAGAGTGAATGGGACGATAGCAGCAAAGCCTAGTGGGTTTTTGAAGGCATTGATAAAATAAGGTCGAATAATTGAGTAAAAACTGAAGTTTTGATGCAATTAGAATGGTGACATTAAGTGATTAAAGCAGTAGGATAGGGGTAGACCTGCTATTATTAGCCTAGAAATCAAGGACGGTCTACGCTTTCCAATATATGCTACTATATCGCCAGAGACGTAGGACAAAGCGGAACAAGCACGTAGAGTGGTAGTTTACTAAGGAAAATCAAACATATATGGACTTACGGGAGTCGATCTCTGAGATGGTGGTCTGGTTTATCTGGAAGTCATTACGTGAGTTGGACAGAAACCTAGTCCAGGAGGGATTGTAAATGCATGGCGAAAAAGCCCTTAGGCGCCAACCTTGTATGCTGATAGGGAAGCGTCCAGAATTTTATTGGATATATATTTTTGTTTTTTGTGTGTCCACTCCTGAGGGCAGTTAAGTTTGTGTGTGTTCTGTTTGGTTGACAGAGTGGGCTTTGGTGCGGTGCAACTTCAATTATGAGGAAGGCAACCAAAATTGCACATGGATAAAATCCGTTAGCGCTTCAGACCCTAGAGTGTCTTCAGACTATCCCATGTATGTTTTTAAAGAATTTCTTGAGAAGAAATGTCTGTAGTTTATGGCGGCGCCAGAAAACTGAAACAAACCGGGTGAGCTCAACATCAACAGCAAACAATGGAGAAACACGGAGCTCTTTCACGGATTTCCCGGATAGAGGCCGGGCTCGGAACCACCGGCGATAGGCGGTGAATCCGTGCAACAGAAGGGGTGGCAGGCATACGAACGCAACATGATGCAACGTAACAAAGCTACCCTTGCTGCAGGTCGTACCCGATCACCGAACGAGGGTTTCATCCTCCGTGCATGCCACCAGAGCTGCAAGGTAGAAAACCGCCAAGCAGCCATAAGCGCGGCTTGCGCTACCAGATATTGTTTTCAATAGGGTGAATGCCAGGCCAACAAAACAGCTCAGTCAATTTGGACAAGCAAAAGGCAAACAGATGTTGTTAAAGGCAGGTGGCGCAGGAGGTAAGTGAACTGGTGGCTATCAAGGAGACAATGGGAATGGAGTGGTCATGTTCAGGGCGAGATGATTCAGAAGGTGTATATGCACTAATAACAGTCTTTACTATCGTTGACAGTAGTGAATTGCAACAGGTATAAAAATAAATACAATGTGAATGTGGAGCAAGACAAAAGGTGAACTTATCGGTTGTGAGAGTCCCTTGGTGAAAGTCCGGACGGCGGTAACGTGTTTTCTCCGCAGCATAGTTGCTACACTTGTTCCATATTGTCCGTGGACTTGTGGAGGGCGGTTGACGTCCTGCTCCCTGCGCGCGCGCGAGTTTTTGTGTGTCTTGAGTATGCTCGGCCTTCCTATATGTAGCTGCGTCTGCGTGTACGTGGGTGTCAGCACATGACTTGTTGCTACGCTTACTGGCCGGTGGAGACAGTCAATATCAGATGAGTCATCCTTGTGTGTCGCGATTTGTAAGCGTAGGGTAGAAAGCGAGTCTCGTGATCTAGGGGCGATTGTGAGCTGTGTAGTCAAGTGAGTCACAGTCGTGTAGCGTGATTTGTGAGTGTAGAAAAAAGAACAGATCTCGTGATCTAGTGAGTGGCGGTGAGCTGTACAGTCATGTATGTTGGTGAAGGGGCTGCTACACACTATGGCTAAACGGCTGCTGAGCGTTGGTGTCAGCTACCACGTCAAGCAGAGGCGTACCGCGAAGTTGTATATGTGAGTGTTCAGTGAGCTGTGAAACACATCGTCAGGTGAGCTGTACATATGTTTTGGCGTGAAATATGCCCTAATAATGAAGAAACGCTGATGTCATTTTGGTTTGTGTTAGTTAAAACTAGGAAAACAGAGCGTTGTTAATAAGACCGAGCTGATAGAATGATTTAGTGTAGGGACTTGGTCGGAACCAGTAAGAAATCTTCTGGAAAATTAACCAGACCAGTAACACAACGCATTCAGATCAAGCAGGCATCCAACCGCCTATAGTGGCCTGAAGCAAGTCAAGTGTATAGCAAGTTATAATAACGGAATCTTCTACTTGCTCACTAACAGTATCGTCACTGAACTGAAGTGTGTATTAGATCCGATTCCTAGAGGAGATCGGGACAGTTGAGTTTTGAGTAAGGTACCAGCAGTTTCACAAGTAAGAGATTTATCCACGGATTGTGAAGAAGTGTGATGGTGCGTGCAATTTTGCAGTTGATAAGAAAGACTGTTCAGATGCTGGCATAGTAAACCAGGAAGAAGTGGTCGCACAGATTGGTATCATTTTGAGGGCACATCAATAAGTTGTTGGAGTTTCGGAATCCATAGCGGGGACGTGAATTACTGTTTGGCCTAACCTTTTCTATAAAGACATTTTTGTGTAGCAAACGGTGTTACGGTTAGATTTAGCTTAAACCGTCTGAGCCATAGTTGTCTGACAGAGGGGGCGGCAAGAGAGAGGGTTAGAGTGTGGGAACAACTTTTCCGTGGATGAGCGTTGGACGCTTTCCAGTTCTTTTAAACAGTTCAACCTACACGCTCGGGAAACCTGTATCTAGACTTAGCAGGAAAAACCTATAGGATAAGAGTAGCTGAGACCAAGGTCTTTTAACTCTGTGGAATGAGCGACATGTTTTCTAATAAGTGTGCACGCATCAGCCGGGAGAGAGCGGCGGCAGGAAGCTCTTCCGGTAGGAAAGCGGTAGAAAAGCTAGGTCAGGGTATTTTGACTGGCGGGCCAGTGGGTCCAAGTCTGGTTGAATCTGATGAAAGGTAATCGCTTGTGTGCGCGCAATTTTTATATCGTCCGCAAAATGAAGGCCTCACCACGGGACAAGGCGCGAGGCGTTGATATACCGTAGGAGGATGATGGGACCAAGCGCGCCCCCTTGAATGACTCCACTAGTGATTGAGATTGGAGACGATTGTTTGTGTCCAATCTGTGTTACTTGCGTTTTGTCAGGTAGGAGACGGACCAATAAGGTAGGGTCCGTAGCGGTGTTTGGTTCATGTGGCAGATATGCATGAGGTGCCTGGTAAAATCTTTTTGAGTCCCCAGGTAAACTATTACAGCGGGGTACCCGTCATCGTAGGCCAGTGTGCTGGTCTCAAAGAAGTAAAACTGACGGCAACTGGCGGATTTCTGGGACAGAAATCCTTACTGCCGGTCATGTATGGCATTCTTAACCGGGAGAAACTTGGTTACTGAGCCTTCGATCAAGGGTTCTCATTATAAGAAGGACATGGCAAATCTCGCTGTGGTTGAAAGTGGTTTGTCTAGATCCGGATTTCAAATGTACACCAACTATAGATTGCTTCCACTTCCATAGTTTTTCGAGTTGACAAAATGGTTAAGATGAGGATTCTGATATCTTGACCACATTATCTTTGAACGTGGGGTAAAAGGCCGTCAGCCACTTGCGCCATGGAGTCCTTAAAGTTTTGAAAAAGGCAAGAAACATCAGCTGTGGCGATGGTTAGGTTGCTGAGAGACGGGTGGCTACCCTGACCGTTAAGTGTTGTAAAATATGCGGTAGTTGTTAAGAGTTTGAAGTTCGGCGGAAGGAGCCAGTAGCAGGCAGCGAAGTAAGGGTTCACCGACTTTGCAACAGGATCGGTGCTAGAGCAACCTTCTGTGGAACTCAGACAAGTAGTAAAGTGACTGTTTGGAGGGTACTGTTCACGGATCAGTCGGCTGAGTAATGTGGCTTAAGAAGGGGTTCTGCGGACGGTGTGCACTCCTTGGGGTTCGAGAGATATCCGCAAGGACTTCTGGTCAGTTGAGAACGTCGACCGACTAAAGCTGTAGCCGGATGACCATCGTTTAGGGATATTAGGCCTAGGGTATGTAAGCCAGAGGTGTGTCCGCGTTCCATTTGCGACCAACTGTCTACGCTTACTTGGGCAAGCAGCAACACGAGAAGAGTTGGGAGTAGGAGATCAGTAACTATCCGGTAGGTTGAAGTCACCCGGCAAAAATTTGGCCGAACGAGGTAGGACACGTGCAGCAGAGATAATTCAGGACAAGCCAGCAATAGAGGTAGAGGAGGGGGCTGGCGGTAAATAGATACAACCTACTTATTGAGGTCGTTTGGTCTGTTCTGTAGAAATCCAGGGGACCTCTGGAATTCCTTCCAGGGGTTGAAATAATTTCCGGCTTGGAATTTCCGCCGCCCCTTGAGTTCTTCCTGTCAGAGCGTGAATATTATAGTCAGGGATTGAAGTAACTGTGTATAGCGTTTTAGCATTGAGCCATGTTTCTGTCACAAAAATCAGACTTGGTCGGGCATTGGCGCCAATGGCTCGTAAATTCTAGACTTTCGCATTAAATAGCGGGCATTAAACAACATTATTGACAAGCTCTTTGGTGGGCAAACAGCTTTAAGTAGCAAGTTACCAACGTCCCTCACGGCGGGGTTTGGTACTAGGGAAACTTGGTAAGTGAAAAGGAGGTAACATGAAGCAGGGTTCACTGAGCGTGTGTTCGGAGTCCGGGTAGGAGTATACATCATTGGTGTCAGGTGGGTAAATAATTGGTGAAATATGTTTGAACCCATGAAAAAGGTGCAGTATCAGGTTAAGTATGGGGAAGGAAATGTCTTTGGGAGGAGGGCACGCAGCTGAACGGAGAGTTGTCCACCGTGTCATTTTCTGAATCATCACGAGAGGAAATTAGGGATATGGTGAAGAAAAAGGTGGTGGCTGTAGAGGGATGGGCGGAAACTGAAAATGGTGTTTAGATCGGACGAAAATGGGTATGCTTTGTGGTGGGAATGGTTGAGGGTCAGAACTAGCTGTCGTTCGTTATGGATACGAGGCTTTTACAAGCACGTCGTGTGTATGGTTTTATGTACTTTTTAAGAATCGTATAGGTGGAGCTGCTTGTGACCTGGCAAAAGACGGAGGCGGTGGTGGTTTGGGCAACTGCCACATTGGGATCTCAGCCAAATAGTACGCGGGTTGCCGGTGGTCTGAGCTTGTGACTAAGAGTACGTGACAGTGTTGGTGGGTTTGGGACCCTACCAAAGATCAGGAGTGTATGGTGTGGGGGCCTCGAGTATACTTACATATCGTGCGGAGTATGGTCAAGTTTTTAGACGAAGATTGGGAATTCGGGAGCTTAGAGCGGGAGAGGGCGTTACGATACCAGCAGGTGTTTGAACCCAAGGTAGCGCTTTTGTGGTGAGAGGCGGAGTGTCATTAAATTAGGGGATTTTGAGCCAAAGGCTGTGCTTTGACCTTCGATTGCAGCACCGGTTAAGGGCTGGTGAGATATTGCATATGTCATATCAGTGGTGAATTTTGTTGGCGCGATTGAGGTCAGAGGTGGCATGAGTAGGTGCCCGAGTGTAGAAGTGGAGCCTCATGGTCGTGAGCGGTAGATGTGGGGCCTGTTATTGCCAAGCAGTATATGTGGCAACAGGGCACAAGGCAACATCACAGTGTGTTAAGACGAAGAGCAATTCTCAAGGAAGCCTAATCAAGCGCGGAAGATTCAAAAAGAAGGTTGAATGTGGTTATTGACAGAGTGAGTGTCCCGAATTTGTAATTATTGATTGAAATGTTTATGACCTGTGCCCGTAGGTCAAGTTTGACACTAAACTGCGAGATAGCTCCCCACTAAAACTCGCAAAGCATGCCAGGACGGTCTTATTGTCGGTCATAATAGACAGCTGAAGGAACTCACCTTATGCACACGACTAACACGCGGCTAGTTGTCCACGATGTCTAATCAACCTCCTTCAGACTAACCAGATGGACGACGCTCTCCCTTCCATTCCTACCAGGAAAAGTGGAGTGTCCAAATTGTATGAGATGAAAAGTTGAATTCCATTAGACAGCTTCATTAGTACGTATGTCCTGCTGAGAAGCGTAAAACCTTAATACGCAGTGAGCACTGAGCGACTGATGTCATAAAATGAGAGGAAGATATAGGTTAGGGTATCAGACCTCACTATGAGGCAAGCGGATGTCAAACTAGGAGCAGTAATTATCGACATAGGGAACAGTTCAGCGGTGACAAGCTCGCAGATGCTTGTTTACACGACACCATCTTCAACGGGTGATTCACATTGCGTAAGTTCTTTCAGCTTTGGGCCCACTGACTGTAGGACCTCTAGAAATGCGAGACTCACGCAAAATTCATTAGGTCTCATTAACGGACGAACAGCCTGGAATTATTTGACCATTTATGAGTCACACGAAATCGTCGTACTCTTTTTCCTTTAACCGGGAGTCTACAGCATTAGTGCTATGCTATCGGCTCGCAGTTGTCGGTTAGCTCATCGTTGGAGCCGAAAATTCGGACGCACAAGGAATTCTGGGGCACAGCGTGCTAAAATTTTGTGCTTCGGTCCAGGTCAACATCATAAAATGCCTCCTTTGTGGACTGTTTGCCAAGCATAACTTTACATGTTTGGAGGGCCCGGGGGCTAGGCCTCAAAAGTTAATTAATTAATTAATTAATTAATTAATCTGTGGACTCGCCCTTAGGAAATGCCTGTAGATCGTCACCGAACGGCGGGGCAGTTACACCATCACGGTAGTCAACGTGTCGCAGTACTCCGTCGGCTTCATAGCGGTCACCGGTACTAGTCGGCCGGTCACATAGAACACAAGAACCCACGTCTGTGTCCCTGTACCGCCAGCTGGAATGAGGTGTATTATCCTGGACCATAGACGGCGGGTTCTTAGTCACAGACGTCAAGCCCTGGGGCCTCTAAAAATCAACTGTACGATAACACCAATGGTCCTCCTATGTTCCAGCCCCTGGAGTTTCTCCACCACTGGGTTCAGTTGTTTACGAGGGCCGTTGAAATTTGACGGCGACGGCTTTGGAACAAGTGTAAAGGTTATACCTTGTTCCGATAGGTTGTAATCAGACATCCACTGTTGGTTGATGGAGAAGCAACCTACGAAAAAATATATGAATAGTATCTCCTACTGCTTGGAACTGGCAAGCCTACGGAGAGCAAATGGAGGCAGGGGAGTTATCATAGATTAACCTCAGCCTGTTTGTTTCAACACTGTGATGGTGCAGCCCTTGAGGGTCGCTGTCCCAATTGTCTCACATCGAGGGAACAGGCATACGTGACCAGTCGGCAGACAGCGTGCATGGCGTAGCCGTCGTCTCCCAGAATGCCCCACCTGTCAAAGTAACGCATGCATTCCGCGTTCCCTCATGACCCACTTGGTGTACCAGGGCACCTGCATGGTATGCTCCAGTGTGTGTGTGTGGGTGATGCGCTGGGTTCTCAATGCGACCATTTGAGTTTTCCAGACGGATATTGGTCACACCACGAAAATGGATCATCCTGGACTGTGCGTGTACAGCCCATTTTTGGGTGATGTACAACAGGTGGGCCGTAAGGTAAGAGACAAATTGTGTTTCCTTGTTGCGCAGAATTTGCGGATCGTCTCGGAATCCGTATTATCAGGATATTATGGTACATGACATATTATGATATTTTATGATGCATTTTGATAAACGAAAACCTACCTTATGTCATTTTCCAGGCGAACCGTACGGTGGAATATATGCCGGCTGTTCGCAGACGGTCTTGGACCAAAAAAATGATATGTATACCCGTCATGCGAGCTTTTTGAATACGGAAGTAGCACAACATGACGTAGCTGCCTAACGCTATTCTCGCTGTCAGCATTTGGGCCACAAGTTTACCCAACACTGAAGTCTTCGCGAGATACTGCTCGCCCATCATTCCCTTGAACAAGCCGACCAGTTTACTTCCGGGAGCAAAATGTTCCCTTCCACGAAGGCACACAGGATTAGACGTCCGATGCCCATACCATGCGTGATCAGGAAGGTGTAGATCCTGTATCTGCAGGCCAAGTATTACTGGCTTTAAAGAGATTTACCCCAGACAGTAATTCAGTGTGTTCCACCGACATTTGCTACATTTGGAAAGCGTTGAAGCCATCTGGGGAATCATATGCGGATATAGCGACCTTTCTCGGACTGCAGTACAATCACTCACCCGCACTTCCGAAGTTTACGCTTCGGAGCAGCGCAGATCAGTGTTTGGGTTATCACTACGGCGCGAAGAATGTTTTTGCCAGCACAATACGACGCAAAACCCAGCGATTCAGCGGAAAATTTCTGTCGCTCATTTCGAAATTGTGAGCTCTCTCCTCATGTTCACGGAACACATTTTTGTATCTCTCAGTATAGAACCATGCGGAAAAGATTTCCGTCGTTAGGAGAAGTGTTGGCCTGAAAAGCGCTTTCGCCTGAAGTGATGATTGTCATTAACAGCAACTTCAGGTTTCTTCAATGACCTGCCCATTAGTTCGTCGTGCAGCACCCACTCCTGGCCAAAACAGATCTGAGCTGTTCAGATCTGTATACATCTGAAGAATAAAAGATCTGATCAACCTGTGCGTCTGCTTGCATTGGCCTATACCTTTACGTTTGTATGTGCGTTGATTACTGACAACCAAGTTGAAAAATAAAAATTGATTGAAGAAAAAAATGAAGTGAGCGTGATTCAAAGGGCCAGAACAGACAAAGGGGTAATAAGAAAAACTAAAACTGGCCAATTTGTTCCGATTATTTTCATATCAGTCGTTGCTTTATGCCTCTATCTGAGCTTGTTGGTTTTACGCGAAGGCACTACCCTCCTATTACAAATTGCATAGTCCCGAGTGAACGCCCGAAAGATGAACTAGTAGCAGCCGTCTAGCGACCTTGCAACCCGAAATGGATTACCAAAAATCCCTACTTTACCGAATCTGGAAGAATCCGTGATGCCCATTTTACATGCGGCCCTGCCAATCCAGCCGGATCTCTCTGATAACACTCCTGTACCTTTTCGCGATGCACTGTGGATTGAAGTCCCGCTGCGCTGCTCGGAGTCTCTCCTGAACAGTGTGGTCTACCGTTGTCCCCCGAGTCCTCCGGAAGATGATGAATCTCTCATACGAACCCTTGAGCAACTCTCCTCCAGCTACCACTTTACTCATTTCCTGCTGGTAGGTGACTTCAACGCTCCAAACCCCCATGATCGGAGCTCCAGCGCGCCGGATCAAGTTAATCTTTTGCAGCGGCGCTGACCGAAGTCGTGCGCTTGGACTGAACATGTCATTGCATCCACCAGATGCCGCGCGGGCCAACAAAAATCCCTCCTGGATTTGGTCATCACCAACGAAAGACACTTCATTGATCGAGTGATGATTACCGCTCCACTGGGACATAGCGATCACTGTGTGCTGACTCTTGATGTCATCCGCTATTGGGCCAGTAATCCCGAACCCCAAACGTGTATTCGAAACTTCTGCCGTGAAGACCTTTCAGGAATGCGCATCTTTCTTGAACAAGTTCAGCTGAGACCGGTTCCAGTGGAAGATTTATACAGAACCATCTTCCAGAAACTTCACGAGGCTGACGCGACGCTCGTCCCAAAAAACCAGCAAGCAGCCGGATGAGCCGTAAGCTACCCAAAAGGATCCGGCGTCTTCTGGAAAGGAGGTCTTAAATACTTTTCAAAACGTTGGCTGCAGGAGACACAAGATGAGCTGGCATTTCGTCAAATGTGGAATCCGCCAAGGGAGCAATGGAACATACGAAAACAAGCCACCATTCTAGACCTCGCCCGGAAGAACAGAAATGTGCTGTTCAAATACATGAGACATTGCCGCAGAAATAATCCATTCGCGCTCTTGTTGAGGAACAGGAACGGAGAACCCACGAGTGACCCAATAGTGGTATCTGAGTTCTAAAGAGAACACTATGCAGGTCCATATTCATTCCCAGCGTCCTCGTGACATCCCAGCTTGTCAAGGTATATCTACGAACGGCCTCTATCCGACTTGGCCTTCACAGTGGAGGGCATTCGTCAGCTCGTGCACAAGACCAACCCCTTCTGGGCGTTGGAGACCGACGAAGTCCATCCAAGGATCCTGAAGGAAACGTCGTTTACACTAGCGAATCATTCCTACCTGATGATTCGTTAGTCGCTTCGAGAAGGCCATCTTCCCCCTGTTTGGAAGGAAGCGATTGTCACGCCAATCTAGAAGACTTGTGACCGACTGTCCCCTGGTAGCTGCAGGCCTATACCTCACTAGGGTGCCATGCAAGGTCATGGAACGCATTCTGAAGCGAGCCGTTCTAGATCACCTTACTTCCAAAAACTTGTTACCTCCAGTTCAACACGAATTTCTCCCTAACCGCTCTTGCGTGACGGACATGTTCGTATTTATGGACAGCTTAACCCAAGCCGTAGCTGAGGGACTCATATGGGATGCCATATTTCTCAACTTCTCAAAAGCAGTCGATCGAGTCTCACACGTCCCGCTGCTCCACAAACTCGAGGCTTACGTTATTCAAGGGAAAATCCTACACTGGATCAAGGTACTCCTATCAGACAGATAATTTCGAATGAAAGTAGGCTCGATCTACTCTTCTGCCTCAGGGCTCCGTTTTGGGACCTTTGCTGTTTCTGATATACGTCAATGACCTTTCAGGTGTTCTTTTAAGTCCATGCCTACTTTTTGCGGACGACTTGAAATCGTGGAGTTCCAATGCCAGTGCCCTCCAAATCGATGTAGACGCCGCAAAGCAGTGGTCGTTGGACTGGCACCTTCCTCTGAATGACGAAAAGTGCGTCCATATGGAGGAGACTCAGCGAACTCCCTTGTCATGCATGGTGAGAAAAGACCAGAAGACAGAAGACATCACGAGGATAGATGCCAAAAAAGATTTGGGTATCTGGCTCTCTCCAAACCTGTCCTTCTCACTGCACCTTGAGAAATCGGCTCAGAAGGCATTCGCTGTTCTACGGATGATTCGGCGTACCTTCTCTCGTATTACTCGCACAGACTTCCAAATACTCTATGGGGCCTATGTCAGACCGCTCCTTGAATATGCCAACCCGGTTGTCTACTCAGGACGCACGAAAGACGTAATCCTCATTGAGCGTGTCCGGCGAGCTGCTACGAAGATGGTTGCCGGTCTCAAGTCCATGGACTGCGAAACGCGTTTCGGGTGCTTGACCTCTTTCCCTTGGGGTATCGTCGCCTCCGGGAGGACCTATTTCTTACTTATGTCCCATTTTAAGAAGGCCTGGCCAACAGGTTTTTCAGCGCTGACCCGCCAAACACTGCGGGGATATGGTAAGATTTTTAAGCTCAGAGCGTACACCTTCACTAGGCAAAATTTTTCCCAGTTCAAGTAGTAGCTGCGTGAAATACCCTTCCTCCGACGGTTGCCCAGGCTCCTCCTAGAATCCAGTTCGAATCACTTATTTATGCGAGTACTCGCGCTGGCTAGCATACAGCCCCGCACTGAGTACTTAAAGAGCGGTGCTACACCCTTTTTTCACTTGTGCCTTTCAGGTAAACGACAGCCGCTGAACGACAAGAACAAAACCGACCAGGGAAACTTGGGTGGAAGCCTCGACCATGTGTATCAATCCGTGAATCCTTGATCATCGGAATGTAATGAACTGATATCAGATTCTCAGCTGATTGCCAGGGCTGACCTTGAGTCCTTGGCGCGTTGGATGGACTAGGTGTTTGCGTTTCATTTTTGTCTTTTTTCCAAGAAAATATGCCCGAAGACCAGCATGCATTGCACTTAAAACTGGTGGAATCGTTAATACAAGATAACAGAACTCTCGCCAGTGAGACGAGAAGAAGGTATGCTCCAATAAAAGAGGTAGGCTCGAAACCCGTGTAACTCCTGAGTTATGTTCACAGCTTGCGGAAAAGCAGATCGTGTGGCTCCGCGCCACAATGAATAGCAATGAAGACTTGAGACATAGTAATATATCGCTCAGGTTTTACCGCTTCTTAGGTCTTTTGGCGCATAATATTGCTGTTGTTGAACCGTTTCTGAATGGGTGCTCTACCAAACAGCAAAAGATTATCATTACCTGCCTGACCGCTGTTCAGAAACTGATCAACCGTGACTGTCTCTCTGAGGTAACTGTTAGTTGTTTGACTCTACGCTGGTAGGATGGAGCAACAGCACTGATTGAAACGTTGTGGATTTTAATGGAGTCGAACATTGAGGAGTTGCGGGTGTTACAAACTGCTATTCTGTTGCTTACAACTTCTGGGACAGTTCGTGGGAAGCTACTGGCAAGGGTAAGTTTGACGAACAAGAGATCTTTGATTCATTGTTCCTCTATATGCATAAAGCACCCTCTGAATTGTAACAGGTACTCGAAGCCATAATTCCCCTGAGAATCAGAAAAGCTTTGGCCTCTTAGTGACCTCGCCACGTTTGTGGATTTATCATGAGCTGATGCACCCCGCGTCCTGTGGATCATCAGTCCACGTATACTTACGAACTATATCAAGATGCGCCACAAAGAGAGGCTAGAATGGCTGTTAACGCCATAACTTACTCTGAAAAATCGGAACGGAAGCTGGAGGCAAGGATGCAGTTTGCATGCATATATATGCAATATAGCACAGTATGCAATTATACGCGGCGTTGGTGCGAACAAAAGAAGACTCACGACCTAACATCAGAGCTTTAGGGTGGGAAAGAAAGCAGTAGGCCGCTGTACAGGCCTCAACCTGGAAGACCGTTCGATAGAGACTTCGGCAACATCAAGAGGTCAGGTAAAAATTCAGAAACGTGCATAAGTATGCATTAGTACAAAAAAATTGGGCATAGGTTGCACGGTGATACTCGAAGGCGATTGTAGATAGTGTCACTTACAACCAGAGGTACACAAGGAATAGTAGTTTTTCTCCCTTGGAGATATTAAGCGGACCAGTTTCTTGCGACAAATACACTCATTTGCAAATGAGTAACCTTGTGAGCACTTTCCTTTATGAAAATATACTGGGAGAGCCATTTTCTTTTTCGTTTGACCTGTAAGTTGAAGGCTTGTTGATTCCGCTAAATCCCCATTCGGTTACAGTTAACAGGAAGTCGCATCTCCAACCACTTAAGAGTAATCTTTGGAGTACGAGTTGCCACTTCTCTGCGTGGTTGTTGCCAACCCATGAAGAAGTCAGGCTATGTACAAAGGAACTTCTCCAGTCGGATGTTTTGGGTCATCATCAGGGACAGCAACATTATTGTTGACATTGGTGCTTCACCGTACAACCAATGTTTTATTTACTTATTCAAAATCTTCAAGAGAAAAAAAGAAAAGCCTTGTTGAAACATGCACATGGTACTAGTCCACCGTAAGCATTCTGTAGTGCCTACATCGAACGCTGCGAAGGACTAACTAGGTGCACTGCAAACTTCCGAAACGACGGAAACCGCTTGGCCAACCTGCAACTCAAGTATACCATACTGATATGAACTGTGGGTGGCGTGGATCATTTAGTTATCCCCGTTCGTTATGTGGGTGTGTAGACGTGGTGAGTGGGTAGTAATGCCCATCCTCACATGAGTGCTTGCAGGGCATATGAAGTCACGGGGGAATTAGCTTGACCCTAGCCGTAAATGGACCCTTTGCGCTTCCTGTTTTACGTCAACTTAAATTACGAAGACCCCATTGTTGTCTCAAAAGAAAGTGGAAGCGCAAACGTCACTAGAATAGGTGATCAAGGCCACCTAATCCTTCGACATATGATTCGCACTTACAAAGTGCAAAATTTTGCTGCGGGATGTACAATCTTTGGTCCTGCCTCCAGAAATTCAAGAGAAGACTCATCATCATCAGACAGCAACATCCGTGTTAACACTGATGCTTCACTGCCGTACAACCATAAAGTTCGCCTAATTTCATATATATATATATATATATATATATATATATATATTAAAAGCCCTGAAGTGAAAAGAAGAGGAAAAGAGAGGATGAGGGAGGGGACCTAGTGCTGGCCTATGTCAAGCATTCTGAGGTGCCTACACCTCCAACCACTCAATCAGACAACCTGAAAAGAAACTGACAACATGAACGTCACTGACATCGATTAGCCGCCATTTCTTGCAACGTCTCCAGCCAACACAGGCGGGGTCACGGGGACCCCATCCTGGAAGGCGTACGATACCAACAACACCCAAACTCTTCGTGATCTCTTTCACGTCTTTCTGCCAATTTATGCGCTGTCCACCTCGCGGTTTGCGCCATTCTGAAGGAGGCAGAGGCACGGAGAACGACACTCGTCTCGGTAGACGGTGTTTCGGCATGCGTAGTACATGACCGAGCCATCTTAGTCGGTGGTGCTGGATGATTTCCCCAATTGATGTACCTGCAGCACAACCAAATACCCGTTTTCTAATCACCTCGTGACTAACACGCTGACGCCATCCAAAACCAG
The DNA here is from genome assembly GCA_003604175.2 of Clonorchis sinensis. Classification (NCBI taxonomy): domain Eukaryota; kingdom Metazoa; phylum Platyhelminthes; class Trematoda; order Opisthorchiida; family Opisthorchiidae; genus Clonorchis; species Clonorchis sinensis. The sequence goes on along the minus strand of CM030369.1, from coordinate 131,529,118 downwards.
CCACGCTTCTGAGGTAACGGTGGTCGAAAACGTGGAGACGCCTCACATCATCTGTCCGTAGGGGCCATGTCTCGCACCCATACAACAACACAGCTCTTACTGTAGCCTGGTACGCACGACCCTTAAGATGCCTTTTTTACGCCACAAGTGACGCAAATTAGCAAACGTGATTCGAGCCTTTGAGATTCTTGCACTGACTTCATCAGACGCACTTCCATGAGAGCTAATACAACTACCGAGGTATGTGAAGTTTTCCACAATCTCCAGTGATTCTCCTTGAATTTTAAGGGATATGTTCGGAGACTGCACGTTCTGAAGCATGACTTTGCACTTTGAAGGTGCAAGGCGCATGCCAAAAGATGGAATGATGGTGGTCACTCTATTCTACAGGGTTTGTGCTTTACTTTCGTCTTCAAAAATGAGGGCAATGTCATCTGCGTACTCCAGATCGACAAGGCTCTTACCAGCAACAATTTGGACACCGGAGTTTTGAAGACCTTCCAGCGTTCGCCTCATTATTTCATCAATAACGAAGTTGAACAAGAATGGAGAGAGTGGACATCCTTGTCTGACACCACTTTTTGTAGGGAAGTTTTTGGAGAGCTCGCTATGCACTCTCACCCGCCCAGGATATTGATCTTCGTTGGAGGTGAGGTCACTTCCGGGAAGCATGTATATGATTCCCCTGGGGAGATCGAGCTAGGAAGGGTAACGTTATTACTACCATTCACAGGTGGTGGCTTCTCGTTCTAAGTGCTTTCCCTATAGGGATTTATACGTACTAAGCGGATTTACGCTGTGAAGTGCAAGCTCCCGCTAACTTCTCACCTATTCTCAGTGATGTCTGTTAGGTTCTCCACCTCATGGTTAAATTTCTGTATATTCCAGCTTAGGCTTCTCATTCACGCTTCCAGGAATGTGTCTACATGTACGCCACACCGTGCCCATGACTTTTTCAAGTCGCCTATGTCTCGTAACCTTTTACACCTGCCATTTCACTGATAAGGTGCGCAAAAAAAAACAAATATAAGTTAGCCGTTGCATTGAATACCTCGAACAGTGTCAACACAGGACTATTACTTTTCGTTCCATTTATTACCGGGTTAGTGCGGATTTGGTGTGCCTTGTATTTTTTCCACTTACCGGACGAGTGTTTATCAATCTTAGTCTGTTCCATGTTTTGATTTGTTCCAGGCACTCACTTTATGTTTGCGCTTGCACAACTCAAAGACACCAGCGACTGTGAATACCGCGGCCGCTGCTATTCGGCAGTGCGCTTGTGCCGTTTTCGATAGGGTGCTCAAGGAAGAAGCCAGTTTATCCGACGAAGTAAACAAAGCGATCGGCCCTCATAACCGTAAGTTTGTTTCTACAGGCAGATATGGCTTAAAGAAACCTTGATGTAATACGACTTACTTTATCGATTGATACTGTTTGATAAAAGCTGGTACGTGCTAACAGCTTCTTGCTGTGATTACAAACCTTGTTTAGGTCAATATCTTCCTCAGAAGGAGGACCAATGGATTCGAAACGTCATCTGGGTTTCCTTCTAGTCAACGCACGCTGTATGTGAAAGTGTACAAATCTGTGGCGACCGTGGTTGTAGCTAATATCTACGTATCTCAGTAAAGGCCCGGACTTCATCGTGGTTGACGGTTTTTTTTTGTTAGCTCTGCGATCCACAGCTCTACTCGGGCTGTCTACGTGCCACTCACGGAGTTTTTGAGGCAGAAACTTTGGTTGAGTTCATGTCCCTCCGTATAGGTTCGAACAATGGCAGTAATATCACCCGAGTGCATTCATAAGTTACGTACTCGCAGCCTAGGTGCTTTATTGGTACGCACAACGGGAGGAAGACAGACCACCACTGACGCCTTTTTTCCTCCTGTTTTACCTGTTTGTCCCCCCTGACTCAACCTCATCCATATTGTTCTCTTCGTAGACTTATCCGTCGAAACTGACAGTTCCACTGGTCTGGAATCATTGTTAGCCAGAATACTCACGTGTCGCATTGCAACCACAGTCTGTGAAATTTGGAAATTGATATTCAAGCATTTAGCACTCACCCTCATCCATTCACTGGGCTCACTTTTGGTTGAAGTCCTGCCTGTTTGAAATGAGAATTCAGGATTCAAGTATAGTTTTCCCATGAACTGCTCTCTTAGCTTCTCTTCACTTCTGACTATGAACCTCTGGTGATCCAGCATATTTTGGTTGTGCGGAGATCGCTATTGTTTGAGCCATCCAGCGCGGTACGACTTCTGTTTGACTTGGAGTTTAGTCAGTTAGGATAACATGTTTTCAAATTTCGTGACCAGTACACGATGCGATCTTGTGCTTCAAAGCCTGGGAATGTGTTTCTGGTGTGGATGTAGGCAACGATACAGAAAACAGGGTTTGGATTTACTGATGCATTCAGGACCATATTTCACCCACGACTTTCCGAAATGCATGGTGACAGGTCTCTTCGACCGGTCGATGGCAGATTTGCAGAAGTTAATAGTGACAATCCCGCGGAGTAGAAAATTTTACGAACCGAATGAGATGAACGGTGGTGTGTTTCCAGTAAATGGGTCGTGAAAAGACACAACGCCAACAACCAGTCTATAGGTCGGGCTCAACCCTTTCAAAGTCTTTGGGCGGAATCAATTGCCGGGCCGATGAGGGCTGCTTTCTGTTTTACTTAGTAGTTGCTTTGGTCATCCGTATAGTTGTTCTCGGTACTGTAGATTTTTGGGTTTCCTCTGAGACCCAGTGGTTACTTTGTCTTTGATTCACTCATTTGTGGAAAACCGAAACGGTCTTTTTTTACTTTTCAGTTCGGCCGGATGAAGTCGTATGTATCAGCGTTGACGAGTTGAGACCGGCCTCAAAAGACGCCTACAGGCTTTTTCAAGTGAGTTCTAAATTTCTTTGAGCAACTGTAGTCACTATTAGCTGGTCTGAGTAGCGTCAGGAATGTTTCGGAGAAAAACAGTTATATCAGTAAAGTGACACTGATCAAAATTATCGATATGTTGAATGTGCTATACAGTATAGCCTCGCTATACTGTTGCTATTAGACTATTCCCCATATTTGTCGTCCATGGGCTTCCGCAAGAGTGTTTTCATCGTTATCCTTGGATGTGCTGCCATCGTTTAGGTGCTTTTTTGCAGAAGCACTGTGTTAATACCCATTGTTACTACGGTAGCCGTAACTTGATGTGGACATTCGCTTCGCTTCAAGCTCGTCCGTCGTCTACTTGTGCCACGTGATTTTTGTTGTGAGTTTATCTGCTAGTTGTACTTGAGCGCTGATAAATGTCGGTTGTTCAGTGAAATCACAGGACGCGAGTTCACGCCCTCACCAGGCAACAAATAGATCTGGTTTATATATGCAGAACAACGTGAAAGCCAGTAGTTTTTGTGGTCTGCGGTATGATGAAAGGGTTACGTTAGGCTTACCGACTTTTCGTAAACATCACACTTTCTCATTTTGTGAGAATTGTTCACATACCTCAGGTTCTCCTCGACATGTGGGTAGTGAAACGGGGATGAGTCCTGAGTACTGCTCATAAGGTCGACGAGAGCTCTGAACAACCTACCACCAGTTTTACCCTTTCTAGGCCTCTTCGGGTGGGCCTAATTCCTCAGTTTTTATCAAGCCTTTTTTGCTTGACCATCTGAAGCGCGAATGTCATGGGCATTCACCAGTCTTCCTAACAGTTTGGAAAATGTGAGTAAAGAGACCACCTTGAAACGGTAGCACATCGGCAGTTTGTGAGATGATGTAAAATGTGGCCTCACTGTTAGTTGCTGGCTTGCCACCTTGTTTTAAGTCGAAAAGTCTAATTTTTGACTGAATACACTTGTAGATGCGGAATGGGCTATTTCAGCTGAACAGCTTCTTAGTCTCATAAACTGATGTGCTTTAGAGTCAACCGAGACTAGGACGAGTGAGAAAAGCCATACAGTTGGTTTGGCAGCAAGTTTGAAGGCAGAGCACGGTAGTAGTCTTCGCACAATAATCTGTAGATAGTCGAATCCCCACAGGGGCGATGAACTATGGACACTTGAGGGTTAGAAAGATTTTAGAATATGGTGACAAAATGTCACAGTACTTCAGGTAGAGGGATTTCACGTGGAGGCTCAGAAAACCTTGCTGTTTTAAGGATCTTGGCGAAATTCTTCTTCCATCCTTTTTTTGCATGGAGCACAACACTTGAAACCGGAGTTTTTTCACGAAGCTTGAAGTTTTAGCAGGTGTGCGCAGTGATGATTTGTTTAAATATGCCGATTTTTTGGCGCATAATATTTCCAATGTGTGGAAATTATGGTGGAAATCATGTGAATTTATTGAGAATGGTCTCAAAACCATGGGATTGCGCAGTTTCTCACACTTCATATCATGCAAACCCAAATCACGACGCATTGATTGATAGTGGACATATTTCTTGCGTTACTAGCCCTTTAGTAGTAGTATAAAATTCACTACGGATATGAGCCCCTTCCCACCAGATCTATTAGTACTCCATGTTCAAGTATCCCTTTTTTTCCACAGAAAAGCATCAAACTGTCACTCAAAGTTTTAGGGAAAATCTTCCATAACCTTCGTTATGCCTTCGCATACAATCGTCGTGCAATCTGTTTTGGCTTGAGAAACCGCTGAGTGTACTTAGTGAACAGTTGCTATCGAAGATCAATAAACCGTCACGTGCAATACATTTGCTCCCTTCAGTCGTAATTTATTGAACTGGTTGTTCATCATTTTTGTTTATTTAATCTACCGCCATATGGAGGCAAATGTTCAGATGTGGGTATTGTCCGAACCACACATTGTTCATTTCGAGCAGTAAGGTTGCTGTCAGTTCAATGACTTGGTGAGACGATATTCGGAGAAAGCAACCACTCTTGAAGAACCGTGTCTACCTTTGTCAATATTTTTTTATGGCTCATCTATGGCAAATCAGGTGAGGGAATACAGACATGCAGACATTTCATTAGTAATAGGTTCGGCTCCACACAGGCTGGCATGTTTAACATATATTTCCGTACATTGGATAAGTTATACAGTTTTTAAGCGCCGTTGCGTTTTCCTCCTCTACGAAAGTGCGCTTGAAACCCCCCGTTTTTATTTCTTCTGTTGTGACAGGATATATGCGCCCTTCTAAACGATGAGCCAGCTCAATGGCTGACTGGCACGATTGATCTCAATCGTTCGCTTGGTTTGGAACTCATTGAGTCAATAATCACTCAGTTCTCCCGATTGTTCCGCCAAGTATGTCGGTTTTCTCTCATTCATTTTCTCACCTGTCTCGATTGGCTTGCCGTTCGAATCGCTTATTTTTTAGCACACGCTGATGTCCGCAGCTAGCCTTGTAATCTAAACTTATCGGAAGCTTAGGAAACCTATAAAGCGATCATGTATTGGTTCAGTCAGGTACTCTATTAGGGGAGAGGGCGCAGTGGAATGTGGTACAACCTAGTGCTTTTTGTGTTTTAGAGTGCATTTCATTATAACTTTTATGGAAGAACAGAGTGTGCGTGCGTAATCGTTAGTGCTAGGTAACTATGCCATAGCTGTTGGGACTATATGAGTTGTATGTCATTCTCGACTATCTTAACAGGAATTTGTTGAAAACGGATGTAGTCATATTAGAGGGATGCTCGCTGTAGAAGGGTTTCACACTCACGGTCCTACACCTCAAAGTGCTTAGAACAGACTGTATGGTGAATTTGGGAGCCGTTAGATCCACATCAGTGATTCTTGATTAAATTGTCCGGACCATCTGTTGTCACTTTTAGTTTGTGGTCACAAGAGGTCCCATTATCAACACAACCATGTATGAGTCCGGAACTGTGAGTGTGCCAAGTGTAAGTTCCCGTAGGCTTGATCAAAAGGATAGCGTTTCAGGTCTCTTGAATTGTGTGAACTGCGTGGAAGCTGTGTGAACCAGTTCTGCGCGATAGGTGTACCGGATTAACAGTGGAATCAATATCTGTCTCCCCTTCTCTCTTATTAATTTCTTCACTTCCATTTTGCAGTTATTTTTTCACTTTTCGATAAGCAAATATCTGTCTTGAACAGTCTTCCCGAATCCCGTCGCTCTCATGGTCGATATAACCCTTAGGTTCTGATTTTTATGTTTATTTTCAGAACGTGGCGTTCGCCTACTTGTTGAAAACAAATCTGTGTCCACTGGTGATCAAGCTGTTTTCCCCCAGTCTGAAATTGCGCCCGACACCTTCAGCTTCGTCACCAACCGGTCTGGCCGAAGTAGCCTCAGCAGCACTGGCCGCCGCAGCTGCTGCGGTGGCTCACGCCAGTGCAGCTGTCTACTCTTCTTCCACAGGTGCGACTTCGGGGGAGAAAGTAACATTCCCCCTGCTCGTTCGCTTGAAGCGTTTGATCACCGTAACGGTGGAACAGTATTTTCATTTGCTGGTACGTTCTGTTGTAGGCTTGAGGCTGATAGCTTTGGTTAAGCTTCAGAACCCCTGCTTCGATGTGCTATTTGAACAACTGACTTTAGTAGCCAGCATTTATTTCTTTGGGGTTTCGCACCGGTCGTTTTGTACTGACGCTAGAGTCGTTCTGTATTTTGCATTACAAACGCTGTGATCAGTCATTTTCAATCAGTCAATTTCAATTCCCAAATTTTCTGCTTCTTCATATCTCAGTTCATTACGATTATTTTTGACCTTATCACTTTGTGTCAGTAACCGTGCGTTTAGAACCAATCTACACGCTTACACCATGTTCCTCCTAACTGAGACCAATACGAATAGGAATACATGGGGATGACCTCTCTTGGGGAGGCTGGTTACGCAACAAGTTTCAGTCGACACAGAATGCTCTTTTGGGAGGAGGAGGACTGGTCTACCTGGCTACTGACTGAGAATTTTGTTCTACCCGTCTCCTATCCGTCTAGATCATAAGGAAGTTTTGATGGGGCTGACCAGGAGTGGTCGCCTTAGAGAGGTTCTGTTGTAACAAAGTTCAAAAATGTTGGAATATACTGATTGTGTTATTCCTCCCTGTTACTTGTGATGTTTTTTCAGGATGTCCTGGCTGACCTTTTACTCACTGTCACTGTCATTGTGATCCGCTTCGGCAAAGAGAACTACTGACCTCGTGAGTGTGGTGAATCGCATTTGTCCACACTCTATAGCGTGAGATAGCTTAGTGGTTAAAGCGTGAATTTACTGACCGGAAGGTCCTCTCGACTGCTCCTGGCTTGGCTTGGGCGACCTGGCCGTATTTCAACCCTCGTGCTTCCTTCGGGTTTTACAGCTGAACGATTATTATAATTATTATTATTATTATTATTATTATACTGGACCATCTTCAGTGACATCTAAGTGGGCTACCCTTCACTTTTGTTACCAACGCCCGATACCATTGACGGGTTTTGGTACCGGATATTCCACGTCCCGCGTCGACATTCGTGAACATTTTAATCAAGTACTCGTGCACGATAGACTCAAGAATGGATTGGACGCGGGTAGCTATCAGACTTCTTCCGGGCGAAATCTTCCGATTTTTGTCCGTATGTAATTGAATGAGCCCAGACTATTCCCATTATCTCCAGTTTCTTTCTATTACCCATCCAAACGGTTTCGCCCTTACTAACTTTCAGAATACCGAATGTGAAATATACCTGTCTTTGTTGATTCGCTTCTTGGATGTCGAGAAGACAGCTTGGCAGCGTGCACTCGCACTTGAAGTTTTGCACAAATTTTCTGCTCAACCAGAATTAATTCGGTAAGCTGTGACAAATTTTGTAGTTTTTCACATTGATCAGGTTTCTTGTCGCTAAATGAGATTATTTCTTGTTTGTCATTTATTCGACTGGCTGAATTCCAGTTGTCAGCCTTTGACTCAAGGAGCAATCTTATCTCCAGACATTCTACTCGATAGGTAGTTACCTAGCCCACTATCTAGACTAACCGAAAAGAGATAATCGTTCGGCTGTGGCACCATTTTGGTGCCTAGCTGCCATGTCAATGGAAAGAGGCACGAGGGCTGGGATACTTCCAGGTTGCCCAAGCCTAAACAGGATCAGTCGAGCTGCAGAGGCTGGATTCAAACCGCGGACCTTCCGGCCCGCAGGCTGGCGTTTTAACCACCGAGCTATCTCGAGCTCCTCTAAATTAATTACCTAGACTCAGTCAATGGCACGACACTGTAGTTGTCCATATCAGTCGGCCTGCTTCAGTCCTGAATATTCTGAAAAGTGGTGTTCACCAGCTTTATCAAGTTTTTTCGACTTTAAGCTCGAACTGGTTGTCTAAGAAACCTTGGCAACTTTTACTGCTTCTGTCTTTCCTACAGACGGATAGCCTGGAGTTTTAGAGCGGACGGTATTGCATTGCGCGCCATAATAAGAAGCACACGAAAGGTGTCACTGGTGTTTTCTAGCGGGTTTTTCACTTATTGAACAGAATGCTGTCGTTACATAGCATTGCTATACAAGATTACTTATTCGGATAATCTAATCCGCAGGATTAGGTTCTCGAAACCCGATTTGCTTCCATTTTTGACCACCTTGCATTGGGTGTTCAGTTTCTTTGACGGCACGGTGCGCTCATGGCTACTTTGTGGTTGTGAGTCGTGGTTGCATTAAGGCAAAATAACCTCAGTGCCTTTCGGACACTTGTCTTATATGCAAGCGAGGTACGCCTGCGAGACTTATAGTCCAGGTTAGTCATTACAAAGTACTAACAGAACACAGCGGCAGTTCACGTTGATAGTAACTTGCGATGTTGAATACTCTTGTGGCCTCGCATAGCTCATCCCATGGGCTTCTGATAAACAGCCATTTAAGCCTTCTATTGACTGACGATAATACTTATCCGGAAGTCAGCATTAGCTGTTTCTCACCTGGCGACTGCAAGTGTATCGTGGGATAATACAGTTAACAGTGTAAATGTGCGATAAGCTCCCTAGTTATGAGAAAATTGTTCGTCCACTCAAGGATTTCACCGGGCGGGACCAACTTCGTTGGCGTCCTTTTGTGTACTTTTCATACCGGGTGAAATCTCATTGTGGAAATCCGTCTTCTGGAACGAATTATGGTACAATTTAGATGCGGCGCATAACCTAGATTTTCTGGTTCACGTATACGAGCCCTCACTGTGAAATACCTACCTCGCTAATGATTGGTTCACGCTAATATGGTTGAGGTGTTGACCTCGTTCCATTTATCCCCTTGTGCTTAATGCCGCTAGTTCATTTATTTTACTACATTCTAAGCCCCAGGTATTGCCTCCATCTTTTTCTGTCGACAGTCAAATACTATGTCAACGCGAATCACAGTACGCGTCCTTGTGGCTCATACTGTAAGGTGAAGTATAACAACCATTTGTTCGTCTAATGAAAAACCTCTCACGATTCGCCACTCCAGAGGTATAAACGCCAACTTGTTTTGAAAACTGGGCATGAGTTGGACAGGGGTGCTTTTTTCATATCCATTGTTAAGACCTTTCCTGCTACGCCGTAGGATCCTACTAGAACAAGTTTTAATAATCACTGATTAATGATCCATGTGTGAGCAATACGGCTTTTCCTAGTGCAGGTTCCTTTGAATTGCAACAGAAGATAGTTCTGTTTATAATAATAGTGAAAAAGTCAGTCTATTTGAAAGTTAATTTTTGTACAGAACGTGATCCGTTCATGCTTGTGCGTGGGTATTGAGTTAAATTTGGATAGCAGCGAAATCTCTCGTCTTTTTCCCCCCAGAGAACCGGTCAAGATGCTCAATCATTCGGAAGGTTTCTGCAATAAAACGTGTAGTTTAGAGTAGAAAAGCGCTGATCACTTTCACGCTTCGTTTGCCTATACATTTATTTTGTCGTTTTTAGCAGCGTCGGATGGGTTAAATGGGATCTTTGCGGGTGTACCTAAATCCTTTTTCCAGTTAGGCAATGTCTCCAACAATTGTCTCTTTCCCTTATCCCTATTGTTCCAAGTCCGCTTATGTTACAATGCCGCGTCTAAACCCAGTCTAAGCGCAATCTGTAACAATGTCGTATTTCTGTTGGGATTTTTTTCGACAATAATCGTTTATTGACAAATCTCCCCAGACTGAATCATTTGCCTTTTGACCAACTTTCTATCACCAACGTCTTTGCCTAGCCATGTGTGTATGTCCTACGATATGCGTCAACATTCGACGAAAATATTTCGCGAACTAATCAACACGTTGAGTCAGTATGTTCAAACGGTCCTGAACAATCCGTTGCTCGGTGATGAGTTGGGTAAGTGTTTCAGAGATTATTTAGTGTTGTACTGTCAGTACCATTGTCTCTGTGTATCTGTGGATAGGGTCTCCAAAGTGTTTTGTGTGTGATTCTTTTCGTATTTAGTGCCTATTTTTTGGTGCTTGGACTGCGGAAACATCATCAGCAACCTTACTAAGCCGTCTTGGTTATACCCTGTGCCTCAGAGCAGGATGGCTGTAGATTTCTGCTTCTCATCGGCGTGCTGATCTCGTATCTTCGATGGACTTTAGTTCTGGAGAAGTGGTACATACTGTCCGCCAACATCATCCTGCTACTATAAAGAAACCACACTAACTAGCATTATTACCTGGAGCTTTTTATATCTCGAACAAGAGGGTAGTTTACTCTCCTGCCCGATTAAAGTGGTTAGTTATAACGAGGGAGGTTTTATAAGGAGACTGTAGTTCACGTATCCCGTTTGTAGTGGAACATCATCGAAAACAGAAGGCTGCATTACTATGGGTTGTGTGTGAATGCCCCCAGATGGATCAACCTATTTCTACGATTGTCACCAACTTTCCGTCGTCTGTTTGCTTAGGTACCCTACCTTCCTGTCACACTCATTTCAACATACTTGCTCGGACTGCTCATTACCATCATTCATGTGCTATTACTGCGGCTTCTAATCTGTAGAATGCTGGGGGGACTGACACTTGCACGATCATAGATTGGTTCTATTTTCTATCTGAAACAACTTACCTCCTGTCAAAATCAATCTGCGATCGGACTCTGAAGTGTTGTGCTGTGTATGCTTTGATGACGTTCATTTTCTACGGCCGTAGACTTTATTCCTAAACAGCCTATGTGACACGTGCACTAACAATCTAATGCGACAAGCGAGACCAAACATGTGGTATTTTTGGGAATACATCCATATACATGGACAGTCCGTCAAATAATAAGGTCCTGGGATATATGTGGGTCATGTAGACTGGGACTTTGTCCCTAAAGCTGCTTTGAGCTTCACGCAAGCTGTGAAACTCTGTCGAGTCACCAGTTTCTCTCCTTGCTAAGTACAGTAGCTCCATCTTTCATGCTTTCCTTGAATCACCGTTGTGGAGTTAAACACTCATTTGTAAAGTGAGACAGTGCCCGTGTGAGACTCATCTCTTGTTGATGATATTTCATATCAACCGCGCAAGCAGTGTATTGCATCAGAAGAAACGTTTTTGTCGTGAAAACACCGGGGTTCACACAGCGAGTATGTTAACTGAAGCGACCCAAAGTACGGACCACTAAGGATGGATTTGTCGGTGAACAAAGATCAACCATGTGACCGAACAGCCCAACTTTCTCAGTCATTTTCTACTCGTTGTACAACATCACGTATTTACGCTAGAAACCAAAAGTTCACCACTCCATTTCCGAATTCAGTTCAAAAGTGATCTATCATGAATCGCTTTGATTCTTGTTTCCTATGCTTTTTCTTTCCATTGTACCCGTCAGCCAAAGAATCCGGCCAGCCAAATACTCTGGTTAGCCCTCACGCCCCCAACCAGTCGTTGTTGTACTACAAAGGTTCCTTCTTTCCCATACTACAACCGACTTCGTTCCTGTAAGTTCGCAACTGAAATTTCCCGACGCACAGTAGGACAGTGTACATATGACTCTTTCTTCAAGTTGTAGGATACATGTATTCGTATGTCAGTCGAGATGGCTCAGTGGTTAGAGCGCATATTTACTGACCGGCGGGTCCGTGGTTCGGCCCCGACCTCTGACTCTCGGCTTCCTCTGTTTAGGCTTGGGTAACCCGGCAGTATCTCAGTCCTCGTATTTCCTTCGGGTATAAAAAACTGTTCAGTTGTAACACCCTTTCGGTGCTTAACTGCCTTGCTACCCGAGGGAAGCACGGGGGCTGGGATACTGCCAGGTTGCCCAAGCCTAGACAGGGGAAGTCGAGAGGCGGAGGTCTGGTTCGAACCACGGACCTGTCGGTCAGTCAATTCGCGCTCTAACCACTTGAGCCATCTCTCCTTCGGGTATAATGGCAGCTAGGCACCGAAAGGGTATTACAGCTGAGCGATCAAATCAAACGTCAGTCGTATTTCAGTCCTATTTGCCGTATGCTTCCTGTCTCTAGTATTCGGGGATTTGGTCGCAAAGCAGGTACTTCAGTGGCGGAAAGCCCTCAACTCCATCAGCTGACGTGGCTTGGCCATGTGCTATAAATACATAAACATTACCTACCAAGACGACTGCTGTTCTCCGCGCCTACTTCAGAATGGCGCAAACTATGGGAATGATAACGGGTGACTCGGTGGAAGAGTTGGAAAGAGATTGTGGAGAGTTAGGGTGTTGGTGCGGTCCGCCTTCCAGGCTGGGTGCCGTTTGACTCTCCCTGCACTGGGGTAGAGACATTGCAAGAAATGGAGGCTAATCGATGTCAGTAGTGTTTGTGCTGTTAGATTCTTTACAGATCATCTGGTTGAACGTTTGGAGGCGTATAGTTGCAAAAAATACTTTTTATCCAGGTTGGTGATTCCATCCTGCCTTTGGGAGCACTCCTCTTGGGAGGCAGGTCATCTCCGTTACTTCAGGTATATTTGGGACCTAGCCATCTCACTGTCTTTTGGGAGGGAGACAGCGTTGTATCCGGGTTTCAATCATTAGTCTTTTCTGGGGAACAATTTACGTGGCAGTTCAAACGAAAATGAACTGTGTCCCCCTTAATAATTTAATAACTAGGTGTCGGTCACTACTACTACTAATGATAATCGTTCGTTTAGCTGCAACACTCTTCCGGTGCCTAGCTGCCATGCTACCCGAAGGAAGCATGAGGGCTGGGATACTGCCAGGTTGCCCAAGCTTAGACAGGGGAAGTCGAGAGGCGGAGTTCGGGTTCGAACCACGGACCTTCCGATCAGTAAATTCGCGCTCTAACCACTTGAGCTGTATCACCCCACTATTAATAATAATGTTGATGTTAATGAAAATATGATCACTCAGCTGTAGCACTCGGTGCCATACCACCCGAAGGAAGCTCGAGGACTGAGCTACCATCAGGTTGCCCAGGCCTAGCCAGGACCAGTCGAGATGCAGAGGATTGTTTCGAATCACAGGCCTTCCGGTCAGTAAATTCGCACTTCAATCTCTGAACCATCTCGAGCTCACACTACTGTACTAGCCGGCGGGCATAATTTAGTTCCACAACGAATTGGAAGCCAGGTGATTAGTTTGGTTTTAGGCATTCAAGAACAACCTTTGCTTAACATTATTAACCCTTACGATGTGGGTGATCGCGACCCAAATTATGGACCGCCAAGGGTGGATTTGTCGGTCGGCGATCGAACAGCCGAACTTTTTCGGTCATTTTCTACTTGCTGTACAACATCACGTATTTACGCTAGAAACCAAAAGTTCACCACTCCATTTCCGAACTCAGTTCAAAAGTGATCTATCTGGAATCGCTATGATTCTTGTTTCTTGGGTGATCGGTTTGAACGACAGATGTGCTCTTGCATTGATGTGGACAAATGACCATCCTATTTCTTGCGCGTGTAATCAATTAGGTGACCATTAGGGACTATTAAGGGCAATTCGAAGGGGGCTTTCTAAGCATGCCAGCTCAATACAGCCGTAAAGTACTTTTGGAGACAAAATAAATACAAACAGTTGAGACAAAAAACAAGCGCGCTTGGGGTACTAGCCATCTATTGTTTTTGTCTCGTGCTCCTCAATGTTTTCACCATTATTTGTCATTCGGTCTCGTGTGCTGACAGAAAATCGAAACTCGTTTAATTATTATCCAGAAATGCTTTTAGCAAGACCACTTATGGCTGCTCGTTGCCAGGTATATGGTATTTCCGAACCTTTAGTGCAAAATCCGTTGGAGGATCCTTGACGGTACTTCTGTGGTCAAACCCATTGGGAAGCAGCGTTCAAGGTGACGCACGTTCGATTGATCACCTAAGCTTGGTCGGCTCATTTCAGCAGCGTAGCTATTCAAGATGCCCAGACATCCAAGTTCGGCTCGTACTATTACTTGGAGGATCACATTATGTGGTCTTCGCGTGGCAGTTCAGATGAGTATGTTTTTGCTATACAGTTTATTCTTCAAGTATGACCTTAACTGGAAAAATTCTGCAAATGGCTGGACGAGGAAAGGCTCGGTAATCTGGGTAGGAATAGTTGATTGAATTTTATGACAGCCAACCTATCGTTCCGTAACTTAAAAGTACAAGTAATCTGGTTTGACAAAGTTCCAAAAGGCCATCAAGGACGTAATAATATAGGTTAAACAACCGAATATAGGTTCGCATGCCTGAGGAGACGTACAACGGAATTTCATGTGCATACCAATGGTGAAGAGCGTGGTGCATTTTTCTCAAATAGCTTCCATAACTATAATCTTGTTTCAAACAAAGGGATTGGAATTAGCGAAATACGTTTGCAAACAAATTTGGCTTTGCAAGAGACTCACCTGGAACCCAGCTGAATCTCTCGTTTATGGTATCTTTAAGGAACTGAATGTGCTGAATCAGGCCGCCTCATGTTCCAGTTGGTACGGTATTCGAGATATCGCGATACCTGAACCCTAATTGCACGAAATTAACGAAATACACTCATTTGAAAACATAAACGAGATGTTCAGCTGGGTTCCAAGTGAGTCTCCCGCAAATCAGATTTGTTTGCAAATGAGTGTATTTCGCTAATTTCTTGTGATTTGAGTTCAAGTAGAACATAAGGTTGACGGAATCTCGGAAACTGTGCTACCTGATGAGCCCTAAGAAGGGCGAAGCCGGTCGTGGGCTGTCGAAGAATTTTCAGCAACCTTATGCGTAGTGTATTACGTCAATAAAGGGATTGGGATTTTTCTGAATCGAAAACACAGACTCCGAAACTCCTTGGACTTAGTGCATCGGTTGGTACCGTAAATTGGCTTGTGAACGATTGGACGGGTATAATTCAGTGACTCAACTGAACTATGTGGATAACACTGCTGCAAGCCTTTCCGTCATAAGTGAACTCACCGGTAGACATATCGGAATCTGTTGTACCTGCCTAATTGGTAGTTATCTCAGTGAGTAGGCTGAGCACACACATCTAAAACGGCAAACGGAACTGAAGATTGCGTATTCCGGAAGTGGAACTTTGGGTCGAGGCTCGGTTTCAGGTGCCGGTAATTACAAGCTCGATATTGTAGTAAGTGTACGTGACGGTTAAGGTCAGACGCTACGGTTAACCGGAGAGCCAAACTGAGTGGCACAGCTTCGTTCCTTGCAACGAAGGCTATCCTATTTCGTAGTAGAATTTTTTCATGGTATTTTTGCCCACCTTTCTGTCCACCTATTGACACCCAATGAAGTTTGTTTGTTGCACCAACTTTGTTGGATGCCCACCGTACCATGAGCGAGATCATGAAAGGACACATGTTCGTGTGACATACTGCACATGTTCATTGGCAAACGGTCACTTGACCTTAAACAGTGTGCAATCTATGAATTAATGTAGTTCACCAAACTAATCAAGGGACGGGCTGTATTCGATAGTTGTGATCTGTGTCTGATATGCTTTTAATCGTTTCCGTTTATTTTGCGGAAAAATGTCACCATTTTCTGCATGAGTAACCGCCGCCAGCAGGTGCAATTCTTCAATGGCCTGCTGTACTTGGGTTGTGTGAGTCCTAGGCGCAGTATTTGAACCAGTCGCCTCTACCGAGATGATGCGATCCCACTACAGGATACACACACTATACTACTTGGAGGTTGGCTGTTAACTGCCTAATCCAATGGCTGTCACACCATTCTTGGGAAAGTTGGAATGGCAGCTAGAGTGTGCGCCGCCGTCATCAGCAGGTGGGGTTGTGCCAATGAACATAAAGCTAAAAATACAGCAAACTCTGTTGGACGACCTGGCTTAATCCAGACAGGATTTTTACACCTAATTAATCAAGCGATCACCGGTCACGCTGTTCGATTTTTCCTGTTCTGGAGGTATGGGTGCTTTGTAAGCCTTTGCAATTAGGAAAGTTCTGCTCTGCTAACCAGCTTTTACAAGAAACAAGTGTTTCATGTAGCGATTTTTATTATTTAGAGTTTACTTCAGAGAGTGGACTACTGCGTGTCCGTCCGAATTTCCGAAGACGACGAAGACAAGTCAAGATTCACACCAAGCCTGCGCATTTTCATCACTTTCGGTAGTTCTGAAACACGTCTAGGTGTGATAAGAGTTTTGGAAATCCAAAACGTTGCAGTTCTCATAGCTGGACACTATCATCGGGTAATCGAATTGGATCTTGTACCGTGGAAGGGAGCTGGAAATTTTAGCCATGTGAACTGCCTCTACTAAAGACCTTACGTCAATGAGTGACTAGAAATCCCCAGGAGCGCTCAATACAAGCAGCAAGATGGGCCTTCCTGTGCCTCTCAACTTGAACAGTCAGTGTTTGATTCTTTTGACTCTTGTTATCGGCGTACGTAGTGGGCATCGAGAAAATTTTTATCTACTAATTAGTACTGATTACTACTCGGAATTCACTGTGAATATCGACGGTACGGATGTCACGTGTCCATACGCTGGTTTAAATGAACATGTTGTCAGTGAAAAGTAGAAAGAAAGTTCTGGTTGCCCAAGCCTAAACAAGGGAAGTCGAGAGGCAGAATTCGGGTTCGAACCATGGACCTTCCGTTCAGTAAATTTGCGGTCTAACCACTGAGCTATCCCGCTCCCCTTATCCTTATTTTTATCTCGTGGTAGCGCAGTGTCTGTGGGTGCTTTCCATTTGAGTGTGTCTATGCGCGTCGCAGGGACAATGGTGGCATTTTTTATTATTAGTGTCCAGTGACTTCTTATCGGTCCTCGAGTAATCGACATTCATGATAACCATTCTTCATTCTCGTGTCAACTATTCTTTCTCGCAAGTGTTTTGCAGTCCCAATAATTTCAGGATGTTCTCATTCGCTTTTTTTAGGGTCGACCTACTAGATCGGTCAGAAGCACCTACTCTTCAAGATGGTTATTGTCTATCGTTGGCCGTATCCTGCTTGCTTCGGATTGTACGTACCCTTAATACTATCGTAACTTGCCCTGTTGGCGAAGATCCTATGGAACCTACTACAGATCATGTTATCAGCGGAGCAGACGTGCGGGAACAGTTTGTGTCACTCTCTTGGACTGGTCTCTTGTCAGCCTTTGCACTTCTACTGGAATCCAGGTCTGTATGAGTATGTCGGGGAAGTTTTTTAATGTTATATCTTTGTCCTCCTCATGTTGATGGATTCTTTTGTGTAATTGACCGTACAGCGCGGACGAAAAAATTACGGCAAGTCTACTGGAGTCGCTCCAACTAATGGTGGGTCTTTGTGGAAAGCTTAAGTTGGAGGCTGCTCGTGACTCATTCATCATGACGTTGTGCAAGTCGGCGCTTCCAGCACCCTATGCCAGGTCTTTGGCGGTGGGCTCTACGAACAGAGGTTAGTATTGTTTCTTTCCATGTGAGGAGATACACGAGAGACACAGGATATATTATATATATATATATATATATTTATGACATTGTGGTACTTCTCCCAGAGCATACTTACGTTTCCCGACAGGCGTAGTTGTTTTGCTGGGGGTGAAAAGAACTAAAGTCATTGAGACAAGTACGAATTCCAATGGTCTTCCGCTGCTTGAGATACGATTAGGTTTTATACTCGCTTACACTTGTTTTATGGTTGCAGTTTGCTAGAGAGCAGAAGCTAGGTAGTTTATGAGACTATTTGGACACGCATCCCGTAAGGTTATGTTTCGTTGTCATCGATATTTTGACAGATAGGAACTGATACTGTTGGTTTTGGTTGGACCTCCATCGGTGACATGCGCTTTTAAAGCATCACTGCAACTACTTTTCATTTACTCAACCTCTTTAACAGTGTATTCTTCTATTCCTCCACCAGTTGTAGTTTGGAGCTCTCATTAATTCTCGTTGCAATTGTTGTTGTGCTTCGATGTTCACCTATTCATTGTTGGCTCCTGTTCGTGTTCTTGTGTTTTCAGGTACCGCTGGTGCTGCTGCTCTTCAGTCTGTTGCGATTCCACATGAGGATGCATTCGAACGGAGTCCAGTAGCTGTGGTAGTGACGCAGGGAGTCGGAAACAGTGTAAATATTAACACGAAACCCCCCACAACAGGACCTGCAAGCGTGCCCCAGTCAACTACCACTTCGTCTCCGATTTCCTCTGTAAGCACTACCGAGTCTCATGGTACATCTCCCACTGGGTCTTTAGTCCTCACGGTGAAACATCTGCAAGCGGCTCGCGCAGTTCTTGGAATGGCCCAGGTTTACGGAAACTTTCTTGGTTGTTCGTGGAATATCGTGCTATCCACTTTGCAGGTGGGCTGTTGTTATTTTAATGTTATTCGGATTTCCGGTAGGATGTTTACAATTCCATTATTTCATAACTCTATCCTTGTCGTTTTATATTTTGGGAACGGTAGTTTACATTTTTCCAAACTGCCAATATGCTTATAAAAAACACAAGAGTCCGTTGATATGTAATCCAATCTCATCGTGGTCTCAGGTTGCTGGTGGATGTTCTACCAAAACCACCTTCATACCCACCCCCATTTTGGGTGCCCGAAATCCTACTTATCAGGAATTGTTATGTCTCTTGGGATATTATTTACGACTCTTTCACATTCCTCTTGTGCTGCTTGTTTACCCGGGTCCTTGAACTTTCTTTTCCTGTCCAACAACCAGTTGATTTCGTTGGCACTAATCCGGTTACGGCTCTTTTGCTCCATGCTACACGGAGCCTTCCGTTTCAACCGTACGAACTTGATTTATTTCCTCTTCCGAACGCGAACTTCGTATTGTTTGTCGATTATCCCTTTCGCGCAGAGCACTGGCTAATGTTTGTTTGTGTCGCTGGGCTTCAGTATGCACTCGCAGTTGCTTGTTGTGGATGTGTTACTGTGAGTTGACACATTCAGAACTGTTACCGCATTGTGTCTTCATCAGACCATATGTTAATCTTAAATTTGCCTGCTTCGCTGGTGTTTATCGTGTAAGCATCCCAGGAACGAGTTGCTAAGCCTTGCGAGAAAAACTGTTTGACGTTTTTACACCTCTCACTCTCCTGTGCTCCTCCAGGTCGAAGATGAAAGATCGAATTCATTGACCTTCATCCAGTCAATTTGTTGTCTGTGCGCGTGCTTAGTGGTTTAGACACCTTGAGGGCCTGTGATAGCTTAACACCAGACCGTTTTTTCTTCTTGTTCTTCTGTTCATTTTAAGGCTTTAGCTGATTAAGCTGATCTGGTCGTACAGTGTTCTCACACTGATGGGGTTCATTACTAGGTCTCTAAGCTGTATAGTTTAGCACTTTTCAGGCGCTATCATCGGGCTCACTGGAATCGAATTGTTTTCGACCAGCTGCAGTAGTAGGTCTACTAATAGTGTCGTGTGTGGCCCACCAATGCAAGGGATCAATATCGCCACAGGATTCTGCTATTGGCGGCACCTCCTGACTATTAGGGATATCCATTGGCCTCTCTAAAACCCAATGCTAACGGACAACGGCTCTATTCTTCGTCAGTTTGGTTGCAGCTTCTGCCCTTCAATGACCACCCAACCAGGCGCTACGCCATGGTGAAAGCAGAGTAAGCGTAGTGTCGTTTGATCTTGCATTACTGTTCAGGCAGTTGTCTATAAACAGATCGCCCGCCTAGGTCTACTTCATTATATTCTTATTATCTACGTCTCTGCTGCAGAATGGAGTTCCTTGTCTTGTATATTTTACTAGTACATCATACTTTTCCCTCCTTATTATTCTCGTCACTGTTTTCAGAATTTGGTTTGGATGTTGGGCTTGAAAGTTGAACCAGTCGCCCAACTGTATTTCAAACCGCTTCCCACTTCTAGCACTGCGGTTACCAAGCCTCCAGATGGTCCGCTTGCGAGTGCTCCTGGTAATCAGGCGCAATCTGGTACTCCCCTACTCACCTCATCTGCAACGAACGATCTTGCTGTCCTGTCTTCAATGTTATCTGCTTTGTTCACTCGCTCAAAGTATGTTTTCTTTACTTTTGTAGGAATCTCTCAGCTCCTGATTTGTCGCCTAAGACTAGTTTTGCTTGGCATATCTGTTGCGAGAGTCGAGTCGAAATTAGAAGGTATACAGAATAGAAGTGCGTGATGTACGCTTTAATCGTCAAATATCGGTAGTACGTGAGAATTTCGGGTTAATTGTGATGAAAGGTATGGTTCACCTAGTCATGACATTCTCTTCGCGTTGGAATAAGTGTACTTTTGCGGAGAACGAGTGTAAAAAATTATAGCTGTGGAGTCGTTTACGCCTCTCTGTTGCGCAGATTATATGCGTGAGCGCGCTGTTACCGTATAAGAATATCCAGGTGATTTCCTGGGTTTGAAATAGAGTGGGATGATGAGGCATCGTTAATAGGCAAGATTTCTGTTTCTGAGTAATCGCGGTGGACTGGTAGCGCTGGGTGAAGTTTTTCTTGTTCGGCAATATGTACTGGTTCCAGTTCTGTGTCGGATGTCATGCCGTTGCCTCAAGGAGCCAAGCGGCGTAAGGATAGGGTTTCGTGTTTGCCATCTGGACGAACTTTGTGGGTGTACTGTGGAGTACAAGAGGCGAGCTCCACTTCCTCTACCAGAGGGTCATTTTTGTAGACTCGATCATTGCGTTTTAAAAGGCTTGGCCCAGGGACAGCAAGCAACGTCGGTAGGGAGACACCGTAGGTTGATCGTCGTATGAATGGCAGGAAACGTTCATTTGGGGTACTGTTGATACTAGTACGTAACAGGGATCTGATACAGTGGAGAGCATCAAGAAGGACAACCTCTCAGTGTGCGTCAGGCATGCCGCGTAATTTTATGGCCAGGCAGATGGTCTTCAGTTGTCTTCAGACAATCACTAGTTACTTCCCATACGTGTTCAACAATCCACCAATGTAATTTCACTTCCAAACGCTGTTCAGATGGTTCATATTTGCTCCTGGTATTAGGCTGGTTTATCCGCTTGTTCTCTTAACAGTGCATATACTCATATCCCTCTTGTGCGAGATCCGTTAACGTAATTTTCCTACATGGTTAGCAGTCACACTGTTGTCATCGTGTATTCTACTCCTCAGCGACCTTGATGCTACCGCCTTGAATGATTTAATTTTGGGACTGTGTCAACTATCATCCGAGGCCATGGAATTGGCGAGCGTGAATAAGGTGAGATTTTCAGTCTGGAGTTTCAATCACGGTTGACGTTTTTTCGATGCTTACGGCTTGTGATATAATGCACCAAAACCCCTATGGTTGTTTGTCTTTCTGGTTGGTAATTAGCGAATTTAGCGTGGCTGACTCTTGGACATGAAAGTATTTATCAATGGGGATTTCCGATTTTCATTTTTAGGTTTCAAAATTTGTGAGACCGCTAATACACTAGGTACAGCTGTCTGGATCCTAGACACATGGACTAAGTATGTGGTGTCCACTACCCCTCGCCAATAGGGGATACCCCAAACCCATGAACATTTTCTGACCCCTCATGGATTTATAAGTAGTATTCCCGTTAGAGTTGAAGTCACTCCGTCTATCCCAACAAGAGACAAACGTTTACATTCAGTGTGTGCTGGACAGGACGCAAAATGCGGTCCGTATAACAATCTTGAGCTTCGAAGATTAATTCCGCTATTGATCCCTGTTGTTTAAGATGGACTTACCATTAACACACTAAACAGTTTTAGCTAGTTGAAAAGGAACCCTTTAATCACAATCCATAATTAGAGGGATTTTTACTGTATCAACACTCCTACTGTTGTTTCATGTCTTAGTATTTTTTTTGTATTTCAGAATCCCAGCCAGTTTCCGGTCTTTAAGCTGACGGAGGTTGGTCTCGTCAATATCAGTCGACTCAATCTCTGGTGGGACAGTGTTTGCTGTCAGCTGCTCTCTGTAAGTCGGCTATCATTTCCTGTTCCTGCCTTCCTTTGAAGTCTACATCCTGTTTTTACTCACACAAGTGTGTGCTTTGCTACAAGAAATTCCGTGGATCCTGACGGGGAGGATATTCGAATGTCGTTCACTGGAATAGTTGTTTCACTACAGAGACAGCTTCGTGTTACAGAATAAATGATGGTAAATCGTATTAATAAGACATGTCCTAGGGTCTTTGATCTCATCGGTCATCGGTTTAACCACCGAGTGAGGTGACTGCAGTGACGTTTCTGTGGTTGAGTGCGTGCGTATCGAATCACGGTAGAATTTATCGACGTATTTGATGTAAAGCACGAGAATATCCTAGCGCAAAAACTATACAGGTTACTTTCGAACTAGTGCTCTCCGGTTTCCTTGTTGTGAGCATATCTTTTGTTCACAGAAGTTGACGGAACTTACTTAGAGTATTGTATGATTGTTCGCATCGGCTTGTCGACTTTGTTTACTATAACCTCACTGACATGGTTTGCACCTCAACTACTTCCCCCGTTAGGCAAAGTCACCTCGGGAAATAAGGCATTAGGCTTCGCTTCGGAGAGATTGGACGTCAGGTCATGGCTTACAGGTAAACAGATTGTTTTGAAATCCCCAAGTGCGTCTTCTGTTCGTTGAGACTTTTGGACCCTTCTGTTGACCATAGAATTTCTACGCTTTACTTTAGCTGCTTCACTCAGGACTAGGTTACTTTAGAGCCTCAGATCGTCGATTGTCTGACGAAGGCAGCGTATTTTACGTTCATGTTCTGAACTTTGTCTGAAACAAATAAAACTCCGGTTTAGCATTCGGAGGAAACAACAAATCTCTCAAGGAGATTCTGGAGAATCAGGTTGTCCGCCACCCCAATGCACAACATGTATTTTTTTTGTTGAACTTTTCCATAGCGTGTTTCAACTTTTGCAACCACCCTCACGCGACCATCCGCGGAACTTGTACATGCGTCTGCAATTACAGTATACAAGCGGACTGATTGGCCGTTACAAACCCGTCCTTCGACAGGTGGCTTCGTGCACCAATCGCACGCTCCACCTGAATTACTCGCCAGCCAGCCAATCTGGTGGTAGAAAGAGGTATATCAGGCACTAGAGCCCCTTAGGCTGTGCATATCACGAAGCCATTCAAGGAGGCAGAAACGTTTGAATGGTTGAATCTCTGCGATACTCACCAGTTCTTCACCGGACTAATCCACAGAGAATACAGTACAGCGAACTTATATTTGGTCTTCGTAGGGAGTTGTAGATGACTGGCAATGCGACGGTGTCATCTCCGAGATAGTAAACTCCCTCTGAAGGGACATGTCTGAAAGAATCATCTCGGTAGCCCAGGCTCACGTAGCTGAAAATTATGTTAGGAGATGCGTTACCAAGTAGGAAACAGACTTGTCTATTGCAAGTTTTCCCTAAGGACATAGGGTTTGTTCGCATTACCATGCAACCAAAAAGTTTATCTTATATATCAAGCTTTAGAATGGAAAAAAATCGTTCAGCTGTAGCACCCTTTCGGTGCCTAACTGCCATGCTACCCGAAGGTTGCACGAGGGCTGGTATACTGCCAGGGCGCCCAAGCCTAGACAAGGGAAGTCGAGAGGCAGAGGTCGGGTTCGAACCACGAACCTGTCGGTCAGTAAATTCGCGCTCTAACCACTTGGGCCATCTCGCCCCCAAGCTTTAGAATGAAAATTAGAGAAAAGAGTGGATGAGGGAAGGGAACTGGTGATAGGCTATCACAAGCACTGCGAGCTGCCTGATGACTGATGTATTTGCACATGCCTATCCCCACATCCACAAAGTTTGGTATGGATACGGCAAGTTCAGATGAAAGTTGTGCCTCCATCATGCCTTCTGTTTATACTTCCCTATCGAGGCTACATCTTATACTACAGAGGCATGGGAATTTAGGAGAGAAGTACCGGTGTCGGCTATTCTTAACCAAGCTTACCAGGTACAGGTAGCAGGTTGTTTGACTTGTTTCGAACAACCTTGTGAGTCTCTCTAGATTGATACCGAATATTCTCCATCTGCGCACAGGTGGACTGATATCCCATGTTTCATACGTCAGCGCTTAGTAATTTTTGCAGTTATTTCTTTGTGAGTTTGCCAGACTGTCTCTCTTTTCCCGTCTGCTGTATGTGGGTGGAGATGAATAGGATTAAATAGAACGGAACTTTTGTAAGGTTTAAATATAGTGAAGGTTCACAATTCGGTACATCATTTTCTTTTAGCTGGAAATGTGGATTTGTGGGTACCATTTTTTGTTGGTTGACGAAATATCACTCAGTGACAATGATTTCTAGATTTCGTTGCTTCTATTGATACTTGGTCAAAAACTACCTTCCCATACCCACATACCGCTTTTTTAACGCGGTGGATGCTAGCTCACTCGATTCGAACAAAGTCAAGCGTTTCAGTTTATTCTATTGAAAG
This sequence comes from Clonorchis sinensis, assembly GCA_003604175.2. NCBI lineage: Eukaryota > Metazoa > Platyhelminthes > Trematoda > Opisthorchiida > Opisthorchiidae > Clonorchis > Clonorchis sinensis. The sequence goes on along the minus strand of CM030369.1, from coordinate 131,504,499 downwards.
GGCGGTTATTTGAACTCATGTTCTTGCCAGTCTGGTTTTCATATCTCGAAGCACATCTTTGCATATACATCATTACTTTAGGACTGACTGCCCCTGCGCACAAAATGAAAATTCGAGGACAGTTAGTGCTTATAATCAATTAGCTGCTCGCAGCAATCGTTCTGCTCTTGCTTCTCCGGAGTTATGATAGAGTCGGTGGTTCTCTCTATGTCTACTCAATACCTGTCCACATAATGTCCAACCGGCGACTTATGCACATCTGTCTCCGACTCTAGGTGAAATCTGGATTCGAGATTGAAGAAGGATTGAGGTGCTGTTGATGGGATTTGTGCTGTTCGTTTTTCGAGTATACACTGAGGTTTAAACTACTTCCTGCTCGGTGACCCAGCGGTGACTCAACGTTCGTGCGTCCTCTGGGTTGCACGGTGACTATGCTTAGCCAGATTACCGCCGCTAAGCGGTTCGATTTTTTTGAAATGTCTTGAACAGCTACTTGGTGCGGGCCAACCCAGAAAGAACGGTACTTGTTATTGCAGTAAATTTACACGACGGGTACCACCTTGGTTATTCTGTACAACGTGGGGAATCATTCAACGAACTCGAAGTTTTTCCTGGTTATATAATACAGGCTTCATGAAACCTCACAAACTGAGGTGTTTTGGCCAATTTTTGTGTAACTCGGTTTTTCATCCATCGGAAAAATGACTTATCTGCGCCTTAATGGAGTATCATCGTCTGAATAGCGAGCAACTTTATAGTTGGTAAAAAAATGTTTTCAGTAACATGGAGATCACTATTCCACTCTCTGGGTCAGCGTGGTCCGATATCGGTTGGAAATGTGTGGCTACGAATGTTTGCCGCTTATCTCCCAATTATATGACGATATTTAGAGACAAATGCGCCCCACTTTCTTTGTGATGGGCTTGAATCAGACCGTTTCACTCTTTTCTCGTAATCAGAAGTTGTTTAAATAACTTGTTTGTGACACTTTCCTTGAACATGATCATTCCACCATGACGTTGATATCAGTTTTGAGGATAATGGTTGTATGACAAATGCATATACGACTACGAATTTTTGAGTTTTTTCTTCCTAAAAATAATGAAATACTTCAGTTTGTTACCATTCATCCCCAATAAACACGTGAATTTCACTGAATCTCGATTGCGTTCCAGCCCGATTTAACCATTCTGCTTGCGAAGGTTTAATTTTTGTGACAGTTTTTTGTTGTGGGGAAGGAAGACATGGGGCGAATTCCGGTTGACAAGGTTGTGAAGTGTATTCGTTGCTTCCGGGCGTTGTTTGGCTGTTGATACGTTTGCTAGTCTGGGAACTTTATTGTGAACTTTGTGTTACCAAAGGAGAAGCCAGTGCGCTGCTTTCACCTCGCTTATGCCCCACTTGATAACAGCACAACCGAAATCCGTTGAAATTTGAATGGTCGAACGCAGCCTTTGGCATTCCAGTTTGTCTTGCTTAGTGTATCACGACAAATGACTGACTAAGTAAACTGACTGATCAACGGACCCTTTACCCAACGTTGTCGTTATGGGGACCAGAATGATTGACAATTGTTGATTGATGGCTTATCCAGGTGCCGGTTTATCCTGCTTCTCATGGAAAGCTTCCCTGATGCGTACTCTTGTTTAGGTAACACAAACGATATTCCGTACTCGAGAAGTCACATTCGGTGATGTTCAGGATCCTCTCTTGGTAATGATGATCAATAATGGTTATATCAGCTTTCTGTGCTACAGTCAAATGTTCTAAGCGGTCTAAAAAATCTGCTGTTGGTGAGATTCTACAGTTTTAAACACGATTTTATCCCACAATTGAGGCCATCCTTTTCTGAAAAAGCCAAGAAGTACGATACGGCTGTTTCACCTTTGTTAGAGGCGTCAGCAATGCGTATCTCACGAATTCCTGGGGGATTCTTTCTCTTGACTTTATTAGTTGAACACTATTCCCTTCGACAACGATGGACTGGCCAACAATGTGATTAACTCGCTATCTGGCTAGATGTGTTGCCAACCTCCCTTTAGTCTCCTGGCCATGTGTTGACTGGCCCCTTGGGGATGACTTTGTAAACCTGCGATGTATTGTTCGCTTCCTATGGGGAAACTGCGCTAGTTATGAAATGATGATGCGTTTCCATCACTGAGGGCAGCCCTTGATCTTCAGCTAAATACGGCTTACTTCGTGCTGCTTAGTGAGGAACCACACAATAAGATAGTGTATCACAAATGTGTGTGTATCGCGTCCTAACGATAATTCAGTAACGAATACTGGTAAAAACACGTTATCTTGCTTTGTTTCCTTCATTCCAACCTCATTATCTTCCTTTCGAATGACAAATCATTTCACGATGATCGGTGCTGTGCACATACGATAGAGTTAACTGTCGGTTATGCCAAATAAAGTCCATTTAAATCCGTAGGTGTTGAATGATGTGGAATGGCATACCGTTTAATGTGACAGTCAACTGTTAGATGATGATCACTGTCACAAGGTGTCCCTGTTCTCTCAGGGAGCAAACCGACCACTTTACGAACCGGAGACTACTTGCGTTTCGATGATGGCAACTGTTTTCTAGAAGTGGAATCGCAGTTAAAAATTCCGTATCCCTTGTGTTAAGTCTACCCTTCGAGGGGAGTTTCGCTCTATGGCTAAACGAATTGTGACATTTAATATGTACATTCCTGGGCTCTAATCTTGAGACACACCACTTCATCTTGCCTCCCCTCACTGTCCATAACTTTGAAGTAAATTTTCGAACATTTTTTAATTTTTTTTCTACTTTTGCTTCGTCTAACTGGCTAATAAGCATATGAAAAGGAAGTATTTTTCATTTTCATCGCAGGATTGTATACAAAAATACACGAGTATGAACATCGACAGTACTTACTGGGTACATCAAAGCGTCAGGTATAATTAAGCTGGCGCTTTTTTCGGTGTACCGGGAAAATTATTCAAGCGCGGAATTTGACAACCATGTTGTTTGTCACTGATCATCGGTTTTGTCACGAACGATTCCATCGGACGAGGCCGGTGCATTTAGAAGTATAACAGGGGTGTTGGAAGTCACTTTTTTCGAACGCATCCACGCGTGCTGATAACAGGTTTCTACGCGCACAGGCATGTTTGTTGTGGCCCATGCCGATGGTGGCCGGTTCATTAGCTCTCGCTGTCCTCTTGCTTCCACACACATAGATGGACAACAGCATTTGGCAATCAAATGTCTGAAATGCACACGAAACATCTGAGACATTGCACAGTAGAGTATGAAATTTACCGACGAGTTTAACAGGACTAACAGATCTAATATGTCACCTAAAGGTACGTAGACATTGTTGTGAAAACAATCGCCCTTAATTGCCACCAGTGTGTTGACCACACCTTGTGGAGCTTCGGTAACAACAAAGCTTATCACTAAAATGATTAGCATGACAGTTGCACGCTGAGTTTGCCGCGTTTTGTTTATTAGTCGTAACATACTGGGCTTCTCGTTGGTTGTGTTAGAGCAAGAGATACGCGTGGAGAGAACGACGTCACTGTTGGTGTTCGTGCCCGCCCGGGTTTTCGTCATGTCTTCAGTATTTTTTGGCTCAGCCTGTACCAACTTTGCAGACTTTTTTCCAGACAACATTTGTAGTTCTTTGTAATGTTTTTCGGCCATTCGCATTGTAACCAGAAGGAAGCTGGTTAGAACGAAAATGAGTACGGATGCCAGAATTTTGACGAATACTCCATTCAGTACGAAGTGTCCATGTTCAAGACAATCCGCCCCAGGTCGAATATCAAACCAGTACGACACTAATCTGTGCGTTACATTCGTTTGTGAGGTTTGATTATGGGGTCGCAGTTCTATCTCGTATATAAAGTGCACTGGAATTCCCACTGTCAAGCCCAATACGATTCCAACGGCGAATCCGACTAACACGATGCGTTTCTGTGCATTCGGTTGCACTCCTGTTTTTCCATGACTTTTCGATCCCCGACCCAAAGTGACCACATACATGATCCGGCATCGTAGAACGGCCAGTACGACCAACAACACAGTTGAAAATGTGTGCGACCCAAGGATAAGCCCTTGGGTAATCAGAATCACTCGCACCATTGCCAAACTATGTGTGTATGCATCTGGACTTGGTGCAGTTAGCACATTCAGGTAGACTGCATATATTCCATAGGCTATCATAGTCACAAGGTCCCCTGAGGCCACTCCGGTCAGTATGACGTTTGTTGGGTTGCGCATACTTCTTTGAGTCAAAATGACGGCGTTCAAAATGTTGGTCACACTTCCGAATACACACACAACCAGGGCCAAATAGCCATGCAGTTTGGCGTAGAGTTGTGAGAATTTGACCAAGTTGGGCCATTCCACACAGTTTAACCCGGTCTGATTGTAGGCACTCATCGCTTCCTTTCAGTTGAATTGTTATAGTCACATATATTCCCGAGGCAGCTGGTCTTCGGAATCTGTTTCCATTTTACCTCATCTGTTTTGTTCCTTCTCCCGTATAAATCGGTAATCATTGTGTCCGGGTTTAGTTTGTGCATTCTTATTGGATGTCGGGCTCCAGGTTGTTTTGTTGAATGTGATTGGGCAAGGGGATTTTCCGACCATCTGGCGAAGATTCCTTTTGCTGTATATGGGGAAGAACGAAAACAAACAATTCCAAATGCCGGTTCCTAAACTAATGAAAAGGTGTTCATGCCCGAAGTAGTGAACAACCAGATACAGAAGACTATTTAGATTAAAAAGGGGTAGTGCGTTTATTTGCTTAGTCATGGTCGGCTTTGGAATTCTTGGAGTTACACTTTTCCCCAGTAGTTGCCATCGTTTCTCATGGGTTTCGAACAAAAAAAAGGACTTCGTGTTTCCAGCGCAGTTGCATATGCACAAATTTCTGCCGTTTCCGTTTATTCTTTCATACTTTCAGATTGAGCTCGGGTCTATCCGTCTCTGTCGAGCACCTGTTTGTGTTAGTTTCTCCTGGCTGTTTAGCAGTCTATGTCTCCATATCCATCCGAATACTTTTTACAAGAAAAATTTCACTTCGTGATTACAGTTGATGTTTTTTGTGGTTCACAGATGTGCAAACTCTCCCACACCGAGCTCCGCCAATTGGCTGCCGACGCCTTGGTTACACTGATCAAACAAGCGATTTCTTTTCAACAAACGCCAGGCTTTTGGAAAAATGATGTAAGATAGACTTCATACTATCAGAGTATAGTTTTTCACTTTCGTTTCCTCCTTTTTTGATTACCCTAGCTTCACTTCCTATCGTCGTGACTACATGGAGCATTGAGTCTTAGGTGACGGGGGTGGGGGGAAATGGAAAGCACTCAGATTATGAAGATACCAGCCGCTGAAATACCGAATGTCGTTCCCGTTTGTCTGATGTCGGAATTAGTTGGCGCTCGAACTTTTTGGTTCTTGTTTTTCACCCAGTCTCACTATAAGTTATCATGCAATATGATGACGTATGTTAGATCAGTGTGCACGTGAATTGGCGCCGCAAGAAATGTTTCCGCCAAGTTGGTGAATTTCTGAAATAGCGTGCTACACTCCTCTAGTGCTCGCGCCACACTTGCCTCTGCGTTGTACATGCAGTTAAACGAAACCCAGTAAGCCTGTGGAGGCGAGATGTCTGGTCAAGGCGTCCAGAAAAGCTACAACAACCCCTCATTAATCGTGGCTCCTCTACGTCATACCGAACGGACACGTGGATGGCCAGTAAACGGCCAAATGACACACTATGAAGGTCTGACAGAGTTGCTGACATGATTTGAAACATATAGCATGATATCGTTTATTCACACCTTGCCTAAGATGATATGCATAGTTCGACAGACTGTTCAACTCGTTAGGGAGCTGCGTGCATGTTCACCGGACAATGGTTCTCGCGTCGCTCCTTCGGTGTTGGTTATGCTATTCGATAGACCTGTTTTACGTGGAGTCCTTGGTAAGTCCCATGTAACTAAACCCAACTTATCTATTATAACCGCGTTTCATTCCTTTGTACGTTTCCACGGTAATCGGTTTAGTGTTTATGGGATGCCTTCAGAGGTAATGTCATTCCTTGCTCAACCCGCATCCCGTTACACGCACTCGCTGTTCTGGATGATTCTGTCGGGTATATCCTGCGGTTGCAGATGATAGACAGCTCACAATGCTGTCTGGAAAGATGTCCCCGCCCATCCTACATGAACCCTGTGTGGTTCGTTACCCAAGGTCTCTTGCTTGGGATGTCGGTATCACTCATCAAAGCACCGATATACAGCGTGCTCTCTCCTTCAAGACTCTCTTCATGTCGTCTTTCTTGGCACGAACATCATCTCAGTTCACCACTGCCTAACTTCTCCCGTCCCTATGTTTTCTCCACTCAAACAGTAAATTCCGGCAACGATCGCCCCACACATCTCAAATTTTTTTCGATTACTTGTCACATCACTGCTTCCATTTACGTTTGGGGTTTAGATTTACACTTATTCCTCTTCCTGCATTTTCCCGTTATCCTTCATTGAGATTGGTCTTTCTGATTTTGAATGTTTTTTAGCAAATATTTTCTTTCCAAATTAACAAATGTATATGTTGTGTATAACGACCACCCGATGGCAACGACACTGCTAAACCCTTATTTTTACTGGGTATCAACTGTGGCCATATAGTGCGATCCGACTATGTATCCTTGACTTTCCCGGTATTCATAGCTCCCACTGGCTTCGGATGCACCGGGCTGTGAGAAAGAAGTTTACGCCACGGCTACTTCATTCTTTTTGTATTGGAATTCTGGACCAAGTTGTGACTCATGTGGATGCTAGACCTCAGACTAACCACGTATCTCTCACATTCAGTGGACTCCTCTGCCTTCATCGGTTCTTTTGACCCGTCCGTTATTATCTATTCCAGTTCATATTTTATCATGCCCTCTAATCTGTGTCTCACCGTTGCCCGTTTGTTTACGCAGTAATTCTTGGGCTGTTATTTACAGATCTTTTATATCCCTACCAATCCTACGATTTCTCTTGGGAACCTCAGGAGTGTGCTTACTGAAGAACTGCTCTAGTTTATGCCCCATTTTCCTAGACCTATCAAATCTGCATCACCAGACTGGCTTAGTCATTATTGTCTTCAAGGTTTTAGGACGACGATCTGAGTTCATCAACCCTCACTATCATCCTGGGCTGTTTTGCGTACATCTTACAAACGTGATAGGATGAAAATCCATGGAATGTTTCCGATTCTTGTGTCACCAAGCGAACTCCTATCACTCGGTGTTAACTGAATTAACATCAAATCCCAGTGTTTGGTATTTGTCGTACCCACCGTACAGGTTGATTTTCAGTTAGGTGTGAGAAATTAGGCCATTCGCCAATAGTCATGTTATTCTGTCTAGGTTGTACGTCAGACCAGCTTTCTTGTTTTACTTTTGAGGTGAGTTTCGATCGATACGCTTCAGTGGTTAGAGTGCGAATTTATTGACCGGAAGGTCCGTGGTTCGAACCCGACCTTTGCCACCTGGCAGTATCCCAGCCCTCGTGCTTCCTTCTGGCGGCACGGCAGTTAGGCACTGAAAGGGTGCTACAGATGAACGATATTTTTTAGAGATGTGCATCAGAGTTCGAGCTTAGTTTCGGTCTCCTTATGGTCAACCGGGATGGATCACTTTTAGGCAGTAGTATTCTTGAGGCTGGTCCATTATCTCATGCACATAAGCGATATTCGCTTTTTCTGTCAACAAGTCCATGAGTCGGATCAAACCATGAGCGAAATGAAGTGAACACTACGCGAACCGAACACTAAGTTTACCATCTCAAATTTTTGTGCGATACGAATACCCTAATACGTATGGTTCCTTTGGTATCGCCTTACCTGAAGCAGCTCGCCTATGGGTTTGCACTTTCAACTCAGTGTAAACGGAGTTGTCACCATAGTTTATTCTGATGGTTGCTTAGATTTCGGAAGGAATGGCATAGCAGTTAACATGATCAGTCAGCGGGGGCGCCACAGGAAACGACTGAAAAACTAATCTTTTTGATTTAATTCATGGCTACCACCGGCGTGCACCGGTCTGTTCTCTTCCAGCCAGGCCCGGTTGCACATTTTGATCGCGGTACATTTCGGCTAACATTCTTTTGAGCATATTGCCATCTTCGCTCACCTGATGTTGAAGGCGCAGTCCATCCCAACCAAACCAATTTGGCCTCCAGTCACCATCGTCGTATTGTGACTGCGTGAGGCGTCCCGCAACCCAAAAATTCTCTCTGGATTGGACTCACTAATTTGGTTATTGCAGTTTTTTGTGATAGACGGGCTGTGAATATGCATGTACCCGAATGACTACATGAGGCTATTAAAATTTAGTCCTGCTTCGCCGTGTTAGAGTGTCGAGGTATCTTTAGGTTTTTAATTCTGACTGGGGATTTTTTTTAGATAAATGTATTCATTTACTTCGTCCTTTGGTGACATGTTCTCCAGTGTTTCAATATGGTTCTGTGCATACAGTTCACGATTAATTATGTCATGTCTCGGTTTTTGCAACTTCCAAAACACTGATTTTTTCATCAAATGAGTCGAAAATCGCAGTACCTTGGATGAGTACAAGGATGACATTAGCTCATACGGCTTTAATGTGAACATTGCCACATTCTGATAGATGAAACCGGTAGGATGCCAAAGGACCATTACGTCACTTGAACTCCTATTCTGCGTAACTGTGGCCGAACCATACTTCTTGGGGACTTACCATCTGAGAAACATTCCGCTGACGAGCGCTGCCCAGGTGGATAAACCTTCTGTGAGAGATCTAGTCACTAAGTCAATAGATTCTTGTTGTGAAATGTGAAATACTGGCCTTCCGTTACGCTGGATTGAATATCCGGATACCTGTTCAATAAGATAGTGACTTTCGGTGGTGATCAGTTACCGACTGGTTTCGTTGGGTGTATGCCGCAGTGGACAGTAGTAAAAGGAGAAATCTATCGGAAGTTATGAATCAGATCCTATGGAGTTGGTAGTGGATGAATTTCGAATCCATATCGATTACCAGAGGTGGTGGAAAAATCCGAAAAATCATTGGATTGTTAAACAGGTGCCTCATCCGCATACTACAAGTCAAAGACGGAAACCTTGTCCAGGATATCTCCATCGAAAGAGCAGAACGCACTATTGTTTGGAATTATTATTCGGGAGAATGTTTTTAGTGATAACAATAAAGGTTTTATTCGGATCCCCTTATTACTACCATTGGGCTTCTTTATGTCCCATAGACACTCGTCGTTAGGATAATAGCGTAGCACGGCTTTTGAAATGTTTGGTAAGTTAATAAGGTTCCACTTGTCTTTTTTTCTTAATGAGACTGCTGCACCATTTGTGCTTTCATCCTGCAGTTGAGGTCGGTCCGTGTGGAAAAGATTCTAGCTTCTTCATCAGCATGCATCTCACGAATTACGACAGCGTGGCATCAGTGAGTGTTGAACACTGATGTGCTGTCGACGATCATTATGATCTCACTAATCACCAGGACGATTCTATTCCGCTGCGTCCCTGTTAGTAATGGAAGACGAAACAGCTTGGTCAGCAGTCTGATTAATTCGCACTCAGGTGGGATATTGCAACAGTCGTAATCCAAATCGACTGGTCACGTCCTGACTGGCTTCCCAACAGGAAGTCCGTTCTGACAACGGTTCACAACAACAGCGCAGTGTGATATGATTCTCTGTTAATTAATTCAAAAGCTTAAATTCGATATGTTTTGCATCCACGAGTTGATTTATGTGACTCCTACCAAATTTGGAGACTTACTCTTACCTAGTCTGTATATCAGTTACGCCAAAGGTACTCCGCCCGGAAAAGGCTCCATTGCACAGGTGACATAGTTTTACTGATAGAGTAACCATTCAAGGGTATCTGCTGGATGCTTGTGGAAGATATGATCTAGCGAACAGCATGCCCGTTGTTGTGTTGAGCTCCACCACCAGCATATCAACTCTGGTGTGGTTCAACCCCATGTTCATGTGCTTCCCGGAGAGCTTCCCATAGTGTCAATTACAGGCCAACGCATCAAGTACACGGCACTAGGTATTGTCACCGTCTATTCTAGGTGCTCTAGGTGACACTTGCTCACTGAATGATGCAGGAAAAACAATCCGACTTGGCTGTATTTGAAACCGTACTACGCACTCTTCAGACACTTGAGCATAACCGTTGAGATATACTCCAGCGAAACCCCCAGTTCCTCAGGCTAAGGCTTGAAGAGGCTACCTAATACGTTAGTTTTAAAGAGAGTGTAACTCTAAACAGCAATGACTCTTTGTTAACCACTAGCTTAAATGGCGATATTCACTGAACCACGCGTAGCAGGTCGATCCCAACCTGGAATTGCAAGATGTGGATCGCAAATCCCTCGGGGCTCCTAAGAAACACGTAACCCCGATTATAGAGTGTAGATAACAGACCTCAGTCCGCGCTTCTGGGTTCGTAAAAAATACTCGGACAATTCATTCAACCGCACTCCGGTTCCATGGACCTCAACAAACGAAGAATATAGTTTGCGTCAGCACTCGAATGAGTCTCTATTTACCATAAATACACTCATTTGCGAATCAATTTGGTTTCTATTTAGTCCGCTTTACAGGTTACAGGAGAACGCTGTTTAGTTTTTTGTTTGGCTTCTTATTGAGCAGTCACAACGACAACACAGGCAAGGTCGATAGAGAATGTAACACGCATTTTACGCACGCACCACTAGCAAATGAACAGACTATGGGGCCTCATTCATTTTCTACACATTTCGGAATTGTAATTGGATTAATGTATTATGCATTTCTCCGCTAGTCCGGATGGTTTTCTATTTAATTCATTATCCGAAAAGATGTTTTCCCCAGTGTCCACTGCCGTATTCAAGTGCTAAACGAGTTATGTTTTTCAGCTGGTGGTGGGTGTTCAAAAGCGTTTGGTTACATTCTGCTTTATCTGTTGTTTTCTACCCATACCTTCGGAGCTCAGACGCACACCTTATTTGGCTTTCGGCTAATTACCGTGCTGTTTTCTGTTTCCACGCATTCACACATTTTTTTCTATTCTCGGGAAATAAACTTCCTGGCTGTCCTGCTCCTCATCGACGTGCGTGCTACACACAACTAAACACTTTATTGGATAGTAATTTCCACTATCTTTTGTACGTGTTGTCACCCCAACCCCCTTTTACGATTGTGAACAAACTGGTTTAACGTTTAACTCCAGTCCAGACAACTCCTTCGGTTTTTAGGTCTTTCAGGAGGCACTCATTCGAGTCTTTTAGATGCATTCTCGCTGACTACTCTTGCAAACTGAAAGTTTAATAATCGCACTGAAAAATCAGGGGCTGCGTGTGAACCGGCCGTGACGAACGATCATTTTACGTCTTTTTGCGGTCTTCAATGTCACCTAAAGAGTCTACAAGTCATCGGGGATATCCCTTCTCCAAAGTGACTAAACGTTTTAGGAATCTGTGCATTAGAATTCCCCTGTTGATTTCCATCGGTAGATCATTATCATCTTTGCCTAACTTGCTGCCGTCCATCATTAGATAACTGCGTGCATACGTTGTTGAGTCCCCTTTCTTCCAAAGTTGTGAATGGATCATAAGAGGACCCCTTTTGTGTTGCTCATGTTTGATAGTGGGTATTTCGCTCAGTTGGAATACTGGGTGCGTCCATTTTAGGCTACTTTGCCTCGAATAGCGTGTTGATGTACATACAGAAACGGGTCGGTGTTGTTACTTACAGCTTTCAAAATGTATCGGTCTGAAGGATTCACCTGCCGGGGTCAAATCATAAATTCCACTTCGCCTCGTGCGATATAATGATTGCCCAGCTCGTTTACAACATTGCTGCACATTCGCAAATGTGTTGTGGGGTTTCCCTGAATAGTCAGCTGTTTTTTAAGAGGAGTATGTCCCCATTCTTTTTTCGTTATCTCGGAATCCAATCCTTATTTTATTTATTCATAGAGTTTGACCACGGTGGTGTTGGACCCCTTGTCGGCTCTGTCCGATGTCCCGTATGATGATGTCAGAGGTAAGCAGCTCGAATGTGTGCAGCACATGCTCCACTGTTGTGGAGAGCAAATCGGTACTTGCTGGTTGCGGCTAATCGAAATCATCGGTGTAATTCGAGAATCATTCAAGTGAGCTGCTTTGATTTCAAACGCCATATTTCCCATTCTGTCTCTTTGCGCATAGTGCAAAAATTCAGTATATTCTTTTACTAGTTAAAAAAAGTGGTACCTGATTCCGGGTTTATTGACGTTCTTTTTTGTTTTTATTATATTATATTTCATTTTATCGTCCCTCGAGCGTGGTCAACAGCCACCTGATCTACAACCATTTGACGCACCCAAGCTACCAACATTCCTGTATGTACTACTGATGATGTCACTTTTCATGATTCATATATTTTGTTTATGATGGGTCCCTCAGCCGTTATTTAGTAATACCCTGGGAAAATGTTCGGTGACCTAGACAGTTAGCGGGCGTATGACGTATTCCTCATTAGAATCATCATGTTTGTTTTGACAATTTAGTAACTACAGTTTATTGTAACTCACAGCTTCTGTGGTTTGTTCTGACCGTCTGATAGGGTCGACCTCATTCAGACTGCCTTTCAATGCTTCAAGCTGATTGTCACCGACTATCTATCATCCCTTCTGCCCAACTGCTATCCGGCATGCGTGGAGACTGCTGCTCGCTTTGGACACCAAAAACAGGATTTGAATATTGCCCTCACGGCGATTGGGTCCATTGTAAGTGTATCGTAAATGTATTGGAGTTTTATCTACCTGTCTGGCCTCCTCATCGGTTCTGCTGTGATATCTAACCCTGGGCTGATGTGTCCTACAAACGACTTCAGCACATGCGGTTGTCTAGTGGTATGTATTCTCGGTCGTTCACTAATCTAACTCATTACGATCACCTGTTTAGACATTCATCCTCGGTTTTCTTGGGTTGTCTTTCTTCTGTGCTTCGCTTGTCTACCGTATATATCGAAGAGTGTGCATATTGTTGCAGGATTTTCGTACCTGACTACTTCTCAAGTGTACTGGGAAGACCTTCCGTGCATGTTAACTTTGTACAGTGAATTGTAGTCTTTTGCTGAACACAGTCATTGTTAATCTCTTAGTTGAGGAGTCAGTTTACCGCTTAGGTCAGAAGTGCACTAGACATGCAATGAAACCGTGATTTTAGTCGCAAGATGTCTTTACGCTACACCGCTCCCTTCATACTCTTGGTAAAAGTCGTTGCCCATCTAAGTTCACCTACTCCCCATCGTCTTGTTGCGCAGTGTTCCGACAATGTGGTCATCGAACAATATGTTACCTTTCGCGTTTTAGTAGCATTACGAGTAAAGAGGAAACAACTTCAAATTTACAGTCTGGCTGATAGGTTGCTTGACCTTGCGCTTTGCAGTGTGATGAACAGCCACTCGAATCTCAATCTGTAGACGATATCACTCAACAAGTGTATGAACAATATTTTCCAGCCAACAAATCTATCGATTCTTTAACCACCATGGTTGCATACACCGCTGCTGCTGCACATAGAGGGTAGCGACCACCTTAAATCTTCTGTCCCCCCCTTCAGCCGTACGTTTTATCTCACTAACTTCGCCAATAAATTGACTTCGGGAACAGGATATGTGCCGGGAGCTTCAGATCAACAAAACCGCATTTCAGCAAATGATTTATGTTGTGATTTTTTAAAGACCATATCCACTCACTCACCACAAACCCGGTATTAGACATAGGGGGTTTCTGATTAGACGTAGTTAAGGGTGAATACGGTTGCTAGTGCAACTGAATTATGAAGGATTCCAAGCACGTCCACCACGCATTAGCACAGCTTACTGCAACGCTTTTTCCTCTTCGGGTGTAAAAAAGTGCAAATACTCCATCTCATCTGTGCTGCTTCAGTCTCGCTTTTCCTTAATACAAAAAGGTCCCTTAGTCCGCTGCCCGTTGGGTTCAGATGGTCTATATACTCCTCGAATAGCACCTCGAAATCTTGCACGCGTTCCAGTTTAAACGGAATTCGGCTATCCATCACATGGATCGATATCAAATGACTCCTTCGCTTTCACTACTCTTTAGAAAAGGTGTTATCATTTGCACTATGAGACTTTCTGTTAGTTTTTATCGTATGTTTACTGGAGATCCGTAACCCCTTTGATGCAATCACCTACTGTCCGTAAATCCAAATCCGAATCATTGTCGTCTATTGTCCAACTGCACCCCTTTGTAGCTCCATTTGGCGGATTACCTGCTACAATTAGACGGACTACCCGAGACAAAGATTGGTCAAGTTGGTCTGTCACTGCACGATTTATGGATTGATATATTTTGTAAACTTGCTGACCTGTGTCTGGATCGACGCCCAGCAATACGCAAATCAGCCTGTCAGACCCTGTTCAATACAGTCGAGTGCCATAGTGCACGCCGTTTTGATGAGGCTACTTGGTCCGCTCTTTTCTGGAAAGTACGTCCACCCTATCCCTAACGGCGTCCTCTAGTCTCTCTCTTGGGTACGGCGTTGTCCTTTTTACGAGAATTCTTCATATACTAGTCAAAAGTGTCTCATGCTGCAGCCAAAAAATGGCAGCGAACTCCGTCGCTACTAAAATATCAGCTGCTCAAAGTTTGCACTCAATTTTTGTGCGTATATCTCATGGACCTGGAGTGAACCTATAGGATTTTCAATTTCAAGCTTTGCTGAATAAGATATTTTCCCGATTTTTAAATTTGCACCATATTGCGATGTGACTTCTTTATTTGAAGTTTCTGTTAGGCTTAGTCGGCTGTTACGATATACCGATTAGATCAACGCCAAAAATCATATTGTGGAATACACCTTGAGGATTGGTCGGTTAACCCCTTCGTCTTTTAGGAAGCCTTTCACATACCAAATTACCTGGCATTTCATAGATTTATTCTTGGTTCTTACAAACTCAGCACGAACTGCGTGTACCTTATTCAATGAACGAAGAAAAAACACCTCAAACTGGGCAAAATCTAACGCTTTTAAACACATGTTGGTTTGCTGGGATCCTCATAAATCTTAATACAATCCACAGGCTCCAAAATGACACTGTCCTGCTAGATCAAAAGTTCCATTACTTAGGTGTCACGTGGCGAATTCAGAGAACTAATATTAGTATTATCCAAGGGTCGCATTGTTTGCGGCGTATGAAATTCCAAGTTCGCCGGAATGGGCAGAAAAAGTTCGGATAATACACTTCTTGGAGTAAACGCAGATTTTTGGAATTCTTCGGTAACGGGTACCAAAAATAATGCATTCTAATTTTAGTTCACACGCAGTTTCGGCCTATTTAACGTTCCATCAACTAAGAACACTATAGACGATTAGATTTATCTTATAACTGTTGGGGTTCTTCACATCCTTAAGTGCGGAACCAAAAATATCTCTAGCCATTCCGAAGTGGATCGTCGGGCTCCCGTTTTCCAATTGATTATCAGCCTAAGGGGAAGCCTAACTCATCTGGTCAGCGTATAAGTTGACCTTTACGACGAGCGTGGTAGATCTCTTCTAGTTTGAGGGAATCCCCTTCGGACTTTGAAAATTTTCAGTGCATAAATTTACAAATGTGTTATTTAGTCGAAAATACGTAATGAAGTGCTTAGATTACAACTTCAAAAATAGGATTGATACTACTCGTTCCGCTCTAGCACCCTTTCGGCACCTAGCTGCTGTGCTGCCCGAAGGAAGCAGGAGGGGTGAGATGTTGGCGGGTCGTGCAAACCTAGACATGCTGTCGAGATGCCGGGGTTGGGTTTGAGCCATGGATCTTCAGGTCAGCATGATCGCGCCTTAGCCACTGAGCTATCTCAAGATGTGGACGAATTCATTCAGATGACTGTCGAACTACATCTGGGTAATCTGATGGTACGATTCTTCGGATCATCGTTAATCCATAGGGCCTATCGTAGAGTATTTCCATGACCAACCCTGAAGTGAACTCAGAGGCTGCACGAGGTTTTTTCCTTGTTATTTGCTGCTCGGGACCCAAGGCGTCAGTTATCCTTTCTCTTTTGAAAAGCTCGCTTATTGGCTTGCTATCTGCAGCGTGATAAACTTGGGTATCACTTGATCGGGTTGACTGGTGGTAAAATTGCTTACACCTTCAGTCCAGGGCTTCCGGTGAATGAAGATCTATCCTATCTTTGAAGTTATCCTATCGAAAACGAGTAATTTTTCAACCCTGGTTGTGAAAAGCAGCTGTAGACCAGGAAATCTTTAATCCATAGTAGGCTGGCTAGTGCATGCGCAATCGGACGTATATTCCCGATTATTTTGTTCTTTCAAAAATACAATACCATAAAGCCCCTAAAAGGAATCTTTTCGAAGAGGCGCTGCTCCCATTGCGAAACCAAGACACCTCTCAATGTTGTCGTCCAATCAGAGGATTCTCTCGTACATGGAATAGGTCCGTAAAGTTTGTAAGTTGTTAATCAACCCTCTTTTAGGCACAGGAAAATCTAAAAACAGTCGTTTTAGATGTGTGAATGCTCGCAAATCGACCTTTTGGTTGAATTAAGATGCACCTGATATGAGATTTGTGTTTTTTAACATGCTCAGAGCAATATTTTCAGAGCACCGACTACGTGTAGTCACCATCGGAGTTTGACTTCTGCAGAGCGGTTTCACTTTTGGAAAAATTTTTCAACTAAGTACACAAACAACAAACGGGCAGGTCTCTGGAATTTGAATCCTTTCATGATAGCTTGTGTACACGTCCAGCCAATCATCTGATCTTCAGTTCAATGGGAGGATAATTGGTGTTCGTGTCAAATAACAATGCATGACAATCTCTGGCAAGCCAAGCACCGACTTCAACTTGCCAAAGGTGTGCGCGCATTGTATTCAAAAGCACTTCAACCGAAATAAATTACTTTGTCAGGTGGATTTTGATGAGGCGTCACCTACTGCTTTCAATACATGTCCATTTACCATCGTGTTTGTGCACCATACTCCGCTGGTCGTCTTCGACTAGGTCCCGATAATGCGTTCAGTTTTTCGTTTTCATACGAGGAAACGCAAACGTGTCGAGTGACGCGAGGATATTTTTTTCTGCCCATCTGCCTCTACAAAAAATTTGAAACAGTGTGATGCCTTTGTCGCATATTAACTCCTTACCTACCTCTGGCTGTCCAGGTTACAGGCGCTGTCGCCGAAATGTTGCTGCAGCTACTCGTAATCGTTGGCAATAACGATTCATATTGTTTTAGGTTTACATCGAGATAAACAACATTCCAAATCCGGACTTCAGCGAGATTGTCAGGAGATTTTATTGCCTAGATCCCCACTATGGAGCCTCTGATTTTTACGTCCCCAATCGTTGCACTGCTTCGCATTGTAACGAACTCCACAGTTGACGGCCCCATAAAAAACAACATTTTGTGAATAGTGAAATAAACGCTCAGTGGTTATAAGGTACGAACTTACTGACCGGTAGGACTGTGGTTGGACCTTGTCTAGTCTTGTATCAGCAATCGTGCTCAGTTCGGGTGGCATGGCACCTAGGAACCACAAAGGGTGTTACAGCTGAATGATTTATTTTTGTTCGGCATTCATTTGATGTTCCTGAACCTACCTTGGACTCGTTAGGGTTCGGCTGGTTGGACCTTAAGGCACTGTGATAACGCATGCTCTCTTGGACAATCCGTTCCACACTACTCTGCTGCCGCCCAGTGCAGCTAAGCAACTTGGAATAGAACGTTGGCAAACGTACATAAAAGTTTTGTATGTAAATACCCTGCGATTAGGGATACAATGGCTGTCGGTTACGGTAGACAAGTGCTGTTTGAAGGATATACTGTCAGCGCCGGCCGCGCTTATCCCGTCAAATCATTTCTCATGACCAAAGCTCCCATCTCAGATGATTTTCTGCTGAGGCCATGGGCACACAATGCGGATGCTCACCTTGCACGTACTTTCGGGAGCGATGTCTCGATTATTATGGATACTAACGTTCCAGTTACTCACTGGATTACGGACTCTGGGAAACAGCCTTACACATCTCTGACGGACTTGCTTTGGGAAATTTCCGTACTATGAGATTGCTGATCTTGGTGCGCGACCGCTTATTGAAGCTGATATACTGGGGATGTATGATTCGATTATAACGAAAGTAGAGATGCGAGTAGACCATTATCTTCATAGAACAAGCGTGTCACAGATTGCACTGAGTGGTTTGTCAGCTTGTTGGATGGTCACTACCCTGTGCCATTGCCTTGGAAGGTGGACTGGAAACGCCTGCCGAATAAGTCACATGTCGCAGCTGAACGTCCCAATTAATTGAAAAATCGTTACAAAACCCTATGTATTTCCTTGACGGAACATACCACTCATAAGGTTGGTGAAAAATTTGATAGGAAACTATCGGTTTCGTCCTTCTCCGGGCTCTCATGTAGGCGTAGTTCCTGGGTCTTCGTCAGCCTTGTCATCTGCTTGAAACCGAGTTGCACACCGTTGGCGAAAGATTTTACTGGTACACTGATTTGGTTATAACGGGAGGCTCAACTGAATCGCAGCTCATTCTCGTTTATTATATTCTTCGACTGAATGTGCCGCACAAGCCCCCTCATGTTTCATTCCAGTATATTTTATTGACGCTTTATCCGTTCTGTTTAACTATCTTTTCCCTTGTCCATTTTGCTCTTCACTGGTCGTAGGTCCTGTTCCCACTGCTGACAAACGTGCGGGAATTGTGCGCAAATGCTCCAGTGGAACGTGTTGACGGTCGGCCAAACAGTTTGCTCATTCACCACACTCGTGACACTGCAGCCAAACAATGGGCCGAGACGGTGGTGCTTACCTTATCGGGCGTGGCTCAACTCTTTGTTTCGAAGCAGGAACAGTTGCTCGGTTTGTGTAAGTCATGCGTGTCAGTCACGCGAACTGCTTTTGACAGCTGAGTCTTATTGGCCTTTGATTATCTATCCTGTATAGGTGAGTAGCTCAGTATGGATAAGTAGGGTGCAAAATAAGTCTTCACTTTGTTGGTCGGATCTGCCGGCTCAGCGGATTTCGGTTATTCACTTTTACCGATACATCTCGTGGATGGTTAGTGTTTTCGGAGGTTCAGATCAGGCTCTTTGTGGTATTTGCCATTCACGTATTCACTAGTATTAAATGTCATTTTTGGCACCTTAGAGTATATCTGCTCCCAATGACGAACAGTTCCAACAGTAGGCTTTTGCGACACCTGTTGTTATAGTGCATTTTTCGAATAATGTGATCTAGCATTGCGAACATACTTTGCTCGGCAATGGCTGCAGGAGTGTTTTTGGATCATTTCAACGTTAATATATGTGAAACGACTAGTACCGGGCTCCTGAAAACTTTTTCATAGGATTTTTGTTCTGTAAAACTGCCTAAACCTACAAACAATTCGGAAAGCACGATAAGATGCGCATGTAGTGGAACCTGGTTTGGTATTGAATGTTTACAGGTTGATGGATCAACACTTGCCCGATGGACTATTTGGGGGTATATTCAATATACTTTCAGCTATTGCACCCAGCTTTTTGCTAAACTAATGCACACTGCAATTATGACGAGACACCCTTCCGTCCAACTGGGGATTTAAACATCTCCGTATTCGTTGAATCCCTTTTTGTCCCATCATTTTTCTGTATGTGCCTCTCCAGAAAATGGCAACACCGGTGTTGACACTGCTGTTTCATGGTTGCATTCTTCGGTAGTTTACCTTAAAATTAAATAAAATTAAAAAAGAGAAAAGTCAGCTCAGCCTATCGTGACCGAATGGCCTACACAACCGTCAGCCAGTAGGTCACTGATTCGTGAGATCCACACTCCTGATGTTGCCCAACGAAGATTGAACGCTTTACGGCTCTTCAGCATAGATTGACTTTACTCACAGCATGATATCTCCATCAAAGTAACTCAAAGCTGCTGAATATGGGGACGGTATTCAGTATGTCAGCTCTGGGTGTACTTTTTATCTTGGGATGCTTTGTAAGATAACCGATGAGTTAATAAATGCGATAATTGTTTGGGCCACGCTGAATGTTTTGTGGAAGGCAGTAGACAAACACTGCATAAATACGTGTCGTTCACAAACAGAAGTCTAACAACTAACTTTTTGAAGCAAACGTGCTGGTATCTTTTGTGGATTTGGGTGTGTTTTCCCCGAAAAATCGACCAGGATAAATTTTGTGCATTGAACCTTATTAGGATGGAGCGCCAATTGTAAACATTCACTTATGTAGGTCCGCCGTGTATAACCGAATTTCGCCTCCTTTGTAGCAAAGCGACACTAGAGTTTTGGCATACTGACCCTCCCATTTTTATTTAAGACAGGTTATCCGGGAAGTTGACCCATTTTCACAGTATCATCCAAGGATGGAATGCCATTGCACTGTTCTGACTAGGGAACGTTTTCATACGTTTCACTTTTGTTCGTCCTAGTTTACGCGTTCAAGGTATCGGGATGTCATCACTTCCTACGATCTTGTTAGTTTTGTTTCAAACTGTCCCGTTATCTCATCAAATTCACTTCATGAGCCTACCTTCACACCTCGCGTTTCTGTTCTCTGTTCAACATTTACTTTCCTAGAAACACCGTGAGCCTGCCTTACGGATATTTCACAAGGCGATGGTGTGTTAAACATGCGAAAGTAACTTTATCGGCTTTCCGGACAATAATCCGGCTGCGGGAACTGAATTAGATCTCAAGACAGTGTGATGTGAGGAGATCAAAAGCCGTTCCATGCTCGGATGTTGCTTGTAGACCGGGGTCAGCTGTAAAACATTTTGAGGTGTTTGTCGCTTGGGAACTTCTTGTGTGGGAGGGGCAGTGCTGTCTGTGCGTTATTCACTTATATCTTTGATTACACCCAGTTTTTCTGTGAAACATCAAATTCTTCGTAAAATTCAGTTGGAGCGCACTTGTACGGCTCACGTAGCTACATCAATTCGTGAAAGCTTATCACTACAAATGTATCGTGTTTGCGGAAAATAACTGCGTATTAATGCATGTTTTTTGCTTTGTGACTTGTATTTCCCGTCCGTTATTGGGTATTTTCTTTGTGTATGCAGCAGAATACCCGAAATTTTGGCTCGCATTCTTGGAGCAGATTAATTTGCATGCTCTCACTAATAGTGCGGAAATATCGGTAACATCACTGAAAGCATTGCAAATTTTATTGGAAATCCGAGCTTCGCAAACAGTGCATGGAGTCTCTTTATGGCCACCAGTATGGGAAGCCTGGTTGCGAATAGGACTGAGTTCGGTAGATCTTCGTGGTGTGGACGTATTGAGGAGAGCTGCTGATGTGGCCAAACCCGAACCGACTGATGAAAGCAATGAGACAAACGGAAATGGAGATGAAGACAGCACCCCAACTGTAAGTGGCATTCTTTTTAATGTTTCTTCACCCCCCTCGCAAATTGCACTTGCTCACGACAGGGTGACATAACTTATAATTTTCATGTCGGTTGTGTCTAATTGCGAGATTATAACTACATCGTTTCGTCGACTCCTTCATTAGGGCAACGCGTGTCCTTACTTCCTTGGAGCACGCTACTGCTTCATTATTCATTGACTCCTATAAACCAAATAACGTTTTTTGAGCTTGACATTCGATTCAATATAAAAAACGTCGCTAAATTGTTTATTTGCATGGTTTTGAACTACTGTCAACATGCCGGAACCACTTGTCAGTGGTTGCTCACTTCCATGCAATTTTTCCTCTTGAACTTCACAGCAACCTCCTGTATTCCTTCCAACGGCAGCCTTCATGACTCTTCTGTTTGACCTGTTCATCCCACTGTTTACTCGCACACGTTCATCATTCACTACTGTGGATTTCGGGCGTCTAGAGAAGATAATTCGACTCGGTGTACTCACCCCCTTGCACGTCACCTATTTGTATCCCCAGATGGCGAGCTGCTCGGCACCACTACCCGTCGCTGATGATGGCACACTGTCTCCTTTGCAAGAAGTAGTTATTCGCTGTGTGGAATTTTTACTGGAAGTATGTGAGCTTGGTCTCGTTTTGGACCCGATTTTGTATAATGCTCTGATTGAAGACTACAAGCCTACTCAATGTTTAGATAAGCGTTTTTTTTCGTTTCGTCCTCACGAAGACACTGCATCTGACCTGTTCCTACCTGATAATCTTCGGACATTCAAAGAGCACTCCCAAGTGGCTTTGACTCCGATTTATTCCCACCGTATATCTGCCATACCAGCAATAAGAAGTACGGGGTTGGACATCACCACTTCGCCCAAACCCAGACAGGATTAATCGAAGTCTTTTGTGAGTTCGAACCTGATAGAACTCGGACACAGTATAAAGTTATTTGATCCAGAACAACTATCGTTCTCAACTCAGGTGCTTTGAACTTGGACTCAATACAGTTCAGCATTCCAGATCTGTGGCAGTTTTCATTATTGGTATTAGGGATGAGTGACTCTCACTATGTCGCATAATGTGCGTGTCTGGATTCTTTATATTGTCACATCGGTTAGGCATCCAAACTCGACGGCATTCACTGACTGTCGTACGGCGTAATCAAAATACCATGTCCAGATGTGCTGCTACTCAGACCCTAAGCTCTCCTATCATACGACCGTTTTAAACTGCTCTTCTCAATGAAGAACCAGGTCGGGAGCGCATGTTTTTCTTGGCGTGTTGTCACAAACATTTTCAATGGGGCTTAGGTGCGACCTTGAGCTGGCGACCCCTGTGATGATTGGGACGAGGAGAAACCATCCTTCCTTAGCCACATCCATAAAATGTCGAAACTGATAGAACACCTCATATGTTTGACCAGTAAGTGGGAGAATGCTAAGGATACCATGAGTACAAGATGCCGATGCTGTCGGTACAACCTCTGGGTTTTCGGATGACTGAATCACTCGCACTACTCCTGAATGGTTTGAGCTATAATTTTCTCTGGTGGAAAGTAGTGACTAGCTATCGTGGATGTGAATTAGGAATCTACGAGACCGCATGGGAGTACGACCACTGCGCATCCTTCGGGCATAATATTCACTAGATTGGGTTCTTCTCACTTCAGTAGTAGCTACATTCCCATCAGTCTACGGAGGTCAACTATTGTGGATACAGATTCTAATTGTTTGGGCTGAGAAAGCTGAGATATTCGAGAAGAACGGGATTGTTTTTCAAGCATTTCTCGCTTTGTTTTATCTCAGGTTGGAATTTTCTATTTATATTGTTTGAAAAAGATTGTCAAGTCTGGTGTCGTCGTTCACTTATGAGGTTAATTTTTGAGAACTGTTTTAAAATGCTGAATGTAAATGCTCATATACATCTCAAACCACCACTTTGGTTTTACAAAGTCGTTCCACAATCTTCAGATAGATAATTATCCAACCTGTCTAGGGTTTTCCAGTTTATCACTCGTTCGAGTAAACGTATTCTGTGTCTTTAGAATTGAGTTTATTTCGTTGAACACCTGCCGGAGTGCCTTATTTCGTCTTACACTTGTTACCGCTTATTGATCGAATCAAAAGTCCGTTGCAACGTGCACTTTGCGGCGCAATACTAAGTACAGGTCAACGACTAGTGAGCCCAGTACATAACTCAAGTCACGAGATGCTTCTGCAAAAAAGGCATTGACTCCGTAGATAGCTGAGGATAAGATCGATTGTACTAGTGGACGTCGAATAGTGATATTTTTTGGGCTCTATTTGTATCTACAACAAGCCAAAGTAATTCAAACCCCGTGTGTTTCTATGTGATCACTACCGACCCATAGCCAACGTTTATCTTTTTCATAACATATCTATAAATGTTTCATATATTTCTAAAGAAAACGAAAAGGATTGTTTCTCAACTACTTTTCGCGAATAGGATCTTTTTTGAAATGAAAACTTCTCTTTTATTGAGAACGGTTGCAAGGTAAGTTGGGCCATTGAACGATAGTGCTTTTTTCAGAGTTCCTTTTAATTGTGTGGACAAACCGTTAGCCTCGCATGGTAAACTGTGCGTTATTAACTGCTTACAAAAATCTTCCAGCAAGTCGTTTTCATTTCCTTTAATCGAATGCATCTTCTCACGTCTATTAACTTCGATTCAACCGCAATTCCTCTCGTACTGTGTAATACAACTTCTAGATATGTGATTTTATGAATTGTCTTATCCTCATGCATCACGATAGTTTGTCCAATCCAAGGGACTATGCTCTGGATTTTACTTTCGCTCTTATTGGAACTCATCGTTGTCCGAACTTATGTTTGAAGTGGCACGCAACGTAACGGTCATTGTATTGACGCACAATCTACACGTCCGAATAATCGCGTTTAACCAGATAAATATGTTCGCTGTTGAGTGATTACCCAACGCCCTAAATATTACCCAGCAACTAATGTTTTCCTGCTTCCTTGGGTAATCATTATGTAGACCCGTGTTTATGTCGGTATTTCAACTAGCGCTTTTCTTCCGTCATTGACACTCACCCCCTTACCAGTTCTCTGTTTGCTTTCTTCCTCCCCATCTCATTTCTTCACTCGCAGAATATACATTCCTCTGGCAGTGATTTGTCCTGCCATTTGGTGTCGATGTTGCAGCTGGCCCTCGCTCTGGCAACTTACGCTGTTTACATCCCCAAACCCGAACACTCTGGTCCCGGACGAGTGAGTGGTCTCAGCATCGATTTCCTCTTGTCACTTGTGTCGTTGACAGAAACAGCCATGCAACCAATAGTGGCACTCTATTGTCAAAGTTGATTACGTACACTAGCGGGACTCACTTTTGGCTATTAGCTTCTCACCACATTGTTAGACCCAACGAACACTTCTGGGGGATCATAGTGGTCTTCTTTTGTGATTATTTGGGTCTAACAGTACGCATACTGTTCCAACTTGGAATGATTTCATCCATTAAAGGATCACTGTAGATCGCATGTTTACGTCAAAATCAAGTGTGAAAAGAATCGAGAATGACTGAGACCAGTGTGCCCATTTTACCGCATAACATTTGTTTTGTTGAGTATTCGTTTGGGTCATAGTTGTTGCCCTTATTCGAATTTACCCTGGTTTATACACGGATACAGCCCTCAGAGCAATGGTTAAGGTTGTTTTTCCACTCTTCCGGAACACTCTACTAGCACATTCCAGTGTGTCTTCTGGCGTCTAATCATCCGCCCTTTTTAACGACACTCGTTCACATATGTTCCTATTAGAACTATTTCATATTCAACTGATGGGTTCCAGCGAAGATTCTCCCTGTTTTCTGCATTTCTGTTGTTTTCACATTCTCAGATGGAAATAGTGCCACTGAATTACATAACATTTTCTGAGAAGTGTTTGCAACTCACGGTCGACGTCTACTTGGCTGGGTCGGATTGGGATGAGCAAAGTCGTGTCGAAGTCCTCGAGGCTATAGTCAAGGTGAGCTATTTTCTTACAAGTGTCCTAAAAAATCCTTAACTTCTATTGCTCTTCAACCGAAAAAGGAAATAAGAGCCACTTGGGTTTGACTTTTCTGCCCGGTTTGTGCTGTTTAGCGTAGTAGGCTTCAAAGTTCGAACGTCCCTCGGAGAAAAAACATTCAGAAAAGCCCACTTATTGACGGTCTTTCCTAGGGGGGGGGGTCTTTGAAAAAGTTAGCAGCCCATCTTTCCATACGGCTCTGTCGTTATCCTTGAAATTACTTGATTTTTTTCAATGTCATCATCACATCTCTCTATGATTATGTCGTATATCCAGTGTCGATTTTCGACTTTTGAACCAAGTGTTAATGGCTGGACACCGTTCTTTCTATTCGTAGTCGGTAGTTTCCATTGTTCGTTGAAGTTAGCCAAACAAATAGGGGTTTGTTTTTATGTAGACTGTCCAGTGGTTTTTGTATTTACATTGGGTGATGTGGGGACTATTTTTTATCATCATTGACACAATGCTTCATAAAGATTGCTGTGAATTACATAAAAATTTCGAGACGAAACTGCTGTCTTATAGAGTTGACTGAATCGACTGAATACTGAAGTCATCATCATCACTGACATCAATACGCTACACATACTGCTGCTTACTGCCATAGTATATTGAGGCCGAGAATGCCACTAAATGGGTGACCATTGTTGTGAGACACGTTGGATGTACAACTGGACCATTTGAGAATCATTGTAATCTGAAAAATGGATCCAACCGTACACAAGTGGAGATCTAAAGACGCTTGGGACCTGACGTCTAGGCAACTGGTGGCGATGCAATCTCACTAGCTCTTCAACCATCGCTCTCTACTGATATACATGACTCAGTCTCAGTGAAGGTATTTCCCGTTACAATAGTCTGGAATGAATCAAAGCTTACCCACCATGCCTTTTGCTTCATCTTCCAAGCTATCCGAAACTTTATTCAGTGGCGAGTATCGGACAGCTTAAGCTGAGTTAGGTTCCTCACTTCCGGTAAGGTTCTCCGTTCAGTCCAGTGGTAAACCATGCCAAATGCAATACATACATTCATATTCTGTTGGGAGTCACAATAAAACGCCTGTTATTTATGTTTTACTTTGCTTCACTACGTCGAACTCCTGTCGGAAAACAAGTTGGATCAAGAACGATGCTCACACATTTTATCGATAACTGGATAGGAATTATTTCCTCAACGCTGTTTGGTATTTATGCTATGTTCGGTAGGCAGTAGTTTTTGTTGGTGATGTTTTATGAGATGCTACTGCTGCAGCTTTTCGTCATCTTAGACCTTTTGTTCGCAGCCTACATCTTCGTCTCCCTTGTTTTTCTTGTTTACGTTTGACGGCTTGATCTGCTAATGCGCTTTTTAACTCGGATTACTTCGAGTAACCAGCTCCGTAATTCCTTATTGCCCTTGAATCCAGACCCTACACAAACCTCTGGCGCTGAAATACGCGTGCCCTTCTCAATCCACTTGGTTGTTGGCCAGTCGCTGTTTCTTTCAAGTCATCCCGACATCTGTACCTTTGCTGATGCCTAGAACAAAGCAGTCTACTTCGTTTTTAAAACGCCGGTCTGATGGGGCAAACGGTAAGTCTGTGCATCATTACTGGTGTTCCACAGCTTTAAATTCATTCGTAATAAGTTTCGCGATATTCATTGTTGGACATACTTTTTTCCTTTTAGGAATCAGAGAAGGTCTATGTACCGAGATTGGTCAAACTCTATATGACTTTCTTTTCTACCAACAGTAAGTCCTTTGGCCACACGTTTCCGAAATTTTTCAGCAATCGGCTGTTGTTTGCTTGCATGAATTATGGCCGCCATGAAGGGTCATGTCATTGAATTGCGACAGGCTTTCCGGAAACCGAAATCATTACTTGTAGCATTCGGCAAAATTCTAAACCCATGGCTTGCTCACTATTGGTTAAACATCGCCATCGCTGACGGCAACTCAGATGTTGCGAAACCGGTGGTTTAATGTCATTTAGTCACTTCAACTTACCCGGAAAAAACCACGGTGGTAAATAGGTAAAAAATAAGACAGAGAAGGTGCCGTTGTTGTATAGTATATAGCCCAAATATCAAACACTCAGTTGCGGGGCATAGGGATTGTCAGCATGAACTCGCTTGATTTTGGCTTGCTCTCATATCTCACAGAATCTCTGGCCAAGAACAAGGAAGTCACCTGAAACCCATCCATCCACTGCACTCAGACTTTCTTTAACCACAAACATTACTTCCTACCGCCTTTCTTTTTGCGCTAATCCGAATTCGGTATAGAAAATGAAGCTCTTCTTTGCAACCAATGATGACTGAGTCACCGTGATGTGTGTCGCTGGATAGTGTCACGAAGTGAGCAAATCAGTAAACACTTGTTTGGTATTCACATCATTATTGATTCTTCGCTGACAGTTTGTGTCAGGCATCAGTTGTTCAAGACCCGGTGGCGCCTTAAATCTTCCGATTGCAGACGTCGAATCTTGCAATAGTGTGGCAACACAACCCTCACCGAAATGATAACCAGGACCTTTTATACCGAGTGCTACCTTCAGGACCGCAAGTGCCGTGATTTGGCCATCTTGATTCTGACCTTCAAAATTCCTCTGTCTACCTCATTCGTCACACTACCATCGCGTCCGGTACAGCTTCCTAGAACCTTGAGCGTTCCATGACCTTCAATACACCTCTTGGGTCACAGCTTTGCGTTCTGCGGGGAGAAAACACATGCCGAAGGACCTTAAAAATGATGACTGATGTGCTGAACGATGGTGGTGGTGAACGATGGAAACCTTTAAAGACTTCCTTATAAGCACCGCATGCTAAGTACCACTCAGATCAACTAGTCAGCATGACAACAAATCGGTTCCCCCCCCCATGTTGAGTTTCTGTCGCTGTACGAAGTCTGGTAAATTTGTTCCTCACTTGCGAGAGAATCCAGAGAATGGATGTGATCGTTCAAAACGAGCTATGTTGCTACTAATTTCAAAGTTCCCGCAACTACGAACAACTAATTATACTAATTTTTTGGAGAGGAATTTGCGCCACGGAAAAATTTATGGTGATCTTTTTTGGGAGGCCGTACAGATTCTTTTAAAAAGTGTCCATCGTATGCCAAAATCTGACGACATCGTATCAAGCTTGGCTTATTTGTGACAGCGGGCCGCTGATTACCTACCAATCGTCCAAGCTGTAGGAAACCACACTTTCAATACTGAAGCTGTATCGAAAGTCAGAATGTCTTATCTTCCCGTACTTCGTGTTGGCTTGCCAACTTGGTACACTTCGCCTCCCTTCCTGGTTATTTCACTTATTTTTCCCTCAAGCAACCATGAGAATCAATCGTGTTCTACGGCTTACCATTTACCGATACTCAGTTTTTCGAAATCCGTAATTACGGCCTGTTGATGATTTTCTAGGCTGCGAAGCATAAACCCCGCAATTATGTTTTAATGGTAGCCTCTAAGTTATAAATTATCGAACGTTTTGGAGTGTAACTGCTTATTGAAGTGTGCGTAACGCCTAGTTTGTTGACTTTCCAGTTTTCGAGATTGGATGAAGCTGTGTTCTCATCTTTCCAATGTTCGGAACTATCGTGATGGTTTTCAGTAGCATCTTTCATAATGTGGCCTCAACTGCAAGCAGGGCGCAAGGGGATCTCGTATCGTTCAGTCTCGCACAACGGAATAGTTTGCTGCGCTCACTTGATGGATCCCACTGTGAGCTGTAAGCCAAGTGGCAATCAGAACTTTTCTGGACTCGAGCCGATCTTTCTGAAGGAAGCTTGATAAAATTTTTAGTTTATGGATTGCGGATTACCATGTGATTTATAATAATCAATCATGATTTTCATTCTTCGGTCGTATTACTTACGAGGAAATCAACGCTTCGAATCTAACTGCGTTCCCAGATCTCAAGAAACGTGGGTATTTTAGCACGCGAGGTGTTCCCATGAGCACAGTTTTGTTTTGGGCATTGTGATCAAAAACCATTTATAATGAAGACAGAGGGAGAAAGCTTTACTGTATCATTCCAACTCCTATGAATGTGCTAGGGTCGGAGAATTGAAAAATGGCTCCCTCAGTATCTACAAGTTTCCATCCTTCCATACCACTGTAGCTCCAAGTACAGGGACTATAAATTCAAATGCAGCTCACGTAACTTGAACTATGGGAAATCTAACCATAGGCTTTCGCTGACTTCTACCTTCTGGTATGTTGTTTAGTTATCATTGTGAGTAAGGGATGATTCTGTGTGCATGTATTATCACTGCGTTCAGTTTGAAACCGTCAGGTAGTAACAATGCAGCCCACCTGGCTCCATTTGAGATGTAAATGATCCAATGTTTACCCCATACTTTTCAATCGCACCGAAACTGATTTACAGCTGAACGACGACGTCGATTTCGTAAACTTCTTTAAGGGAGTGTCTGGCAGTAGAAAAAGTAATAGATGACTATGCAAATGAAACGTCCCAATCAGACTACAACTTGGGGTGCGGTTAGTGCCGTGTAAGAGAATGAGGTGCCCTTCTGAGCCGTTTAAAACATGAATCATGTGTCTTAGTTATAAGTCCAGTTCATGCCGGTTCTTCATTGCCAGAAGACCACTTTCTTTGCAAGCAGTTGTATTTCCTTCCAAATATTTTCAGAGGATGAAAGCACTTTCCTGAAGGAAGCTTCTCATAAGTATAACGGGATTGCCGTGGTTCGAACCCTGCCTCTGCCTCTCGACTTCCCCTGCCTAGGCTTGGGCAACCTGGCAGTATCCAAGCCCTCATGTTTCCTTCGGGTGGCATGGCAGCTAGGCACCGGAAGGGTGCTACAGCTGAACGATTGCCGTTCCTCGAAAAACTCCAAGAGAGCATTAACTCTTCTGGGTTTTTGGAGACCGCTCGGTCTGACACCTCCAACTTACGTTCATCGCACCACGCACATCATCTGAAGTGCACATTTTGATACACTTATTACTTTTTAACTGTTGTAAGTCTTTTACCCCCCCCCCCATGTTCCAAATGTAGGTAACGAATTATCCAATACGTTTGCATCACTTCACCTTGATTTGGCTGGCATGTGTACACCGCGCGCCAATGATAGGGAGTCACTGAAAGCACCAAGACCACTTTAGTTCTTTTTTATGCTTATCAGGTAGACTCAATCCCTGAGTTCCCGTCTACCTTACGTACTACCTGAAGAATATCGTAAACGAGAGTTTCAGCTGGGATCCAGTTGTCTCCCATTGAAACCGCATTCATGTGTAAATGAGTGTATCTTGCGACCGGTGTACAGTTTGGGCTCAAGAACCGCGTCCACTGCATTGCCACAAGTCTGCTTATCCGCATCTGCCATACAAAGGAGATAGTTCTACGCACAGAAACACTAGGGGAAGGTCGAACCCACACTTTGCGCTTCCAGTCCACAAGAAAACTTCACCAGCTTTCCCATGATCAGACAAGGTTTGAAGGATCGGCTGCTTTGTCAAGCCAATTCGATGGATGCCTACCGGTTTGCTTGCCTCTGTGGGGCTGTATCGGCCGGACAATGAGACATTTTGTTTCAATAAATATCTAGACATATTCAATCCTGGCTACCGAAAGACATCGTACGCCACGTAGCCGGTTCCGTTTGGCTCACTTGGTAGATACATTACACCGAGAGAATAATAACTGCGTTACCTACTCTACTGCCTGTAGAGTAATGTACTGCCTAAGTGTGAAACTGCCAAGCTTAGAGGGAATCGGAGTGTGGAATATCGTTTTAACCGTCGTCATCCGCATGCATAAGCTAGATCTTTCTGTTTGGAAACATATCCAAATGCGGCATTTGTTGTGGCCTACCTCAACTGTACACGTCAATGGACAGGATTGATACGGTTGAACATTCTTAGTGATCCGCCGTCAGTACCCGACTCGATTGCTTCCGTTGATCCGTCCCTGCTCTGGCCATTTTGCGCTCGTGTTATGCTTTCTTGACATATTGTCATATTGTCATTACTCATCTTTTGTGTGTCGATGGACTCATTTTACTACAAATTTATGTCTGAGTTTAGTGGTGCGATGTCGAGCAGGATTTTTGCGCTTAAATTGCATTCCATGTTAATATTTGAGACTAGTCCAACTATTCGCACTTATTGGGGATATTGTTTTGAATTTCCCACCTTCCGGACTTCTATTGTAGACAACCACCGTCATCACTATCGATTAACGAGTTCCAGCAACACGAAGAGCTTGATTGTAAGGTATGTATTGTATTCGCCTCTTTTCGATATTTTCTCGGTCATCAACCACACCGGAAATGTATTGCGTGCTCCAGTTCATATCCATTTTTCGTGGGCTTGAAAAATGCGATTCGATCTGAATGCAGTCAATTTCGGGAAGCTAAATAATGGCGTTTTTCGGGGAAAGACACTGTAGCCCATATGACCTGTTCAATATCATAACTTTGGGTGTGACCTTCCCGGTTCACTATGTGCTCCATCCGTTTTTTACTCCCACTCTATGAAGACTATTTTTGTGACGTTCATTTCATCAATTTTATTCTCTTGGGAAACCTTTCATCTGTTCCTACACCCAGCTGCCCCGGTACACCTGCTGAATTGGTTATTAACTTTCTGCGATTCCCTTAACGCCGGTATATCAGTCACAGTTGTTACTGTAATACCATTTTTAGCTGTCTGACTGTTGCGTAAAACTGTCCTTACATAGCGACACTGCCGTAGCGCTTGGTTAATTATTAGATCCGTTGTTCTCCTCCGGAGTTTGATTTCCATTCAACTTTTTTATTTTTAATTTGAAGATCGCGCGGTTGGTGCGATCCAGAGTAAAGTTTTCCCGGTTTTCCAGTTAGAGAAATTGACTTAACTCTGTGTGACTCGTTGTTTAGCTTGGTAATGCCATTTTTGGAAAAGTGGTTGCTAGACAAGGCAATCACGAACAACTCGTAAAAGACAAAACAAGTACATAGCAACGGAGCATTGATAATTGGCTTCTGATTCACGAGGATGCGAGCAATTTACGGAAGTATGCTATTTATGGACGCGACGTGTTCATAAATACAGGCGGTCGAGTTTGAAAGGGTGCAGTTGGGTGGCGTCCGCTGAGACCTACGAAAGAACCCTTTAACTTGCATGAAAATGCTTGCAGGTGAGGAATTCGACTAAAAATGCTAGTAAGTCCGATACACTTAGCTAAGTACTTTGAGACTCGAGAAAATACGCCAGGACATCAAAGCCACCCGGACAGAAGACAAGCAGTTACGGAATTCAGCATTTTCTTCCGGGGAACAGAAACGTCCCACTGTAGGCGAACAAGTAAATTACCAGCCCATTAAGTACCCAGGTTAAGAGGGGTTTTGTTTAGGACTAGTGTCGTGATATTTAACATAGCATAATTTGCTCGTTAGCAGAGAAGACTCGTAAATCGCTGGCAAGGGACTCATTATGTACCTGTTTAAAGGTTCAGTTAAACCTCAAAACGCTCAGAACCCTTGAGAGAAACGGGGATCGGATCATTTCTTGGGATTCGGAAACGCTGTTTCGGAGCACAGAAAAGGAAGCCTAGATTCTGTAGTAGTCTCTTTACGCTACATGAAAAAAGCACTTGGTCTTTACATTCGAACTATGTGTGGATGAGCGGTCACTAGCTCATTCCAGATGTTTTTATTCCCTCTTCATAATATATGTAACATTTGCGGCCATTGTCTAGCCGCCGAAGGGTCATCTACATGCTTGCGAGTGTCTTCAGAACCATGTTTCCGGTGACACCCAGGTGTGTTTAGCGTTGCATCCTCATCTGGTTCATATCCCTTTCTTCAACAAGCATAGTAACTTCCCAGTCGTGGGCTTTGGGCCATCTGTTCCATCAGTTCCATCAGTTTTCAAAATCCACTGAAGTGGTATACAGGCAACTGCTTGTGGCAACCAGAAGCGTCAACAGGATACTGAAGGCCCATCAGTATGAGCCTGGCATTTGTTTCTTTTCATGTGGTTTTATGGCATATAATCGCCGACTGAAGTGCAAGGATTGAAACTCAGAAAAGCACAAAGAACTCTTTTAGATTATGTTATCCTTCACAAAGGTGAACCGAATTCCAATAGTAGTTCGGGGGTTGTGTGGACTTGATTCCGTTTACTGGACTTTTACGTGCATATTCCTCAACACAGCCATGTGATGTTTAGTTCTCTTTTGGAAACACTCGTCATCAATGTAGTTCCAGTTAGTTTTACAAGAAATTTCGGGTCTCGTGTGCTCTGGTTGTGACTCTGTTCTTCGGTTTTCGTTACAACCACTAATGTTGCTTGTGTTGCCGGACGACGGAATTCTCGGTTGCTTAATCTGGTGAATTTCTACCTACTGGACCACAGTTGGACGATTATTTCCAATTCGTAGCTGCAGATTGAATTGAATGAATTGATGCAGGGTAAATATTTATTTACTTTCGTTTGGTAGGGATTCCTTGTTTGCTCGCAGCTGCATCCGGTCCCGGAGAAAACCTGAACATTCCACAAGTTTACGGTACGAAGAGCCTACTGTATGATGTACCGAGTGTTCGACACACTTCACTGCGCTGAATCGATTTGTGGACTGTTGCAAAATTTAATGCACTTGCATCCGTATCGTTACTTTTTTCTCATTCTAACGCGACTTTTTTGGACACGTAGAGCATCTCCTTAACGTTAGGACCCGTCAGTCGTGTTTATCATCGATCGTCCGAGAACCTAAAAGGGGAAAGCACCTCAGTGCTACTCCGCCAGCGCAGGATGAATGCTCCTGAATTATCCTATTTAAGCATGTGTATGCTTTGGTTCTTGAATGCTAGCTTGCCTGAAGCCTTTTGTTCCATTAGTGTGGCCCAGGGCATGTGCATACAGCAGTTTAAATGTCAGGATACGTCCCAGGTAAACAGAATGCACTAATTCCTTCCTTGTCCTTTTTTGGCATCAGGTGTGTCTGAACCCCTTTTCGGCGAATGAAAGTTATACCATTCCTAATAATAATTGAACTCATCCATGAACACGGCTTATTAACTGCCAGGCCTATTTTCAGAATCATTAAATTCGCAAGTAGTCAAATTCTTCGCTTGAGCCATTCCAAGCAAAAGAAATCAAACCACCCAAATATTTGTATTTCCCTCCGTAGTGACAGCAATAATAACCCTTCAGTCTTCCATTTTCATCCTCACCTTTTCCTTGTAGTTTGTCAATTTGATCAGTGACTTGTTCCTATCAAGCTCGTCACAGCTGCCTGATGTTTTTATCAGCCGTCTGGTGAACCTGTTGAGTTTAGGATCCGTTCAAGCTACCGTAAACAGTGCCGCCAGCACACTCGATGGTTCAGACCACTGGTCTTCAGATGCGGGTGATAGTCTGTTCGCGTTGGATCTCAATGGCCTTAGCGCGCCCGAACCGGATGTACCTCAGTCCTCCAGGTTGCAGACCAAGATGGGAAACTCTTTCGAGAAGTCTGAGAAAAGGCGTCCCCGGTGTTCTGTTGGAATGGCCGTGAGGCAAACAGAAATAGGATTTTTCGGTCCCGGAGATCCGTTGACTGACAGTGCTCTCAACTTGGATTTAAACCTCGATAGGTTGCGCCAGTATGCATTTCGTGAGGAATTTGCTCGTCTTTG
The DNA here is from genome assembly GCA_003604175.2 of Clonorchis sinensis. Classification (NCBI taxonomy): domain Eukaryota; kingdom Metazoa; phylum Platyhelminthes; class Trematoda; order Opisthorchiida; family Opisthorchiidae; genus Clonorchis; species Clonorchis sinensis. The sequence goes on along the minus strand of CM030369.1, from coordinate 131,469,411 downwards.
CTTCAGCAAGCTTCTTGCGCATGCCTTTTCCGGACCGCAATCCACCAGAGGAGACGAAAAGTCAACACAGACGAGTAGCACGTCGCAAACTGTGGTCCAGACCAATAGCGACCTATCCATTACAGTCAGTCGGGCCGCCGTGCGCAGCATTCTACAACGCTGTCGCATAACTTTGATTCAGTTTTTCCAAGCGGCACAACTTACTGGTAAATGTCCCCTACCAAGGTAATTCTGTCTTTTCGGTCCGTTATTTTTTAGTAACAGAACGATCCCACCCATAATATTCTCCTTAATGATGCCTATTGAATGTTTTGTCAGTTGGAAGGGGCCTGTTGTCCGTCAGTCTTCACGGATTACTTATTCATATAGGAGTTTAGAGAAGTAATTGAAATAGTGTGAAATTAGTGTGAAATAGAAATAGTGTTTTTTTTATTTAATCTCATTTAAAATGTACAGGGCCTTATTAGCTTTTCATTTTGAGGTGTATTGAAGTACTCCCGTTTAACAATTAGCGTTTTGGTGTAGCCTTATTCTTAACCCAAACAAGTTGCATCGTCCTTTGTCTGGAAGTGAATAACTTTTGTCTCCCACCCAAATATGAATGCCTCCGTTCTCAGTGCATTCTCGAAACCTCAACCACACGTGACTCGTCCTCTCCTGCTTATCAGACAGGTTCGCGTGACATGTAGAGTTGAATCTCAAACAACTCGGTGCTAAACTCCTACTTGAAGGGTATAGTGTTATGCCCGACGCTCGCCTTTCGATTACCCTTATCTACGCTTCTTTCAAGTACATGGGTAATTACACACCTAAGGTTTTCCATATATTAGCGATTGTCTATAGGATCGACCACGTGACTCTGGAACACATCTAGATCCAACTCGATTTACACTCATTGGCAAATTAAGGTGTTGACGGAAGACTTAATGAAGAATATTCTTCAGCCAATTGTGCTGCACACAATTGAGTTAAATCAAGGTGAATTTTCAGCATACAGATTTACGACGGTGTCATATATAAGTGTTAGGATGGTTCGTTGGCCGTTAGAAATCACATGAAATATCCATCAATGAACGCTCTGTACGAGGAGATGAGACGCGAGGTTATCACGAGGGACATTGGGGCCAACTAAAGAAAGAACTATGCAGGATGTCACAGAATTACGGTAAGTGGAATTTCTGGCGAGCAAAAGTTGTGCTTGGAACAGTACAGTGTTTTTGTGAGGGACTGAAAAGAATGGGTGAAAATTAAATGAGATTTAAATGCTCGTGTGGGGTCCTCGAACTCTGCATAACTTCCTCTTTTAGACATATCCCCTCTTCTTCCGTATGTGCCCATGCTACGGAGTAGGAAACGTGTCAGCACTAACGTAAATGGCCCTAACATGGTGGAATACTCTCGCCTACCGCTAAACCATCCCGAAATTCAGACGAGAAGCCTACAGACATCGATGTCATGGCCTTTCACCGCGAACCACCTCATTGGTCCTGAATCGCTTGAAAAGTTGAGAAGCTCTTAGAGAGGATGATATCCTCGCTCACAACCCTTCAACCTTTGTTTCATTTTGAAGACGGCTTTTCTCGGTCTCGTTCCCAGGGTCATAAAGCAGAATGCGGAACTTATCGGGTAATCACTCTCACAGGTAGGGCTACCATGATCTTTGGTCCTATATTCTTCGGACGATCCCTAAAAATGCCTGAACATGACTCAGTCAACGTTATTTTCATCTCTGCAGAAATTTTGTGAACTGTAAATTCGCCTTGTATAGGGTTAAATTCCAGCAGCTAAACATTACCTGCTTCATTGATCTTCACGCTGCGTTTGACTCTATCCATAGTGAGCCTCCCATGAACTATCCTCCGCACTGATGTTGTACCAACCAAACTCGTTGCTTTTATCAAAACCTGTTGCTCGTTCAATAGGTTTTGAGTCCAAGTTCACAGCGAGGAGATTTTGTGTCGCCTCCGGTGTGACGAAAGGATGACCTTAGTCATCAGTGTTATTTACTTTCTTAATTAACTGCGTTGTACAACAGTCACTGATGAAACATCCTGGCATCCAACCGAGCCCGAACATTTGTATTTTGGAACTCCTTTGCCGATGACATTGTTTTCCTTGGCGAAGACACCGACGTTCACACTGTTCTTGACTGAGTCACCAGGATACCTCTGTGACCTGACCTAAAACTCCACTGTTCACCTTCCCTGATGCTACCGGGTTAACAGTCAGAAGACACGAAGGCGGCCAGAAAAACTGTATGTTAATGTAATTACAGCGTTCTGTTTATATGATGCACTTATGACCGTATTTGAGGGTTGATCTGCTCTCAACCAACCAGTGTGTCGCCTGCACGCCCACACCGGTTCTCGAGCGGTTGTTCCTTTGTCTCGGCTGGTCATACATGACCGTCTGTGCGCTTGTGTACGGAGTTCACATGTCGCCTTCGCCATCGGGCGGACGTGACATGCATGTGTCCCCATTTGACCTTTCTCCGGCACATGATGAAATCGGACGTGATTCTGACGTGTGGGCATACTCGCACGGTGAACCAAATGATTGTTCAGATACGCAGCCGTATTACCTCCCCTTTCAATTTGAAAGTGTCTTCGGACCTCTTGGATCTGATCGTATTTTTTTCTGTAAGGGTTAACTTGGAGCCAGTTTGGACGTTTCCGTTTTCTATTTGGTCTTAGCTGTAAACTATGCGGTGCTGACATGTTTTGGGATGATTCGGGAGGTCGAACATTTTCATCGTCCAAACCGAACGCATCCAATATGATGTCCCACTGGAAATTTTCTGCTTCTTGCTGCTGTTTAGTTTGCATGTGGTTTGGTCGTAGTTGTTCCATCAAGTTTGTCAGCGCAGGCCAAAGTTCACCAAAATAGCAAAGTCCTCCTTATGTTCTTTGCGTAGCGGATGGAACACAAACCCAATTCAAGTGTAGTGAACTCTACGCACCGAACGAATTTTTGCAGTCTGTCTCATTTGCTGCATTTCTGGTGTCCTTGCTCTTGGGCCTAAGATTATCATAAGTAGTCCTAATTTTCCGTCCAAAAATGCATTCTGCGGGCGATTTTCCACCGGGAACGTTTGGTTTGGGGAATTTCGGTACATTGTCAAAAAAGGTTGGATCATGTTGCCCGACGCCTTCCTTCCTCCCGCTTTAAGTAGAGCACGTTTGAAGGTATCCACAAATCGTTCAGCCTGCCCGTTGGATTGAGGATGATAAGGCGATGAAAACTTTTGCTCAATACCATTTTCTTTGCAAAACTGTCTGAAATGTGTTGAGGTGAATTGTGTTCCATTGTCGGTCACAATCAGCCCCGGATAACCGAAATATTGGAATACTCTATCCAGTTCATCGATAGTAGACTGCGCAGTAGTATTTCGCGAAAGGAATACATCTGACCATTTAGTGAATGAATCCACCAAAATGAGATAGGACTGACCATTGATTGGACCTGCATAATCTAAGTGAATTCTTTCCCATGGTTTCTTGCTTTTCGGCCATGGTTGTTCTGGACATTTGGGAGGTGCCTTTGCTGCCATTTGACAAGCTTCACATTTGTGACAAAACTGTTCTATTTCTGCGTCCATTTGAGGCCAATAAACGAAACTTCTTGCCAAGTCTTTCATACGAGTTGTACCTGGATGTCCCGAATGAAACTGTTGCAAGACTTGTTTTCGTAACTTCGTTGGTACTACAACTCGGTCTCCGGTCATTAAACAATTATCAACAATTGAAAGTGACTCACGTCGGTTGAAAAATGGTCGTAGCTTTGGGGAGATTTCACCATTTGGCCACTTTGTCTTGACATAATTCATTACTTCCAATAAGATTTCCTCATTGCTGGTATTTGCGCGAATCGTCTCAGCAGTAACTGGTAATCTTCTGACGTTTTCAATCAGGACCTGAAGAACTTCAGACTCGAATTTAACGGCTGCAATCACACAGTCATCATTTCCCCTTGGATAGGATTTGATGAGGCGAGACAAAGCATCTGCTTGGCCGATTTGTTGCGTTGATCGGTACTGAATAGTGAAATCATAGGCTAATCGTCTTTGAAGACGATTCTTTTGTCCATTGCCACTCTTTTCCTTTCATTAATAAATGGTTCAGCGAATCTCGTGTTGATGAAGGCTTGGCAGAAAAGTGCTATAATGACTGATAAGGCCAAGAAATGAGCGAAGTTGTACAACATCTTTCGTTAACATAGTAAGCCTCGATCTTCCATTTGTGCACTCTGGCCTTGTTCACCCCATTACCCCCCAGTCCACGCCAACAAACATCGAAACTTTACTCAGTAAGTGCAGATGAATTTCATATTAATGTGGCAAGATTGCAATTACCACCTCTAATTTATCATTACGTCTTTCATGCGTGAGGTTTATTACTTCCCATGTATACGGGTCTTGTTTTGGTGGTTGAGAGATTGGGTTAGTTGGGCATGATTGGATTACTGGAAAAGTCCTAGATGTGTGTTGATGCCAGGTATTTCCTGGAATTTTCAGCCACTGGAACCTGCAGATATGCATCCGCGAGATCTATCTTTGCGAAGCACTTTCCACCGTTCAACTTTGTAAACAAATCTTCAGTCACTGTTAATGGATACTCATGGTTTTCCAGCATGGAGTTTAGACCTGTTGAAAAATCAGCACAATTACGTACCTCGCCGTTTGTCTTCTTCACAACCACTATGGGTGCAGCCCATTCTGAATAGTCTACACGTTCAACTATGCCTTCGGATTGTAACCGATTGAGCTCATCTACTACTGACTGAGGTGCGTATGGAACTGGAACGTTTGGGCACGAAAACTGGCTTTGAGTCTGGTTTGAGATTCAATATTGCCTGGGCTATACTGCAACAAACCAAGCCTGGTTCGAACAGTTCTTCATGGCGTCTTTTCAATTCTGCAATTTGATCAGAAAGCTTTGTGGTTGATGGAGATGACTCTGATAGTCGCTTGACATGTGATTTGCTGCATATGTGATTGATCGGCTCGTCCAGTAGATTTAATTCCTCCATCCAATCGAGTCCCAGGGTGATCCGTCATGAAACACTTTGTGTGAACTGATCGGTCACCATAACTGACTTGACAGTCCAATTTGCCAAACAATTCCAAAACATCTCCGGAGGTATTTCGTGCTGTAATGATCCTGCGGACCATACTGGCTGGAACTTCGTTCCACAAGGTCCAACCGTGCCAGTAAGGCCAAAGGGGAGCAGTTACACCAAGCACAGCAAGACCCCGTAATATGAGGCGGTCTGGGGGTAAAGTCCTATTGTCCTCTGCGATAGGAGTGTGAAGGCAGTAAGGTGTTTCCCCAAGCGACCAACGTGTCGATATTCATGGAAGCGGCTATGTTGCCTCCCACCGAGGTAGATGTGTTAGAAAATATCGGCCCAACGGTTTACCATGATCGCCGGCGCACTATTCAACACGGTCAAAATACTTTTAAAATCAAAGTGTCTGGTGCTGCTCAAAAGGCACGTAATGTGCCCAGCCTTATCAGGGGTGAGACAGTAACGCCTTACCCCTGCGCCCTCAGGTCAAATTGACCCGCTGCAACCAACTCCTGTAAATGCCTGCGGACAGCTCTCGCCTGAGTTCATCACATCAAGTGGTGTCAGGCAAAGCTGCCTTCTTACACCTTTTCTCTTCAACTTCCCTTTTGATATGATCATGGAATACACCCCAGCATCTAATGCTGGTGGAGTCGAAGTGGTCTCAGGTCACAGATATCGAGTGCGCGAACGATACACCTCTTCTTTCATCTGATGACATTGTAATGAAGATAATGTTAAATTATGTGAGTAATTCTGCCACACCGTTTGGCATGTGATTCACACCTGCAAAGTGTAAAGTGCTGCTGCATGACTGGGTGGGATTGAACCCTAACGTCATGCTTGCGGCTTAGCCATTTCAAATAGCAGACGGATTTGTTTATCTGGGCAGTTGTGTCGGCCCCAGTGATCTAGTCAATGATGTTATTTCCATCAGGATTGGAAGACTATTGCAGGTTTTGTGAACCTGCATCAACTGCGGAGTAGACCGGATACCAGCTTAACCGTCAAGGGTCGGGTTTACAGTGCTGCGGTGTGCTCGATATTTGTTTAATGATCAGAAATTTGGTCGTGAATACTGGGGACGTCAAAAAACTTTCAGTCGATCGACTTCCTCCAACGACCCTTTTTGCACAACCATTTGATTGTTGGAGACGATCCAGGGGAGGTTAAGCAATGACTTGGCAGCAAAGTCTGAAAGTCAGTACCAACAACCTCAACTGCGCTGGTCATTGGCGTCACTGTAATAGGGATCACAATAATGCATAATTCCGAGGGAAATAAACGCAGAACATACCACAGCTCTAGTTGGATGGTACAATTTTCTAAATACGGGTATTACTGTCCTTCTTGGAGCACCAAAACTCCGCTATTTCTGCATTTTTGTTTGGTGAGGGGTTCGGCGAAGTCTGCACGTTTAAGTTTAGGTTCAACGACCCAACCAGCGTGAGGTTTCTTATTCCGCCCAACATGCTTGAGAAACGCGCGTTTCCGACTATTTCTCACACTGTGGCCAAGCTTCTTCTATAAATGCGCTATATTACAATGACTTTGAAAACTATGTTTGCTAAAGATAAATTCCAAAGTAGAAACCCCATCTGCATATTTCAGTTGATGTGATATTCAAAACATCGAAGCCTTCTTTCATGTACACCTTACTGCTTTTGAGCTTGAAAAGCTTTTAACAACCTAATGCGAGATATCTTATTACTTGTTCCGTTCAGGATCGCGCAAAGGGGTTGTCACTTTCATCTCATCTGGAGGTTAACTCTAATACCTGTCTCTTTACTTCCCTTTCCATTAATACTGGTGATGAAAACTTTCCTATTGCGAATTTTAGTTTACCATGTGACGTTTTATTCATCACAAAGCTTAACGAACCCTGAGAAAAAAACAGATGATGTATGCCAAAGTTATCCGTTCTGTAAGTGTTCGGACAAACCACTAGCTGAGCCCACACGTGCGTCTGCCTCCAGCTCAGTTGGACGACGGTGTCAAGTGGCAAGTGATTACTACTTCTGAAGATCAGTTGTCAATAGGCGTTTCCGTCGAGAAAGAGTACAGTCTGTCGACCCATCTCCGCCTCGTCTGGGTTACAACTTTGTACCCACAAAGTGTTTAGGCAGAGGGTTGTATCTCCTAGGCCCATTTTATTAAGTTTTCACCCAAGCATCGAATTCTTATGCCTTCTTTCATTTTATTCCTTTTCAGAGCGCGTCTGGTAGAAATCGCTTACGTGTTCAAAGCACTGACAACCATGTTGACATCGTTGCAATCGGTTTCGTCACAGCGCGATGGTGAGTGAGAACATTTCGGCAGATTTGTCTCTGATCTTTGCTGGTTTTCAGTGGTTAAGCAGGCTGCAGCCTTGGGCATTTAATCGACTTTAACCTAGAATGCATAGGTATCTGAATTTGAGACCATATGTTAACTGAAATTAAAGGTTCTGTTACCACTTCGTTTTGAAGCCCTATCACACTTCGTATACGTTGTACCAGACATCTCATGGGGACCAAGCCGGTAGGGGGAATTTTTTTAAATCAGTACTCTACACCCTTCCTATTATGCTGCTTTATCGACGCGCGCTGAAGATCGCAATGTAGATACCTCCTACTCGCGTATGGATGCAGCCGTTCAGAATCCTGTACTTCAGTTTGTCAACCTCACTTTTAGATCTGTTTTTGACACTTCCAACTAACTGCTATATACTACACGTTTAGGCTAGTTTGAGATCGGAACGCTTTTTGTTCGGTCGTAGTGGACGACTTTTTCCCTAGAGTTTATGGACTAGTCTTAACACATGTAGAGGTGACAGATGGTTTTTGTGCAACTTGGTGGACGTGAGAATTAAGCTGAAAATCGTTGATGTTGTTGCTGATGAAGTACCAACAAAGCACGCAATCAGAATTACAGTAATATAGCCATTTCGGTCGTGCTCCCAGGTTTTTCCATATGGCCACTTCTAGTAATCAGGTGGGCCACGTTGAGTCACACGTAAGACTACAACGAATGCAGTAGTAAAATGACAAAAACGGAATAAACCTGAAATGCTGCGGATCTATTGGTTTTTGTTCACCGAATTAATGGACGATAATTACGAGCGATATCTCAGACGAATAAACTGGGTGGAAAGTAATACACCCACCCGATACTCACACCGACTCAAGTCGACGAAGCTCACGTGACTGTACTGAACTGGGCGCGCAATATCGGGGCCTAAGAGTGGTTAACGGATTGATGGAGGTCAAACGATGGTTAGCGTTCAGGTTAAAAACAAGAAGAGGAGATATGGAAATATAACGGAAACAATTGAATAAAAATTCCCGTTCTACACAATTAGCATAGAATAAAAGAATCAACCAGTCCATCAAGACTGGGTTTCCTTAATCTCCCGCTTCACCCACCATATCCAAAGAAAGAGGTAAACGAAAATGGTACCATTGCGTCCCTAAACCACAACATGCACTTAAAGTGGGTGAGAAACTACGGATCTTTTACTTCCAGTTGGCATGTGCGACGTATATGATGTCTAACCTTGCCACGCACGATCCTCGCCAACACCTCCCGAACATGGTCGGTTCCCTGGCGTTTGCTCTTGATTCAGTGGACACGGATTTCCTCTGCTGACCGATAAAACCCCCAGCTCGAAACTCTCAAAGATCACGCATCCATTTGTGCCGTAACTGTGAAGACTGTATATTCGTCTGATTACCATCCAACACTTGCCCTGCCTCCGTGTGTTTGCTAGATCACCCCACACTCATCAGATGACTTGGTGTTCGCATGTCAGAATCACCTGAATCATTGTAGACTGGTGCAGGTGGAAGCGCTCCACCTCAGTGAGGAAGGTAGACAGAGGTTTTTTTTGGTGATCACTTGTTCTCGATAGCCCACGCAGCACTCACTTGATTGATCGTATGTGGAGCTTCCAAACTCTTCCGCAATGACTGTCGTAGAATGGGCTAAAATGCCACTTGATCATCCGGATCGATGTCTGCTTGCTAATATTTTTCACAAAGTGCCAAAGTTCAGCTGCGTAATCAAATTGATCACATTGTTGTCAGTTACCAATGGCCTTGATCAATCTGACGGTCGTTTTGTGGATTCCGACCACGCACTCGTCGCCCTTCGTTTACCATGATGGCGTAAGGTGCGGACGCATCACTTGGTAATTGAAAGACTAGCACATCCGGATTTACCAGAATCGTCTCCTAGAGTCTCTACCAACTGCTCGATCCTCAAACGTTAACTCATACGTACACGAAATGGGCACCTCTTTGTGCAGTGGTAAACGTTTTGACCGTAGCACGGCGCTACCAGGCCCACTCAAGCACTGGATATCAGACCATACAGTAGCACTGCTTAAATCTCGGAGAAATATTCCAGCTGGTCCCGAACATAACTTGATCCGACGAAATTTCAGACTTCAAGTGAAAGTGAGCGTACGAGCCGACTGTGAAGCCTAGTGGGCACGGAAAGCCAACGAAACGGAAGAGGCCCAGAAAGCCAGGAATGTTCGAAGACTATTTTAGTTGATCCGTGCGCGCGGTCTGTCCGGAGGCCAGCCAGCCCTAGTAACCGAACAGCACGTCAATTCGACGGATGTCACGTGCGACCTACGGACCAAACGAAGACATGCTCTGATTGATCAGAATGCCAGCCAATCTGGATCGAGTACCCTTAGCTCCATGCTTCCCCCCCTCCCAAGGAGATTCTAGCACGACATTGTGATTACCCTATAAATAATAATAATAATAGTAATAATCTTCCTTTGTATCCATAAAGAGCTGTCTGAAGCTACGGTGCCTTTTGATGTACCATGGTAATCGGAGCAGGAAGCCACGGACCGACACAGATTTGCACGACTGTTCAACAAGTCACAATAAGGTTTCTGGAAACATCCTGTAGGTGATACCACCAAGGATCAGATCGGGGCGACCATCTTGAATAGGGAACACCTCGATCTTTAGGCTGAATACTTCGAACAACAGTTATTTAGGCCACCAGCCGCCACTCATCTGGAACCCACAACTGACCTAGAACCATGGATGGTGTACCCCTACGGCCTCAGACGTTCATAACCGCATATGTTCTCTCAAGCGCCACCGAGCTTCTGGTCCGAATTCTCTCCCACCCGCGTTGTTCAAGGATGGGGCTGAAGTCTCCAGTCAGCGCTCGTTTGATGTGTTTGCTTGCATTCTCGAAAAGGAGACTGTCCCAGACAACTGGGAAGAGTCGGCGATAGTGCCCATTTTCAAAAAAGGGCTCGTAGTGAGTGTGATAATTACAGGGGGATGAGTTTGACCTTGGTCGTAACGAGGCAGCTGGATACTGCTGTCATTTATAATGAATCAGTTGTTCAGCGGGAACTTTGTCGGTGCAAACAGTTTGAGTCAAGTAAGTGAGATCAACTTGGTTTGTGTTGCACTGTGGCTCAATTGCAAGGGAATGCTTATTGCATTATATTACGAACTAGGGACGTTCCAAACGCTAAGATTCATGGTGGAGCCGTTAATTCATCCACTCTGTTGTATGCCCAGAATTTCGTTCGATTTTTTCGGCAGATATCTGTGACGTTATCTAATGGGTCAGTTTATTAAGCTGTCACCCTTAATTGGTAAAAGTTGACCTACATCCAAGCCTACTCAGAGAGATGAATTAAGATTTAGGCTTCTGATAGAACAGCGTTCTACAGTTTTTAAGCAGCTAATGTTACTTGTGGTGATTGGGTTGCATCACCAAATAAAATCGCTGGAGTTATTTCCTGTTCGGAATTTTGTCGATTCCACATCACATTTACACTATGAGCTACACTTGGCCACATCAAGGTCTTCAGATCATTCGATTGGAGACTTTATGCGGTGGTTCCAGGATGTTGAAAAAAAACGGCTGCATCATAGTGACACTGTAGCTGTCATTCTCATATTGCTGGGGCATCGAGGAAGAACGCTGCTTGGATACACATTCTTCAGTACGATAGATTACTGGGAAGGAAGACACATCTCAATCGTCTTTTGGATCCCTGTTGCACCCAATGGCAATGACATAAACATTGAGATATCTCTTTACCGTTGGTTTTTCTGACTCGTTCGCAGTGTTTCGCACCAGTCTCAAGATAGATACGGTACAGTTCGCTACATCGATCGCTGTCTGTTGAGCTAGGTAATGCCAGAGTTTTCAGCATTCGCGTTTAATCTCTCGCGCTGTCGTAGGCGTCGACTAAAGTTGTTCTCGAAGTAGGCTCAATCCAAGACCCTCCATGGTTTACTGCTGTTGGTCCGACGAAATGCTAGTTAACAGGATCTGTTAACGCCACAAAGTACCCAAAAGCGGCAATTTTTGTAAAATCACAGACCTATTTCTTTAGACAGGACTAGAATGACTGACAGAAACCGATTATGGTTTCTTTCATGAAGTATCCGCACACCGTTGTCGATCGCTAGGTGCGTCTATTGGATTGCGACGTTGCGCGCACATTTTCACTACCCTGTAACTAACTAACTAACCACAACTGATCCACTCTGGCATGACCTGTTGGGAAGCAGTCAGGTGACAGTCTGGATGAAGACCGCATGGAGGCTTGAAAAGCTCCTCAGATAAGCGCTTGACGGTCTCTTCAGATGGGGGACACGAACAGCACGATTGACAGGTGTCGCAAAGCACAATTAAAAAAGTCCCAATCGTAGCTGGGAATAATTCTTACGACGGTATCGGTTACGCGAGACGAGCCTCGTCGTGTGAATCATCGAGTATATATACTGCTGGTCTATGGAAATGAGCATGCGCTACGAGCATGCTACTACGATGACCTGTGGCAGACACGTTCACTACATTGTGGCGATATAATATTGCACATAGTAATAGACAACGCAATTGACGTATTTCCCTAGGCGGATTTTGTTGCTGATGAAAAATACGACTAACCGTATAACAGCCCATGATGCGCATGGAACAACGTTACATTTTGGGTTTCGGTGACCTACACTAACTGTATCAGTTGCAACAGGAAAGTTGACAGGTTTTCGGCACTTTTTTTCAGACCACATCGTTCACTTTATTTACCGACGATGCCATTCACGTCTGAGAAGCTATTCAGATTCCGATACTGCTGTTTGAACCCCCTCTACTCAAAATAAATTCCACCAAGTTCCTCAGTGCATGTGCAAATTACAGTTACGGAGTAGGTGAATAGTCGGCCGATTTCTCCGCTTTCTGTGTTAAGATGGGTTTATTTGCAATTTATCTTTTATGTGTCTTTTTTGTGAATGGCCAAAAATGGTTAGTAAAAATCTCACTGTTTTTGTTGCTGTTGTTCACCAATCCCCTCATCCTTCGGCGGTTTCATTCCTGGATTCCCTACCGAAATTTTCAAATAAATTTCGCCGCAATTTTATTGTTCCCCCGTTTTCGCATCGGCGAAAATCGTTGCACACTTTCGACGTCATCGAGACTCCCTTGTTCGTTTGTCTGATCGGTCTGTGAGTGCATTCCCCGCCTAGTTACAATACTCGATAACCAGTTCCCCCATGGCTGACAGCCGGAATTTCAGTACACTACTCAACCTTTTAGAGGCCTAATCGGTTAAATGTTGGTTGTTTCCAGACCGACACCCCTCATTTGTTTGGTGGTTTTCGGTATCACAACCTACTCTGTACTCAATACAGTGTACATCTATCCTATTATCTACTGACTACATGTATATTTAATCATTATCACGGATCGAAATGTCAGTGTAGGACGCCGAAATGTACGCCAAGTGGAAACGGGGGACCCATATATAACTCGCGAACTTGCAACATGACATTGTGATAAACATTATGGAATACTTAACCGGTAGCCCCATGGTGTTTTGTCTTGTACTCGTATAACTATTTTACAAGCAATCCGACGTATAGGGTTTATGGAGTGGTGGAGTGGTTTGTAATTCGGGCTGCGACCTTACCTCCGAATTGGACGCATAGTAAGGATTGCGAATTTAAAGTTTCGAACAACTAAGAATCCTCAAAGGTGTGTGCTGTTTTCGCGGAACTGCAAACTGCTATCATACTTCTGCACTGGTCTGTACCCCCTGACCGTGACAAATCTTTTCAACCACAAGCCTTCTCACCTGCCTGCAGGTATTCATCATACGGCCTTATAATGCACTGATTTTCTTTTCTCTCATTTGATCCATTCTCGCACCATCTCTTTTCGGATTCGCAGTGGATCCCTCTACATGGCACCACGTCGTGGATCTCTATCCACACATTGTCGATTGTGTTCTCGTCACCGGTGGTAGTCAAATGACGGTGGCCTTGCACAGACTCCTACGACTTTATGGTGACCTACTTCGACCAGTCGGCTTGGCAGCTCCGGGCAAGCAGACAACCAACGGCGTATAGTTGTTCCTACGCCGCATTCAAACAGTCTGTGATAATTGTTTTTTTTCTCAAACCTACCCACACCCCACCCCACAAGTACGAGTGATTATGACTACGGTACTGGTTCCACTTATTTCAATTAGCAACCAAACCACTTTGACAAACTCTTCATTACATTTTCCCCCGCTTACAGTTTTTTGTCAGTTTCCATCGTTACCTCACTTCTACCTGATCCGTTTCTGACGCCGCATTGTTTTTTTTACAAGCATTCTTATGACGATATACAATTCTTGAGTTTTTCTTCAATACATGATGTATTGGCTCAGGGGTCTTCGGCGCCCTATGCGCGTGAATCCGATTAAATGCAACCTAATACCGGAATCTTGTGAGGGAAACTTCACAGTGAAGAGGATATTCGTGTGACTGGGTAACCGCCCTGTTGTTGTGTGTGGTCACCGGCCAATGAGGCTATCTCTCAATCAGTTTTCTTATTTCAGCGTTTCAGATCATTTAGGTGCAGTTTGAAACGAACCTGACTAACGGATGGTCCGAAAGTATCGTATTAGTGACTAGTAGGACGCCGGGGTCATATCCTTCGCAGAGTCACTCCGTATCGACCCATCGAACACACTGAATAAAATGACTTGTACTTGCTGGCAATACAAATATTTTTTTATTAATTTATCATAAGAGACCTAAACGGGGTTGCGGGGACGAAAGCATGATGTCTTGACAAGGACAGAACAACCGAGAACAACTCAAGCCTGGCGTCCCATAATACAACGAGCCAGACAGAAAGTGCTGAAATGCGTCTGTTTATGACCAGACTAGATTCTATACCCGAGTAGATCGGAAATTCCAGATGCTGAACGAAGTAACCTTGTTTTCGTTTTCGGAAAAGTTTGGTAACAATCGGTAGATTTATTGCTTGGCAACGTTTCGCTTTTGACGCAAAAGCTTTGTCATGCCAAGGCTACGAGGTTGGTCGAGATTTAAGGCGGAAGGAGAACCAATCAGCTAAGTCAAGCTAAATGTGTGCTAGGTGTCGGCCAAGGGATTTTTGTTAGGGTGGGTCAGTCGATGGGAAAACCTAAGTGGATTTGGATAAATACACTCGTTTGCATATCAATTTGGTTTTTTGCGAGAGACTCACCTGGAACCCAGCTGAATCTCCCGTTTGTGATGTGGTTCCAGCTTAGGGTCTAGTGCTTTTGGTTCACGTGATGATCCCTCTTGAACGTAGTCTGCACTTTGCGTCCGACTGTGTGGGTGAGCTTGTGTTACGATAGTTGTGGAAGGAATAGGTATTCTGTCAACTTTGGTCGGGTTGGGATTTCCATCCCCTGTTTTTGCTAATGATTTTACGTGCATTGACAACCACACAGTCACGTGTCAACTTGGTTTATCTAAGACCGCTCTCCATACGCTCGCCAGTTCCGCACCCTCGATTCTATTCCCACTGTGATGCTTAGTAATTTCCACCACCTCGGCTATCAGCCGCTGTGTTGTGAATCGCAGTCCCCCGTCTTAAAACTACCACATTCTCCAGATCCATTCTAAAGCATGTACCGCCATCGCTGAGTCTTTGACCATCGTTTGGTATTCTTCCGCATTTCTTGGTGGTTTGTTTATCCTCCTTTTATGCCCACCAATTCTGGTGTGCGCCCACCGTATTCTTCTGTTCTCGACCCCAGCAAATTTTGTCGAATGACGGGTATCCGGTCTAGGCCAGAATAAAAATTCCATAACTTCCTGCTGCTTTTCATCTGCCAACATCAATTTGAATTCCGTTCATTGATTGATATTATCTGTCAACAGTCAGTGTACCACGGCGGGCGACCTAATTAATATGAGCATTCTTCATTCTATATCCATTGTGTATGAAATAATGAGGCGCACGCTGGAGGGTCTTCAAAACCTGAACGTTCAAATCACTGCAGGTGACATCTTCCTCATCTTTGAAGTCGAAGACCAAGCACGAGCAATGTTGAATAAACTGATAGCAATGAAACCATTTTCCGAATGAGCCTTGCCCTTACAAAGTACAAAATGTCATGCTTCAGAAAGTGCAGTCTTCGAACATGACCTAGCAATGCAGAGAGAAGCACCGGATGTTGTGGAGAATTTCCCATTCCTCAGTGGTTGAACCAGCTCTGATGGAAGTCTGTCCGATGAAGTTACAGAAAGAACCTTAGGAGCCCGAATAACATTTGCTTATTTTCGTCAAAAGGCTTGCCACTGGAATGTGGCCTCTGCGGACAGATTGTTAACCCTTTTCAGGTTTCTGACCGATAACTCAGAAGTGTTATTGGTGTCGGATGACATCAACTAATCCGTAACGAGGCAATTGACTGTGAAATCATCCAGCACCGTCAACTACGGTGGCTTCGGTCTTATGCTACGTATGCTTAAACATCGTTACCTAGACAATTAGCCCTTCTTGGGGCTCATCGGGTGGGCGCAGTCCCCGAATTAAGAACATCATAAACGAGAGATTCATCTGGGTTCTAGGTGAGTCTCCCGTAAAACCAAATTTGTTTGCAAATGAGTGTACTTCTCGAGTTCTTGTTCTGTGTGCCACCTCGCAAATCGTGAGCTGGACAACCCGTGACCTGGTATATGGTTGTGAAAGATATTACGAAGCTTCTGGGTGCTTTTGATGCGGTTCGCCTTCCAATTTGGCGTCCTGATAACCTCAGACGCAGCAAGAAATGGCGACTTATCTACGTCAGTGGAGCCACTCCTTTCATTTGCTTTCCAGAGTGTCTGACTAACCACTTGAAGGTGCAGGCATCACGAAATGCTTCCTATAGGCTTCCAACAGGTTCTCTCTCATTCATTCTTTTCTCTCTTTGTGTTAACTTCAACTCTCTTAATTGTTGGAGACTTGGGAATTTTTTGCAGGAGATTTCGCCTTGTAAGTGGTGCGGAAAAGCCGAAAAGCATTGTGCAGCTGTTAAGCTTTATTGGGAATCATCAGCAGTGCGCATCTCACTCCATGGAGTCTCGAACCCACAACCTCTCGGCTAGTAGTTCGCTTACTTCACTGTTTGACCTTGATCGCCTGATCAGCAGTGTGATTAGCTCGCGCATAGACAGGATATAGTGATATACAGCCGTCAGTCATGCGTTCCATATCCCGTGGTCACATGTATTGACTGGCTCCTCGAGTCAATGGATGGGTGGATATTTTACTGGTCTTGCAAAATCATTCTTCTTGTGGACTTCTTCTATGGACTATGTGTGGCGTGCGACTGAGATCTCGTTGTGTACGTGAAAAGCTGAGAACCTTCCGCTCATCGGGCTCATAGAACGGCGAGATAATAGAGATACAATAGATAAAACAGGACGCGAAAGTGTGACACTGTGACAAGTTCCATCAGCCGACTTAGGGATCGACCCTGTTTAAACACCATTCTACGTGCAAAAGATGGCGTCTCAGAAGGAACACTGAAGCAGAACCGCTGATTAAACGAACAGACCAAGAAACCGCACTCGCTGTGGAAGCATGCGAACCAAGTTTAAGGTGCAAGAGCCCAAAAGGTCACGTCTGAAGATCAGCGAGTAATAAAGCAACCAGGAGACATCAAGCCAGTAGGAGCACTGACCCTCGCCGTTAATGATAAGTCAAGTTCGGCCTGCGCTCATGCCCGTACAACATCCACAAGCTGATAATGTCATTTCGGCTGACAAAGTTACGTTTACAGTCAAATTACGCAGCTCAACTTAGTACAACTTATTATTCCTACCCGCAGTCATCTGGGCCATCTAATTTTTTATGCTAAGAACGGCTGTGTAGCACTTCATTGCATGATGAATATTATTTTCCGTTCAGTGGACTATTCGTATCTTGCTTTTTCAGTCGTTTGAGCTTCTGATAATGGAATATTGGTAAACATTTAGTAAAACAGTAATTTCTCGAATATTGTCCACTATTTCTGAATACTGTTACCTGGTATAAACCATTTTACTTAGGATTACATTCTTCTTATTTTACATATCTGGGAAAAAGATATTTCTGGATGCACTCATCTGTTCTTCGCTTGGCCCAATCTCTTCACTCACTCCCAGTTGCATGTAGCAAAAAACGGTACATTTCGCAAAATTGATGGTATTTTTCCCTCGGATATGAATAGAAAGAAATTGATTAAAGGATGAAGAAAGTTCATACGCAGTGTAACATTGAGTCCTTTTTCCTATCCACCGGTTTCCGCTAGTTTTTTGCGCAAGTAAGCGGAAATGAACGCGAGTGTGATTACGGAGGAGGTGATTTACGAGTCTATCGCAGATAGACAACGGATATCCGGCCATTTTGCTTGTTACTGCAATGCTTGTGATTGTTGAATCTGTGACCAGCAGTCAAAGACGTTTTGTACATTTTTACTTGGAATCTTGGCAAATCTAGTCTGACCCTACAGCTTATACATAACAAACAGTTGGCATTAAAATTATCAAACCACCGGCTTACAAACCGCCTTTACAGAAGCCTATAAGTGAATTCTAGATGCAGAAAATGAGTGAAAAGGCTTGCGTGACATGTGAGTAAAACAGGTGTGAAACTGGGCATGTCAATGTTAAGCTTGGATCCCTATACCGTTAAAGGTGACGCTCTGTGTTCATGTAAAGTGTAACCATATGCTGGATCGAACATTTGCCGTTGTGTTCATCGTTGGTAGAAATATTGTCATGCCCTCAATCCCTATCCTCGGTGAACGAAACTGCAGTGGCGGGAACCACTGTACCGATTCATGGCCAATGAAATAACTTTCTGACCGAGAGAAAGTTATTAGTTTACTGGATCCGTACTGATTTTCACATCAGTAAGATGGACAATTGGGGGAAAATTTGAGCCGGACTCATCCGTTTTTCTGTATAATTTTAGGTCGGGACACGTGAACCTTTAATTTCGGGGAGCGGACAGTTGTGCATCTGGTATGGGAAAGGGCTGGGGCGTCACCAGCTACATAGTGGCAGGAGATGCGGGAAGAGTTGCTAGTGGATGACTTGGAGACCAAAGTGGACCGACCAACCGAACAGCTTGTCACTATGAAAACAGAAATGCAGAGGTACTTTCGAACGAGCAGGTGCTACAACTCTGGCATGTCTGGCCACTAAAAGAGCCAGTGTCGCCGTACCCGGCCATCTGTCAATCCTAGCGGTTTGGCATATCCATCTTTTTCCGGGTGGGTTGTGGTCACTGCAAACCCAGTTAAAGCTGCGTGGTCCCACTCACCCATTCTGATTTTATAAGCATCTACCTGTAACGAAAAGCGCATCGTTTACTGATCATCTATGATCCTTGCTTAAATTAATGTTCACTTATATCCTCTGAGGCTACTTGGATTGCCAAAGACGAGCACGCTGGCAGGGCTTGTTTTCGTGCGACCAGTGGTAACCCTAATTGCTTTCTTCGGGTCCTTGTTTATTCTTCCTATCAAATGAAAGAAATTAATAATTCGTCTGATTTTTACTGGCAGACTTGCGTGTTGGCTAGTCCCGAACAGTGATAAGTATTTTTCGAATATATAAAACTGTATCTGCAGTTTTCGGGGAGGGGGGGGGGGCGGAATCTTAAAACGATACGTCGAAGTTAAAGCATGCTGTGGTTCAAGTAATAAGTACCCCTTAGAAATGAAATCGGCAACATCGGCTGACTCATGCTAACCACAAACACTTACAGTTGTAAGAGAAGTTTTCCTTTCCACCGCGGCTATATGATTCTCTATCGCTCTCTGATTGCGATAGTGGTCACCGATATCTATCAACCTTTCGATTGGTGAACCTGCATCGGCTACGTCCTTCGTGCTTGGCAATTTACACTCATCACCAAATCATCATTCCGCTTCATCCAGTTTGATCGGTCTATCTCCACTACATCCTTGGGCGGTTGGATGCAAAAGCGCTGCTAATGAACTGACTCAGCTGCATCGATGTGCTGTAAAACCCGAATATTTTTTGGAGTGAGCTTAAGAGTTGCACTTTGCCTGCCACCTACAGACCCGAGTCTCCACTTGGGCATTCAATGGCTGAATAAACTATTCTGCTTTTATCAGTGCAACTCGGAGGTTCTCACACCGAAACACTAGATGCTCTAGATAATGAGCTTCTGTGATATCCGAGGTCACTAGTGAGACATCCTCTTGTAACACTTGGTTATTTAGAATGGTTAGGGTCAAAGATATGTGCACAACCCGAAGCCACTCAGCCAGTCAGTTCCTCAGGCTATTTGGTAATCTGCAACCTAAGAGGTATTTGTTTTCACTACATTTTTGCCTCTGTCGGTCTTACCATGTAATATATGTCAATGATCCGTACTTATCCTTTGTTCCTGATCCGCAAACACCGATGTCGTTGGATGGTCGTTACGGGTCGAACTATCGCGACCAGGCTGGGTTGCACGGTGAGCAAGTAGCTCATCGCATGCGCTTCATCGCGGATGGCTTTCCAATACAATGAGCCGGTATGATCCGCCGCTACTGGCTGGTCAGACCAGGAGGTCGTCATGCGATGCCTGCGTCAACCAACTTGGTGTCGTTAGCGCAGGCAACTGCCACTCCAAAATCAGCGACCATTGGGAGTGGTCAACCGAGCTCACTTCTTGTGTGCGTGTTTGTTGCACTCACCTGTGTTCCAAACTAATCGTCAGCAGATGATGTTGTCTCATATGTACACTATTTTAGGCGCCGTGTCCGGGTGGATCGTGGTTGTCTCACTATCTGTTGACTGGTGGGTTGAAGAGGTAGCCGCAAACTAGTCGGCCGTACGGTCCAGCATGATGTCACCCTACAAAACACCAACATACATCTCAATGTAGCCCACATCCAAGAGACAACTCAGGTTGCTTGGCTCAGCAAACAGATGTTCACCGGAGGGGTCTAGCTACGAGACCCCAACAAGCAGTGATCAACTCAGCTGGGATGAGCAGCAACGTTGCGACAACAGGGAAGGTTGTGTTTGTTCGACACCGTGGTAAATATTTTGGAAAAGGGACGTTTCAGCTGTCTAGTCCAATGACGAACTCACGGACAAAACCTTACTGCCAGAACGTCAGTTAATGTCTGGCCCAGCCTGCAGCGCAGAAGGGTTATAAGAGAAAAGTTGACAAGTATTCAGAAAGATGCGTTTTAAGTGTTCGAGATGCAAAAGTTAGCTAAAGGTGACTTCGGCTTTAGTAAAGAGACTTTTTTCACTCGACGCATACATTCAGTTAATTGCCATACTGAAGCTTGAGTGAAATTGGCAACTCGTGTTTCCCAGTTGTCAAACTGCCACCGGCCGAATCTGGTGACAGAGCAGTCACATTTGGCTTACCCTGTTGCTTTAGTTCCTCAAGCTAACACACTCTGAAAACTAGTTGCCGATGACGCGGCCGAATAATGTGATATTAAGGGAACACATCTCAGGCGTTCAGATGCTTGGATTTTGATATTTTCGCTCCATTCTGCGTGTATTCTATGGTGTGAATTTTTTTGGCTTTCAAAAATCGAATTTTGCATGCAGTTGTTACATAGCGGAAGGCTATTTATTGACAAAAGTACCATGCTTCGAAAAATAGTGGGCAAACTCTAGTAACCTTTGTAGTACCTGTAGGAGACTATATGACCTTGTCCACCGAGAAACAAGTCACAAAAGGCCGGCCATCAATAGGAAGCACTAGACGATGTGCCCTCATAGGTGGCTTTTTGTCACAGATTAAAAAATTATTTCAACAGAATCTAACCACGGAACAAGAAGTCAGATACTGAGTAGTACTTGTAATTTGCCCAATATTTTCACACAGAGAATGGAATGTTTCGATGAATGAATGGATAATACTCCAGACCATTTCGATTTGATTCGGTAGTGCTGTGTATTGGACAAGTTTTCGCATAGTCAAACGTGCTGCTGACCTCAGCATCCAGGGCCGATTGGCAGAGCGCACTGTTACAAGCACCCTCATAAATCGTATTTTTCTCCTTGTCTACACCAGTGACAGAGCTTATCATCCGTCAGAAGCATCCCCGCGACTAAGGGTGGCCTTCATTGATGTCAGGGACCATAAATCCTTCACCAGTCGAACCGATTATGTACGGTCTTCCTCACGACTTTTTGTGAACTCACTGTTCGCTCCTGTCTCATTCACCGGCCGCCCACAATTTTGAGAACAACAGGCTTATAAATCTTTTTTATGAAAAATTCTTTGATTAGCGTACCGAAATTTAAACATGCAGGCGACAGTGCCAACGAGCTGGCTGACTTTTCCATCGCATTAATGGCCTCTGAAACTCTACAGCTTTTTTAGGGGAAGGAATTCTCCATCAACGTGACTACCAACCGTGATCATCCAAAGTCATTTGTTAAATTCGGTCTTAGGACGCAGCTGTAGTTTTAACAGGGCCAAAGGATTGGTAAAAAGCAGAAAACCTATGAAAACCCGTGATACAAAATGTATCGCTGAGTAGAAAAGTGGGGTGGATAAACAAAAACATATTATTCTCGGTAGTCGTTTATGGTTCAGTTAAAATGTTCAGTTAAACTGTACACGTATGTCCCAACGGAGGATTCGTAGCAGAATTTCCCATCTACTCAGGGTACAAAATCCAAGATAGATAGATTTTCTTCAAGAATAATGGTTAGTGCAGTTCGTCCAAGACCGAATGCAAATGTTTTGACCATACCATAGTAACCTTCATCAAACTGCCAACTATTTATTAATATAATTCTGTCGACGAATCTGGGATAGGAATACGTGTATGGTATCAGTGTGTGGTTTGCCCCCATGTGCAGGCTACTATAATCACTGATCCTAGTGAATCTGTTCGTAAGTACCTTCATAATCCTTCCAAAAAAATAAAATTTCATGGTGTCCTTATTTGACTCCACAGTCTTTATTCCTGAAGTGGCCATGCTACTTGACAACAAAGACTCTGAATCATTTCAGTACTACGTGATTTTCACTATGCGAAATGCATTATACAGTGAAAGTAACGCGAATTTTGTGGTTATATTGGCTCATATGTGTGATGGGTGTAGTCCGAATAAGCTTTGATCTCACAACAGCCATTTTGCAATCCGATTCAAATAGTCAATCGTTCGGCCTTGTGTTGGTTACGATTATGACAGATTAGACAATACAAATGAGAGTCCAGATGCACCATCACGAAACCTACCCTCAGGAAGAGATCGTATTAAGGACACTGCTTGTTGGACACGGAATTGTTCCGTATTGCAAACCCTCCACACAATCCCCTCTGTCCAACAGATACCCTTTTGGTCTTAAAATGAAGTTTTTGATTGGACAAAGGAAGTATCACTTTAGCATTACACCATTCCAAAACAAGAACAATGACTTGACTATCATGCCAAACAAATAATGCCACCAGCACTGCTGTTAAAATATCTCGCGAAACCGGTAGGTAACAGTTTCAACTACACTTAAGGACGACAATCATATCGTATATGGGATAGGCACGATTGCATTATGGAGTGAAAATTCGATGTTCCTCAGATATGTAGACCCAACCTACATCTGTAGATAGCTATACTATTGTTCTTCCCTATAGTTTGAAGGAGGTTAATGCCTCTTCAATGCCAACAACCAGTCGATTGCAGTTAGTTCATTCCCGGTTTACTGCTCGTTAGACAGAAACATGACACCTGAAGCATGCAGTAAATTTGTTCTCGGCATACTCGGACGGTCACCACAGTCGGTTAGGAAAACCCTGTGAGGCATTGCCATTGAAAGTGGCGCTGAACGGTTGTTTGCTTGTGTTCATTTCTTGGGGCATTTATGTCACGAAATATGTATGCGTTCATTATTGCTAGAGGGGACTAACTGTTCTCTCCTCTTGTACCCAAAACACGTAAACAAAATTTCCTTGGTCAGATATTTAATTTACACCGCGCAGCATACACCACACTAGACTGAATTATGATAATCAGCGTAGAAATCAAACGAACTAAAAACCAGTCAATATCTGTTGGAATCTGACTACATCCTGATCGACGAGAGATGAACAGGTTTTTTTTACCAAAGGGGGTGTGCGAAATTTCACCGCGTGAAGTGCCCGAAATCAATCAAATTAGTGTAAAAGTTTTGAGTTGAGAGCTCTTGACACCGAGGTCCGATGCTAATTAAATTACTTGCATCCACACCTAAAAATGGGGTTTTTCGTCAGATGAAACGAAGGTGAAGGTAAGCAAAGGGCCTATTGTTTTTGCTCATGCATTCAACCTTATGGTCTACTAGGAAAGCGCAGTTTTCCAAAATGTACTAGTTAAGCTACTGAAACAAAAATGTGATAGTGAAAAACTCCGTTGAGAGCTGAACGGCGTGCCATTCTCTGGTCTGTAAATCCATGACAAAGACAGAAAGAGTAACCCTACTATTTGAGACCCGGCGCTCCGAATTCAAGCACCCCGAAGAATTCGCAGCTGTGTTACAGTTGATGAAATCTAAGCCAACAGACGAGTTCTCACACCACATTTGAGAGTTAGAACGCAGAAGGTGCCGTTCCGCTGGAATTTAAAATTTATACACGGTTTCTTGCTGCCAACCTATTCATGGACTGAAAAGTTCTTCCTGAAGCAGGAGCCGTGTAGACTCTTCAGATTTCATTAGTAGTTGTTCGTTCGTCGTTAGCATCTAGTTTGATATATTGTAAATAATGAGGGTATTTTTAGGTTAAATTTCACCTCATAAGAAAAGTTACTTGATTCTGAAACGGGAGGATGCACTGCACAACTGTTACCTTTTTCGTACATCCTCTGCATGTAAAATGATCTGATTTCTTCGTTACCCCAGAAGAGAAATCTCCCACCCAAATGAACTACTTTGACGGCCCCGGGAACTTTGTTATGGTACTGATGAAGAAACAAACACCGCTCAAATACGACTGGAAATTTTCCGGAATTCCGCCCGCACTTCTTCCCAAAATGGTCATATTAGTAAATGAGACATAGTAGCTGATTTCAGCTTATCTATGTTGGCCAGGATTATCAAGGTATATTCAGCTCTACTGGCTTCCTCTGACGCACATTTCTGATACTGTCTAATGTAATTGACAACTTGGTTTTTCATATAACCGTTGGGATACATTGTTTTTATGCAATATAGCAATTCATGAGGTGTAAACTAGGGAGTGAACTCAACAATGGTCAGTAGTTTCATGAAATAAACTCCTTGGCAAGTTTGTGGGTAAATTCCTTCACGAAAATATACTGCGATATCTCGAATGTCACACAAAATGAAACATGAGGCGGCCTTTGTGTAGCATACTCAGTTGAAAAATACGGCCGAATCGGTATGTCATTGAATGCATCTGGCAAATGATTAGTGTTGTTTTTTTGCCCACCACCACGACAATTTAGAAAAATAGTGAACTCGGCCATCCGGTGAAAGCCGATAAACAAGTCTAACGGACCGGGTCTTCAGACGATTACGTCATCAGGTATATGGTGTCTTCGTCCCTCAAACGTGGACTGAAGTTTGTTGAGCCCGAGCGAAAAGGCGCCACGGAATAATGCTTATCTGCTGCAAATCTGTAAGATTCTCCACCTGTTCTATCTTGAAGACACCTATGTGATTCCAATGCGTCTCACTTCATGTACGTCTGTTCCTGATGCTCTCTCTAAGCACCATAATAAAACCTATCATAAATGTTTATTATTGCGGAAGCATTCTGCTAAATGATACTCCAACATATACTAATGATTACACTTTCTAGCATTTTCTCAAGTAGATTATGTCTTCTCACGGTGATAGATACGATGGTGCTGAACAACAACAAAAAATTGACAGTTTAGGCCACTTTCATCCATGTTTGAACACTAACTAAGCATTCATTTGGTGTGCAATGTACAAAATGAAATCTACTGATTCTATTGTTGGGTTATGTTCGAACACAGAAGTTATAGCACCTGATTAGCTTGTCTTCAAATTTGTGTTCAGTTCCTCATCGTGGATAGGTCTTTTTTCGGTGACCATGTTTCTAAGAACGGCCAGCCAAAAAGTCAAAAGGAAGGTGAGACAGTGAATGACCATCAACAGCGCAGTGATTTTACGACCGCGGAAAAAACCGCATGAAACCTGATTTATGAAATTTCGCCAACCAGTCGGACATTAGGTCCCTAGTGGCACTCCATTTAGCTGTTCATCGTGCGAACGGTGCCATATGCAGAATAAGATAATGTACGAATAGCTATGATAGATTTCTTGAAAAAATTGAACATCTGACTTGGGATGCATTTTGTCGCCACAGTAAAATACGATTTTTTTCTCTCCACACAGACATTTTTCCCGGGAGAACCATTTCAAAAGGGTCCCATGCGTAGTTCTCGTTGGGGACAGGGTGAAGATCTTACGGATAGCTCACAAGCTGGCTAACAGACAGGATATAGTATCACTCATTTTTCATTTGCGCAGCTCACATTTCTCGACAGCTAGAAATTAGGAGGTGATGGTAGAGAAGTTGATACAGAGCCCGCAGTGATGGCAGTACGTAACTTAGCAACATGACCAGCTAACAACCGTCCGAAGTCATTTAAATTCGGGCAACAAAACATGTGAGTAGTATACAGTGTATAATTGGAGATGAAGGCCAAAGTTGTTCAATCAGAAAGGTTTATTTGTATTGGTCAGCAGAGCAGACAAACTCGGAGCAATGTAAAAAAACAGCGGAGAGCTGACAAAAGCAAGTGAAGAACCAGTCAGCTAGTAACAGTCCAATGAATTCATACAATCAACACAGTGGCTGAAAATACCGGTCGAATTCATGAGAAGAACGATGGTTGCGAACAAAAGAGGTTTTTTGTGATTGTTCCGCTTGGCTAACACATAACGAATTTATATGATGGCAGAAACCAAGTGGAAAGCTCATGTGAAAATCAGGGGCACATGCGCTTTGATGAAAGAAAAAGAAAAATCGGTGGAAAGGATTTGAATATGATGTGAACAGGCCATAGCGTCGGGGAATCAATCGTATAGATTCACCTTGATAGCTTTGTTCCGTTGCAACCTAACCTAATTAGATGCCTGACCGAGAAAGCAATGAACGTGTATTCTTCCAACTGCTTACAGGAGGAACTGAAGTTCCTGAGACTCATATTCCTCCGGAACAGATATCCTGAACGGTTCGCACAGAAAACTGTGCTGTCTATAAAGTCCAAACAGAAAATGTTCAGTTTTGAAGAAGCCTGTCTACATGAGGCTCCCATTCGAAGATGACTCGGTTGTTGAACTAGTTGGCAGAAAGCTTAGAAACATTGTAGACACAACGTGCGTGGCTGTTAATCTGTTCTTACGCTGCAATTCCTACTCCACTTTCAGGTTTCCGCCTGAAGGAAAAATTGCCACATTATACCACCAGCTTCTGTGTATAACCATATGTGTGCCCGTGTCGAACGTCAGACGTTGGTCGTACGACAAGGGGTTTATCAGACAGAATACGAGAACACACTACTATGTCTGTGAGCGAGAGGTGGAAAAAAAAGGACTCAAGTGCATTTGCATTAAATTTGGCCGAAACCAGTCATGATATCGACAAAGAGCACACCTTCGATAACATATACCGAGTGCTTGTGAGCCCACCACGGCTGGCACGATCCAGACTACTCTTGATCGAGGAGGCGATTAAATCCAACTGCTGGACCCACATCTCTGTGTCCAGGAGAAGGTTGTGTGACCTCTGAACTTGAGCTGACCTGCAGATAATCCGGTCCCACAAACTTGTTTGAAATTGACGTCACTCACCTTATTCCGTGAATCTTTGGCCAGTGTAACTCTCACTCAAACCCCCCTTTCCTTTATTTTTGCTTTTATTTTTATTTCATTAAAGTGTATGTAGCCCCGATTTTTACATAACCTCTTCACGTGATTTATGATATCATAAAAAGTTGTGGTGTATTAACCAACAGAAACAATCACAGAAAACTTGCTTTGTTAGCTACCTTGGTTCTTCTCGACCAGCAAACTTATTTGAGCATCAATAAGTACCCAGTAACTTTGTTGAACGATGGACCTCTTATTCTGGTACCGAAGGTGTGATACTGCGATCAAACGCTTGTAACTTTCTTCTACCCAAATTTTGCTGTTTGTTTGTACGAAATCCCGCACTCTATGCATCACGCCACTCGGTGAGAACGCTCATACGCTGAGTTTCTTATACCATGCTACATAAGTATGCTGTACATATGTATAAAGACATTTGGCTATGCTTTACATGTGTATATACGTTTTAAGTGAGCTCAGGTGGGAACATTATGAAAACCACCACATCCGTGTAAGTACTACTGGTTGATTTGCCGAGGGGTGACTTCAGCCCGTTATCAACGACTAGGCCCTTGACCAGCCAGCCCTGTTACGCCCTTTACGGTGGCCTGATACGGTGAGTCATCGATAATGAGTTTATGAGATCAAGTGCGATGACTGCGTTTGACGTGAGAGCATGCGTACTGGCACACAACTTATTGTGAAGCTTCTGGCTCCTGGTATGACCATCTGGGTACCCTGTGTTTTGGGCTCAGGCAGATCAACTTGTTTCCACTTGTCGCCAGCAGGTGAGAAAGTCTAAGCTACCGTAGGGTTGTCCTCGTTGGTGATGCAAACCTCAACCCAACCATTGGTTGGATGCCCGTAAAGAACGTTTTTTAATTCGTTTAAAATTGGGAGAATATGCCACTGGAACGAACTCGCTATTTAAGCATTCAAACTGCTCATCAATTACAGTATTCTCTTCAGTGCCTTACAGTGCAACACCAGTGATTCCGTGCAACTGCCAGTGGATAAACGAATGGTATTTACCGCACTAAGATATGAGTGTAGGCGTTCCGGGGAGGGTTGCAGTTCATTTTTTATCGGTTAACGAATTTGGTGCACAACTATTCTGCAGAGTGATGCCAAGAGGTGAACTTTTCTTGTCCAGTAGAATTTTCGGTTCAAGGTTACGAATGCACCTTTAGCGCGTTTGACCCGTTTGACCCTATTCTTGTGGCATTCGAATTTTTCACAACGATATGTTGAGTCTTTTTAACCTGAGTTCATTTTGATTACTAATAAACAACTCACTTCCGCGAGGTCGCGCTGTCGGTTCATCATCTTTACGCTAAATAAATCGGATCAGCTGGCGTATATTTTTCGTTTTTCACTTTCACAGCGCTTGTGTCGTGTATGATATATCAAGATCTATCCGCATTTCTGTAACTTGTAATCAACAACGGGGTAGTCAACTAGGCCGTCCACAAGTGCCGTGGTATAGTTCAATGCCCCTTTCGCTGGCACCAGTAGATCTGCGTCCTGTGCTTCATTTTTGGCTGAATAGAGGTGATGAGCTTTTTAAACCATGTTACCCGCTGTTCTGCTGATATGAACTTGAGCAAGACAAAATGCCATATTAAATATGGGCGGAGTTTTGGATGTTTTCATCCTAAAATCTGTATTGGGAGCTGAAAATTTCCTTTCCATAGCGCGTGTAGAGGAATATTGGTGCTACCAGGTACTCAAACGGTATACTCGGAGATTTTCGTTTTATGTTTAGGTTACTGGGTTTGAATCCGGGTTTTATTCAGCATTTTCAGGAGTTTAATGTGAGTATAAACAACATCGTTTGAACTTTTCACGTGCGTTCAGAATCGGTTTGGTTCGTCCGGATACTTTGCCGTGTTCAGGAGCTATGATCCATCCGGTCAGACAGACTACATGGGATGAATTGGAATAATAGGTTCTTCCAGGAGCGAACCACAATCCCTCATTGATTTTCGGGATCACGGTTAGCTCTGCAAGTATAGGTTATCTCAGAAAAAAGCATGTGGCTTTTCGGCTGTTTTCGTATTGAAGTGGCTTGATCATATTTTGCTGATAGGTGATCCCCTCATGTTTGAAACTATGGCAGAAGAATGCCGATAGTAAGTTCAAAAACTTCATATCATATCCGCTTTATAAGGTCCTTTTTCTTATGCGTACACTATTGGCACGAAGTGCACTTTGGCCTTCATCACCAGCAGTCGTGTGAAATCATGTCATACTGGTGGAGTGCACTTTTTATCAGATAATAATGTGTGCTCACAATGACACATGAATGTGATGTTGATCAGTAGATTATCAACCATTCTCCATGTGCCAATGAACGCAAGCCTTATACGCCCAAAGTTCCGCAGAGGGAGCCCAAGGGCTATAAGACAATGATTCAAGGAAATGGTTTCGCGTTGAATTCTTCAGTGCTTTGGCTCAACGATGCGCACCAAGCAAATGGAACCCGGACGTTTGTGAACATTGTGCGCCGAAAGTCTGTTACCACATGTTACCGGATCATTTGACAACTGAATATGACACAATGATTGGGAAGTTTATCTTGGATGAATTTTATTTTTGCGAACATACTGTCACTATTCTGTATCAGTTGTACTACAGCATAGCCTACTGGCAGCAACTCGTTTTCTACTTCCTCGATGTGGGTATCCAGAACTGCATAAAAGTTGTAGCAAACTGCTTTGTTTAGGACCAAAATGGGGACATAAATTAGATCCAAGTACTGGCTACAAATGAATCATGAATACTTTTTCAAGGCCAGAGCAAACATTTCTGCTTCTACTAAAATCCCACTTCTTATTAGTTCTCTAGTTCTGTGCGAAGCCGATAGTTGGGCGACATATTCTGAACTTACATATCCACGCCTGATTGTTGATTTCATCCTTCACTTTCTAGTCCGTCTGATAAAAAACAAGCCCACATTTCCAGCAGACTATTGAACTAAGATTTTTCTTACATATACCTGGAAGTATAAATTAAATAATAGTGAAAACGCATTTTTTCGTCCCAATTTTTAAGATTCATCAGCTCATCGATCGAAAATACATCGCGGGTACTTCGCTTTTTCAAATTAATAGTCTGTACAGTCACCCGGCCAACTAAAACAAAACAGAGCAAACAAACCACTGCGTGATGCATACTTTCCTAGTCAGTGCAAAATGGATCAGAAACTTCTGATGTATCTTTTTCGTCTTCGTCTGTACCTAGGCGAGAACGATATAAATAACAAAGTAGTCGAGGCAAGAAAATGCAAGTTGTACCCGTAGACTTTCATACTGAACCATCGGGATAGGAAGAGTAGGTTTAATTGACCAAAAGGTATGCTTATTAATTATGGGTAGAAACAAATTCTCTGGGCAGAGAGAAAGTTCATCGTGTGATACTTTTTGATTCCACTCATTCTAGACTGAGCTTAACAGTTTAACCACTGCGTCATCCTAAACTTTTCACAGTCGCTTCTCTAGTAAGATTTCTCAAAATCCCTCGTAAAGACCGTTTCTGGATTTCTCACATTTGGCTGAGAAAAGTAGGGGGTGAACCCATGATAAAGGTTATCTTCAGACAAAGCTGTAGGTCACCAGCCATCTTTCCTTGTGAGGATCTTAGAGGATCAGCGAAGGTGTCTGCATCGGTGTGGCTTAACGCACACGCGCTACTCTCCCGAAATAAAGTTGAGTCATCCAGAGTTTTGCCTTTAGTAACCTCTACTTATAACAAAAATGAGGCCTACATTGTATCCATTCAGCAGCTAGTGGGTTTCACTGAATAACAAGCTGAAATTCACTGAAGTGAAGACGCGATTGCATTGTCCTTCCACGCGACATATTCTTCTCAAATACTGACATTTTTCATTTAGAAACCCATTGAGAATGGCCCAAAAAACTATGACCGGGGTGGGTAGATGCAAAATTAAATTAACTAATAATGGCCGGCAAGGCCTAGTGGACTCAGGAACATAAAAGAAGTTGGAGCTACTGCACAGTTTGTAAAAACTCCGTTATAGGTCAGTCTTCATGAAGCGGGAGGGTCATGTACTGAACTTCCGTACTGAATAATGATATGATTAGGTTGTGTTGACCCTAGTAATACAGGATGGAATGAGTCATAACACAAAACTACTTATGAGGTTAATGAAAACCCTCAACAGTTCACTACCGGTTTCGCCCTTCCAGGAGCTAATCAGGTAGGCGTACTCTTCAAATGCCTATCAGTTTTATTTCCTGGTTGACGACTAAGCGGTACGTAATTAGAGTTACACACCCATTCGCACAGTATATTGATGTTAACGGGAGACTCAACTAAATATCAACTGCAGCTACCCTGTTCCACTGTATTGAATTAAGCACTTGGTGTCTCGATATTACTTGAATGTGTCAAATTATATGAAGCGTACTCCAGCTGTCTGACGTGTAGCTTTCCGAAACCAGTCACGACAAACCTCAGTTCGTCTGTCTTGTCCAATATGACAGCGGGAACGTAATATGATAAATTGGACATCGTGACATTTTTATAGTCATACTTAAGATCATCTTGAAATAATTGTTGTCCACAACGTTTATCTTCCCAGAGTATTTCTAAAATAAACGACCATTTTCTGGGTTACTAATGTTAACTGATGAAAAAGACTATGAACAGCTTCCTCCATTATGAAGCATAAATCTTTACATGAGATAATGTCTCTCATCTGACATTTCCAGTTTTGCACTTTTACTCAGGTAATGACGGGAGTTGGTACGTTCCCTAGGAGACGCTAGACAAGACTTTTCGTGTTCTGAAGTACACTTCTCAGTGGTTAAAAATCGTTCTAAATATTAATTCAAAGCAACATGGTGGCCTTACACGATTAACGGTTCTGCCGGTTGTTGAGAACACTGAACTAGGCTTAGATGATGTGCATAAAATGGTGTAGTTCGTCAAATACGCAGTTAAATGATGTGGGTTTGGTATTTCTTAACTTTTGCTGCATTGCTGCAAGACGCTTACGATGAAAGCAGAACAGCTCCAATGGAACACGTTACCCCAAATTGCGATATACCATAGCACCAAGCAAAACATTTGAAGATCTATTCGATCTATTCTATTCTCCGAGAGTTTCCAATGGCTTTAGGCATCAGGCGCGATTTGGGTCTGTCCCGTGATTATGCTGACACCCTGCCCAATGATCTCGAAATAAAAATGTAAAATCTAAGGGCAGTTTTGTGACAGAGTGGCATATATTTTTATGATCCTTGAGGAATATGCATAATGAAGGCGAGAAAGTACAAGAACAATATACGAATAGGAATTATTTCTACGAAAATACTGCGGGTTTACGATTGACCTGAAGTGTGCCAAATATGCCAGTGGGTTATTGAACGTATCACCATCAGACGGAAGAGATACGTTACCGCCAGCGTACCGCAAACTTGTTCATCTTTTACTGACTGATTTCCATTTTAAAGAAACAATGTAACGATGTCCGAATCTGCGTGAAACAGATTCGTGATAAAGCCCACCATTCGCCTCCCGACTACTATCGGGGGAATTGATATCAGTTTGGATATTTCCACTGCCCTTCTCAGTCTATCAGCAGCCCTGACGGCCTTTTGTCACTCAGTAGCTTAGAAATATCACTGTGGCTGAGAAATACCTACTTTAAAACTGTGTATTTATCAGTGATCATGCTTTTTGAGAATGCAACCAGCTGGCTAAATCAAGGTGCACACCCAACTCAGTGTTACGCGGTTTTGAAATTTCGGTTGGAAAACGTGTCCTGTTACAATAGCCAGCCTGAAGGATAAGAACCTTCATGTGGCATGGCATGTTTGGATACAGTCACCAATGTTTAGTTACTTTTTTACTTCTCTATTTGGTGTAGCATATTTGCTCTGTAAGCTGGTATTCGGTAGCCATCCATAAGGCACTCAAAAGAAGATTCGGAGCAAAGTTGTCGAACTGCTATCTGGTGTAATATTTTCCGAGTTACCCTAAACCCGGTGGCTCAAATTCAAGTCAGAAAAAAAAATCTGAATCTCCTCAAAAGCGGAGCGATAGGCCGGACAACTGATTAGCTAATACTGGAGCAAGCAACCCAATCGTAACTGACTTGCCTTTGTACCCACGCATACGACAACGACATCGTCTTTAGATAATCTCTCAGTTTGCACAAAAATTGGGCATGCTACGAAAAACTATCAAAGACGATTATTTAGGCAGAAAAGCTCGTGCACTGCCATCCATTTCCCTTATTTCTTGTTTCGCTTGTTCCTCCTCTACTTACTGGTACTATCTGATATTCTCCAAAGTCTGTTGTCCAGGTCAGAGCAAAAGCTTGTATAGTTTGTTCTGTGAACTCATATGCTTTGAATTTTGCTTCCCAGCTTCTGTGTGGGCATATTAACAAAGTTATTAGCTGTCTGGTATGACATGCGGTTCCACGCAAATACCGCATTTTGATTAATTTTCGTCTTCTGCCCTGACCGAGCGCCTAACATCGTTAGAATAACAAAAACCCATTGAAAATAAGCGTCAAAATGTGAAAAAATCAGATATTTTGGTGTCACTAGCGAAACTTTAAGTCAGCGGAACTAGTTCATTCAAAATCGGTATGTTTCCCCGGGAGAGTGAGTGGCGATGTTACACCGTGATGTCACGAGGGAAACTCAAGTAGTTTGTGACAATTTTTCCAAAAAAACTATAGGTAACTAGGCAAAACATCGGTGAAAAGTCTATGGGACGTAAAAAATTTGGGACACATGGAACAATCTCGCGAACGGATCAGTGAATACAACTATGATTTGGCTCAAACCTTTCGATTATAATCGTGGCTAACTGCTAAATTTATAAAACTGGTGTGAGTTGCCTTCTTCTATGTTGTGCGGCTTACTAGTGCAGACGTTGCTGTTGCCGCTGTCGATTGGCGATTTCTTGCGACTATAGATTCTTAAATTGTTTTTGGGAAGCGGCAGCTTCATTGAAACTGGACTACTGATTTGAAGTTTCCCAATTGATGTAAATCCATTCTAGGGGGCGATGAAAATTACCCGTTTCTTGTTGTGTATTGTGTCTTGCAGTGGTCAACCTTCAATAGTTAGCTGGATTGTGTGACAGTGCGCTATTATTTGAAGTTATCCTGACGTAATTGTGCTATCAGAGAAGGCTTAGCCAACCGATAGCATAATGAAACCCCACTTACGGTCACTGAATAACCACGTGTTATCTTCGGATGAAAATCGAGTTTACCGCTATTGCTGGACCATTCACAGGATAAGATACTTGAAGCTCCTATTGACTTTACGACCATGAAAAAAGCACCTTCAGACTAACGGCCAATGATCAAAAGGTCCATTCGAACACCCTCAAGGTTTGCCACACCATTTCATTTTAGTTGACTGAGGTTGTTGTTTAATTCTGCATTGTTTGGTCGTTGTTCTGGAGTGAAAAATTCACTGTACTGCGATAACTGTGATTAAATGTTTTTTGGCTGCCCTCTTGACTTTTATAACGAAGTTAATAAACTAGTTTACTGTTGGGATTTGTAGGAATTGGAAAAGTGGTGGATATCACACTTTATCCACTGCATCTGTACCAAAGAAGGACCTTTATTTTTTAAACAGACTTTCCTCTAACAGTACAATGCTCTCGTAATTGGTAACTCAGGAGAAACGGCTGAAGAGTGATGCTTATATCTGCTTGATCGCTATCCCTCCCTACCTTTCGACGAAAGCTTGTTCTGAAGGTCAAGAAATAAGTTGGAGTTCTCTTTTGCCTCTGTTAACTCAGACTGAGCCCTATCACAATATTCGTCTGCTCATACTTTGTCTCTGAATACTGCGTGTAAAGCTAGGTTCTCGTTTAATAGTCTCAAACTGTTGTCAATCTATAAACTGTTCCAGTGCGTCACCTAAAATCGTGGAGGAATTTTTCCCAATTTTTGCGTTCGGGAGAATCCGTTTATTACGTCAGCTATCATTAGTGGGGTGAGTAAAAAATCTTACTTTCCTTCATACCTCCTTAACCTGGTTTATGAATCAACCATGAATGGCATCCATCTAATAACCAACCATACTGATTTTGTATCTCTTCACACTGTATACCTCCCGCAATCTTCGATCAGATGACTGTCGGTAATCTTGAAGTTCGGTATTCCTCTTCAGCTTTTTGTCCGTTGAGAGTTTTAGAAGCTATCCACTGGGAGTCAAATATTTCACGAACAATTGTGGATTCATTCGCGTGAAATGTTGCCACATATGCAATAGATATATATGTGGTGACAGAGACCTGGAAAAAAGAACCCTCATCATCTTCAATTATTATCATCTTTTTTATTATCCAGGATTATTGGGCATCTAATTGTAGGTGGCGTTAGAGCGGTTTGAAGCTGTTAAGGTTCAAGTCATCTGCTCCAGTAAACGCATTCTATCTGGGAATCCGCCAGGAATAGATCTATAGCGCAACGAATGACGCTACGAGCGTCAGCTAACAGCACAGCATAGTTGTTCTTCTGTGGATATCAAGACTAAGTTACACGTGTTTTATTTATTTATAATGAGCTGGTTTCATGGTCTATGATGCATATGATGCGTTAAAGGTCATCAGATTATATGACTTTGATATCCACCTCTCGTGGTTGTTATTGTGGAGTTCAAGATAAGGATAGATTTCTCACTGCACGGCGAGCTGTGACTGTCTGCATATACGTGTAATTGATGGCTGGAAAATTAATGACGAAGTTATGCTTTGTATAGGCAAAAATACACTACCCATACGGTCGCTGAAAACTCTTCGAGTTGCCCTTTGGTTTTGCCCTTTTTGGGGCTCATCAGATAGGCACAGTCCCCCGAGTTTCCGTCAAACTTATGTTCCACTTGAATCCAAATTACACCAGCAAAGTACACTCATTTGCATAGCAATTTGGTTTTGCGGGAGACTCACCTGGAACCCAGCTAAATCTCTAGTTTATGATGTTCCTAATTCAGGGACTGAACCTACCCGATGAGTCCCAAGAAGGGCGATACCGGTCGTGTGCTATCGAAGAGTTGTCGGAGACCGTATGAGTAGTGTATTACGTCTATACAATGTATCGCAATATCTCGAATATCGTTTCAGCCGAAACATCAAGCGGTCTGGTGTAGCACATTCAGTTGCATAAAAAACACATCAAAAACGAAGGATTAAGCTGGGTTCTAGGTGAATCTCCCGTCAAAACCAAATTGGCGTGCAAATGAGTGCATTTCGCTAAAGTTGCGTTTTGTTTTAAATAACAGTTGGCGAACTCAGACTCTCGTGGCTACTTATAGGCCCCCGAGGATGTCCTAATTATTTGTAAGCTATGGGCAGTGAAGATAGCCCAACACTTACGGTGGACGTGTGCACGAAAAGATCGGAAAGCTTGGCCAAAATACTACAGTCGTTCCAGACTGACCTCGCAAGTAAGCCTCTGCTGAATCTCAACAGAAGGCAAAGACCAAAACTCTATGGTAACTGCTCGATGTAGAGCTGAAACTTGTAGTTTTTCTTGTAGATTTAACTTCGCTACAGTAGGCGATTTGTTTGATCATATCAGTAAATTCTCATAAGAACTCGCGATCAGTCGAGATATGTATTCTGTTTTATACTTACTGTTGTAGATGAAGTTGTACTAAGTGCGACAGTTTTGTTTATATTGCCTCAT
This sequence comes from Clonorchis sinensis, assembly GCA_003604175.2. Lineage (NCBI taxonomy): Eukaryota > Metazoa > Platyhelminthes > Trematoda > Opisthorchiida > Opisthorchiidae > Clonorchis > Clonorchis sinensis. Next base: position 131,432,549 of record CM030369.1, on the reverse strand, counting down.
TTAAACGGTTCAGAAAATCACAATACTCCAAGTGGGACTATTCAAGCAGATTTCATGACCAGTTTACAACTGAATTAACAGTGACCCAAACAGTTCGGTGTCAAAAAGATCAAATATCTTAACAGGAAATAGCACATAGGTTGTAGCTGTGCCAGTTAAATCACAGTAAACACTAAATTCTTTCTCCAAAATAAAGAACATTTGTCATTTTCACCGGTTTTCTTGAAAGGATCTTTTTTCAGCATAGTGTTTTTGGACGGTTGATTCATTCAGTCTCGTTAGTTTAGAGTTACTGTAAACGTATTCTGAATAATTACGACTATTGTTTTTAGGCCAGGGTTACTGCCACGAAACTTATTATTTTGCCATCGAATGTTACGAACGGCGGTGTTTTTGAGGATCTGTAATTTTTAACGATTCACTCATTTACCTGGCCAAAACATTGAGCTAACTGGTAGCATCACTTTATGACGACACTTTAGATGTTCCTTGAAAAATTCGCTTGAGATTATCAGAATAATCTTCACTTTGACTAGTCTGGCCTTCATAGGAGCAATACTATTCATAAACCTACTGCATATTCTATTTCAAATGGATTTAAGAACAGCTTCATGCAGCTGCTGGAGGGTGGCTTAATTAACAGTATCCATAAATTATGGTAGATTGCGGTGGTTTACAGAATTCGCACGATATATATATATGTATATATATAAATTTATCGACACAGGCGTCAGTAAAACAATAGTCCCTGCTCATCCTTCAATTTGTTCTTCTTCCAGACGAACAAAGGTACTTCAAGCAATTGAATTTTTACACTGGATTTCAGTAGAAATGTTGGTACCAAATAATTGGGTGAGGTTGGTAAACATCAAGTCATTCTAATGTAAACTAAACAGCATCCCGCCCTTAATCCACGCTCAAATGTTCTTACTTTAAGTGATTACAGAGGTTTCTTTGATTGGTTTGAAAACAATGGGTTGTACTAAATATGTGCCTCAAGCAGTCCGAAAACTGTGATTTACATTTAAGCTACTCGTTTTTAAAGTTCTATCAGGACCACGAAAGTAACGATGGTATAATGGCTAAGTGGTGGCATCTGAGTTCAGTTTATCAATAAACCTATTAAAAAAACGCAGGAAACCAAAATGACAAACTAAGAATAAACAAAGACCTCTAGATGATTGACAGAGATTAACGGCAAACGATGAGGTGTTCTTTCAAGACAGAGTGAACAAAATATACATGAACGGTCCACTCGAATATATTTGGGACCGACTGAGTAGTCATCGTTTCAGAGAGGTTTGGTAAAAAAATCCGTGGATTTATTGATGAGCAACGCTTCGCTTTTGACACAAAAGCTTCATCAGGTCAAGTCACCAGATTGTTCGGGTTTCAAGTCGGTCAGAGAACCAATCCGTGAGATTTATTATGTCTAGCCGACCTGATCAGTGCTGGGTGTCCGTCTGAACTTCCTGTTTGTTGGCTAGTGAGAATGACAAACACTTTCGACAGATTGATTAGAGGATATTTTCATCAAGCATTTTACGGCCTTGCTTTTCGGTCTAGGACACCTTGATGGAATAGTCTTCTTGGGGGCCGTTCACAGATTCTGTTTATTTGTGCGCGTTGAGTTGTTTCAGGACAAGTGGATTAGGTTTTACGAAGGGAGTGGTTAAGTGGATCTTAGCGTGGTTGGATTATGCACGTCAAGACTCAGATGATTTACTAATAACTACACACCGCCCCGTGTTGTCTCGGCCGATCTACACCCTCTATTCTATTCACACTGGGGAGCTTGGCGATTTCCATTGCCTCGGTCACCAGTCGCTGTGGTGTGAATCTTAGTCCATGTCAAAATCCCACAGTTTCCAAATCTATCCTGTGCCCATTGTCCAGTGCACGCCCTGCCAGTACGGAGTCTTTGACAATCATTTGGTATTCATCTACGTTTCTGGGTGGTCTGTTTATGCGTCGTTTATACTCATCGACTCTGGTGTGCAGCTCCCTGGCTGTCTCACCTATATAAACCTTTGTGCAGTCATTGCATTTTATTTCGTACACGCATTTCTTATCCCTATCAACAGGAAGACGATCCTCCAACTGTACTAACTGCATCAATATTGAGCGTAAAGTCTGCGCCTTTTAGATGCTCCTCCGGAATGCCTCCAGTTATCTTAGATATCCCTGTCTTTTCGAGATCACTGCTGTTCCGGCCAATTCTTTGTCGGGTCTCAGTTTTGCGACCAATATTCGTCTTAATTACCGCCTAATGAAACTCTTTTTCATTGCATAGATTATAAGGCCTCACAGTACAGTAATTTTACCGCCTGTCGTAATATTAAATGGAACTTCTGTTTTTAACTAGGCTACCCATTGTTAAACTGCTTTTGTCTACAGATAATTTTTTTTTGAGTTAGCTGATTACATATCATTTTATTGCATGTGTTTTTGCCAAGGGATATACTTTCGTTGAAGGAAGCAACATAGGCAGACGGACTAAGCAGAATCAGTGAATTCGGACAAACTGTGAGGACTATTCTATGATGTGTGGACATAATTGGGAATATTAGGTTAAATTTGGCACTTAACGCAAGCCTGTATTGTTAAATTACCCGTACCTCACCTGGGATACTCTGTAATATCTGTGGTAGATTATTTGTTCGCATATTTTTGTACCAATACTTCCCTACTTTATAGTTGATAAGCATCCAAGTGGTTCTTGACTTAATGGTGAATTTCAATTGATTTCGCGCTTTATGGCTACTGATAAATTGGTCGTTCAGAAGCCTCTTGCCAGATGGCAACACAGTTCATAGGTTCTATTGTCACTATACATTCCTCATATTGATAAGACCCTCAGTTTCCAAGTCCGACTCGGATAAGGACTTCCACCTTAAGATGCAGCTTCTATCGCTCACTTTCGATAGCGTCCCTTTTTATTTAGCTACACATCATAATATGGGGCAATATCATCATCAATACACCAGGAACACATACAATTGCTTGTTTGTCACAGATCTCTGAGGGAAACTGGCATCAGTAAACAGTGGAAAGAAAAGATAAGTGTAGGTGCCCTACGCGAAAAAGTCCCTAGGGAAAACGATCTAGAATAAGCCTGCACCTTTGGATACAATTACAACAAGCATCTTGTCAAACTGAGTTATAGCCAATGGGACTGCCCCAACTTCCCTTGCGAGCTTCAGGGAACATAAGGAACATAAGCACAAATACGTGGAACTTAAGCTGGGTAGACCGGCCAGGAGGTGGCAGCATGTGCTGTTGAAATTGGTTGCGTGCCATATCCTGCTGAGTTTCCAACTAGCTGAAGCAACATCACTTATGCCCTATTACGGAAAGTGGAAAAATCTGAACATGTTATAGTTTGTCCCTCGAAAACTTCTGGCCAACTATCCCCTGGAGCAGAAAAAGCATTCTTTGGCACCCGGTATTGCATGTAAGTAGTGGATACATAAACCACCCTAATCTGATGTGTTTAATTTGTCACCCTAGTCCTTCTGATTCGTTAAAAGTACTGGTCTATACATCACTTCTCTGCTTGCTTGCTGCAGCCAACTGACTCTTGTTAAGTAATGGAGACGCCAGTGACCAACATTTTGAACGTTTGTAGGGTCCTTGAACTGGATGGATCAACTTTCACGACCATGGAGTAAGACTGTTCTTAAAGTTGACACAGTCCTTTAACTTCGGTGAAATTCCCCTCTGATGCCATAAATAACACAAGTTGATGAACGCTACTAGCGCCTTGATTATCCGCGCGTTAACTTCATCTGTTACAAAGCAATCACGGTTTATGCAGGTGTCAAGTTGCGTCAATCGCTCAACGAACTGAACTTCTCCAATTATATATTTCAGAGAGGCGAAAGAGAATGGAAATTTGTAAGTTACGGCTTTACACTTTGAAGGTCCAAAACACACACAAACACTTTTTCAACAGTACTTTATGCGGACAAACAATCGTCAAGACGATGTAATCAGCATAATTCAAGCCCATTACTTTCTCTTTAGACGTGATTTCGACATCCAGATTCAGTGTCCCTTGGAATGTGCAATCAGTGATAACATCGATACTAAAAGTATTCAAAAAGAGGAACTCGTCAACCTTGACGAGCTTCACTAGTCATGAAAAAGGTTTTGGTTGACACATGGTATCTCTAATGACCTCATTCCATCACTGAGATGGCACCTCAAATTATCACCGCAGGCGTCTTTATTTCCTCAGCTGAAACTAAATAACCATACTTGGCTGTCATACTAACATTATTCTTTCGTAACTAACTAGCCTGCAGCTTTTCGCTGTCGCCAACGGACACGTTGATGATTTCGGATAAAACTTACTAAGGCTCGACTGTATCAGGCTATCTGAGCCTGATAAAGTTTTTCATACTGATTTTAAAACGTTTTCGTGCGTCTGCTTCACTCTTCTGGTGGATAAAGTGATACGAACCTGCTCTCAATTTTAACCTGGTCTTAGCTGAGTGGAGACAACCTGAACTCCGCTTGTCATTTTCCAAAAACAATGGAAATTCTGGAACTTCTGCGTGAATTTTCTGGAACAGTGACACCTCCATGATATATTATTGGGGGGATTTCATTGTGTATTCCAAAATACCTTTGCGTCCGGCTTCCATGGTGTAAGACATTGTGCACAAAAAACCGTCTCGAAATTACTAAATGGAATGAGAATGTCTTCGGAATCTGACAGGCCATCTCTAGCATCCTCTCCAAGTGTTCCCAACGGAACTAAGTCCGGAAAGTTACGTTTCAAACGCTTCATCAACAAATGGGTGATACCGTCAGTGCGCTGTTGTGGGTAGTCGCATGCCTGTGTTTCTATATGTATAACGAACTGGCCCGACCTCAGTTTTTTTGAAATTTTAAATGCCATCATTTTTGAATCCAGGAGAGTTTTACTTTTGTTCAGTAAGCTCGAAAACCGTAGCCTCATTCGAATTGTGAATTCATATGTCATCCGTCGGCGTATCGATAATGAACTGACCAGTTACTCACGTATAACTCACCCAGTTCGTAGATGATCAGTTGGAAAGTGCTCGTTAGAACCTGTCCTCGGCCGACAGTGCACACAAGTGGCGTATGTGCGGCAGAGGATATTCGGATAGAGTTGTCTGACATTAGTGAGGGCAAGACACTCGAATGCCGTAAGCTAGTTTTAAGTCGACCCATCACCTCAATTTGTTGGGTTGGCATACACCTTGTCAAATTTTCACGGTGAGCTGTTTCCGTAAACTTTACAGCTTGTAAAGTGGCGCTTCCGAAAAAAACGAAGGACTTAAGTACGATGCTTTTGAAGAAGTTAGCCAGGTGGACACGCCCCACATGCTAGTGACAGTAACTGACATACTCTCGTCCCTAAAACCAAAACCGAATAAAAGAATCGATACAACCCCCAGATACTTCATTTGCCAAGAGTTCTAGAAGGATCGATAGGCCTGCGCATATCTCACACCCTTATTGGACTAAAGATGGAAGCTATGGTAATCATCATTACAAAGGTATGCCATAGTCAGATTCAGAGAAGCAAAATCTCCTGGATTTGTAAGCTGTTATTCTCCAAATGGTATAGAACAACAATTAGTTAAAGCTAGCTGATATGAGTATAAAAAGCCTAGCTGGGTCAAGTCATCATAGGCTATATTTGCTGTCGATGACAAGGAGAAAACCGTCATTTCACACAAGTAGAAACTGTATATGTGGCAGCCTAGTGTACTTGGAATTAAGTGAACTAGATCTAACCATGATACCATTACCTCAGTTTAAGGGAGAAACAGTGAAGACCGTGGTGATCACCGCATATAACTGAGTGGTATATCAAAAACATGCGACAACTGACGCGTCATGTCTATCTGTGTGGTTATCCCTTAAGTCAGCCGCTGTCCTACTCAACAATAACTCTCCTATAGATTCAACTATGGGCAGGTCGGCCAGGGGTCTTGGATGGTAACCAATTGCACGCGAGAGCTTTTGTCAGCTTCTTCGCTTCCGCCATCCAACCTCTCTCTATCGTAGCGTTCTTTATGCGCTTCTTGAGGAATTTGGCCCGCTAGTCGCTCTTACATGCATTTCAGGCACTTCGTTGATAAAATTCTGTTGCACTTGTGAAACTGGAACACGGGATCCAGAGATAATTGCGCCAACTGCATCTTTGCTGCCTAAATAACACCAACTAAAATATCCTCTGTCTACCACACCGTGTTGTGTGAGCACTCTGTTCGTGAGCAGAGGCTCTTTTGCTTGATTCGATATACAGAATTAACCGGTTCTTTGCTGGCGGACTGTTCACCTCCAAAAGTGGTCGAAACCCACCTATGCGAACTTCGTTTGGTGGAATACGTACATCATTTTTTGATGCAATATCACTGGACATACAGAGGTTTGTGACTCGTCTGATACTTATTAGCTGAGCCGCCTGGAGTTGTATATGGCCAAGATAAATTTATGAAGGCAAATGAAGGTAAGGCTGATCTGTACAGTGTTGTGTGGATGGATGATGACGACGTTGAAGCCTATGTGAGAGGCTCAGCAGGTGCTTTGTTAGTCACAACCCTCGATTCGGTTATACGTTTTCCTCTATCATTGTAATGAGAGGATTTTTACTGAAAAATTTCTCTTTCACGCTGATGATATTCCATAGTGGACTAAGGCACTTTTATAGACCGATCGCCTTATTGTTTGGTGGTAGCATGAGGAGATGTGGAAATTTTAACTGAGGTCCCGGTCCAGCAGACGAAATCCCCGCGGATAATGAACGTAATGTTTCATCGGGCTTTCAGTGCGGTACGAATCCGGGTATCTTCATATAATCACTGCGCCGAACATTTGGTTGCCAAAGAATGAGCGCTCATTCGAACGCGTTCATCAATTTTCTGAAAAACGCACTCTTATTTCTGAAACTACGGCTACCAACTTTAGCTTTGTAAATTGTAGTTTGTAACTAAGGCGGGTGATCATAAAGGAAACTAGTCACAAAGCTACTGAAAACCTTATGAGTAGTTCCGTTTACGAAAATACAGTGCGATATCTCGAGTACCGTACCAACTGAAACATGAGACGGCCTTTGTGCAACACATTCAGGTAAGGAACATCATAAACGAGAAACTAACTTGAGTCTCCCGTGAACCGATTTGCAAATGAGTGTATTTGTGTGGATGACCATAAGTTTCTCGGAATCCTGCTAGTGTTATTAACAAAGTGTTCGCAAATTGTTGAAATTCGGCACTTGTCTCAAGATAGGTTCCTCTCAAAAAGTGCTTCGTTGTTTGTATTTGAAGCAGCTGCTTACTTATTCACCTACTTACTTATTCACGTCTGTAGCCCTTATTTCCATAAGACAATTCAATCTCATTCGGACAGTAAACGATCAGTTGCCCGATATTTTCGGGCAATAATCTTACGCTATCAGTTTGAGATAACTAGAAGAGCTAAGTAAAAGATTCGGTTTGTGCTAGTAGTTTTCTTTTTTCTTTCCGATGATGAATTTACTGCGCTGGACGAAATCACATTGAACCAGCCCGTTTTTTTCGAAATTCCTCATTTTCGGGTTTCAAGGAGAGATACCGAATTTGCAAAATGAATTAGTTGACCTACTGGATAACTTGCTTTGTTTCTATTCATTTTTCTAGAAAGCAAAAAATACCAATTATAATGCAGGGACTCCTATGGGTGCTGGGGAATGCATATGAAGCCACTGCAGCTTGGCGAAAATTCACCTCTGGTTGGAAAACAGTGAAGAAATTTATTTTTGAGAATAGATGTTCATCAAATAACCGCCCTTTAAATCAAACTACAAATGATGAATGAGGTTAAGTTTTTCATTATTCTAAGATAGTCCCCCGGATTAATTAACACTGCAAAGCTTGCGACCTTCAAATCATGCTGTACTCACCGCTTAGCTTTGGCAGTTTTCATTCGTATTCTGGTTTGCACCCTAAGCAGACCCATCGTCATGTACTCATGTAGAACAGTACTACTGTTTACTTGACATTGAGTTTGATTATCTAATCGTTATTGAAAGGGCGTCAACGGTAGGCCTGATACGATATTCAGAAGTCTGGATGTATAATGTACTGCTCGTGAGTTGTGAGCACTCTCCGCTTTGAACTCATTAGCCATCTTATATTATATACCTCAGTAATCCCAAGTTCTGCCTTGTCTTGAGAAAGCCGAAATTCTGCAGCCATCAGACTCAGTTTAAACTAAAGCATGACGATATAAACTGGCATACAGAAAAGCTTTGGAAAAGTTTGGAAGCAAAGTGAAGAGAACATACTTCGAGTGGCTCTGAGATACTAGACCACTATTTCATCCTCTATATGAGCGGGTTGAAAGTCACCGAAACATATTTGCTGTAGTCTTGGAAATCGTTCATCAAATGAATCCGTCAGCGTTAGATACTGCGGCGTGATTGTGTGCTGCTGTTTTCTACCAATGCATAGCTTCAGCAAAATCCTGGATCTCCAGAAGGTTCGAATCGATTTCGAAACCGGGTCCGTATTGGGCCCTTCAATTTCAAAGTTACATTTAGAACAGGACAAGGTTGAAATAATTTTCACCTTCACTAGATTAATGAACTTATTTTGCGTGTTACAATCCTATATTTTCTGCATTGCAGACTAAAAATGTTTCATTTTCTCCACTTAAATCATATCACTCAGGTATGTTTGTGTGTGTTAGGTGTGATCTGTGCTGATTTTACTCATTCGTCGCAGCAGACCATAATTTGTCTCACTAAGACAGACAGAACTGCCGCATCAATTAACAATAACTTCTCGTTCCGTCAGAAAAACGCATGTCTACTTCACATCAACATTCCCCACGTTCTTTTACTCATATCAAAACACTCAAAATATAATTTTCAGTTTCAATGTATAGACGGAAGTAATTAGACTAATTTAATTGTAACGTTTTGTTCCCTTATACGTCAATTTGCAAAACTTTTCCTCTTTTTGTTTGTCAAAAAAATTGCCGGTTTTGAAGGATCTTTAAACTACGACGTCGAAAACTTTACACTGTCGATTTTAGCCATGTTTGTTGCGCAGCAAACACTATGCGATGAAAAACAAGCATCCTCCAGATAGACAAAAGGATGTAATATACGAATTGACCATGAGATTATCGATAGGATTGAAAATGTTCGATACAATCGAAATCATAATAGAATTTCACCTAATGACACTGTTCCACACATTCCTCGAGGTTGTTGAATCGATTCTTATTGCCCTCACATCCGGAATAATGGAATGGAACGCATCGCCACTCGAAAGCATCAAATGCATACATTGTTACCTCACCCCTACACTGGCCATAATCGATTGGAAGCAGGCAGTCCGGGTTTATTGTGTCCTTTGATTTGGAAGAGATATCTAAAATGTAGAAGGGAATTGTAATATTGTACATCTACAACGGTTTTTGTGATTCAGTGATGGTTAAGCAGTTAGTCACCTATGGATTAAACCAGATCCGGTGTTTTTTTTCTGTAACCGGACAGAATGAGATATATAAGGAACAATCACACTACAAACAATAAATCTGCAAATGACCTGTGACAGGGGATGGGTTAGGTAAGCCCCTGGATAGACTCGAATTCTGCTTCAGTTATTTTGTATCAGAAGTGATTGACAGGTCTAGGATTTCGCGGTGACACAGTAAACAACTCATGGGGTAAACGATATGATCCTCGTTCTTGAAATGTTTTGCGATCGTCGATGTAACTTTCCGAATCCTTGTGTCTGGTGCTTATTGCCCTCTACTCCTATTTAAATACTGTTCTGATCAAATGTCCCCACTAAGACATGCGTAATTCTATGCGCTTCTCCTACCTTGGATGATGAGTGAGGATCGTGTAATACAATCATTGTTATTATTACTCCCGTATGACCGAGGGAGCTCTTTCCTGCTGAAAGGTCAGATCATGAGATGATTTTCCTAATTTGTAGTTCTACTCTGCCGGAGTAATTATAACGAGATATATGATGTGTCGTTAGCTAAAACGTCTTTGGGAGCATGCCACAACCTCTAATACACAACAGAACGCTAAGAACAGAGTGGTTTTGCAGGAAGTTCTCGCTTAGTTTGATGCATAATCCAAAGGTACCTATCCTTAATTAAAATTATCAAACGTTTCTGCTTTTCGTAATATTTTTTGGCATTTCGAAATGGGAATCTTAGATAAACAACTATAAAGGGTACGCTGGGTCCATAAAAAATATACTTTTGATTCCAAACTAATGTTGAAAGTAAGAAATACTCATCCGGTTGTTTTAAATCGGTACAAATTTTTGTAACCAACGTATTATCATTTTTCGCTGAAATGTTGGTCCTCTGTTCGTTCTGTCTGCAAACACACGTGTTGCAATTTTCCTATCCCGCAGACCCTCAGCAAACCATGGAAAAGTACAGATTTGAAGACCGACGAAAAAAATGCCTGCCTAAGAAGATGGAATGTTGACGTTGGATAAAAGTAATCGCCGGATTCAAACTAAACCCCATTTTAAGTTACTTTAGCATACTTTATCACCGGGTTATCTGGTCCAGTTTATTTGGGTTAGAGGCGGAAGCGAATGTATATCGGAAAAATTACAGGAATACGTTACAGTGAGGATATGTTGTACACACGAACAAAAAGACACTCGTGAGTATGAACCCAAACTATCAAGCTCCTACTTACTCGATAAGCGTCTTGTCCGGCTACCGAGGTCACTTGCCGTCTGTCAAATTCACGATATTTGACACTAATTAATTTGTTCTGAAATACAAATTCCTTCAATGTTCGGGCAGAATTTCGGCTAAGAAAAAACTGCTTCCAATTCCCCAAAGGCTGTGCGCTACATAACTTGATTATGTATGAAACACTGATGGACAGTCACACAAAGTTTGTAGGAGGCACCTGATCTCCCGTAATCTTCCAGTGGCAAATGTACACATTTAGTTGTGAAATCCCAAATGGTGACTGATCTGACAGACGACTCTGACCAAGTTTGCGGGAGTGACATAACTGGTCTTGTTTATCTGCACAAGCTGCATGCACTCACTCCAATGCTTACTGTTTAAGCTTTCTCTAGTTTGCGCGTCCGTACAGCTTGGGGAGCGTGTAAAGTGACGTCTAATGTGAACGTAATTTTTGCGCACTTAGTCGGGTTCGACATTCGGGAGAATATTCGCACACATGAGCGGCTGAAAATTCATGATGAGACTAGCGTAAATCATCAACCCAAAAAAATAATCTACCAGTGGTAACGATGTACCATGTCTCATTTAAACGTTTTTGAGAGAATACATCAAGTCTCACTTAAAGCCTTTATTTCAATATCTCAGTAAGCTTCAACCATTTAATTAGGTTTCACTCCGAAATCTGCGATGAAACTCGCTGATACTCGTGGGCTCTTAAAACTAAGTGGAGCTCAATACTGAGAACTTGTGTGCGGTTCAAATATTTTGCATCCATCTGAATGTGAAGTTGCTTCACTCTACCACTTTAAGTTGTAGAGCTATAAAATGTACGTGTCGCACTTTTGAGGACAGAAACTACCGTGCGTTCAATACTGTTGAGGCATTTCTACCTGTGCGAATCAGTCCTTAACTACTTGCCCATGTGAATGCCAAAGAATAATTAAACTGCTCTTTATACGAAAGTAGAAGGTGCGATTATTTTGCATTTACGACAATATATCTCACTATTATGTCATGAATTGACAGCAGGACAGTGAGAGTTTACTGAATATTTTAAAATAACAGTGAAGAGAACAAGAAGATAAGAGTAGCGTCTCCTTGCCGGTGAGTTATTAAGTAATACTCACTCTTTACCGTTAGTTTGTAGCCTTTCCCTTCGGATCTTCCTGCACCAGGTAAATCACATTGAAGCAATCAGTCATACGACTATCACTCTCTCACACACGTTAGACCGACAGCACCTTATTAGTTGCCGCCGTGCCACACGAATGAGTGATGGATGGTCACAAACAAGAGCTAGGCGAGACGGACGAACACTGATAGCGCAAATTCCCAACACGCCGGGACGGAAGAACTGTCCAGACAGTAGCGAAAAATTCTAAACATTCGTAAACTACTCGAAAAATATTTTTTATAATTGTCCAGAATTATTCAAGGACCCGCAGAGTTAACTAACTGAGATAACTTTTTTTGCAGATTAACGAGTTGACGCAACAAGAACAGCTACTTGTTTGTCACACGAGTCGCTCAGCAGACAGTCATATTTCCAAAATCATCATCATACTCTCCTGTTTAGGTGGAACCACATTTGTTGTACGGCGTTGAAGTGATAGTAATAGCTTTTTCTCCTGGGTCTCAGAGATCCGGACCTGAAACTCGGCTTGGTCAAGGCCCCAATAAATGCGAAACTTGAATAAAATGTTTCTCAACTTTTGTACGTAATATACTGATTTAGCAAGCCATAAGAGGATGAGGAACCTTTAAATGAGAGTGGTAAACTTGCGTATACCATAAAAGTTGTAGAACTACATTTTAAACACTCACTTGATATCTGGACTGATAATCCTTAGTAAATTGTGTTTATCATACCGAAGGCTTCAGCATAAATCGGGCCTAGTGTTAGACTTACCAGCTGCGCAACATTCCGCGCTTCACTTAGTAGGTTGGGCAGTGGGCGAAGCTGACTGTCACTAGCCAGTTTTCGATCCGTGGGACTTCATAAAAATTCCTGTTGCTGATCACCCACAGAGCAATAGAATTATGCTTTTAACGTGTTTTTCCACCAATAGTTAACCCACACGTTAAACAATCTGAGGAGCACCTGCCTAAGCAACAAAATATACACACTTTTTTTCTACTGTCAACCGGAATGAGGATTTTCAGCTGATCTACTAGGCCTGTTTTTCAGTAGTTTTTTTAATTTGTCTGTATCTGTCCGTGGCAATAGGGTTTCCACAATATTAGCAAATTTTAAGCGCACTTGATAGACGACCCGGACACAGTTCATGCTTAGGACCGCCGATTTGATAGAAACGATGGCAACCAATAAGCGCTTGTAAAGCTCCATTGACTGGCATCCACTTATTATCACTCTTCTCTTACTACTTTAGCACCCAGGCCGGATACCGGATCCCCTTTCGCTTGATTAATTAGACGTAGGCAAGGATTTACTTAACAAATTAGTTCCGGATAATTCTTCTCAATTGTTGAAAGAACTGGTCGGAAAGTTGCAGACGAGTGCATTTATATTTTTATCTTTAGCTTCTGGGGACCAATTTACATCCGGCATTAGCTGTTTTCCTACTATTCTTGCATGTTAGTCGTTTCAAAATTTCGTAAAATATTGCTAGGGAAAAAATTCCATGTGTTATTCTTATCCATATATGCTAACTGGTTACGAACAAGTAAAAGTCCGAATTTGATACTACTAGTTGGGCTTGTGAAAAAGCTTCCTGCTGAATCAACAGAAAACTAATTCCGTTAACAAATGAGTGGCAGTATACTGTAAGTGTACTATAAGTGCCACCCAAGCTTCTCATCAAAGCCTTGTCTCAAACTGCATCACAACACTAAGGTTTTGTCTTCAACTTCAATGCGAAATCCTTTTTAGTTAATTTGCAAAAATTTGAAAGTTTTTATGCTTGTAGAATATGTGGAACGCTTTCATCGATAATCATTTTTGTCTGTTTTTCTTGCTGTTAAGTTAATCGCGCTATCCATGTTTCCAAATGAATTAACCATTTCACTCTTTTGATAAAAAAATGAATCGAGCAAAACGTCGCCCACATTTCGAGAAAACAAAAGACCTCAGCAATCACCCTAGATCAGGTGAACACACTTCAGGTAATCAGTGATATCGCGATTCTTCATTAGTTTGGCCATTTGAATCCCTATACATTTTACCTCCCATGTTCCTTCATAAATTTGCTGTTGTCAAATTCTAGTCACCCGCAGCATTGATGACGTTTCTTCTGCTACATTCAAACCACGTCTCTGCGTCTCATAGTTTTTAGACTGCGTAGGAAGCAGAAGCGTAGACATCGGGGGATAGGAATTGACGCAATATCTTTCCGGATCATCATCACGCCTGTATAGATAAGGGCAGGGTGGACGTTTTGTGTCCTGGTGCGTGAATAACACGTGTTTTTTCATTTTGTATCACCGAATGGCTTGTACGTCTCGCATCCATGAAACCACGAGTACTACTCTAAACTAGCCTATGGTTGTCACTGTTCATCTCATGTTCCTAATAAACAAAGTCATGCGCACAACCCTGATGGATTTTTTCAATGCTGGATACCACTTTTCTTCGGTGGTGACCCCACATTACGTGATACTGCGCCCATTTGTTACTGCACTAATCATTCATTCCAGTTAGTTAAGGGGATCTTCTCCATTTTCGCGCGTTCCAAATCTAAACTCTCACGACACTCGATTTCAAATTAGGACACAACTCAGTAAGGAGTGTTATTGGCGTTCAAGATTGTATTATTTGTGCATTCGAGACACACTGGCTCGATAACTGATCATCGCTTATGTCCAGTGTCAGTGGATGACCGGATTTTTGAAGTGACGAGAAGTAGCGTTACGCATCCTGCACCATAAGGTCTCACGGTTTGTGGGTTTTGTGCACAAAAGCCGGGCATCGGTCATTATATCAGCAAGCATTATAGTGTGACAAATTTTGCAGATGTGACTATCTTATTACGAAGAGCAGGGGGAAGGAGAATGTGTAAGAAGCATGTAGCCGTATTAGTGGTCTGTACACTATATAGTATAATCTGGAAGCAAGCTCGTAGTTAACGCCATCGCTAGTTGTTGAGTTGACAATCACGGTAAGCAGAAAATTGATAGTGTGAGGTCTGTTTCAATGGGCTTGTCAGATGACTGGTACGTTCCTAACTAGACTGGTTGTTAGTTAAGCGTGTATCTACCTTTTTAATTGCCACGCTGTTTGCTGCGTAATACGTTTCTCCGAGGGATCCTGTCACCATTCCTCTGGACAACCAAGCAACTGTTTTATAATAAGATAAATACATCCATACTGTATCTCAAGACATAGCCTAGCACTCAACTCCATTAACTAATCAAGAGATTAATAACCCAGAAGACGTTGAGGAAGTATCCAAAAATGAATGCATCAAAGAGTGTGTAGCATCGGCAAAAAAAGACTGCAAAAAGCAGTGAACAAAGGTTGATTCGCAACAGTGAAAGAGAACATCTACCTCACAACTCAGTAACTCAGCAAGTCGTCAGGACATTTGACTTACAGGTTGACTTTACTAGCCCTGCATGTGTTTTTGAAAGGGTCGAGTTTTTGTAGAGACATTCAATGGCAGATTGAAATTTTTTTCTCGTGATAAATTATTAGAAAGTCGGTCATTGAATTCACTTAATTTTTCGGTTCATTTTGTGGACAACGCCTTTGGATTTCCTTCTTCCTGTCTAATAAAACCGCATTTGGCAACATATATCCGTATATTTAACATCACTTTTGGTTCACAGAAAAAAAGAACTGCGCAACTGTAGAAACTTATCACGCAGCAGATTGCTCTTGTTTCCTTTTTCATTGAACGAATGATCTCAAATTGGGACGGCTGAGTTTCTTGTTCCATTCGATCTGCGTGTTTTGGCTGCGAACTGATACAGTGTAAATTTATGTTAGTTGCGCGAAATTGCGTGTAAGAGTCGAAAAAATTTATGCAAATTTGTGGATCAACCATGAATACTGTCTTATACTGGTATCTTGAGACAAATGTAATTCAACCATTGGTGTAAAATCCTCGTAAGACTTTATGAGTGTAGAAGAAAACTTGAGTCGTATTTCTATTCGGGGTTACCATCTACAAGAACCGGTAATCAGTATTCTCCAAATAAGCAAAATAGGTTAATTTTTCTGCAGGCTAGAGGCATGGGAAATGCTGTTACAGTTAGACTTTTATTTCCTGAAAGTGTCGAAGTTTTCATTACGGACTGCACTCTTCAAGCGTGTTCGACTTTGAACGAGAAAGAGAAATGAACCCTTGATATGCTTCTCCCTTGTCGAAAATTGCCAACAACGTGTATTTCGCAAAGTACCAAGGGAATTGGTATGCTCATCGCATCGGTTATTGAGTTAACCCCGTTTATATACAAGTCCGATGAGTGAAACTTATTTGGACATGGGTGTTTCAATTTTCTTCTGAGTGTCATATTTGCGAATTATTAGTTTGCGGATGTAGTTGCGATTGTGCACCGCAGTTTCACTGAACCTCTTGTGTGAGTGGAAGTTAGAGACAGCTCAGTGGCCGGAACCTGCAAAGGATATCTAGAAAGGTGTCTGTAAACCTTTCGAATCGAGGATCATTCTAACATTCCAATATGGATCTACAGCCTAGATGGAAAAAGCAGTGAAATGTATGCGTGACTTCTGAAGTCACATAAAAATCAATTCGTCTCTTTTGCGTGCGTTCACGTCATGTTTTGTTAAAAGTTCTGGAGACAATGCTTTCTACATTTCTATTATGTAGGCATCCGCTGACCTCTAAAGTAGACTAGCTTGATGGAATACCACCCTAGCAAATGCTCATAACGTACATTGTATGGCGACCGCGATGCGCTTCAAGTAGCAACGAACCAGACGAATCTTTCCGTTGGGGCACTGAAATACCATCGTACTGTCACATCTCAAAACATTTTGGTAGCAGTTTTCAATCGACCCGGCAAGCAGATTCAGGTTTTATACGTAATGCACTACTCATACGTATATACATGTATACATATATACATGTATATACATGTATACATATATACATGTATATATGTATACATGTATATACGTAATGCACTACTCATACGTATATACATGTATATATGTATACATGTATATACATGTATACATATATACATGTATATATGTATACATGTATATACATGTATATACGTATGAGTAGTGCATTACGTATATACATGTATATACATGTATACATATATACATGTATATATGTATACATGTATATACGTAATGCACTACTCATACGTATATACATGTATATATGTATACATGTATATACATGTATATACATGTATACATATATACATGTATATATGTATACATGTATATACATGTATACATATATACATGTATATACGTAATGCACTACTCATACGTATATACATGTATACATATATACATGTATATACATGTACAAAATGATCGTTGATTGACTATCATGTCTTGAATGAAGATTAAAACAGAATAATTCTGAATGTAAAACAGACAAAATTTCCAAAAAAGAAAGACACCTATTATGGAAGCAAAGTGAAAGCCTTCGGCGATAGCAGACAAACCTTCTTATTAAGCGTATCCTTTTACGCCGCGATATCGGGGCTATTTCTGTTACAAATGGAGCTTGTCATTTTTACTGTGTTCGGAACATTAGTTTCTTGCATCGCGTTAACAGTTCGTGTTGTAGACAGCACAACACTTGTTCTATTTGTTGCTATAGTTTAAACCAGTTTCTCACAGTGTTTTCGCATTTGGACATAAATAGCTTGTGTAGCAAATCAGTCAGCAGAATATTATTGAATTGTGTTCACACCTTCCGTGCGAGTGGATGTAAAAAATTTTAGTGGCCTTATTCCCCATTTTGTTGGTCACGATGCTAAGTGGTTTCACTCGCAGGCTGCCGAAAATTTAACCTGCTTGGATATGCATGTATTACAGAATAATTTAGGAATGTGCTCCACCAGCCTTCAATATTTATTATGGCGTACCGAAATAAATCCCTGAAAGCAGTCCCATCGGGATCAGTATGTGAATTTGATCCTCAAAACGCGAACATAATCCCTCCCTCAAGACTTGAATCTTCAAGCAATCTCCAATATATGCCGTTGTATTCTTACTCACTAATGAGACTAATGGTCAGGCCTGTTTTTCAAAGATTTTTCGAGTTCCAATCCTCAAACTGTCAAGCCTTTGGTCAGCCAAAAGATTGCAGAGTTCGCCGTGAAAACTTGAAGAACATATCCCGAAGTATGTGACTTGAACGTCAATGTTTTTCATTCGGAGGTTTTCGAACTAATGCTTGCACTTAACAGTTACTTTGAAAAAGTTTGTCAGCAATCGAGGAGGCATCGCCAGTGTCCGAGTAGATGGGTAGTTCCACCTTATCTGCTTGCCTTCACGTAGAGTTCGAAGGCCACCTGATATCTATTGACGCGGCTCCATGGTATGAAAACAACTTTTATCCCAATCCTACTGGCCCGATAGCGATTTTTGTCCGATAGTCTGTATTCTGCGTTCGATTGTCGAATGCAGCTTGTTTTTTGGATGCTTTTCGTCCTGTTCAGACTCGTCCGTTCTAAATTCTTCTTGCATCGTGGTCCGATACACATGAGTTTACTTATTCACTGTGGTGGTTCTCGATGACTAGTAAATCAGGTCGTTTCCATCGTATTTATTGATGGATTTTCCTGTAAAGTACCACGGTTCAATAAATCTACGTTCTTTCTTCTTGCTTGGACCAGCATTTGGGAGCTGTTGCAGCCAAATCTGTTTTTTTCTGATCTTCGTGCACGGAGACCACTGAAAACTGTTCATGTCTTCCACCAGCAAATGGTTTTCATGTTGTTTGGTGGGAACCTTCCTTCCTGTTTGTCCCACATTTTGTTTGCCTCTTTAAGTCATGTATCCAGTTTCACCCTCACCAATGTGTTCCAACTTCCTTTCGGTTTAGGTAGTGCTGTCCGCAACATGCTCGCGGAAGTTTAGGCCACTGTTGGTCACAGGGCAAGAAGCCACTCATTATCAATTTTCAAGAACTTTCCGACACAGACAATCAATATGACGCTAAAAATAACCAGAATTCGGCTACAAATCACCAGCTTTAGGATTTCAGGAATCAAGTTCCGATATCCTGATCTGCGTACAATAAAAAGTCTCTGAAGCAACTCCTAGAAATTCGTCCAATAATATCTGAATTCTTCCTTGTATTTCATCTAGAACTTTAAGCTGGATGACTGGTGATGGTAAAAAAACAGTTAGGAAATTGAAATGTGTCACATCTATTCAGCTGGATGAAAAGAACCCAGTAGTTCGAAACTTTTCTCTGCAAAGTTACATTGCATTTTGCTTATCACTTTTTGCAGATAAGCGAATTCAAATAAAAGATTTAGAAGGCTTATCGTAGAAAACTGTCCTGTAAAATATGTTTTCGCATAAGTTAATAAGGCAGTTTATCTATCGGCTGCTCACAAACTCTCAACAGGAATGCAGCTTCCTCAGATAAGCTGGAAGTTTCATTGCATGTGTACTTCCATACTTACTTCCTACCTGTTTTCCTATCGAGAACCCCGTGTTGAAGTAGCTCATTAGCTTGTTTATGACAGACACACAACAGGTACTTTAACAAGGAGATATATCTGCAAACAAACACTCATCTTGCCTCAGGGAGAAGAACAGTTATTCTTCTATTCGAATGTCCCACTCCAACCACTTGAATAAATTAAAATCATCTTAGACACTTAAATTCAGTCTTCAATCCTCGGGTAAATTCATAACGATGGCAAAAAAGGAGATTTAATCATTTTTCTAGTCCTAAAATGGCAGGCTACCAGTTACAGCTTTGATGATGCATGGGGACAAATATTTGTGCTGCAATCCAGGCTAGTATAGTAGCAAACCGAAAAAATATTTTCGTGTCAAGGATACACTATCTATTAGATTATGTTCAAACTAGATTTCGATGTCTGAGGGTCTCATCAGAAACAGCTATATACTGGTAAATGCTTGAGGAAAATATGTCAAGTAAAACATAACGTTGCAGGGCACTCGGATAATGTACCTATCTAATGAGTCCCTAGGAAGGATGAAAGCGGTTGAGGGTTTTCGATGAGTTCTCAGCAACCTTCTGAGTAGTCTGTCCTGTCTTCTTCATAACTCCAAAATCGGCCGCCTGCCACCGTTCTATTGTACCGTCTCTGAAATAACCTGCCTGCATAAGCGTCAATAAATGGTCGTTTTTTCTATTTTGGTTGAACAGTAGATGACAACTCTGTATTTGCTATAATTTCGGCTAGCTTTTATTCATATTAGTTTCGTGTATAGTTTTTCAGGTTTAAACAGCTTAGCCTTCTATGTACGGTGTTTTTAGTTGAGTGGTTGACGAAGCAGCAAGAACAGTTCTCAGCAAACAGTTAAAATATATTGGTAAAATCTGCCACTCTCCGATTATTTTCATATTTAACCGCATTTTACTTTGGACCCCTTTATGGTTACTCTGAAGCTGAGTTTACAATACACAACAATTCACGAATTTAACAGAGAATCATGAAAAAACTAATCGCAGTGTAACTCGAATTGACATTATAAAAAGTTACATACAGTGTAGTCATGAATATATCCCAGGTAATGCCTACTTTTGGCTGTCCAGTTAATGATACCACAGCAAGTTGTACCCCTCGGTTAATGAATCCCGTCGAACAAACATCCGATGTCTATCCCCTAGCACTTTTCCAGATTTCTTCACCAGGACAGATTTTCTACTCAAACCAGTAGGTACCGACCTGTATCCCCTCTTCAAGTAATAAACTTGCTCATTCCTGGTCATTATCCATCCGTCATGCACAAGGCGCACGTGGATACCCGGCAAATTATCGGGGTAGTTTAGTTGGATCGATGAAAACATTAACAGGCGATTCATTCGTCGTGCGCTACAAAACGACCATGAGCTCAGCGGACGTGCTACAGGACGTTTATTTCGACTGTTTCCTTGGTCTAACCTAACGTTTATCATGAAGATGAGTTGCTAGGTGTTGCGCGAGTCAAGGTTCACGTGACTGGCAAAGATGTGTACTCTACCTACATTCAGTAACTCGGTAAACAAATTTGCTTTGATGAGTTCGGAGAAAGGCACCAATTAAAGAAACCCTGGGTATATATATTCAAAGAATTCAGTTAGACGACCTGTTCGCATCTACTTCTGCAGCACAAAAATAAAGTTTTCTTAGTGAGTTGCAAACTTGCTAAATTGATTTACGCTTATTCGTGATGGGCTAATAAGAAACTGTTATTTGGTTTTGCAGAAGGTACTTCGGTCGCGGAAAACATCCAGCACCATTAAATGAGGTTTCTCAACCATGTGCTACCCATGGCAAAATACCGTCTATCGGGGCGAGTGCTACCAGTCCTAATTGTACTTTTCAGAATTGTGCAAGGTCAACAAAGTGTGACTTGGCACCATGATGTGAGAAAGATTCTGAAGGGTCTTGGAATTGTTGGCACGGTCCGCATAATCTACACCGCCGCACTTGTCTGAAGACATTGGACAGTGAAAGTCAGTGACTTTCCTGCTGTCAGTTTCTGGTCTCTTCTGACAACCAGTTTTGGAGTAATAAGATGGTTACATCATATTTCACTAGTACACGTATTCCTCATTTGTTACACCATAGTTTACTCCGCTGCTCGGAGAAGTCAGCTGGAAAACAACATCTATCCGCGAAGACTGGTAATGAGCCATTTTGGAATGTTCAGTCTCCTGTGAAGATTCCAGGGCATTTGATGAAATAGCATATATGGCGTTATCATGCTCATAAAAATGAGCCTGCACCGAAGCCACTCTCTCCATGTTTTGCATCCCTCTCGATTTCCTCACCAAGTATAACCGACAGTAAGAACCATCAATAAGCTATTTTCCCGTCCTCATTGCGCAGTACTTTAATTCCGTTTCTCACACCATCGGCGAAAAAGGTACGACAGCTATATCTATTGAAAATCTTGCTACCAGTTTACAGTAGTTGATGATATTGGTGAAGACCATAATACCAATACTAGTGTATAATCTGTGATGAAATAGGTCTGACACTAACCAGCCGTATTGCAAAACATCCTAGATCCGGTCCCGTAGTATTCCTTATTTCCTTAAGGGCACAAGCTCAAACATTTTTATCTTTCTTTTTTCAACTGAATTAGTGGAAAGACTTCTTAGGAAACAGTAACAAATTTCTGAGCTTACCTGAGGAGACCCAAGTGTGCCCGTAGCTGTATTCTTTACGTCCACCTAGGCTCATATTTGGCGCTTTCTCCTTTCCGTGAAAGCGGACGGAAGCGGCCGTTCCCTAGTCTTTGGCAATTGATAGACGGACGTTTTGGCATTTCTTGCTGGAGAGTTTTAATCCTGTCTATCTTTTTTCCTGGAAAATTTGATTAAGTTTCGCTACAGGTGATTACTCCGCATCGGCTTGTACCAGAACATCGTCTTTGCAAAAGGTAATGCTCTTCGATCACTGGTAGCAGGGATGCGAGCCCCATGGAGATTTTCTTGAGCTTCTTCCTTGCCACTACTGCTGCTACCGCCATTGCTTAAAATGCCACTGTGCTTTATCGCTTTCTGCCGATATCTGATATCTGTCACAAGCTCCCCACCCTTTGCTCCACGTAACATTTTACACAGCTAGCTACCAATTCCGGCCCCTCTTTGTCCACTGTGGGCAGGCTCTGGATAAACCAGCCACTCGTTGCACTGTTAAAGCTGCATCGGCTTCAGAGAGGACTGCAAGAAACTCTCGCACTCGGTATTCATTATGTACCATTGCATCTTTCACCTGACTGTATTCTGCGGCCTAGAACTGTTTACTGTCTTTTTCTCATCAGGCTCCTTTGAATTAGTTGTGTATTCTTGGCCTGGTCCTTTTTTTCTTGAGCAAGTAAGTTGTCCTTCCATGACCGATTAGTAATGTCCCCATGGCTTTCAAAAATTGCATCATTCGACACCTCTTCGCCCATAACTGACCGTATCCGAAACTACCAAACAACTTCAAAAACCACAGAAGAGAGAGGAAGTCATACTTTCCGTAAAACCTGTGTTACCTTTGGATGGTTACTACATTCCGCGTTGAGGTAACGAATGTTGATTTTGTTTAACTTGAAATCGTGATAACGTTTAATATTGAAAGGTTATTTCGGCAAATAGCTGCAAGATTCTGCTTTTTCGGACTAGTTTCTGAAAGATAGTTGTTTGCCCTTTCCCCCATCCACGAACCTAATATCAGTGATGAACACTAATTGAGTATAGTCTTGTGCCGGATTTTCTACGTAATTCGGAGCAATTTGGAATATCTATAAACAGGTCATTACCTTGCAAACTATGAGGAATTTTCTTTGAGTACTGTTGTGAATTTGCACCGTCATGTCCAGAAAAACGACGAGACTTTAATGTAAATGAACAATCGATTTCCATTTTCCAACTTTCAAAGAATACTAAATGCAACGCGTGATCCGCACTCCGACAGTCCGGTTTCTTCTCGGGAATTACAAAATATACCCTGGCCAGACCGAAAACTTTTCCACCATCATTCACAAACTTGTATACCAAATAGTGGCGACAGCTCTGGAAACCCGATATATACACTCAAAAAGTGCTACCAAGTGACCTCAATTAATTAGGTAGGGGAATCGCCTAGGTGTAATAACTAACATGAATTTTCAAAAATGATTACTTACTAAATATGGGCCATTAGGTTATTTGTTCGTCGGCCTTTTACGTACAAAAATGAGCGAGGGGAAAGAAAACAGACAAGCCTGGTGAAATACCTAACGTTTCGATCAGGACAATAGATATGGTCACTGGTTTGTTTGCTAAGCCGGACAATTTGATTGCAAACCGTTCGTACCATTCAAGAAAAATCGTCAAGGTCTTTTAGTAATTAATTTTCTAACATTAAGCACTTCTTGATTATGGTTAGAACTGCCTTCGGTCTTCAGCCAGTACGTTGCTATCAGTAAATTGTTTGGCAACTAAGCGTTATTTCTGATCTCTTCAAGGCAAAGTATTGCATTTCTGTAGCATCAGCAGCAGTGAAGAATAACTATGAATAGCTCAGAAGGGAGAATAATTCACAAGATGGGTGAATCTTTCATTTGAGAAATCGTAACTAGAGGAATAAGGCAATAAGTGATCACGTGATGTGGATTCCGTGAGAGAAGGATGAGCGCTGCCGTACCCTTTCTAGGTGAGAGTTTCTCACAATGCTGGTCACTGTGGTTCTAAGCTTTAATGTCCATCTGCTGGCAGGTAGGTCGCTGGTTCGTCACTCGGAAGTTTCTTGGAACCGGCACTGCCGATGGTTACTAATAAGGATGAAACAGCTGTACAGGTTTTCAGCATAAATTAGCTTCACTTATAGTACCAGATTCCTGTTGGGAATTTAAATAACTAAAACTGTCCCCATGAAAGTAAAAGTTTAAACCTAAAAGGTCTGTAAGCTGCACACCGCGATATTTAAGGCCTGTAACAGTCAAGCAGATAAGATGATGACAAGCTTCGCTAGGTTCCAGTAGGCGTGTCTATGCATGGGTCACTGATGCTCCAGATTCACGTGGTGACGCACACATAAAACCTGGATTCATAAGAGAATATGGAAGGCATGATATCCCGTAAAAATAGCTGATCTTTTGAGTAGATTTAGTCACACTAATTTATTACCAGAGGTGAAAAAAACCGAATTCGGTTTTACTGTTTCCCCTGTTTGTCATAAACGTATTTCGGTGACAATCTAAGTTTTTGTCAGGTACATTATTTTGAGCGCTATACATTTGAGATACCAGTTGGGTATGCTGATGTGGATTGGTTGAATTCGTACAACTTGTCAAATGCTATCATTCCAAAAATACGGCCATCTGTTACTTTGGAAAAATTGCTTCAATTTTTCGATCACACATTCAGATACTGGTTGAATTCGGGATAGTGTTGTTATCCTCGGTTAAACAACTTACCTTTGTTATTCCTTCCGTGATGGTGGTTCTGGGATGTATATTCCAGTCAAGGCAATTCAAAAATAAGCCATAATCCTGGTGGTTTAAAGGACTACGACCTGAGACCTGAACAACAATGCTAAATTTCGGTGCCAAATGCACAGGATTAGGTGTCATACTGGCAACCCTTTGAGGAATTAGTATGTACTCTATGTTTGGGTGAGATGCATAAAGGTAAAAAAGGAAATATCATTTCATGACTTTTTGTTGCACACCGGAATTCGCCGCTGAAATATTAACAAACCTGGTCGAATTTGAAATAGATAATCAATCCCGAAACGAGTTAGACGACCGAGTACGGAACGTTTGCAAGTAGTATGAGAATCGGCCAAAGTTATTTAAGATTTCGCTCCACAAGTGAAGTCAATGTGTGCCCGAAATCCGAGAAGTAGCATAATTCTGTCTTATCCCTATTCGAAATTATCAGCGGCGCAAAAATCACGAAGCTTTAGGAAGTTTCAGGCCTGCTAGAATTGAGGTGGCATTCAGCACGTTACCACATGATGTGGTTCCCGTGACTGAAGGAGGAGTAGAGCTGTATCCTGTGTAAATGCAAGTTATTCACAATTCTGATCAGATACTCGTGGCCGAACAACTAAGTCTCTAGACTACTAACTGAGAGGTCGCTGGTTCGAAACTCTTTGGAGTTTCGTGAGTTGAGCACTGTCATTGATGACCAGCCTTTCAGCATAGATTGATTCGCTGCAGGACAAAATCTCGAAAATATGCATCGATCAGGATTGTTGAATAGATTTTAAGACCGGCTATCTTGCATTGAGCGTTATTACTTTTGTTTGTGGATTTAGCACAAATCGTGGTTCAGATTTTCACGGGTTTTGAAGAGCTACTCATACTTGCTTTTGATTTGTTTGCGCTTGAAATTCATTAAATTTTATGTTTTATTCGGCAAAGCCTGCTGTTAGCACACAGCGCTTTATTTTCCATTTGCTTGGCCGACCATCATGATACTTGAAAGTGTTAGCAAGTAGTAACGGGTACCAACTTATTCCGAAATAAAGAGTGATCAGATAAAACAGAAATAAACCAAAAATTGACGATAAGAATCTAACTGATTCCTCTTTATCACTTAACCGTGGAAAATCTAAAGTCAGACACTACGTAGTAGATGTAGAAGCTAACGCAAAGTTTCAATTGCCATAGTTGCTGTAGACAACGTTTACCAATATTTTTTAAATCGACCATAAAAGCATTTTTCGTTTGACCAGTATAGCTCATTTCGGCGGTAACTAACACACTAGACTTTAGATACACTTGTCCTCCAGACCGGTGAATGCTTTATCCAGGCTATTATCTAGAATCTTATAGGATTTTGTGTGTTGTGTGACTGAATTCACTAAACAGTCACGGTAATTTGCGGCATTCAATAATGTCAACATTGATGAAAATACTATTTGTATCAGCTATTTTCAAGCACATTTGTGGCTTTTGGGGGGCGACTATCGTTGTAGCAATAATCATTCAGATAGAAAACCTAAACTCTAATACTTTCCAATGAATCGTACGCCCAGGAAATAACACTGTCGTCCTTGTCAGCCCACACTTGTGAATTGTACGCGTTTTTTCTCGACGCTTTGAAGGTAACTTCAGCGGTATTTTAATAGAAATTATGGTTTACAGTGTAGTACAAAACCTGGCTGATTTTGCACAATATTATTGGTGTTGATGCAGATGAGGTTTTTAGTTCAGTTAGCCTAGTTGATCTTTGAGCTGGACTTTGGTTTTGGCAGGGGTGACGTAAACGTTTCGTCACTAGTCGGATGACATTAATAATGCATTGTCAAATGATGATCAACCGAATTGAAGCGGCACATTTTTGTGTTATTCACTATTATACCCATGTTTATATATATAATGCTAAACAGATTAAGTCTCAACTTATGAATGTCTTTGGATCAAAAGTTGTTAACAAGGGCTAGAACATTGAGCAGGTACCGAGGTTGTTTGTTACACGATGGAATTCGCTTATCCGTCACAACAGTGGTCACATTACCTCTGTCTGTTTCCGTAGGTGTTTATTATGGAATTTTAATAAATAGCATCCTAAACGTAATTCATGGCATAAAACTGGAAAGAAGGAAATTTCCATCATATTTTCATTCATTACGAGATGACAAATTTTCAACGAAAATATTCGTTTATGCACAATTTGTTTTTTTTTTCGGGTGACTCACTTGAAACACAGCTGAATCCCTCATTTATGATGTTACCATAATTTGGAAATGGTATAACCCTGAGTGCTGACGTGAAAATTGTCTCCATGCAAAATGTTTTATCACATTAGTCACTATTAGTCATTTACAACCTAACTTTTGTTTGCAAGGAGCGCAATTCAATGGTGTTCTCTTATTTATTTCACGAGTGCCTAGTTCGTTTCCCCACCTCACAAAGTAGGGAATATCACTAACCGTCGTATGTTTTGTAGCTAAACTGATTGGAAAATGATGTGTAGAAAAAAACGAACTTTGTACGTGCGTCCAGGTTGTTTCCCACTGATGCGAGTCGGATTGAATAGGAGAACACATGGTGATACTGAGTTTCCATAAGCTCAGCATCACTGCACAGCTGTGTTCAACGAATGTCTGTTGTTCAGATTACGACTTATTCGGTTTTGCGTACGTATACGCTAACAACTATTCCCGGATGCTTGTTAGCCAGCATCTAGCTTATATTATCGCAAGATCTGATTCTGATTATTTTTGGTGTATGACGCTATTTTCAACCGCTGAGTATATCAGTAAATTCGTCGGAGTATCTTCCGCTTATGGCCTGTAATGCGCTATAATGTGATAGAAATGACCTGCACAGTATGCACCAACTATGGCGATTACTCAGTATTTCAAATTTTCATTAAACAACGCAAAACGTGTTGCCCTCGTGTGGAATTTATTTCCCTTTTTCACAGAGCCCACTACCGCCATCTTATACAGAACGCCAAAAATGTGTCAAGAACTGGCAAGCCGTATAGTGGATTTTTTTCAATGTCTGCAGGGCAGTGACTTTTGATATGTCAGCTTTTGAGTACTAAGTCTCTGAACTGGGAATCGTATTTACTTGGGACGGGTTGTTTGTATGTTGTACATTATGATAGTTTCATTGCACAACCTATCATACCAAGAAGTGCCTCTGGCTGGCTCTCGTCTTATGTGAAATGAGTGTGTGAATGTACAGCGCATAAACCTGGCTTGGGTGCGTCAAGTCACATTCAGAAAATTTATAGAATAATTAAGGTTTAGGCTATTCAGTTTTCATTTAAGGGTTTTGTACGTATTTCCATTTGTTCGAACCTTTTTATGAGACCGATACTATTTGTATGGCCGATAGCCACTTCACAGACCGAAAAACGTTAATCGAATGAAATATTGATCGGACGAATTCAGTTGTTTTTTTCATGGCGATTCTACCCTCCGGCGATGGACGAGATGGAAGGATTTCCACTGAAACTGAAAGCCCTAGGAATTCTTAGGAATTATTCAATAATGAATTACTCAATAATAACCGATCACATGATAATAATAATAACACATAATAATAATTACTCAATAATAATGTTACTTAATAATAATACCCAAATATTATATGCAAACGAAGAAGAAGAACCATTCCCCCAATAGATTTGGTCCATTTTCTCCAATCACCAATATCAGCAATTCCAATAAGAGGCCACTCGTAAGGCTGCTGAAAACTTTTCGAGAGTCCGCCACACTAAACGAAAACAGTGGCCCCTTACTACCACAAGACCATGCCAATTTACTTGAATAAAGACTCGTAACGGAAAGGGAAAAAGGGAATACAGGGAGCACTTGAATAGCCTGTCGCAAACAGCTGAGGTTCCTAAACCTACAACCATCAGTCTAACAATCTGGGTAGAAACTGGCAGCATGAACACGAGTGTCCTCGGTTAGCCATCACAGTGTTCAGTGTGGACCCAATCTCAGAAGGCGAACAGCACCAGAAGCACTCAAATATTTCCTAACATCCGGCATCCCATTCTACTACGTCAAATTCTGTTCACATGCGGGCTCCTGTTAGTCTGAATAAGTCGCGGAAACTTGAACCTATTTTGTAGAAAATGCGCGAAGTACACTCACTTATACATCGATGTAGTTTCCAAGAATGACTAAAATAAATTCCAGCTGAATCTTAAACGCAAAGGACCAATCTTCAGTATAGTGTTACTGGAATTTATTCCACCTACAGTGTTTCTTCATCTTGATGAAGATGGAAATTTACACTGTTCCTCAAGTGTTAGTAAGCCTGTACACGTTCATTGTCGACTTGTAAGTCACAAGTACAACTGCTAAAATTGGCTTGAAATTGTTACGTATTCTTGCAATATCCCACTCAAAATGTGTCATTTCGTGCCAGTATAGAGTCTCTCAACAGAACTGACTGTGAGGCAGCTGCAATTTCGAGAGATCATCGAGAGATCATGACTTCAACTAACACTCAGTTATAATAATATGGTCAAGTGTGGTCATAATGTCAGTTGGAGCTGAATTGCTGATGAACTTCAACATAAAAGCGTCCAGTTTTAGACAGAATTAATCATAACTAATTTTTATTCTAACCATTTCCATTTTAACCATTTACCAATTTACAAGTCATCATCTAGCTACATTCTAAATTCTGACAGTTTGGTGAATTAGACTCATGTTGTTGGAAGGTCAGCAACAGTTATGGCTCACTGAAGTTACGATGTGCTTAAATTTTGTCGAATGTAAACAGGGTGAGAAAAAGAACCCAAGGGACGTTCCAAACTGAGTCAGCGACTGTGTCGTCTAGTCTGGCAGACGTGGTCCACTTGGGACTTTTCAATGACGGTAGCAGTTGGCAAGACGATCGCAAAAACTGTTCACTTTAAAAGCCGAAAACATAGACAGCAGTACTCGTAGAGTCTGGAAACCCATTAAGTATAACACAAATGAAGGAAAAGCCTTTGATGTAACATTTTGAGCCAAATGTCCTACAGTGACGTGATCCAGACCTGAGTCAACAATCGATAAAAATGAATCACCCGTCATCGCTCCACGCTCAGTTGATCGGCCCCTTTGAAGACGAAAGCAGTCGAGTGGTTAAGGTTCTCCACTAAAATATTCACTAACCTTCCAACCACATTGCCTGGAAATTTTCGGTTCTACAGCTAGGAATGAGACTAAGAAGATGAAAAGTTGCTAATGGTTTTAAATTATTATTTTTACATTAAAATTGACCCGTTAGCACAATTTGATAATAATGTGGATTAGATAGGTGTATACCGTCATTTCATTTATACTAACCAGATGGGCCGGTTAAAATCTTTGAGGCAGATGGTCCACTTGCATGCAGTTATAGCTAGTCGATGTTCATCTAAACAACGGAGGTCAAAATCAGAAAACTCAGCTACCCAGATGATCTTCCGTTAGGTTTAAAAATTTTAAATTCTATTTTGAATAACGAGAGGGCCTGGCATTAAAAGTTGAGTCCTGGAGAAGGGCTACCTACGCATGTGTAGGAAACGTCGACACACGACGCCTGTCAAGGCTAAACTTCAAGCAAGCCATTCGAACTGGGCTCATTTCTCTTAATGCAGCCTCGACCATGCGAACCTTCACATATTAGTGGGATGGAACTTTTTTGCCAACGTTGTACTCACCAGTCTGCATACCGGAATCACCACAAGTTAGTTCCATGTTAGCATCTGCCTGACACCGTCACCTTAAAGACTACATTACTATTAGCCAGGAGGTCATTGGGATTCCGCTAATTTGACCAATATCACATTAAGTTGCGGTAATTAGCCTCTCTATGACATCAGTATCAGATCAAAACAAGGGAGGTATGATGGTGGGCAGTAAATTGTACAAACTGACGGTTGATGCGGTGTCCGTGCACATCGTGATGCCGTTATATTTTCGGCAATCTGGTCCGATCACAGCCAAGGGACTCCACGCAGCTCCACAGTGAGCTCCGTTTTAATCATCTATGGCTGTCTGACAGTCACGTAGGTACTCAGTGGTTCTATCCTTACTGATCACGGAGCCCGATTCGGATGCCCACTACCCATCCAACCACTGAGATTTCATTTGTGTTTTCATTATTGTTTGATGGATTTCGTTTAATACCATTGAGACAACACTAACAGGCACCGTTTAATAGGAAAATGTTTGCGCCAAATGGTCAAACTTTCATGAAAGATCTGCAAAGCCTGTTCTTACAGTTGTTTTACCTTATTTAGGTAAGGAAGTGAATAGGCAGTCACCAAATATACTGCGAGGTGTATTTTGTAAGACAATCCGTCATAGTGAACACAGTCTACTTTTAATAACGTGAGATGCAAAGAATTCAGCTAAACGAGGATAAACACTTCACCCAAAGTTTTGCGGAAGACCAACTGCTGTACCGTATGTTTGAGATGTATTCAGTTCTCAAGTGTTTTCGTCCCCGTTGAATGTTATAAGAAAAGTAGAAGGGTGCTATTTTTAGCATTCGTGCCAAAACCAGTTGGAGTTGCAGAGTGATTGTCTAGGTTTTCCGGAACTTAGGCTTTTAAGCCTTTAAGCGGTTGGAGTTGCAGGCAATCTCACTTTATGTACATATCTGTTTTGTTTTACGAGTCCTTATTGCCATCCTGACCCAGTTATTCTCATGAGTCACAACGAAGTAACGGAAACACTGGACCCAATTTTCGCTATAATTAGGCCTCATCAGCAATGCATACACTGGGCCGTGCCTCGGTTTGAACTCTGGACATCTGACATGTGAGAGGAGAATATTACTCCCCTAGCGCACTCTGGGTGCCTCTGAATTATGACTTCTGAACAAGGGAACATTTTCACCCGTGTGATCTGATAGGTCCCCCCGAAAGCCCGATCGATGACTTATCAACCGTTTTGGTCGAACTGGTCGATTAACCCGCATATCAGGACTTCCCAGTCAGGTAGAGCTACTGACTCTTGAAACAACAACTAGCCTCATTATAGCTACACAATGTGAACTTTAGTTTAAAGATGAAGATTTTGGCCAAATCCTGTTCACATTGTGGTTAGTAGTTATGCAAATTTGTTAGTGAGGTGCTAAACCGGTAGTCATCCTACAGTTGTGTTATGAGTGTTCATAGTTGAAAGCTGGTTTCCTATTGTGAATATCCGTCATAGCGGCTTGATTAGCTACCATTTGTTTAGTTATTTATTTATTTACTTTATAGCTCATAGTGGACAATGAGGACGGAAGTAACAGGTCTCTCAAGCACTTTTATTATCAAGATAACGAGGAAGGTTCTTCTTGTAAAAGGAACGCTGTATCAAGTATGAATCTAAAGAGTTATTTACGACCTATTTTCAAGTTCAGTAGCCAATAATCCCAATACTACCAAGTTAAGCAAAGCTACAATCTATAATGAACCCGCAGATCTGTAGATTCCATCGGAGGAACAACCATGTAAGCTGTGTTTTATCATCGCAATCTGTGATAATCAGTTCTGGAACGTTTAAAAACGTCATCACAGTAATAAGTCTTTAGCGCACAGCAGTTCAAGTGTGGTATTTACATGTACTACGGTCAACATAATTTACCACATGCACCGTTATTTCTTCGGAAAGAACTGATCGGAGCCTATTTCTGAATAATCCTCAGCTGTTTTCCGTTGTTTCTAATGTTCACCAAACCCATCTGAACTAAGGAATCCTAGTAAATCACCAAAAGGAGAGTTCAGACATTTTCACCCGCACATCGGCATCACCGAACGCAATCGGCCAGCAGAGCCTCAAAAGCTTTCCGTTTAGTCACGAAACCAACACAAAGATCGGACTGATGCGCTCTCTGTCTCGACTAATCAAACATGTAACCCAAAAGCCATTTGGCAGTCGCTATCGCGGAACGTATGTGTGCGTCTGTTGGATATGTTATTTTTTGTTGTACTTTTCCTTGGGTTAGCTTGCTCACCGGGACACAAGACTGTGACATATGTATTCACTTATCATCCCCCGTTTCTGCTCTGTGTGGGGCTGCATTACAGGAGCAGGATATGAAGCACCTGGACAGCATATCCCTAGCCGGTTTTGGTTCGATCCCACAGTTCATCTGTGAACATTCTGGATCCTGTTGTCTTCCTTCCGATAGCCCCATTTACCTACGGTCAAAAGCGCCGCTCTATCCCAATTGTAGAACTCTGTTTACTTGGTTGCCACCCTACCACAGTAGTTGCAGTGTTTCCTAACAGGTCGTCTCACTAAATCGTACTCACCTCAAGAGAGTGATAGTATAAAAATGCGACGTATTGATATTCCTCCAAGAAACAAATTCAGTAGCTCCGTAATGTATCCATCGCCAGGTGAGAAGTTCAGCCTAAGTTGCCTTAGTTGGTCCTTACGTCAACTTACTGAGTTCGAATTACCCCGTTAGCTTTAAATGATGATGCGCTTGTTAAAATAATATAAGAATATTAAGAACTAGTCCTAAGCTACTCAAATTGGACTGAGTCGGCTTCAGATGCGTCTTGAATAATAGCTGCCCACGAGCGATGAGCAGCCACATATACACAAGTACGATCTGATACTGGTTTAGGTGAGGGAAGTCGTCGATAAGTTGGGGACTTATGTCTTCCTGGCTGCCTATAGTTGTAGGAAGAAATGTTTTCGGATGCTCTGTGAGGTGAAAATTCCTCCCTTGCGGGGCAAAGTTTTGTTTGGAAAATTGAGCATCATGCTTGCATAACAGTGACCAAAACCATTGTTGAAAAAGCTGATACGAGTGTAGACGATCCTGATGGGACCTTCCACAAGCATCAACCATTTAGTTTTTGTCGAATGTTCAACGAAACTAAGAAGGGGTTTTATAGACATGGTTTTCAGACGTTTTAAACCGTACATCTGTTCCACAGCTGTTGTTCTGTCCTGCAGAAATGTACTGTAAGTTGCAGCATTTCTGCCAAGAACACAAGGCAGAAGTGTTTAGATTTCCACCTTCAGTTCTTTGTATCCACTGACATGAAGTATAGCTGCTTTTGCATCCTAGGTTCCAGTTTTCTGCATGTACCCTATTCCGTTCCCTATAAGTAGGACATTCTGAATATGAGATTCATTGACATGAGCTTGCCCTACATTGTCTTGTGTTGACGATACAGTGTTTTTTCCCTTCAGATTTCTTGCATCCCGTGGAATATCGCACTTCAGGTTTTCTTTTTCACTGTCCTGTGTGTGCGATTACTGGACGAGTTGTGAATTGCAATGTTCAGCTCCATCAATACGTTCGTAGCTTCCTAACTCGATGAATCTTCTCGGTGACAAACGAATAGGAGAGTTTTTGAAACCCAGGAGAACAGCTGCAAAACGTTCCAAACAAACCTTGGAGGTAAAACCGTACCTCTGGACTGATTACGAAAGAATTGCATCACTTTTTAGGTGATGACTTCGCACTGCATGCCTTTGGAAATCGTCACGAGTCTGCTTCATATCTGTGTTGAGGCTGCACCGGGCCGCCTCATGTTTCTCAAATGTGTACCACCTGAAAATTTAAGCAGCACATTCATCTGAAGGAGACCATCAGAAAAGCGAGGTCCATTCATCTGAGCCTCCTGTCAAAACCAAGCCGTTTGTGAATGAAGGAGTTTGTCGAAAACCTCGTTTTTAATGACCAGTCAGGTTGATTTCTACTATAACGTCTTTTACAAACGGGCGAAAATTACGGTTGATAACTACTTTACTAAAAAGGGTTGATTTTTCCATTTACCTGTACTGAATAAAGTTTGTGTTTTGTCTCCCGTACATACGATTAGCAAAGTCATGAGTTCCATATACATTTTACGTTAGTTTTAAATTAACATGTCCGGAATTCCTTTAATAGTGGGATGTCGACTAGTCTGATGACAACATTTTCCTTTTTACTGCTTCATTTTCACTGCTCATATTTCATGCCCTTCAGTGCAGTGCTTCGGTTGCTATGGCACTTTGGACATGTTTATTCCAGAGTAATACAACACGCAATTTCAAACTGTCATTAGTTATTTCCATCTCTGGACGAGGAAAGGCAGAGCGACACAACAGTATGAAGGTTTGGGCTTGTAGCTTGTTAGTCACTCACAGAAACCACGACTGCATGGTGAAGGCACACTTACATTAAGCATGTTTGCTCGACAACGATAGTTTTAATCGAATCGGTAAACGAAGAGCGGTGACAATACAGGCCTTCCACATTTATAATCACAACGCAAATTCCAAACCCACTAGGTAACCTGGAGAAAGTGCTTTACTGGGAAGTCATTTTTAATGAATGCGTTTGGAATCCGTCATGTTTATTATGAGGCACG
Organism: Clonorchis sinensis; assembly: GCA_003604175.2. Taxonomy (NCBI): domain Eukaryota; kingdom Metazoa; phylum Platyhelminthes; class Trematoda; order Opisthorchiida; family Opisthorchiidae; genus Clonorchis; species Clonorchis sinensis. Next base: position 131,397,471 of record CM030369.1, on the reverse strand, counting down.
AGTGGTTGGCACATAAAAGAGAATGTTTTACACCTGTGCTGCTGGACAGTTAATAGACAGCCTTGTATTGTTCTGGAATTAATGTCAGGCAAAGCTGTCCTGTGAAAATTCCTATGAAGCTGCGAAATATTTGGCTCAACAATGCCTGCAGAGCGCCTCTGCTAACTGAAGGGTTACCTCTGATGTAGCCAAAGGTGGATTATGATAACTTTTATTGTTCAGATGACTGTTGTTATGTTCTCTGGACAGTGTGGTAGCAAACGCTGCGCCATCCACCGAGGGTATATCACCAGTGCATAGTCAGTTGGCGGTGCGTCGGAAGACGCCGGGGTATAGACGGTGTGCACTGTTATGCATTTGCTTAGCTAGGTTTTGTTTAGATGGTTGGTCCCGTTTTCTGAACATTCGGCTAGCTACCTGGGTAGTCGACGTTCGAATGACAATGTCCTCTCCAAATCATGTCGGATAAACTGTGACCCGTCAATTCCGCGGTTGTCATTCTTGTCGTCTTTTTTATCTGCCTGAAGATGTGTTCCTCCACCTCTGCCCGATTAACCTGGCGATCCATTGTGGTGGTGGTAGACAGATTAGGCCAGTTTCTGCAGGCCAGCTGACTGAGTCTTTTGTGGAGTGTCGTGAGCGTTTTGGCATGCCAAAACTATCACATTATCTAGACTGAAGTTATTTCCTTCTTGGTCTCCAATCGTTGAAAACAGGGAAGATAATGCTTTCTGAATGCAGAATTGTGTTTATCCTGTTTATCCGAAATCAGATTCATTTCAGTCCATGTGGCTAATTCGCTAAACGATATTATTCCCGGCATTCTAATCAATCCCCTTCTGCGGTACTAAAATCAAATTTCCAAAGCAGCAGTCTCTTTGCGGGTTACTAGGATTCTCTTTTCTTGTACTCTGGCTGCTTGTTGTGAGGGGCGAACCAGAAACTTATCAAAAGAAGAGTTTACAAAAGAGTTAGCCTACTGGAAAATGTGTGTTACCAACTGCCTATTCATCGTTACATAGTGATTAGGTTAACAGTTGATAAGCTAACTGATGAGTAACATTTAGCTTTTGGCACAAGAGCTTCGTAAGGTCAATTGAGTAAATTAACAGGTTGGCCGAGGTTTAGGCAAAACGTCTACCAAATGTTTCACAATACTCTGAAATGAAAGCTAACCTAGAGCTTTGGTCTTTTAGTCTTAAAATTACTCAAGGTTTATTTAGTGAACCACTTTCACCTAAATAGCATATTAAATTTCCCCTACTTCCCATTTCTGAAAGCACACATTCTATACTGTCATCTGTGTTGCGAAACAAAGGCCACTTTTATGACTCAGCTTATTCACCGACTTACCAGAAGTTCAATTACTCTGCTACACAGGGTAATTAATTGAAACTCACTGTTAATAGTTCTTAAGTGCCCAAACGTTATGAAGCTAGAAAAAAATCGTCTACTCACTCGCGCAACTCAGATGCAGTTAGTCAGATAGTGAGGTGAAGCATAAGTTGTTGATCAGGTGGCTCTTGATCTGATCATCGAGCTCAGAAACTGGCTTGTGAACTTCTCGTTTTCAATCAAGGAGACTTCATCAACGGAACACATTTCAGGGCTAAAGAGGCTTGTGTTTGCCCCCGTTTTCCCGAAGAACTGAATAGCTTCTTTTAATTTTTGCATGTGCCACAGAGACTGCGTACGGGTGATCCTCTTCAAAACCAAACTACACCCCTTCAAAAATTACGCAAAACCGTGAACACATCAGTCCCACCCGATATAATAAGGGATTGGTTAGTGATACGATCAAACAAGCTGTATTCCTCCGGGAAATGACAGGGGTTAAAGTACATTAAAGGCTGGAGTTGAAGCTGAATCCATCAATGCACTTAAAGACCACCTGCGGCAACTACAGGTACCAAAGTCAAAGAATATTGTTATTTAAATCTCTAGTTACTGTGATATAGAGCATCCATTGGTCCATTCATCTACGTGTTCACACCATCAAATAGCTAGTGTAAATGTCGCGAATGTAACTCTTGAATAGCTGATAAAAATGCGATGGCCATCACAAACTTCTAGGCTTGGTCATATCAGCCAGTTAACTTATCCTGATAAGTAACTAAATGAATATCACACTTTCTGATTAAAGTTCTCAAACATTGGATTTACTAGCCTTGGGTGTGATTCACATTCCTAGAATATTACTTCAAACTACACAGTGTGACAACAGAAGTCACGAGGAAATATTCGGCGTGCCGCACCATTCGGAAAAGTACCGTGTAAGTAAACCAGAACCCATCCGCACAATCCACTAGTTCGGTTTGCAAATGATGGTTGCCAGTCCCGCGAAAGCAACAAGGAATCCAGAATGTATGCAGTTTACCAGATTAACCAGGTTACAGCAGGAAGCGGGGATGATCAGTTCGTCCAAACCGAATGTTGGACTCGGGAAGTCTTCGGTAAAGTTTCAATCTTGAATCCACGTCACTGATGATACCATTTCTACCTTGGACGAATTGACAACTTAGCGAGCGGAAAAACACGCAAATATTGACAATTCGAGAATTCATATTGGTGTCGAAATCTCTGTTACCCTCCCACGTGATCTAAAAAAGTTAATGTGCAAAACGGTACCACATTTTTGAACAGCACCATCGGCCAACTTGATGCGTGTGTAACAATGTGTGTAACAGTTAGGTGCGTGTAGAAAAACCGACGATCCAGGTCACACGTGCCATCATTCGCGACTGAAAAACTTTGTGCAACAAGATGTCTGATATTTCTTTCATGCTGTCATGCACTTGCAGTGGAAGAACAACCATTGCCTTGGGAATGTCTTGTAACTGTGTACAAACGTGGATCTCAGGAATAAAAGGTGACGAAGTATTTCCTGGACATCCCAGAAATCCTGCATCAATTTATTTTCTCCTACTCATGAGTATTGTGGATGATTCCCAATCTCGGTAGATCCATAGCGACATAGATGAAATTGATCGGAAATTTTGACTAGTTGAGACCAAGTAGCTGCTATTCATAAGTTTCAGACAGCGCTCCCAGGGACCACGAGTTGTAAACCTAGGAACCTTGAATCTCAAAAAACTAGTCACGGAAACATGGTGGTTAAACCTGAAAACAATTCACTGCTTGTTTTATACTAATCGAGTTATCAAGCGGGTAAACGAGGGTCGCGTGTGTGCTCCGTGGTTTTCGCAGTTATTGGAGAGCCAATGAATGCAACTAATGACACTCACTAGCGTCATGTAAATCACAGAATAACCTCATTTCATATTTATCAGGGGCACTGGGGTTGCAAGCGTGTATGGCGGTAACATAAACGATGAGGACTGTTAACCAACCAGACAGGTGACCAGTCGTGCAGCATCAAGCCAGTGAATCCCAAGCTAAATGGAACAATTTCTGGTTTATTTTTTGAGATTCAGCACATGTTATCTTTACTTTACATGCTCCTTGATGATACTCTGAGCACTGTCAACACCGATGCGGCGTGGATTTATATATGTCAACCAAAATTCTAACTACACACCAGCACTATTTGATCAACGGAATCTCGTATACTGCTTCTTCCACTGAAGAAATGATCCCAGACCTAAAGTCAGCGTCCGAGTAGTGTTGTTTTCGTTTATTTAGATTTTGCAGATCAAAATCACACCGCACCCACAGGTCTAAAAACTGTGTTTGATTATTTGTATATTCGTATTAACTCGTCCTTCGGCTTCACAGTCACCATTCGATGTTATCTTTAAGTTTATAAACAAGTTCTGCTGGTAATTTGTATCCGAAGCGCGATGCTGCGCATAGGGTGGACGAAAACTCCTTTACAGATCATGCCGTTTCCGCCATTTTGGACCCATCAGTAGTACAACAAATCATCATATATGGAAATCAGTGACTGGAGAATAGTCTGCTAAAGGATATTTCCATATTGAGGACAAGGGCGAAGGTTTTCAATGAGAAGAAAGTTTATTCGCGACAAGAAAAGCTGTTGCCGTGATCAAGAGAAATTAAAGGAAGTGATCGTTTATTTCATTTTCAGATAGGTGTAAATGTTCAGTTTGAACGGAAACAGTAGGTATCCCTTTACTATTACGCTCCCCAAAAACCGAGCTTTTGAATTGTCCGCTATTTGGCGATTCTAGCCTGACTTCAATCAAGATATCCGAAACTGGTGAAATCGACAAAACACACACAAATAGCCAAAGTAGCTCCCTAACTCTACGAACTATTGGGCATGAGTGTTACAGAACTCAAGGTTGTTTGTGTGCAGCTTCGTAGAATAGACTAACATGAACTTGCATGCAACAATTGGAAATAAAGCCCGAAAATCTGTTCATTGTCCGTGGATCGGTTAACCATAACCACCTACTATAGTAACACTTTGATTAAGTAGGTTCTTCTATGTCACTGCCTTCACCACTCGTTCGTTGACTTTTGGTTAGGTCATCAAGCCTAGCGACCACGATCAGAAACACGCTTAACCTAGGCACTAACTTGATGACGCAACAAGAATACCGACTCATAGAGAAAATATTCACTTTGAGGAACAAAAAGATCAATCACAATTTTCCAACGTGACGTTTTGTGTCAATTACTTCCGTTTCTGGGATGCATTTAGAGACAAAATAACAGTACGGTGCAGCGAGCTTAAAAGAACACATCGTAAGTTGATGGGGGCATCTTTCATGATGGTCGATGGATACACGCCATACAAATATGTATAGGCAAGCGAAATGGCACTGCGGGAGGATGCAGTTGGCCAGAAGAAGTATTACGCAAGAACAGGCTGGCCAGAAGGTTTCCAAAAACACTGTTATACTTTGAAAATCTGTTCAATTTGAGGTTACAGCACTGCTGAAGATGGGTTTAGTTTAAGGGTGGTGGTTAGCTGGAAAGTTCGACAACTACTGCTTTAGATAAGTACTAAAGTTGCATCAATCATATAAGGCACCAAAATGATAAAAATCTCCCCCATCAGTGTCATCTCTCCATTCCAACCAAGTTCACTCCACCCCCCACCCCCAAATAACCTCCCATAGGCAACTGAGCGAGGCTAGTTTACATGTTGACAATGCATCATACACGTTCTATAAACACATATACATAGTATAGTTGAAGTGTACAGCTGAGTTCCAAGGAAACATCAGTTAACTCTTACTATAGATTTTTCGGCAGACGGGTGATTACAACGCGCCTCGAATGGCTAGATGACAATCTGTAAGCTACAAGTATGTATGTTTTTCTCACATCTAAGTGCAAATTTAGCCAGCGTTCTACTGTACATTCACTGTGCTGACTGCTTGAAAATCAGTATACACGTGTCAGAAAAAGAGACATGACGGGATATTACAAGAAACTGTGGATGGTAGCGAGGATAGCATGTCAACTTACTCGTGCTTCCTGCAGGCTGTTCATCTGTCTCGGTTGGTGAGTTGCAGTGAGCCGACGTAACGCTCGCATAGACTGCAAACGCCAGTACGCCCAAAGTGACTAGCAAAATCGGAACAATGAAAAATACAATTTTCGGAACTTTTCGCCAAAATCCAGTTGGATTACCGAGAGGATTGAAACGCACATGCCTTTCCTCTGAGCCTGTCTGCGCTTTCAGCGGGATGATCTCCGAAGATTCATCGGCTTCTTCAGGTGAACCTGATTGTTGCACGTCCGGACGTTGGACACCCGACAATTCTTCGATTGTTTCTGCTTGTTCTATAATTGTGTCTGGCACTAACGGGTGTTCTACAGGTGTGGTCGAATCATTCAAATGTTCCGGCATTTTGCATCAGCATAGGTTATGTCGGTGTCACTCAACTGACACGGTTAGTTTTTACCAACTGTCTGCTAGTCAAGAGAACTACCAACAAGCAATCTAGCTACGTGTTAAATCACCGATTTGTCACCTCTACTGTTCCAGGTCAGCAGATCGTAATCGGCCTAGGGCTGAATTCATCCGAAACGCTAACGACCAGTGTATTCAGGTCAACAGTAATCCATGTGCTGATTTCGGCAGTACATCGTCATTTCCGGACAGTGCCGATCTTATTACATGATTCTTTGGGGTACGACGCTCAAAAGACTGCTGTTGGATCACCGCTGTGAATAACTAACTTCTGCATTTTGTGATAGCGTTATCCTTCACCTATGCGAATCAGCCAAGCTCACAAACTCCACAAATCGCCAATGTTGAACCGGCTATGACAGAAACACCGCCACCTTCGGCTCCCGAAACCTCACCATCCTGCTGTTCACAACTGATCTGAAACATCAAGCAGTTTTATGTTATCTGCACGAGTGTTCAACCACGCAAAACTGTGGAACGGCTACACCTATTGTCGACTAGTTTGGGAATTCGTGTCAGATATGTGTCCCTATGTGTACTTTCGGAGTCTGAGGCCTAGATAGAAGGCCAAGGTGGGTCTTCTTAGGACTCTGTCAACCTGAGAAATGTCGTTAACAGTTCGTGCCGAGTGATAACGTGAGTCTTATTTTAGGTCCATATCTCTGAATTAACTCTACTAGACTATTCTTTACAAGCGTCAAGGGACATCATTTACTTGCGATTTTATTTTCAAGGCTTACTCAACAACCACTATAATAGAGTCTTTCCTTGTTTCATTTGCAGTTCTTACTTAACCTATGGTGATTTTGTGCAAAGATTTGGCTCCAAGCTCTCTCTCTTGTGAAAATATTTATGATTTGCCTAAAACAGGCAAGCTTAAGAAACTGGACTGAATGAGTACCAGGCGAGTACGTTCACCGCAGACCACCCGCTTAGCAAGAGGCGGTAAACGTCCGTCCCATGAAAAGAAACGCTTCGTAAGAGTAACTGACCTAGAAAACTGAAAAAAAAACAAAAAAGCGATATTTGAAACATCGGATCTACTTGATACATCTCAGAAAAACATTCAGAGGACAAAAGTTGTGAACTGTTGACACTTGAAACTACTTTAACTAGTCGCAGGCGTAAAACATTCAACGTCTATGCGCAGCAGACAACTTCTAGTTAATAACGAGTTACTTACATCAAACGACACATTGCTGTGATCAAGGGAGTGGCTGGGGTTTAATTCTACGGTAGTCGAAAAGCTTCAATCGATAGCCCCGCACCACATTTTGGGTCGCTGTTCTCTCATCAGTTTTGTTTCGCAGAAAGCCTGCAGTTTCAGGCTTTTATTGCGTAACTCTATGGTAAAACCATGAGCATGTTCAGTCAGGTCTGTATCAGAGGAATGTTTGGCTGCTATTGAGTGATGGCTTCGACTTGTTGTGTGGTGCTTAGATTACAGTCCTAGGTACTCCGAGAAACAATCAGATCTCCTGGTCTGTGTCGCAGTAGCTGCGAATGAACTTATAAATGACACGCAAGGCTTATTTTTTAGCACGGTCCTCCGAGTTATCCGGATCGCACACCACCGGAGACACACTGAGACATTAAGTTTCACTGGTAACATCAGAGTGTTCAACGAGGTTATACAGGTACAATCCTTCTTACTGAGAGAGACACGTTCTAATTTTGAACGTATATCAACTAAACGTCCACTCCACGTCGAATAACAGCCTGACATTCCCGAAATTTGGAGTTTCAGCTCTTCTTATTTATGAATTCCTTGTAGATCGCAATTTGTACAAAAATATAACGCAGGTCCGGCTTCGAGTGGCATTAATATTTATTCGTTCTCCTCTTGTAAAGCCACTAAGCGCTGAACGACAGATTTGTTTATGGCAGGAATAATAAGTAGGGTGCATGTCACTAATTTCATGGGAAATTCGAATTCGCAACCTTTCGGTCTCTATCACTCAGGTAGGAGAGTGTTAAAACATGAATTGTGTCTACCGTTCTCAAAAAACCGGAAAAGTTACCACAGGCAATATTAGTCTTCCGCTTGGAACCGTTTCAAACCGAATCGCGTGACCTGGGCGATGGAAGAATAGTCGAAGGGTTTTCAGCAACTTTGTGACTAGTTTTCCTTATCAAAAAATAGCACTGTTCTGTCCTCTCTAGATGCAGTTTATTCACAGTAAACACGTGATCACGTGATGTGGATTTCTAGTCTGAGGGTTAGGTGGCTCTACATCCAGTTAGAGTTGCATTCAATCACACTGCCGATCGAACGCTCGTGGCACAGTGGTTGGTGAGTTCAAATTATCAGTCGGAGGGGGAATTCGAGTTCGAATCCCCTTGGAGATCCGTGGGATGGACATTTATGGTGAATCCCAGTAATTTGGCCCGAAGAATTATCAGACGTCAAGTTAAAGTTAGTCTGCGCGTCAACCGTGAAGTTTGGTGCAAACGGAAGGCCAAGGAAATGGAAGAATCCCAGAAGGATGAAACAGCTGTACAGTGATTCTCGGCTTTTCAGAACAGAGCAAATTAACTTAGAGGACAAATGTTAAACTTACTCATGCTGATAACATAAGAATGGAAAACCACGAGTGGTTGATTGGTATAGTGTGTATAACTACAAACCGGAGAATTGAATTTTCCTAACGCCATAGGAGATGCAAAGCATTGAAAATTTCGAGAAAGAAAAGACACCTGCAAAATATTTCTGGGTTTTCAGCATAGTTTGTCTGTGTTTCAAGGGCTGAGTTTTGATTGTACAAAGTATAGGCCTACCTCAGCTGATTTGGTGCTATCTAATTTGATTTATCTGTCAAACTGGGGCACGCTGGGCCTCAGTCGTCCTTGAACTCACTGACAAAGTTCATTACTGAACAAAGTATCGCTTTATTTCCAATCGATATGTTGCAATCAAATGTAGGTCTGAACCTCTCTGTCTGATTTTGTGGTTCCATCTTATGCCAATCAGTACTTCGGATGCGAGTTAACAATTCCACCTTGGATGGCGGTTGTTCGGGTGGATTTTTGAATGCCACTTGATTACTTCGTAATCATGACATGATTCCTAATTGTCCCTCAAATTTCTGGGGCGCACTGTGTGACAGGTAGTTATGGCATCAATGCAAAACAATAAAGGCTACAAGGAGTGATGTGAGGAGTGGCTTCTTGACAGATGCATTTGAAGAGTCATTTTTGATTGGTCAGCAAGAGTACGTACGGCATAGCAAGTGCAACTAGTCCCTAAACAACTTTCCTCGACAGTCAGAACAATTACAAGCGCTAAACATGGACAATATGTCAAAATATTGGCAGCTCAGATGCCTTTATCGGTTGCTGATCAAGTAACTGTTGATCTCTTCACCTAGCTTGACTATTAGCTCACATAAGTTTGGTTACTCATCGAGGAGACATCATCAGTCCGCGCAAATGTGGACCTCACTAAGTAATCCGAACTGTCTACGGTGAAACAACTTAAAGTGGTCAGCATATCCACTTGCTAATTTGTACACCACCGGACTGTTGAAATGCTTAGGTAAGATATTGTTCAGACAGGGTAAGAAGCACCCCTGCTCCTGATGAACTAAACGGGCGAAATTTCTTGAAACTATTCCTACTGCGGAATTGATATCCAAAGCTTTTTGCCGAAATGCACAACCAATAAATGATTAGGACTCAGTCATTTGCTGCTTCTGCTGCAAACCTTAAAAAGGAGCTAGCGGTCTCTCAAGGCGCTCTTTCCAAACCTCGCAATAAAAGTGGCTCAGTTCGATTTGTCTGAAGCTCATCACCCTTTAGGAAGAGATCTTTCAGCGGACCTTGTCATGTGTCAATTCGCCTGAATTAGCATTGACATTTTCGCAGAGGGGACAGACCACCGTCTCTTGAAAAACATGACTGAAAGCCGGCCAAGATACCTGAAGCACAAGATAAGGCGAAAATCACGTAGCCGTCAGTTTACAAACCAAAAGCTAGTAGCAACTATTGCGAGACGTCCGCTGACCAGAGACTATTGCGTTGACACTAGACAATCACTCGCAGTCCGATTACGAAGTGGAAGAAACTAGTGATTATGAATGTCTGCCCTGTTCGGTACTAATCTCGAATTACCATTACCCTTCGTATATTTTCTGGTATCTTATTGATTCTAAATTTATAAATGTATGTTTTCCCTGCATAGGTGGTGAAAGAAAGAAAACGATAACAGCCCGCCAACTGCGTATTCTGAATGCTCTCATTGGAAGGTAATCGTATCACTTCAGAGAATACCTGCTTCCCATTCTAACCGCAACAGAATCATTTTTAATTAGCTTGATGCATCAAGATGTGCGGTTTACGTATGTGTAGCGAGGTGGTTTGTGATTGATCTAGGACCAACCGATTGCAAGAATTCTAACCTACTGAAGTAAGCAAAGATTTTCTTAGTACACCATGAGGCCAAAGGATTTTCCTGCTAAGAGGAAATTACACTTTATAATCAGCCTAATTCACTCAGACGCTCAACGTACGAAAACTGGTCCACGTGACAAATTGCTGAACGGAGTATTTAAATTGATAACATTTTGAAAAAACTTCCATAGAAGTACGACGACTGCGACAAAAAGCACGATGTGGCACACAGAAATCCTAAAATCAAGATTAGCACAATGGCGTAAAAAGATGAAATGTGTGATTAGAGTATGTGATTAGAGTGTATGGGTAGAGTTGTAGGGATCACAGAAATTTGCAGTAAACAGAGACTAACACACAAATGTGAGGAATGTACGGTTGGGAATTCAAGGAGTGAGAAAAGACGGGAAATAGAGAAGAGGGGAGGCTTTAGGGAGAGGTGAATGTTCATATTACAGCAATCTGTTACAGGTTGCGGCTGAAGAAATTGCTGTCTCTAGAACAAATAGGACAGCCCAAAAGAATGTTGGGTCTGATAAGCCGGCAAGTATCATGCTATGTACTTTTGGCTCGGATAAACAATAAGGCTAAATTTTGCCCCGAAAAGCACTGTAGAACTGTCTTAGAATCGTCGAGAATCTTTGGTAGTGCTCATGCGACGAGTTTTTGGAGAGATTTTGCCTTCTTATGAGTAGCTGAACACTAGCCCGTTCAGCCACGAGACCGACAGGCCCGAAACTGGAAGTGACGCGGTGCCATTCTTCTACAGTGTCAGAATTTATTTTGGATGTTCAGGTGTTGACTACTGCTTACATATTGCAGTCCTCCGAAAGAGTGTTGTAATGCTGACGCAGTAAGTGCCAAACCGAGAGCAGTCTTAGTCACAAAAGTAACCAAGATATACCTTCGCTGCAGGCATTGAGGGGATGCGGTACCCAGAGTTACCGGTTGCGCTGTTCTCTCGCAGATAATACACGAAACTTGGGTCTGATGACTCAAATGTGTCCTTGCTAAACCTAGCCTCCCATTCAAACCATGTACAGTCTCTTGATGCGTTTCCTCTACACTGACATCAGAGAAGTTTAGGCGGCCACTCGAATGGTTACGTCACTCTATGTACTGCGTAAACGTGGCTTGATAATTCTATTGAGCAGACTCCATCTAGCTAATAAACGCACGTTTTCGTACCTACTTGATCTAAATGACTGTCCTGAGTGATAACATCTACAATTGTTCAGAAGCTAATTGTTCGTACTGTGATATTCTCATTGGATTCGAATGGAGAAAAGTTGGCTGAAGAGCCCGAAGAAACGTAGGCCTCCTGAAAGTGCACGTTTATACGATGGCAACTACGTTTTAGTTTCTTAGTGATATTCTCAGTTTCCTATCTTGAAGTGTGCATGCAATGACGTTATGTGTAGGGCGCAAATGGGTTTCAAGCAGGCATCGACTGGCTGAACTGTCCGTACACTTTTAGCAGTCTTAAAACGTAAAGTTAATGCGGTACCAAGCCAGGTCTTATCTCTTTCAAATCAAGATGCATTCGTACTTACAATAGACTTCGCACTTCATAATGCATTTGGTTATTCTAGCTAAAAAGTTGTTTTGCAGAGACAAAAGTAGTAGTATAATTGCTTATAATTTTGTGACTACTGACAGTGGTTACCAGATCCTATGTAGTGTTGAGAATGTGAAGTACCTCGGATCTCGACAGCTGGGATAGTCTCTCCACGGCGCATCAGTATGCTATTTCGATGATCACTCTGGAACCAAAAGCATTGTTGGAACCTACTATGACGCGGATACGTCTTGAAGATATCAGTCGACAAGTGGCGAGACATGTTTTGATGGCTATTGCTTCGCCCTCCCGGCATACTACAATTCCCTCAACTTTCGATCACATACTACTACTTTATTCTAAGTAGCCGGAATTCTGTGCACAGTCTGAGTCAATGCGTTCAAGCCGTAGACAGTGCTTTGTTTATGAGGTTTCCTGAAGAACAGCTGGAAGGAACAAGAAGCCGGGGATGAGGAAGTAAGGGTTAGGAGCTGTTACATGGCTGGTAGTTGGGAAAACGATACTCATATGAATAGAAATTGCCGTGGTACTCGGGTTAGAGGTGGACAGCGACTGCGTAACCGGAACCAGAATGTCACGTCACTATCAGATACAAGTGGGGCCTGAGGTTAATCTAAAGTGTTAGTGTGTGATGCGGGTTAGTTCTCTCGTGGTTAAAATGTGATCTTGGAGACGGTGAGGCTGAAATGAAATTATGCGGCAAAGTAATAGATTATAGTCAGTGCATCCCGTTTTGTAAGTGCGATGTTAACACGGATAGCATCCAAAGATCTGAAGTGAACCTAACGAATCTGGATTCATTGATATTGCACCTTCACAGCAGCTAGCCTGAATAAAATTTTGGTTGAAAAGATAGACGTGTTGACGAAAGAACGGTGTCGATACATTGAGCAACATGAGATGCTGAAAAAAATTAGACTGGGCTGTCAATTTAACGTAACGATCGGTCCAAACCTCACTAACTAGGTTACGTTTGTTCTGTAGCAGCCACGTGACTACTGATAGGTTGTCACCCTGTACAGACGTCTGGACTCTCAATTCGGGGCCCACACCGTGTGTACATTGCTCATTTGGATGCAAAGGTTGCGATTTTCAGGCCCATGGTGATCGGGTGAACTGCAGCTGAGACATGGTGTTTTGCTGCTTTTGGCTGATCGATCGGGACCTTGCAGTTGAGTATAAGAGCACAATTCACACCCGTTTTGTGTCTGGTTTCGATCAAGTGAGCCATGGTAGGGCTCGAAACATTTTATCAAGCCAAACTGGATGGTGCTTTCGAACCCATTCTATCGGGCGCTATGTTCCTCAACCAATATTATACTGCACAACAGGTGAAGTACGAGCGTAGATAGGTCTCACGTAGGGAGCTTGTGCCTCAGATTGGAGTTGACCGCAACTTTTTGGTGTGACCAGCTTCACTGGGTAGCTGGCGGAAATGCCTGTTGCAGAGCGTTCTAAATAACGATGAACCTGTCCACCTGAACGATAAACTGGTAAGCTGTCGTTGCAAATATCACGGCGCTGCACGTCGTGAGCACTTCGAAGTTCCGAAGAACGTGATACCATCTTCGTAACGCAACCAGACGAAAGAACCGGCGCCGACGCAATAAATATCTGGTAACAGAATGGGAATTCAACCTTTCTTCATTCCTACATCAACATATTTCACATTCATGATTTGCAACTGGTTGGACCGTTGGATGGGGCCGAAAAACATAGCAGCTAAGAGCACTGCACGACAAGTACGCGGTTCTAACAGCTGACGATGATGATGATAACCCATAAAAGACTACTTAGTTTGCTTTTTGTCCAGCACGAAGACACATGCACACTAAAAAATCCGCCTATAGAAAGACTTTCCTCGTAAATGTCACTGGCACATCGTACAATGAGTAAATATAGTGTTTCCCAAATTCCCTATGCCAGCTCATGCTTCTCTGCTCTTCTGAACTTCAGTACTCAGTATATCCGTCCGCATACGCTTATATCAGGCTAGACGTAAACAAGATTTCCCACACTTTCTCATCCCGGATAGATTGAAAAGTCGCATAAGTAGTTCCATTAAGGTGTGAGGATTCTGAAACCGGCTCGCGAGAATACAAAGAATGGGAGTTGGGGCAAACAAGAAAGTACAGCTCATAAAGAGAAGATATTGTCACAGAGGAAGGACAATGTAGTTGTTCGCCTAGGAACCGAAATTGTTAGAAAGGCAGTGAAAGCGCACGGGGAGTCATGAATTGATCTAGCACCTCATCTGTAACTTCCGCACGGCGTTTCTGGTGTTCCTTCACAAAGCTCGTTAGGAGGTTGATGAGTATCTTCTTCAGTTCACCTGTAAGCAGCTTTCCACTGGTGTATTCCTAAAAAGAACACAAACGTCTTTAGGTGATGAAAGTGACAAACGCCTGAATGATCACATCCTGGAACAGTAACTATGGAACTTCACAAGAGTCGAACGTATCCAACAAAGATATATTGACATAGAAGAACAATCATCATCAGACCGAACTTAAATTTGAGCTTCATGAGTGTGGTCGAATTTTACGAAACCGCTTGTTACAACAAGAACCTAACGACGAACCTTTCAATAACCGATCGCTTTCTGTAAAAATGAGCGGCATGTAATCCGTTCAAGATAGCAAAATATGCAATTACAAGGCCCCCAACTGGAGAGACGAAATATATCAAGGAGAACGGATTTCTTGGTTCGAGCTTGCACACTCCGTTGTACGATCGTCCTTGAGGCGTTTCCACCCAGTAACTAGTAGAGTGAGTGGTGTGGAAATCAGTCCAATACAGATTGATCACTCGCTAAATACAATCACGTAGAATAGATAAAACTTAAAACAACTGTTTTCTCGCCTTTTGCACTGTGCCTTCTCTCTAGACACCCGAGTCTGCGTAATGTTTCCTCATAAAACTATCTGTATTTCTCATCTGTCTACTGTCCACGCCAGCTCCATTCGTGATGGGTGTTTTAATGCACCTCTGACATCCAGGTACCTAAAGGAGATTTCGTAGGCCCTTAAAGTAATACGGGAACACTTAAATATAAAGAGACACGAATTGTAGTTCACTTTAACCGATCAGCCCATGATCGAACACTCGTGGATACATTCAGAAAGAACGGTAAGTCAGTTCACTTGAATAAACGGAGACAAGGAGGCAACAAGCGACTAAGGCTTCATGGGACTAACAAGTAAAATATAAAAAAAATAAGAGATAGAAAAGCGACAGCCCAAAGTGAAATCACGATCAGAATTCAGTCCCATCGAAAACCAACCTGTCGAATTCTTTCCAGTTCTGCATCGTCTTCGAGGAAAAACCGCAAATACTGATAGGATACATCGACATCACAATTCCCTCCATTCGTTCGATGTGCCTCGATCGTATCTCCACCGCCGGAGAAAGCATATTTATTTATCTACAATTTTAAAAAAAAGAAGGTCTATGGGGACAGAAGATATGTAAGTGCAGTAGAAAAGCAATAAGATAGCTAGTGACAACGCATATTACACAGGTGACATGCTGTAGTATTAAAAATAGTAATCGTTCTCCGTAATATCCTTACGCTGTCAGAAAGAAGCATAAGGGCTAAGACACTGTCGAGTTTCCGAAGCCCAGACAAGAGCATTCGAGATGCCCGGGTTGTACTTTTAGGATGAAGCACCTACAGCTCCAACTTTCTGATCACAAGCAGAAGATAGCGAAAGAAATATGAAAGAGAGCACGGATGAAACTCATAAGTTGGCGCCATAGATCAGTTACGCCAAAGACGGCGGGTACGAACAATAGGGTCTACTAAATGTTTTATTATATACCTGTTGTGGCGTTTTAAAAAGCATAGTACATACGTTCCTCATTGCTTGTCCGCTCACATCTCGCCAAATAGGCTCCAGATTGCAATGTCACTTCAAACTGGTGGGGTAAGAACGAAGAGGCGGTAGAAAAAGAGTACCGAGCAACCTGGATATAACTCAGCAGCCCAGTAAAAAATTTGTTAACTGTATTATCTGATTTTGGGTTTCATCCTGATCAGTCTCGCCGTTTCGCTTGACAGGTTGGTGGCATGATATGCCACCAAATCCTGTAGTAGAATTATTAGGGCTATTTAGTATTGTTCGGACTTCTGCGCAGCCTGTTCACTCAATTTCAATAGAGGAACGGAGAGTAGGCAGATTTGCATTATACTACTAAATCTGGAGGCTTGCTACACACCTTCGGTTGACTACGAGAGTCAGTACATAAGACAGGTGAAGATGTCAGTTGGTACATGACTGTTCAACAAAACTGTCGTGGTGAGAGGAGACTAGAGCAGCTGCCAAATCGAGAGAGATGATCGTTGTTGACAGTTGACAGCGGTGCCGCTGCTTGATAGTCTAGATGACGCAGGAAAAGCAAAACTGATTTTGACATATCTGTCTCTCGATATTCAACCAACGTACCTGAGCACCCACTTACTCTACTTAACGCTACCACGCATTTTCCGGGCAAAATTCAGAATCTCCTAACAAGCACACCGCATAAGTTACGAATGTACCCACACGAATATGGGAGAAATTGGTCCGCGACCGTCGCAAACTCAGAGACTACTTAAAGCGTTCTCTTATGTTGCAGATGTGCCTCCAAATCCCTAAATCATCCGTCTAATTGTTTTCGTAATTCCGTAGCAGCATCGACCGGGACTGTTCGCAAAGCACATGTGAACATTCCGGTTGTCAAAACCATCACGGCAATTATGTAAATATCTAAGGACAGACATATGCAGAGCCGAGAACTTTCGCTTCATGAGTTTGGTATTATATGAAAGGTCGAAATTTGGAACTCTTGACGTTAGAGCTCAGTTCGGTTGAATGAAACTGGCATAGAACATGGGCAACAGTATACGTACAAATCTTGTTCGACACAGCGTTTGGGCTGATGAAGGCATACGCTAATGAGTCCCAAGGTTGCCAGAGTTGTTCTGATTGTCTTCGGTGACCACACCCCGTATACCTGTCTCAATATCCCCTTGCTAAAAAGAAGTTTCTGGGAAGCTCAAGCTCCTTTCTATCAAGAGCACCTAAGCAAATCTTTCTTGCTGGATCAAACAGAAGTTCCAGCTGTAGAAATGTGGACATAGGTCTAGGTAAGTTCGTGGGGCATAGTTGCACAGGGCCGCCTATATTCTGCTCAATAACACTCAGTGGCGATCAACCTTGAAGGAACCGGTCGTCATCAGTCCAACAAGAGGACAAACAGAGTTGAGTAAATTCAAACACTCAGTCTCCTGATATAGTACTTTAATCAACCGCGCGTTTGTGTTTATGACAACGAAGACACCATTGCAGCATGGTGCGAACCTCACTGCAGGTAGTGCCATTGAGTCTGGAAGGGGGCAGGATTAGTGTAACGATGATAAGGCAGAGTACGTATCTGATCCACAGTGTTAATACTAACCGCGTTATTCACCGCGCATCACTCTTTGGGGAGACATCACCGGTCAGTGGTTGGAGGAGGGGACGCACTGAGGATGGCCCTTCAGGAAAGGTGCTCTCTTGGAGTGCCGTCAGGAGATACCACAATATCAGAAGTAACGTGAACAAGCTTCTGTGTGTGTCTCGCAAAGAGGTGCAGATATGAAAGTTAGCTACGAATCCATTGTTTGTTGAGTAACTCATCTGGCACTCATCCATTGTTAATTCCCTCTCCTTTTAACTAAGCTGAATTGACGTGAAAGCTAAGCAGCGTCTTACCTTAGTTTTGATCTGCTTTGGAGTATCCGTCAGGTAAATCGAAGTATTCGGGTTGCTTGCACTCATCTTGGTTTGGTTCCCTTGAAGCGCCGGAAAGAAAACTGAGTAAAGCATACTTGGTTTAGGCAGTCCCAGTCGTGGTGCAACGTCCCGAGTCATGCGGAAGTAGGGATCCTGATCAATAGCGCAAGGGATGAGACATCCAATTTCAGCTTGGTTTGCAACGGAGCCAAAAATGGACGGGAACGATTTCGCAAAGCTGGGGGCGGCCTGGACAGCAGGGAAAGCAATCTTTCCGATGCAGTCGCTCTCGTTGAACCCGAAAATGCCGCGGACTTGGTTGAAGGTGACAAGTCGCTGAATCTGACAAACTGTTCGATAAAACTCTGGACACTGGCTAAAAACGAGGTGCAGGAAGACGAGTAAGAACCAGCAAGAACCACACAACACAGAGCTGAAGGTTTATGATACTGGAAGTGGATACAAGCTGACTATGTGTTACAGAGTGGAGGGAGTGTAAAATAAGTGCTAACAAGTTAGGAACAGTCACACCGAAAGTGAACCGTAATAACATCTGAACCCAGAAAATCACAGGTACACATTTGAAAAGATTCTAAACTTTAGAAGACCAAACTAGTACTCTCAAGGAGATGATGTGAACCAAACAGCATTACTTAATACACATCGATACCGTTGTTGCCACAGTGTGGACGAGCACAACTGAGCACACCAAAATTGCTGTTTGACAGTCATTTGCTAGCCGGCTGGTGATCAGCACAATTTGTTAGACTATCCTAACGTGGATGAACATATCGCACCAAGAGAAACCAGTTTGAGGCTGCAATTCCTTACTTGATAGTGGCGTCTGAATGATAAGGTGACTCAAAGTTCTATGTAGCTCTAACGTATTCACTTACACCAGGTATGAGAGAGCAGGGGAGCGCTGCCGGTGAGACGCATTAGCACTGATTACAGTTCACTGTCCGAGAAAGGACAGGTTAGTGAAACCAGGACAAACATTCTCCTCATCACCGCCCTTTATGGATCAAACCCTTCGGAAATGCTATTATAAACGAGCTCCAGATAGCCCCATGGTTGAGACGCCAGCGTACAGACCGGGTGGTCCGTGGTTCGAACCTAACGTCAGCGTCTCGACTGCTCCTGTCTAAGCATGGGCAACCGGGCAGTGTTCCAGTCCTAGTGTCTCCTAGGCAGCTAGGCACCGAAAGAAAGCCACAGCCAAACGATTAAACTACTTTAAATAACCCAGTTAATTCTGCTGCACAACTCTGCATGCATTTCGCATCTGTAAAGTGTTACTGTACGATTCCGTGGGGCCCAACCCAAACCTCACGCTTGTAGGTGAACCGATTGATGTGGTGGATAAGTTCGTCTATCTCGACAGCCACGTATGTCCCGGCGGACCGGTGAAATCCGAAATTACTACCAGAGTTGAGAAGGCCAGGACAGCGTTAGCTAACCTTAACACTTGTGATGTCCGCGTGACATAAGCTTGATTGTACCATCCGTGGTCCCGTCTGTCATACTTTGCGGATGAGACATGTGGCCGTTGAGTGTGGGATATATTTGAAGACTATGTGTTTGACCGTCGGTGCCTCCGAAGCGTTTCCGGGGTCCAGTCGGAATAGCACAGTACTGCGGTACACCAAATGATTTTCATGAAGTCACCCTCTCCATAGACCAACTGGCCTCACTCAACAGGTTACACTATTAGGTTATGTACATCGTATGTCAGAAGACCGTTTGCCTCGCAGAGCCCTATTCGCCCAGCCTTGTATCGTATGGAGAATACATGGGGTGGTCAATCCATGACGTGGCAACGAACCATGAAATCCCTTACTAGTCAGCTGAGTCGTCTCCCCGGATCGGGACCGCGGTATAAGACAAACGGATAGTTATGACCCTGACGAATATGGCTGTGTAAGCCAATGGTGGTCGTACTTCAAAGCTATCGTCTTCACTGTGTAGGCCTTACTCCGTCACACCAAGTAGGCAGAACCATCTGACTTAATGAATTGATCTGATCTCAAACGCGTGGCTCTCACCCTTTATTCTCCCTATCGTCGGTAGCAACCCGAACCCCTACATTTTGGAGCGTATTTGCTGAAAAGTTGAACTGGTGTTTTGACCACCGATTCTCAAGCAATTTCAGAGGACGGAGGAAAAAGCATATCAGAAGAGGAAGAGATAATCGAACAAGAGAGCTGAATCACCTGAGTGAAATACACGTACGCAGGCCAGGTGAGCGAGATTATCGATGTCGAAATCGGCTTTATCAAAACTGCGCAAAATGAGTTGGCGGGTTCGTATGCCATTAGTGCCTATGAAACACTCTTTGGAGTGATGACCAGAAAGACGCGACTGAAGACGGCAGGCATTTATACTATCACGTCTTCTTTTAGAGTAAACCCACTTGGGAGACCAAAAATGTCGCCTCGTCGGTTGAGAGCCTGTTCTTATGATGGGGAGGCTGTAAAGAAAAACTTCTTCTTGAAAGGTGTTTCTTCGAAGTGGAGAGTACTGTAGAAAACCTATTTCTGACTCTTAGTCGGTGTTCGGCAGTAAATGCGACCGGCCAGAAGCTGTAGGTCGGACACGACTTACTTACTGAGGTCTGCCTGCATCTGAAACCTCGGGAATCAAAATGCACCCGGGACGTTCACCCACGAACAATGACTATGCGGTGATATTGCTCTCTTGGTTCAGATCTTTGAAAGACGTAAGTCATTTTAAAAACCTAAATAATTCTGCCGCACAGTTTGGTATGCGCTTCCACCTGGAGACTTTAAAGTGCTTCCACAAGACTGGGTGGAATTAAACCCAAACTTCATGCTTACAGACGAGCAGTCGACGGGGTAGATGAGTACTTCTCGAATCGGGAAGACCAGGGTACATTTTGCCAACCTCCAACAACTACAGAGCAGGTGTGACAGTCTGCCTGTCAAAGGCAGAACATACACTGTCCCGGTGCGATCCATACTGCTTTAGGGGGTCGGAAACGTGGCCACTACACACAGAGGAAGTTCGAAAGCTATCAGTGTTTGAGCATCAGTATCTCCGAAGCATTGTCGGGGTCTGGTGGGAAAATCGGATTGGAAATGCTGAGGTACGCCAGATACGTCTCAAGATGGACGAGTTGCTCACCCTTTATAGGCTATGCTGGTCAGGACATGCGATCCGCACGGGACTCTGCCACGCAGACCTTTTCTCGCCCATCCCTGTCTTGGATGCGTAACTGTTCAGTTTTCCATTCCACTGGAGCAATATTTAATACGTTGGGGAGGTTGGGTAAATGGTTATGCGTTGGAGGCGGTAGCTGATATGATTGATGCGTAAATAAACGGGTGTCAGTGGAGTTTTAACTGGGAATATCGGGCGGGGAAGCTATGCATTGAAGGCAACAGCTTGGATGCATGCGCGCCGTTGAGGGCGCGACTGGGCCACTTTCAGTATATCTAACCATTGATGTGCGTTGTCTCAGGGTCCTCATCCAGGAAGACCAGTGCAGTTGAGTTTGCCGGTAATGGCTCTTACTTCGCTGCCAAGTCGCTGTTTGATCTCCCTTGGCTCGTTTCCATCCTTCCGCGCGGTTGTGCGAAAGGAGATTTTCGAAGAAGCCGGTCAACTAGCGTATGAAGCATGTGACCAGGCGGGCGCAACCTATGGAGTGATCAGCCCATCTATCGTAGGCGAATTACTTCCTCCGAAAACCAGATGTATTTTGGCACTACTGAACCGATGTTCCTACTAGGCTCAGGAAGTGCTTCAAATACATCAATGGCCAAACACTGACCACAGAGAAACTCCGATGTGACGGCTGCCAGGCTAAGGTCAGTGGTTTTCGAACCGTCCGCGTACCCTTTTTGAAGATAGGGATGACTGTCGACGTGCCCCATAATGCAAGCATTTTCAATTCACTTCATATCACACCAGCGAGTTTTGTCAAACGAATCACCAGGGATCCTCCGGCTTCTTAGAAGAGGGCTGCATACAGACCATCCGGTCCCGGTGTCTTTCACGTTTCAGTACGGATACCTCGTATTTTATTTCTTCTCTTGATGGACAACTAAGGCCTACATTTATTCGCTCTTATGCACTTGTCCTCCAACTGTGTTCCAGAAGGCCAGCTAAACTGCTCTTCGAAGTGTTCAACCCATCTCTCCGGTAGGCGTTTTTGCGAGTGAATTAATGAGCCGCCTTTTTCACTCGTCGTTTCAGTGACAGTTGCTTTCCTACGTCCAGTCGATCGTACCAATTGGTATGGGGCACGGTGGTTTCCGGTAACAAAGGCCTTCTCCCTCTCCCGAGCTTTCGAGGACCACCAAAGCCCCCGGTCTTCCTTAGGCCCTGCATTATTTGTTTGAGAAATTTGCGTGCGCCATCGTAATCGTTGCTTGTAGGTAGGGATTTCTTGACATCACTCAGGACTAGCGATCTCGACGATATCCACTGGTCATTTGACTGTATCGGAGAAGTCGGATAAAGACACACACTGAACGCCATTTTATTGACCCGCTTACTAGCATTACAACGTTGGCTTACTGTAGAGAGTAGTGGAGCTGGTTCAGATCGATACTGTTGAGCTACCGTAGTTCTCCGAACATGGTGGATTGGCCTGCTTCTTGTTGACTGAAGGGCCTGAAAGGAAACGAACTGTCAGGCGTGCACGCACCATGCCGTGATCGGAATCAAGTTGTGTGCCCCAGACGGAACGGCAGTCTTGAAATGCAGCTCTCCATCGGTGGCTGATGGCCACGTGATCCAAATGGGTCCACGTTTATTTGCAGTTGGTGGCCGGCACGATGCGACTGTTTATGATGAAAAGTCGCAATGGCCACAAAGAGGTGATGACCAGCAGACAACTGAAGGAGTCACTCTCCGTTGTTTGTGCGGCGAGCATCGACTGCGAATCGATTACCAGGATGTCATTCCAAGGAGCTCAGACTATCGACTTGGGCATTAATCTCGCCCGCAAGGATCACAGTGTCAGTGCTTCTTGCCTGACGAATGAGCCCGGATAACTCTCTATGGGAACTATCCTTCTCAGAGTCAGAACTACAGTCCGTTGAGGTATATGCCAACACTACAAACAAGTACTGTTTTTAAGTCGAGAGCCACTGAGCTGGATAACCGGACGGCGCAAAGACGCCTGTTCAATGGAGTCCAACCCCGCAAAGAACATTCAGCTCTGGAGCTGAGTGCAACTTCCGCGCCATATATTCCACGAGCCATTGCCTCTGGATCACCGGACACACATATAGTGAAATGTGGAAGAGCTGAGTTCATCCCTGGCGTTTTGAGATACATGTGCACACTTGAGTCATGTATGCATGCTTCAGAGACAGCACATATCATTTTTAAGGGAGTATAGGGTTTTCGGAAGCACTGCCTGTTTTCCAAGCCGACACAGAGTATGGAGATTGAAAGCTTCTAGGTAGAAAAGATCTCGTGGATTTAGCAGTTTCATTTTGTTTAGAGTTAACGGTCAGCGGGGTGTAATCATCATCATCGACAGCATGACATCAGTGTTCAACACCGATGCTTCACTGCCGTACAACCATGATTTATTTGAAAGCCTTATTGTAAAGAAAAGTAAAGGTGGATAGGGAAGGGACTTGGTGCTAGCTTACTACAATCAATCCGAGGTGCCTACACCTCCAAACATTCACTCAGGCAATCAGGATAGAAACTGACAACAAGAACGCCACTGACATCGGTTGGCAGCCATATCTTGTAGTGTCTCCAACTAGGCGCAGTGGGGATCACGCGGTCCCCATCCTGGAAGGCGAGTAGCACCGACAGCACCCAAGCGTTTCGTAATCTCTTTCATACCTCTCTGCCAGGTCAAAGGTTGGCCACCTCTTTGCTTACGCCACTCTGAATTGGGCATGGAAAACAGCACTCTCTTCGGCAAACGATGGTTAGGCATACGCAACACATGTCCCAACCAACGCAGCTTCTGGTGCTGGACACATTCTTCAATGGAAGTACCCGTTGCACAACCCAAAACTCGCTTTCTAATTGCCTCGTTACGGATACGCCGACACCAACCCACACGAGCTATGGTTCTGAGACAACGATTGTCGAACACCTGAAGACGTCTCAGTTCCGCTGCTCGAACAGGCCAAGTCTCACAGCCATACAACAAAACAGCCCGCACTGTAGCTTGATACACACGTCCCTTGAGATTCAGGGACACACCACTTTGACGCCATAGGTGTCTCAAATTAGCAAACGCGATCCGAGCCTTGCAGATTCGCGCATTTACCTCATCTGTCACACTACAATCAGAACTAATACAACTTCCAAGATATGTAAAACGCTCCACAACTTCCAGTGCCTCTCCCTGGATTGTAAGTGGCGTGTTCAGTGACTGCATGTCCAGGAGCATGACCTTACACTTTTTGGGTGCAAAGTGCATACCAAAGGACGGGATGACTTTGGTCAGTTCATCTAAAAACACCTGCGCCTTCTCCTCCTCTTCAAAGATAAGAACGATGTCATCTGCATATTCCAGATCGACAAGGTTTTCGTCAGAGGCTATTTGAACACCGGGGTTTTGGAGACCTTCCAGCGTTCGTCTCATTATTTCATCGATCACGAAGTTAAACAGGAATGGGGAGAGTGGGCATCCCTGACGGACGCCACTTTGTGTACGGAAGCTTTTGGAGAGCTCGCCGTATACTCTCACACGTCCGGAAGTCTTGGAATACAAAGAGCTTATTATGTTCACGAACTTCCGGGGCATTCCTTGGTGGGCAAGCGTGTCAAGCAGAACAGACCGGTCAACCGAGTCAAATGCGCCTTGGAAATCCAAGAATACTAGAATTGTGGGTCGCTTATACGTATGGCGTTGTTCTAGCACCTGACGAAGTGTGAAGATTTGGTCAACGCAACCCCTACCAGGCCGGAATCCCGCTTGCTGCTCTCGAGACAGTGTCTCACGAGCCACCGTAAGGCGACGAAGCACAAGTGACGCCAACAGTCTCGTTACGACCGGGGTCAAGCTGATCCCCCTGTGGTTGCCACACTCACTACGAGCCCCTTTTTTGAAAATGGGCACTATCACCGACTCTCCCCAGTTGTCTGGGACAGACTCCTTTTCCCAGATGCAGGCAAACAGATCAGACAGGCGTTGACTGAGGATTTCACCCCCATCTTTGAACAATGCGGGTGGGAGGTCATCCGGACCAGAGGCTCGGTGGCGCTTGAGAGAACATATGCAGTCATAAACCTCCGAGGCCGTAGGTGGTTCCACGTTCACCGTCCAGGGTTCTACGTCACCTGTGGGTTCCAGATGGGCGCCAGCTGGTGGCCATGACAATTGTTGTTCGAAGTATTCGGCCCATCGGTCGAGACGTTCTTCTTTATTCGAGATGGTCACTCCATTCCGATCCTTGATAGTTTCGCTCACAGGTGGTTTCCGGGGACCGGTCGCACGGATCAACTGAAATAACCTTCGGGCATTACCGGCTTTCTGGGCCTCTTCCATTTCTTTGGCTTTCTGTGTCCACCATACTTCACGGTCTGCTCGCACGCTCAATTCCACTTGACGTCTGATAATTCCTCGTACTGGGTTATGTTCGGGACCGGCAGGGATATTTCTCCGAGATTTAAACAGTGCCACCGTTCGGACCGATATCCAGTGCTTTCGTGCACCTGGAGGTGCCGTGCCACAGGCAAAATTCCCAGCACTATGCGAAGAGGTGGCAATCTCGGCCCAGTATGAGTTCACATCTGATGGTGGAGCATTTGGAAGAGACCCTATAAGACGATTCTGGTAAGTTCGTCTAACATCCGGATCTGCCAGTCTCTCAGTTGCCAAGCGATCTGTCCGTACCTTACGCGGTCCTGGAAAACCTAGGGAGAAGCGACTCCGGACGAGCGCGTGGTCGGAATCCACAAATGTGTTCCAAAACGACCGGCAGTCAGTTATTGATCCACGCCATCGGTAACTGATGGCAATGTGATCGTTTGTGGCCGGCATGCCGTTGGAGGACACCATTTGGCCAGACGACTTCAGCTATTTCGGAAGTTAGTACTGCATAAAAACACCCTGTGATCAGCACATAGCTGAAGAAATCGTTCACCATTGTCCGTACGTACCGAGTCCAATCCACGTCGATCTCCTAATCGAGTCTCAGATACGCTAAGCCTGCCCACTTGTGCATTCAAATCTCCGGCAACCACCACGACATCTGAGCATTTAGCTCGCCGCAACAGGGCATTCAGGACATCGTAAAACCTATCCTTGACAGTGTCGGAGCTACAGTCAGTTGGGGCACATCGGTCAGATAACTGACAATCCAATGACCCAGCAACGTTTGCTTGTGTGGTTGGAAGCGGTTGGCGAGGGACATCGGTGGACAAAGAACTGTGCGGGTAAATGATACTTCCCGGCTGCCCCGGCCGAGATGGGGGTTGGTTGAAATATCCAACCTTGATGTAGGGTTTCGTTCGGGGGACCTGTCCTTAGATCCTGACTCAAGATTCTGACCCTCAAAGCAGCAGGAAATAGGTTTCTCGTTTGGAGACCCCCGCGCGGAGCCGATGACTCAATAATCTGCTCGGCTGCGGGGAGGGGGGGGCTGGCCCAACCCAAAGGTACAGGAAGGCATCATTGTCTGACTCCTAATACAGGTGTCTTGGGAACAGTACCAAACTCTCTGGTTCTAAAAATATCTCGACCGCACTGAATTATGCGCCGGCAGTCACGGTCAGCCGCTTGGCAATCAGCGTGCGTGTTTTAGGGTTGACATTTTCTAATCCGTCCGTTTTCGGGGGAAGGCAGCACCGTTACTTCTATGAATGTGGACATGCTAGACGCCAGGAAGATACGTCTTACTGTCTTCACACTCCCATTGCGGAGGACAGTACGACTGTACCCCAGACCGCCTCGTAGTACCCGTAGACCCGTAGCATGGGTTCTCGCTTATATTGGTCTGACTGGCATGGTTGCACCTTGAAGGACGAAGTTCCAGCCATCCTAGATCGCGGGATCACCGCAGCACTCCAGCACGACCAATATATCAGTGTGGCAGTTTTGAGTCTTGGGACACGTGGCGACTTGCTCCTTAAAAATGTGGCCTGCTCTGATGGAATTTGGCCAACCGCTGTATTGCGGTTAGGCTTTTGAGCCAAAGACTTTAGCTGAGGACCCGAATCGTTCTGCTGTCGAGGTATATATCAGTCCACAACCAACTTACAAAGAATCCCATGCCACATCAGCCGTTGCGCGGTGCCATGAACCGGGTCGCCTTACTTGCTGCGTACAACAGGGCGGGTAGGCGAAAAAGCTACTGCTGACGCTTCCCACTTTCGCATACTCACTCTTCCCCTTACTCAAACGGTTTCTCGTATGCCCACATCTAAGGACTGATAGATCCGTCAGCCACCCATTGCCATAGTTGTAATATCTACTACTGACTTGGCCGCCAGGGCCACAGACACTTTGAGATAATGGTCCATCTGTCAATCTTTAATGTTCACACTCTGAAACAGGCTGAACAATAGACTGCTCTTGTACGTACACTGGACGCAAAGTCCATCAATGTGTCTGTTTGAAACAAGGATTTAGGACCCTGATAAGGTTGTTGAACCGACACTCCATTGGTATTGTCCTAAGCGATCAAGCTGAAGGGTCCCTGGTTGAACGATTGCCCGTTGATAATCTTCTATATACGGTTCGTTTAGCAACATATGTGAGAGTACCCTGTAAACGTGTCGATAATCCCTATCTATTCATCTGCTTATGTCCCAGCAGACTGTAGCTCTGGTACACTCAAAGACAGTTTTTACGCTTTGAATGCATTGTTGAGGCAGGCAAAGAGCTCAGACAGCTGGTTGAGAGTGCAATATCGCTCGAGGAACTGTCAGACTTCAGGTGAAAAAGACCATTTACGCAGGTCGAGAAGTTTGGTGGATGCAGAAAGCTGAAAGGAGGGTGGAGGTGAATGTCTGTGAATATGCATAGACTATGCCAGCTGATAAGTGCAACGGGCCCGAAGCCTCCAATGGGCGAACCAATCACTGATAACAATGGACCGCTTATTTATGAAAAAGAGGAGAGCCTGAATAGTTGGGTTGACCACATTCGGGGACAGTTCAACCGGCTACCTGCAATTGCTCAGCCAAATTCCCAATCAGCAACGCAGCAACTTGGAGCCCCCGACGGCTTCGGAAATAAGCGAATGCGTTTTGTCCCCCAAGCGTCACTGAGCTACCGGTCCTGACCCGGTCCCACCCGCTCTGTTTAAAGATAGAGGTGAAATCCACAGTCGGAGCTTGTCTAACTTACTTGTCTCCATCTGAGAGAAAAAGACCGTCCCAACTAACTGGAGTGAGTCGATAGTAGCGCCCGTTTCACTGTCGCTCGCAGTGAACACGGCATTCACAGCGGAAATAGCTAGACCCCCGTTTAAATAGACTCTTTACGTCATCCTAAGAAGGCGCGTGAAGAAGGGACCTGAGAACAGCAGGCAGAATTCCGGTCTGGAAGGGATTGTGTGGACCATATCTTCAAAACCCGTCAAATGTTGGAGCAACGACATGCTCACGCCAGACCCCACAAATACAGGATCTACAAGAAACGTTACCGTTTCCCGGCTAAGGGATACAGATCACAGGATAGATGTACTTGAAGTCCCCAATGGGTTCTGAAAGATACTATCCAACCCCCCTAAGGTTGTACATACAAGCACCATCATCAGATATGGCTGGATTTGTGCTGGATCACTCCGGTCAAGTTGGCCCTGAATTAGGAAAACAATGCATGTCTGGTCAGACAAGCAGGAGCAGACTAGACTACACTTTGTAACTATACAGCTGACTGGGACTAAGAAGCCCTCGTGTTCCCACTGCATATTTCGAAATTTATATCCGAACATGATTATCGACAGATTAACGTTAGCTTCCCACCTGCTGGTTAAGGATTAGGCGGCAGATATTTTCAGGACATTGATTCCATGAATAGAAAAGGATGAAAAGAGTACACAAGATATCATGACCAGCTGTCGTATTTCTTAACACTCGCACTATCGTCACTGAGGAGGAAGAGGAAGCATCATAAGCGAAATACAATAACCCATTTAAAAGAGGCAACTGTAGAGGAAAGCATGTTATTTAAAACCACGGAGAACACCCACCCCATGTATTGGAAGTCGCTGAAAATGAAGGTTTTCTTCGGGTCGAACCCAAGGGCGATTATGTCTTTGGCATTTTCCCGGGCCAAATTGAGGGCCGATTCAACGGTAAGGTCTTTCCACAGGAATTTTTCATCATCTGTCAACTGGATTACGAGCGGAACGTTACAAACATCCTGTATCCATCTTCAGGTAAAGACTGCAATACCGAAGGTCTTACTTGGTGAATAAAAAGGGGATAACGTGGCCTAAATGTAAAGCTTCGGAAGACGGGCCTCGGCCAGTATACAGGAAAAACGGCTTCTTTTGTTCCATCTTACCCACAATGAAATCCAGATCCCTGAAACCGTCAGAAGAGGACACGCATTACCTGTGTGAAAAGAAGATATCCCTCCGCAACAAGTGATGCAGTGGCTTGCGGCATGCATGTTCGAACCGCTGTAGTAATTCTCGTGAAATCTTGGAGCATCCAAATCGGACAATCAGCTTATCATAATCTACACCCTTGTCCGAAGTAGTGGCAACCTCCCATGGGGTGACGACGTCCTCCTGAATACCATTGAGACACGAAGAAAGCTCTTGAAATGTGAGTGGATCGGTCATTCAGGAATCCGCAGTTTGTTTCGAGGTAGCACGTTCACTATAGGAAATGGGTTAACCCTATGGAAAAATCATGTGAGAGGATGTGAGTTACCTAGATAGGTATAGGAGTGCATAGTTTATTAATGTAGATAATGACAAGTACACCATGTTGTCACAATGCAAACCAACCGCTTGGCGGCTTCCCAGTGAACTTAAACTGAAAAACACTCACAGAATATTAGTTTTTAAGAAAAATAAACAGCTCAATTGCGTAGTGATATGGCCGATTGGTCGACGTCGGTCCTAGTATGAAGCGTTTGACTAAGCTTCCGCTAGCTCCTACACAGCGGCGCAAGAAGTTCCATTTAACTCGACTGAACGTCAACCTAGGTCGGATCGTGGCTATGTACAGATAAACACCCGTTTGCAAAGTAAAATGGTGTTAGCTGTCCTCGGTTACCTGAATGACCGGAGCCCCTGTCTAGGCTTGGGCAACCTGGCAGTATCCCAGCCCTCGTGCAATCTTCGGGTGGCATGGCAGTTAGGCACCGAAAGGATGCTACAGCTGAACGATTTTTTTTTAATGACCGGAGCTGTTAGCGTCTCATCTGGTGGTCATGGCACTTCTGCTGATTTTTCAGGCGGTTCGGTTCACGTGCTCTGAGGCATATTTCATTTGTCTATCAGTTGTGGAATTTGATCCTTGCTCACAAAATCGTGCTATCTGAGCCCCCTACGTATCCAGAATCTGCACTTCTATAGGATCTACAATCATCCCCTGATGAGGCCTATCGTGCGCACACCATAATATAGTCTGCCCGGAAAGCCGTTTGACTACATCCATTATTGTTGTCCGGAGTGCTAAAAAGGGTACTGGTAACGACGAGCCGATTATAAGAGACGTTTATGCGCCCGTCACCGTCTCCACAGCGTCAAACCAGTCCAAACCGACCAAGTACATGGCTTGTGTTATCTCAACCACGACCTCCAGTGCCCTAATCACCTGTCAGTATCAAGATGTCTCGTCTTGAGGTGTCTTTAATCACTTGCTGCAAGTGCTCGGAGAATTCACCCTTTTAAGCTAGGTCCGACATATTTGTGGGGGCGCAAACAGCTGTCACAGTCAAGTTCAAGTAAAGTCCCTTTGAAAAGAACCACTGCGAACCTTGGAGATACCAGATTCCAGGAGGCAAGGACGTCGTTAGCACGGGTTATAGGGTTAGTAAGGAGCATCTGATAAAACAGCCTGGAACCGTCGTGTACAGCAGGTGGCCGAGCACCTGAAAGGGAGCTGGTAGTCGATCGATGGTGATAGACTGCACACGCAGATACCTTGGTAGGCAGCTCCAGTTGGCTTCTGGCCATCTGTTACGAGACAGCAACGAGTGCTTCATGTCCCAGGAAACCGTAATATGAACGAGATTGCATGTTGGAGAAAGTATCATTGAATTTCGAACCACTGTTTGTCTGATATCAGGGACCGGTCTGCTCCCATGGATGGTCTAGTAATGGATAACTGATAAAATGGGATCTGAAAATTTCAGTTCAGATTTCGTCCGGCAATTGAACGACTGGATGGTCAAGGAAGTTGTAGAACCTGACATCAGCTTTCGTCAGTTAACTGTAGGGAAAACTTCCAGTTCCCGTACTATGACGCGGCTTGTAGGAAAAGTCGTACTGTTCGCTGCGGTGTGAGAACAATGAGACATTTCTTCAGGCGGCCAGTACCTTTACGTTCATGGGACCAGCCATGATGCCTTCCCCGGGGAAAGAGGAGTTAGAAGAGGTTACTCTGGAAAGCCGTACGCTATGATCGCTCACCGGTTGACCAAGACTACCGGGGAACCATCCAATACGGTCGAAAAACATGATTCCGACGCTGTCCAAGACATGTCTGCTGCGGGTGACAGTGTCAAGATTCAGGTATCTATATCTTACATACGCCCTTGATCTACGCCAGTTTACTGCGGCCAAAAGGCTCAGATTATCGAGCCAATGAGTCTGAGAAGTGTCCCTCAAAAGAACCCTAAAAACTGCTGCCTCGCGGTTCGTTCTTTTGATTTAGAGACTCCGAACAAAACCCCGCATCGCCCCACTGTCTCGTGGGTTATACATCTGAGTCAGTACAACAAATCAAAATTTTTATTAAATCCAGAGGAGCTGTTTCACATTTCTGCTTTCAACCATTGTAATCTGTGCCAAACTGAGTGACAGACATGTCTTGGTCAGAACATTCCTTTTTTGCCCGATGTGCATTGGTTCCGAAACAAGCACAATGGGCCCAAGATCAGTACCGCACATCAAATAGCTCGGGATGAACCAATATTTTTCGCGCTTCGGTGTCTCACAAACTTGATATAATGCCTCGTGGTGCCCACAGCATGGGGGTTGAAAAAACCGTCCAGCTCTAGCACACTTTCGGTGTCTAGCTGCCATGTCACCTGAAGGAATCACCAGGGCTGAAATACTACCAGGTTACCCAGGCCTAGACAGAAGTCGAGATGCAGGGGGCGGGTTCGAAGATTGACTTCACCTAAATTTCGTCCCGCCTCTCCGGTCAGCGAGAAGTATAAACCCCGTGTCTCTGAAAGGTGATACGAATGTTCATGCCAGCCAAGTTAGTCCGGAAAAAGTTCAGCTTGTCAGCTGACACGAGGTTGACACTCATCGAACGGACAAAGGAGTTATGTGCCCCGAAGCTAGCCGAGGGAAACAATCGAACATCACCTCGACTGGGCGGAATTGCCACGAAGCGGCTACGGACCGAAGGAATACACCCTGCGGTTATTCAGAATATAATACTATCGGAACCGTGCGCTTGCAGCTCGAGCAATCTAGAAGAATCTAGCGCGTCGTGGAATTTCCTATAATCACGCCATGAATATGGCTGGCAAAATCTAACTTTATTTCCTCTAAAGGTTGTCTCCAGCTATGGTGCCTTTTGATATTACATATTGGGGGGAACAGCAAACTAAAGATGGACATAGGACACTCACAAGTGTCACCAACAATTTTCTCTAACCCTGTTGTATCGTTCGTTCCCAGTATCTTGTAGAAGGTGGGAGGCAAACCGGCGAACAACTCAATTCCGGCAAAACAAGGGGTAAAAAATACAAAACCCAGGATTTATGTAAGTCACTCTGTCCCTGAACTTGGCATGCATCCACTCGCTTGACTAAAAATCGACGGACGTGCGAGTGTCAGGGGACAGACCGATTTGCCTCCGGTTGGCTGGCCAAGCATCCAATCAGGAACAAGATTCTTGCAGAGGCTCGTCCAAAGTGCCGCCGTGGATCAACCTGAAACTGAGTGACTGGCCCTCTGATTCGATCAGCCTAGCGTCTTTGCTGCAACCCTGGCTCAGACATCAAGAAGGAAGTGACCGTAGTTGGTAGCATCAAAAATTCAAGGATCCACTGAATAACACAGTATCGATGCTTCTCGGGTATGGTTAGTTGTTACCGTCCAGCCGCTTCTGTTTTATCTGGAAAGCAAGGGTGGAAAATGGTGTATCACCACCCTTCAAGTTCCAAGCTCTGAGCAGTAAGCTCACTAGCGTGAGGACTAACATAGAAATGCTTCTAAAAGTTCTTTGAACTACCTCCTAAATGCAGCTTTACCAGCCGTCGGAGGATGTCATTGCACGCAGCAACGTCACTGTAGGAAAACCTTCGTGTCTACCAAAATTCTGAACCCTGAGTTTGAAAGTCTACTAAGCATATCTCCGCCGTGTACTAGTTGGGTCAACGGTGAAAATCTGTTGGCCAAGCCTTGTTCAAACAGGGCACAAGTAAATATTGGCGGATTAAGAAGGACATTTTTGAGAACAGCCAGATACCTAAATACTTTTCGGTACTTATCTTCGTAATGCTTCCTCGTCCATACTTCCATGAACGAAACTGGGCATTCGCTAAGTTTCCACTGCAAAATATATGCACCCGCTTTCTATCATTAAGAGGGGCGCCCTCCAGCACCCACCATTTTGCGGTGTCCACACCCGTTTGGAGATCGCTGGTCCTGGAGCTCTAGGATTTCAGGTCATCCTCAAGGAGTAAGCGTGGACTTGAAAGCGCATGTGGAAGGTCATCGACAGAGACTAGATTAGGGACTCGTTCTAGAGCGGAGCTATGAAGAACTACAATGGAGGTCGGTGCAGAAGAAGTGTAGGTTGAGCTGAATTTTATTCGGGGATTCTAGTTGATGGAGAAGCGTTAATCCAGCGTGGAATTTCTCCCTGAATCATATAAGAGTCTAGTTCCTGGAGCAGGGTAACTTGCGGGGCTCGATCGAATGCTTTTGAGGAGTCACGGCGTCCGACATGAGTTTCGTGTTTGGCTTGCGTTAAGCTCTTCATAGATGTGAGCATGTTTGCCACAGAAGAATGGTTCAGAAGAAGTCTGTGTTGAAATGGAGATATCAATTTATTGGCAGTGAGGTGATTTAAAAATGGCCTTCTTCAGAATACTTTCCATCAGCTTGCACGGTATCCCAGAGGAGGCTGGTAGGCCTTTAGCTACAGAGAAATAAGCGCTTGCAGGATTTGTAGAACTGCGTGGCAATCCACGCAGTTTACTTTCGTGCTGCTACCGACGGAGCATAAGATAGGGCGGCTTTGTCAATGTGAGCAATGTTTCTTTCGGGATCCTTGGATAGGTGTCGTCTGGCTCAATGTCTTATCTTGTGCAACAGTTCACAAAAAGCCTCCTACATGAAAAGCAGGCTGGTAAGAGGCTGTTCGTAGTTATGCCTTGTCAAGACTGTGTGTGATGAGGTCGCTGGGAGAGAATACAGAACCGCAAGATGTTTTCTGCGCCAATTTTTGGTTACCGTTTTTCCATTCAAGGCGGTCGGCATGTCTCAGCGGTGGTGTATCCTGCAACTTAATAGTACGCTTTTGATTTTTCGGGCCAAGCCAATTATCACGGCCTCTTTTATTGTGCTCCATCGGAGATTCTCTGGTTTACAGCTGTCCGCACCGCAGGAAATGCCAGCTGAAATTCTGGGATACGTTTAGTTAATGTTTTGGAGAATAGTTGGCACATTATTTCCAGAAGAGACCAAATGATTTTAAGGAGATTCTGACCCTCTACACCGCACACTGTTATCTCTGGTAAGAGCGCCATATTGGCTTCGTAAATTTTCCAATCAACGGTCCTGAATGTCTTGGCTGAATGCGTTCCCAATTTAGGCTGATTAGTAAAGCTGCGCGGTCCCAATAATTCTACGCGGCGGGCGCATCGCTTCCACACCTAATGATAGAAGAATATTCACTATAACCAGGCATGATGTACCATGAAAGGTGCCGATTCTTTCAAGGAATGAGGAAGTTTAATCAGAAAGTAAATTACCAGCCGCCATCTTGCCAACCAAAATGACTAGAGTGCGTAGGATGGCGAAAGCAAGTATTGGGCTGATTGAAGCCAAAAAATTCGAGCTCATCTTGAACATATCAAAACAAGAAAAGTCTGACATCTGTTTTGGCGATGCTTAGAGAACGACGAAAAATGAATTATCACGTGTTCTCAAGGATCAGCGTCGAGGACCAGTCGAAAAACAGTAATGCAGCCTGGTATTTATCAACAAATTTGGACATTGGTATTCCATAGGTACATATACCGCACCGTAGCTCGACTGGAAGGGTGAAAAACCATGATGTTTCTACAAAGGAAGGCACCAGCTCGGTTGATAATTAGTTTCTAGGGTTTATTTCTTGCAAACCGTGGGATCGATTGTTTTCCCCTCACTTTAGGAGGCACTGAAAGTTGTGTTTTAAATATCGGTTTAACATTTTTAGCCACTTCAAGCACTAATCAATGAGGTAAAACTTCATCAACCCACGTTGTAAACACGGTCATAGTCGTTACCCACGAACACATGAAAATGTAGTTTAGATATTGTACTTTTTAAAACAACATCTCGATAATTATTTGCCAGATACACCGTGTTTTTCTGTTCCGTTGAAGAAGTCCAAAATTACTTCTACGCCGAGTTATTAGTTTCGTTTTATTCAGGAATTCACCAGGCTGTGAAGAACCTTGGGATTCGAATTTATAACACCCTGATACAGAAGGGGCAGTTTTTTCACATTTCCATGCACTTCGGCACTGTGAACCCCAGGGTTCGCGAGTCGGAACTGCAAATCTCACATCCAGGGTAGCGGCTGTTATTAAGCTCTAGTGAGGAAGTTAAAAGCCAGGAACCTGTCTCACTCCTGCGCATCCCGGGAATAAACATTATTATTATCACGTCAACTCCTGGGGCTAAGCACAGAAAAGGACTGAATGGACTGGAATGCTGCAATGTGTTTCCCCAATACGCGTTGCCGACTACGAGGGGTATGGCGAATGTACGTCAATCTTTTCGAATAAGTAAATAAGAACATAAGTACACGTGCAGGGTTCTTCCTCTCTCGGATCACTGCAGGAGTGAGTGACGTTTGGGTGGCTGCATCAATTTCCACCGATGGGAAACAGTGACAAAAATATTCTTAGCTGCTTTTCATGCCGACCATCGTAACAGAATCTGGAATGTCTTACTTAGTCATCTGACAGGACCACCTTCAGGCATGTCTCCGCACCTCTACCAGCAAGATTTTCCGTTTTTCCTCCACTCTTTTCCTCTCTGCAGTGTGTCTGACCTGAAGTTTTCGACTGGGCTTACACCGAACTGGATTTGAGAGCCCGTGACTACCTGTCAGAAATTATCCGAACTGTTACCTCTGGTGTTCTCATTCCTCTCTCACACACATACAACTGGAACTTGTTATTCACCCTTCAACCTTCGGCTTTGAACTGGGGAACATTTATTTAAGGAGCCTCATTTAAAATACATCACGTGATTTCGTGGCTGCGGAACGTGTTGTCTCATTTGGACGATGAGCGGCTTGTACATTAATGTGCTTGTGAGGGTTGGAGTTCGCTGACCTGTTATCTAACTAAAAATGGGGTACAAAACCACCTAGATGATGAGGACCTGTCCTTCCCTCTCAGGCAATTTGGGATAATTGTGTCGTTAATAATTATTAACGGTCCTACTTTACAAGCCGTTGGCTTCTTACTGGGTTGCACGCCCTTTGTATCTGCTGTACAAGTACATACAAAATTGAGTTTTGTTGGTTCTTCTCACAGGCGCTCTGCATCCACTCGTTCTCTATCATGTCACACGGTAGCGGATACATTTTTAACTCTCTTGCTCCCCGCCACTGATAATGGGAGCGACTTCTTGCGCGTGGGGGACGATAACAATTAACCACCCTCGAGCGAAGCCTGATAGCACTGCAACGGTTTAGTCATGAATAAACCTTTCATAGGAACACTAAACCATCAGGAACAAGTAGAGCTTTTGCATACGAGAGGGCAAGTAAGATTAATCAAGTTCACCTGTGGACACAAGCAGGTATACAGACTTTTGAGCCAAATCAGCAACGTGAAAAATGTAATACCTGTCCTACCAGCAATGACGCAACACGGAGGAGAGTGTATCTACTCTGTTAGGACAACGGAAATCCTTATCGCTCTTGCCCATAAATGTTGCGGATCTAGACAACGAATCTATCCAATCTAAGAGCAGAACCAGCTAAGTGGACTCACCAGCTGCAGCGGAGCACAGGCCCGGATATTATGAGAAAACTTCCGCTGGAATCGACAACATGAGTAGCTGAGTGCTTTCATTCCGGTTTGGCGATCCTGCAGGAACACTATCAAACTTCTAACAGAGCCTTTTCGACACACTATGTGTTTTTTATACAATTTGAAAATGTCCAAGCATACGATCGTGTCCGGCGAAATACAAGCTTATTCCCATTCATCACGTCTCCTCTAAATTCACGGAGTCCACTATCGTTTATCCACTGCATGCATACCTTTCGTGGACTTGATCGGCAGCATAGATTTCGACGAATAAGTACTCAGTAGCTTCAAAGGCAAAGGTGATCAGGTTGGTACCGCCGTCACACTTCTAGACTTATCGGAGAGAAACACTACTCAGTTTCACAGTGGCTTTAGTTTTATCTGCTCAGTTTGTGTCTGAGTGCGTAGAGCACCGTTTATCAAGCCAGTTGATACGCAGGGCACAGCGCTTGGCTGACTCTTCTCTGCCTCAATCTTTAGAGATCTATCCACTTCATATTTCCTTTCCTTTTCTTCTATAGAGCTTTGCAGAGCCCATTGCTCTTCTTCTTTTTATCACCGAATTATGATGAAAGACCCCAATACCGGCTATAACTGGTTTATAGGAAGCAACATGTCGATTAAAGAAACAGAAAATGTCATATAATTACATTCCAGTGTATGTAACTTAGTTTCTACTCAATGACGGTATGCTTTTAGCGACACTCCACTTGTGCTCTTCCCCTGAATGTTCGTGGTTTATCTGATCAGTCCTTTCCGAGTCGCGGTTTGTAAGTTTGAACTTTCCATCAGTTTTCGGAAGATACATCTATCTTGCCTATGAGCTGCTGGGGCTGATGGGCTTCTGATAGCGTAACCCAGAGGTAGATGGGGACTTTCTGGTTCTGTCCTGACAAGTTTGTTCTGTTTATTTTGGGAAAAACGCGTTTCTCCGAAAATTAGGGCCAGTCAACGGCTTTATCTGTGCTCAAAGAAAGTAGCTACACCGGCTGTACCAATCACAGGGGCGCTGGAGCTGTGCCCCGTGACAAGTTGACCACCGGCCTTTCTTACGCTGCTACGCCAAACTTCGGCATGTGAGACACAAGCTTGAGAGAATCGCACAGGATTTAGGCCTTGAAGGGGGTACATTGTCTTAATAGGTGTTTTACCACTAATGGCCACATCAGTGACCTGATGGCCAAAAAGTTTTCTAATTCAAAAAGGCTTCTGACTCTTTGGGTACAATAGTTTTTTGACTATTCTTGTCCAGAGAAAACGTCCTTCAAGTTTATGACCACTTTCCTTGCCGATTGTTTCCGGTCTTTGACAGAGCAAAAATGTGCGACAAACTGTCAAAAGATTCAGCATGATCGTATTACTTCCATTTGTGTTCACTTTTGTCATCAGCGTCAGTGTGAGGTGTATGCTATAAGAGGTGCTGAATCTGTGTGCTGACATTAACTTTAGAGAGGGGTTTCTAGACGTGCCTTATATAGGGGATTTAGCTTTGTTGTTTGGTGGCTGAACACCGTTGCAGAGTACCCTAGAAGCTGGCAGCATGTTTCTGCATCTATTCTGGAGGCTTATAATTGCTGAGCGTAACTTCAGTGTTCCCCATTTTCGCGTGCCTGTCTGAAACTTTTGAAACTTTAGAAGCATCTTTTGATTTTTTGCACGTAGAAGCCGTGCTTTTATTATAAGGAGAGCCCATTGCTCTCCGATCATCATCATGATCATGATCATCATCATCATCGACAACATGACACCAATGTGCAACCCCGATGCTTCGCTACAGTTGCGCCGATAAGCAATATGCGGGCATTGTTTGATAACTTGCAGCATTTATAACTCCGAAAATTGATCTTGCCTTGACTAAAGGGCTGTTTGTGTGAGAAAACCGTAAAAGCGGTCATTCTAACTGCGATACTTGCCCCATCCACTCCTATGTTTTTCAGTGGCGTAACTGTCTTCAGCTGACTTCAGTGGTATGCAAAGAAGTGACGCATGGACGTATCTGACAGCAACTCAGGATCAGATTAAGGTGGTTGGGACGTGTACCGTACATGCCTGGCCAACACCTGTCGTGAAAGTCCTTGCTATGAGTTTCAAGTTTCTTTTGGATAGAAGCTTGTAGGGGGTAAACCATGATACTGCAGCGTGTAACAGAAGAGGCTAAACTCAAAATTCATACTGTGAAAAAATTGTTTTTCTGGTTAAAAATAATTTGACTTTGCTTGGAAGTGTAAAAGATGGCGTGCCAACGACCTAATTGCAGAATATGCTGCCAGTTCTCAGCCGAGCGGCCCAGCTAAGGATTGCCGTTCGCTGTGCAACAGGTAGGGTCCTCAAAGGACGCCGGGTTAATTGCGCTGTTGACTTCTCACCTTTAAGAGATACTAAGATGAGTTTATTTCAATGCTGTTAGGTGAAACATACTAGTCTTGGCCGTTTCCCCTAAGGACATTAACCTACTTTCGTCAAATCCTTGTCAATGCTCTTTACTTTTCATCTTTCTCATAAGTTCGTTTTTCAACGGTCTCATAGCACTTAAAATTCAGCATTCAACACTTGTGTATTACCATATATAGTGATGATGAAATTGTTTCCGCAGCACTACACAATCTCTGGAGAGGTCTTAGAGGCTTCTGTACAAAGAAATCTCTGAAACAGCCTAATATCGGAATAGCTCCACTCTTGCCCCAAAAGATCCGGTTCTCAAGGCGCGCATCAAAGCCTTTGACGAAAATCTGCAAACGAAGGTTATTTTGCTTAACAGCAACACATATATTTGAATCATGAGCAAGTATGGATAAAATATGGTCAATAGTTTTCAAAATTTGCACGACGCGACACTAATTCTATTTGCAACCTCCAAAACCCGCCCCGCAGTAAGTGGTCGGAATTTCTTGATCTCAACCTTAATTCAGCTAACGAAGAGCTCGTGCTTGGAATTCTTCCTCATCAAACACCACTTGACCGCAGTGATCAATTACGTGACTTGTGCAAGAGCTCACAGCAGCCGCTTTTTATGAGTCTACAAAAACCCGCTGCACACTTCAAGTGGCATGTTTTACATTTCCAGAGACCAAACCAGAGCACGATGCATGAAGAGTTTTTAACAAAGCTTTATCCGAAACCCTGTCAATCCCCCTGAAAACGTGACCAAGAAGTATGTGGCTAGGTTCATCTAGCCACATACTCAATTTAGGGACAACCTAAAGCGTTGTTGAGATCACGTTAGCTTAGGCTTGGGCCTAAACGCCTACGGGAAGAATGGCAAATATCCCGCGGATTCGAATTCTGTTAGTGTCTTAAGCCATCTTGGATGCAGAGCGCTCCGTTTTCAAAGCTCCACCAAACAAGCTCAGTCTTTAAGACGTGACCGTTGCTTCAGCTCAATGCAAAATCAAAAGCCTCCGGCAACATTCTACTACAGGTGCTTATAAAATCAGCCACAGAGTACCCATTCTTCAAGAAGTGAGAATACTACTTTAGAGTCAAAATATCCTTGTTTATTCCAGAAACTTAAACAGGGAGGCACCGCTGCGTCTATCTTCGGAGGTGATAGCCGATCCACCAGATTCCTTATCTAATAAAAGGAGTAATGTCTACTGTCGGCTACACGGTACCTGCAAACCTAGAATAATAAGGCATTCGCTGAGGAACAGGAAGGATTTAGACGCAAACTAGTTTATCCACCCTCTTGAAAACAAAGAACTGCTAGACGAGAGACATTAACACTAGGATTCCAACTAATGTCGTCTATCTAAACTTCTGGAAAGGTGCAACCCGAAATCCTATCAAGGAAGTTGGTCACATGTGGGATATATAGTTTCCTCCTTAACCGGATTAAGTGCCACCTTGTCGTGTAAGTGGGATACATTTAACCACACAGTGATTTACTATAATGCGGGTTTCTGTCACCTTTTCTTTTGGCATTCATGAACGATCCTACGACGATCCCACGGCTTACTGTTGACTGACAATGTTTAGCTCCTTAATGATCGGTTAACTCTGCAGACCGTCTTTCGTTTGCATTTAACTGGTCACTAGAAGGGCCTTCGCTTTGTGGTGGGGAGCAACGCCATATTCACGTCGAAGTCAAACCCTCACCTATTTGAAACGGATAATCACATGGTTGTCCTGTCTAATATACCATAGGACATATCGTTTAACCAGAAGAAGAAGCAGGTAGATGGACCACCACATCCGGTTACAGGGTCTTTCCAAGACAGAGGATGTCACATATCATTTACAGCGTACCTCTGATTGCACGCCATATACGCTCTTTACATAATAGGACATTAGGTCAATCGGGACAGCTGGCTTCTTGAGCAAATGCAGAAACGAGCCGCTAAACCAATATCTGATCTCCAATGTCTTCTATACATCCGAAAGCTAATCTCTTTACCGTCTTGTTAATATAAAGCTATGAGATTACTTCATTCTTATCATTCAAACCTTCCAAAACCGTGGATATCCTTGACACTCGCTAACTTTAGGCTTCATGGTCACATTGACCATCGCCCCTAAAACTTGTACAATGAAAGAACTTGTAGGACAGTGACTGGCATCAAAGAAATGCAGCCGAATAAAGTTTAGCTTGGTTTGATAACATAATCATATCGTTGTTTGCTGGACTTGGGCGGACAAGGGTGAGAAGCTACTTACGTCAGGTCATCTATCTAAGTAGCCGCACTATTCTTAAGGGCTTGACCAAAACCGTTCAAGTAAGGAAGGCTATGGGGCTTTTTTAATTCACAAAGTCTACGAGGTCAACATGTTATCAGCTTGTCTGTTGAGGGCGCTCTACAAACCACTGTACAGGTCCAGAACTCTGTTTTCTACTAGTCGAAGGAAAGAGAATCCTTTAAAAGATTTCCTGAGTCCAGTAGAGTATCAGATCATTAGTGTCAAGATTCATTGGAAGGCTTTGGAGAACAAGTTTACGCACCCTACAGCTTCCTCGCATGGTCATTATCTATAAATGCATCAGAGCCATTTTCATAACTTCCTTCAAGAAGTAACCATTTTAGGGTGGGCCCGGTGGTGGATCACCAAAGCGAATGCCAACACATTTCAGTCAGGCAAAACTCTGACCTTAAAGCAGCCACACACGGATCCGCACTTTAGCAGTTTGCGGTTCCACCTCCAGTGAACAGTTCAGTCATTTTAGTTCATTTGCTCATCGATGAACACTAGTGGTAGGTGGAATGATAGCAAGGCCTGAAAGCCGATGACGACGAGGACCACGAGGAACTTCAGCAACACCATAGAAAAATCCAGCCTTTTAGCGTGGGTGGTATAATATGGACCACATACTGCCTCCACTTCGGATAACTGTTTAACGCTGTATATACTGTTTGCAGAGACAAAAAAAGCAAATGGTCCGCACGTCTGTGCGACTAAGTGGAATCAGGCCATGCAGGAGTTGTATCTTTTGTGAGGGTCATTCCGCATTGTTCCACCTTGTTAGTAAAGAACCCAGTTTATGGTAGAGGAAAAACCTACCAACATAGTTGCACTAACTCTAGTGGCACATTCTGGATTTCAGTGCATCCATCTGTGAAGCATGGTTAAAAAATCCGCTACTTATAGTGGGCGACTGCAAACTTCGGCACGTTAGATGATCAACCTATGCATCAGCGTCTCACAAACATCCTCCTTTTTGAGTAAAAGACGTGAACGGATCTCTTGTAACATGTTATGAAGTCGGAAAGGTAATACTCAGGATGATGTCGTTGAAAACTAAATTTTGCATTCACTATTTCATGCCAACTATCAGGAACGGCGATAGGGAGGGGACTTGAGACAGACTGATAACCTTGTTCCGTTAAAAGGAGTCGATTGCTATGAACTATGTTTATGGAAGAGGCATCTACCACATTGTGGAATATATAGAGAATAAAATAATCCCTCAGCGTAACATTGTTCCTTTCTCTAGAGGATGTGCCACCCATAGGAACCGCGAGGGCTGAGACACCGCTAGGTTGTACAAGCCCAGACAGGAGCAGCCAAGCTGCGGAAGTTAGTTTGGAGACACGGCGTTTCTGGTCCATGAGACATTCGAGCACGGAGAAGATATTTTGGATAGGTTAGATACAATCTTGAACAAAATGTACCTAAGATTTACGACGCCTCGTTGCTTTCAAACCCGCGATGCCAAATAAAGCCCACCCCCTGTGAATCTTACTACAGCTGTTTACGGTTGGAACAAAGTGGATAAACGCTTGATAGCGCTCGAAGCAGTCAAAAGGACAGAATTCTCACTAGCAAATGCACTACAATTGGAAACTCTGAATGATGTTTGTGGAAATAGCACACACAAACTTCAAATTGCTACTACACAAATATGTACAAGTAAAAACCAGGGAAGATACAGGGAAGCTCCTTGCTATCCTTCACAAAGATGGTACGACAGTCAGTAACGACCGATCTCGTGTGGACAGTTAAGCAATTTGAAACACAAGCCACGGGGTGATGTTAGTTACTTATAGGTCATACATTGCCAATCTGCGTAGCTGAGTTTCGGAAACCTGGATGCGCGTTTAACTAGTGGTATACATCCACCGGTGTCCAGTAATCCAGATTCTTGGAGCTTGCCAAGTTGATGCCGTGGATAAGTTCAAAACGCACCTGGTATCTCCTTTTATTCAAACCCATTGGAACAATAGCTCGGTAAACGTAAGTTTCGACCGCTCTGATAGATAGAAGAAGAAAACGACATCCCGTCTTTGATAGAAAAATAAATAGACACCGAATACTACTTGCAGTTTGTGCTTTAATTTGAGCGAGGTTATGACTCATTGGTATTTACTGCAAGCTACTCGTAATGCGCTCGTTGAGTGGTTACCTCAGTTTCCGACAGAATAATGGATATAGTAATACGGAAAACCTTGGACTTACTTCATATGAAATGCGCCTAATGAATCCAGTCCGTATTAAACTATCAACCTTAGTTATGTTTGACGGATTTACCGCAGAACGGAGCAATTTTCGGGGTTTCATGAAGTTGTTCGGTTGTCCTATGTACAAAGAAACTGTGACGAAATTGCGAGCCCCATTAAGTTGATCTGCTATGGCGTATCAGGTAGCGATCTTCTTTGGAGCCGTTCTTAAGTAGCTGCATTACATTAAAACAATTTCAAACACTAGCAGGAGGAATACTATCAGAACTGAGAAGTGTTGGTTACAATGGCGATTGCCCGAAGCTTGACTAGTTAGTCCAGCTTACATCGTACTTGCATAAATATAAGTGTTGTCTACCAGGTCCCAATATATATATATATATATATATGATTAAGTTGCATCCAAAAGTTCAGCGCGGGACCTTGCTGCATACTGGCCTAATTTTCGGTCAAATAAATGGGTGATTCTTCAGAGGCATCAGATTCTCAATGTTGTCAGTTTTTTCACTGCTCGGAGGATGATACTTTCGACAGACTTTAGTATACAGTGTGCGCAAACCGACCTGAACGTGCACCGATGATTTCCCCTCAACTGGTAACGAAACTCTGGCGAGCTAACCGCCAAGCTCGGCAAACAGATCACATAGCCATGTGATCACCCACCAGTGACCTGGTTGCTTCTCACCACGGCTGCTCCACTTTGGCGGGACAATTACAGAATTGGTCTCTTACAGTATGTCCCTCCACCTGGTTTCTGTGATGGATGCTGGTATGCTTAAGGCCCCTGACGTTAGTCGAACAATCAAATGGGAGTATGTTGTCATTAAACTTCTTATCTGTGTCGTAATGCTTTTTTCAGTCAGTCCTTGCTTGATTGCTATCTGCTCGCAAGACCGAATCCACTTTGTCTATGCTGTCATTCTAAACTGGGATGTCAGTCGAAGAGTGCCTTTATCCCTTTGGCACGGTAAAACAAACTCAACTGGCCATTTGGAAAATTTGTTCCACGGACTTTGTAATAAGTGTGTTAATGAATAGCTGGTAGAACTACCGACTACAGTAAAGGTTGTTCCTAGACTGCATCCACCCCTTATTAATATTTGTATGAACTTCATGGAAAACGCAAATTTTCAAATGTTTCCTGCATAACATAGATGCAGTTTGTATCAAAGTAAATAGC
This sequence comes from Clonorchis sinensis, assembly GCA_003604175.2. NCBI lineage: Eukaryota > Metazoa > Platyhelminthes > Trematoda > Opisthorchiida > Opisthorchiidae > Clonorchis > Clonorchis sinensis. The sequence goes on along the minus strand of CM030369.1, from coordinate 131,352,478 downwards.
CAAGTTGTTGTTTCCAAAAATGCAACTAAACGGAATGAAAATTAACAAGATCACTTATTATCACAAGGATGTTTTTTTCAAAACTGTAGACGCTACCGTGAGATTCCAGCGCTTCCTAGAGCCACAAAAACATGCCATTATTCAGTCATCTAACGTTCCGGCAAGGTGTGCTCCATATCTTATATGTTTATGGTGCCAGTTGAATGCATTTTTGCGGTTGGAATTAACCTGTGCGTGAAATTAAGTATTACACGCTCTCTTCTATTTTTAGGCTATTAGGATATTATCAAAAATAACTATTCGGTTTCACGCGTTTCCTGACCCTCATTAAAAACGCCGTAACTGTGCATATCATATTAGAATAGACTAGAATATTAGGCGAGAGAAGTAAATGAATAAAAAATGGGCACTCGGTTGCAAGGCCATTTCGGTGACTACCTTCCATACACCTCGAAAGAAACACGAGGGCTGAGATACGGCCAGATTGCTCAAGCCTAGAGAGCGGCAATTGAAAACCCAGGGTTAGGTTAGAACTATAGGCATTTCGGTCGATAGTTCCGGCTCTAATTGCTGAGCTGTCTCGATCTTCCAAAAGAGCAAATAAATACTGAAACCATGCACCGTATTTTATTATTTATCGTTTACTCTTCAGCTCCATCATGATGAATATTATCGATGCCCATTTATTCTCTAGTTTCGATGTTCTGTGTCTTCTTTGTTGGAAGGTCCATCACCAGCAAAAAATCAAATTTTTCATCTGAACGTACATGCAATCCATTACATCATCCAAATAATTTGGCGGGTTTACATGCACAGTACATAGTGTATCCGGCTTAGCATATTTTTTACCCTAGGTGGGTTACAGGCAAAAGAAATTGTACTGCTGTAGAATATTTTCCTTGGTAAGCATCAAGCATTTTTTCAAACTTCTTTATTTTTTTTTGCAGTTTTCTCATGTTGAACCAAAGTATTCACATGCCTTAATTAGTCTGAATGCTGTCTGTCATGCTGCACACCGCAATCTAGTTGCTTATTTACGGCACCCCAGTTTAAAAAACCTACATAACCTTGCGTCGTCCTTCTTTTCTCAACGAAACTAGCACCAACCTCCCAAAACATGTGCTGTAGCGTGCTTTGTGTGTCAAGAAACGTCACGCTTGTGTCCCTTCGGTTGAAACCGTTATCTCTGTTTATTCCTTGGTGAAAAAGGGGTTACACATTTGATGTGCGAAGACCGACTGTCATCTCATAGAACTGTGATAAACACTCACATGGTGCATGTGCTTGTCACTCAAGAAGTGCATTAGTACCAGTATAAATAAATATCTTTGATTACCTTTTTAATGTTTGTTCGAAAATACACTGCATTTTTAACAAAGGAACAATTTACTTGTGTGACATAGACTGTACATTTAATGGGGGGCAGAAAACGTATTAACAACTGGTACTTCGCCTCAAGAATCGGTAAAATTTGGTTTGGTTTTTTTCTATAACAGTTATTTACTCACTTCTCAGTTTCCTCGTCATGATATTTAGCCATTTCCCGCCACCTGTCCGTGCATTTTCTCAAAGAAATGAGCCGCTCATCACTTTGTAACCTCATCCTGCTTAGAGTACTCTAGTGATGTCCTATACTTGTTACAAATCAGCCAGGTTGGCAGGCATGACTGGGACAAAATATTGAGTCCAGCCAGCTTGGTCCCATTACCCTTCAGTGGGACGGTAAAATTTTGACCAGCAGGTTTTGGATCCTATCAGAAAACCTGATACTTCAGAAATGAGATACTTCAGCAAGACAAAGTAGAAACTCACACTATACAGTCATGCAGATGGTTGTTTATAAACAAGTGAATACAGTAAACTGCGTACCTGCGTACATCCTTTAACCAAAATACGAATCCATAGGATGTCAAATCAGGTTTGTTAATATGTGAGGGAATAGGGCGGTTTTAAAACGAAATTGTAGTAGATGGGAGTTGTTCCAGATGGTTCCGGTTTATATGGAGTAGCACTCAAGTAAAAAAAATCGCTCATCCGATATGAAATCCAATGGAAGTACGAAGATCGAGATACTGTCAGGTTTCCCAGTCCCCGACAGAATTAATCGAGACACCACGCTTGGGCTCTGGCGGCGGACCTCCTGGTCGGTGGGTTTGCGCCTAAACCACTGCGTAACCTCGAGCTATTGAGCTATTCCCACCTGAACCAGTAGCAGGATACATTTGAAAAACGGTAACGAAACTCTGACGATGGAAGAAGAATTACCGTATGTATGTTATTGCTGCTATTTAATGTGGCCATAAAGATTCATCCCTTCTTCCAAGCCGTACTCTAACCTTGGCGCGCTTCCCTATTCTTGTGTTTTACAGCCAACCTATGAATGGCTCAACTGGGCAAAGACGCTTTGGTAGCCCGTTTTGACTACTATGCTTCAGAGAGTCATGAATTAACTGTGCTTGAGGGAGATCAGCTCACCCTGTTAGACGACTCATCACCTTGGTGGAAAGTGAAGAATGCCAATGGTGATGTGGGCTACGTGCCCAGCAACTATGTTAGACCTGTAAGACAGGTATGCCAATTTCGATGGACTGCAGGACATTTAACCTTCACTCCTAGAATCTCTTTAAAAATCTCAAGAATAGCCTTGGACGTCGGAAGGGTAATAGCGTGACCAAAGCTTCACAGCTGTATTCTAACTGCTCTGGACAACAACTCGATAAAGGGATAAAAACTGAGACCAAATCTCCAGGTGGCCATGAAAACGGCACCTTAGGAAGAACAATATTTCCATTAACGAGTCCAAACAGGTCTACCATGGAACATTCGAATAAAGCTCTTCGGGCTCTCCACGATGAAGAGCCTCACATATATCACACGACAACACCCACAAACAGACCAGTAGTGGACCTTAATCACAACTTCAGAGGAGAACCCGCACAGGTGAGTTACCCACGGAGGATGTCGCTACTTAGTAATTTGATAGCCACTAGCGTAGAAATTGAATCGTGCGCACTGTGTACAAAAGATGTTCTTTGCTGATCTGTTGATTAAGGGGATTCATGATGGAGCCTTGGGGAAAAAATACTTGACCTTCCCACTGAAAACTTGTGAACCTGCCACAAACCAAAAGGTATGGCTTAAAATTACTGTCCTGAGGAATTACCAGCGCTACTCTAGCGTATTATTCAGTCGGGCTTTTCAACCCTCGGCTAGTATTTGCTTACTTATCCTGCCCCTCAAAAGCGTTCCTTCATTTTCGGTCATATCGTATTGGGACTAAACTAGTAATGCATTTTGTAAAATTTAACCTCCTGTAGAAATGGGTGTGACGACTGTGGTCCTTAAACCTGTGACCTGTGAGGCTAAACTGAGCCAATGAGCCGGAAATTTTCCAAACGCAGAGATCATCCAGGAAGAACTGAAAACTTGAGGTTGAGGAAGAATAACTCTGGAGGATACACACATTTTGGTAAATAATTCACACCGACTGGGCTTAACAGCAGAGCCAGCTATGGATTTCGGCATATATAAACTCATTTCGTACCGCTGCTTGAGGTGTAAAGTAATATGAGTTTTGTTATGGACAATATGGATGGCTCCATATCGCCCCACATCGAATTGGTTTGATGTACTTGCGTAATATCACAAGAAATGGAGGAGTACTGTTGAGTACCAAGGTACCAAAGTACATGTTAATTTGGGTTGGAAAGACTGATTCAAGCAAGTGCCAGAGCCGCATGGGTACGCTTCAAAATCTGGACTTTTAAAGTTCACCGTCTAGTGTAACAAGCTTAAAATGTACCTGGTATCAGTTCAAAATTTCGATCAAATATGTAACCTTCCACCAAATGCAGATCAGCCTTTGGCGGCTCAAATATATATTTTAGTGAATACTGTAATTGTTGCGTCTGCTTTGAACTAGTCAACCCATTCTGACGGAATGCGGAGATGGTGACGCGACTGGACGCACACTGTGTAACCTATGAGGCGACCTGAAGTGAATGAAGAAGTGTAAGACAAAACGGCAGAGCTTGGTGACCAGCCATTCAAACGAACGTAGTATAAATTTACGCACACAACGAACGATGCGCAATCAGTAGCGGTCTAACAAGAAACTTCCACAAGTCTGATGCTATCGGTTGACGCCACAGTCGCGTTCCTCTTTTTTTTCTCCAACCCCACTGGGGCTATCTGACAAAGCGCAACTCACTTCGAAGTGTGACGAATCAACAGAACAGAATAATAGAGCAATACACGGTGTGAAACCATGTGCGAAAAAAGGGACTTATTCATTCAATGTGAAGTTAGCGATTACTGTTCCTACCATTCTTTTGGTGCACTGCATAACAAGCGTTATTCTCATTACTAACCTGTTTACTTCCATTTGTGCTCAAGTTGTGTTATCGCTATGTCGATAGGTGTGGAATAAATACTATGTAGCAAGCACGTCTACAATTTTAATTCGGCAAAACATTAGGCAATTCCTAGAGTTCATCTTGGCACCCTTCAGGACAATTACTGTCCTGCAGTCATCAGCTTTGGAAAAATTACGAGACAGTTTTTTTCGAAGGGATCACTCTTCTCTATTCTCCGTAGGCTAGTGTTTCAAAAAGCCAACAAATAGTAGTAAATAGAGATATGCCAAACTTGCAGCCCTTTTTCTGTTTTTAATTATTTCTCAACTTCTCCGCCAGCTTTAATTAGAAGGGCTTCCTGAGCCACCCTTTTGTTTACAAATGTTTACCAAATAAGATAGGCACAATCCTCATTCTTGTTCGTCCTAGGTTCACCGTCTTTACGAAAAATTTCACTCTGTTGTTAAAATGAACTGTTCACTCCGTCACTGCCTGTGGTATCTTACGAGTAGTTGTGTACAAGCCTTTGGTATTAATTGGAGATTTCGATTTATTCATGCACAAATGCTAAGAGGTCTGTGTTTGTTGTTGACGCAGTAGCCGACTGAATGAAAGAAGACAAAATTTTGAGGCGTTTAATTGAAGTGCTCCAATTTAGATGTTAGCCCAAGCTTAGAAACTACTCTCTTAAAGACGTCCATTGACAGTGTACCTTTGACCTGGCAGAAAGGTATGAAAGAAATCACGAAACATTCGGGTGCTGTCGGTGCTACTCGCCCTCCAGGATGGGGCCCGCGTGATCCCCAGTGCGCCTGGTTGAAGACGCTGCAATATATGGCTGCCAACCGACGTCAGTGGCTATCTTGTTGTCAGTTTCTATCCAGATTGCCTGAATGAGTGTTTGGAGGTGTAGGCACCTCGGAAAGATTGTAGTAAGCTAGCACTAAGTCCCTTCCCCGTCCATCTTTATTCTTTTCTTCAAAATAAAGCTTTCAAATAAATCATGTTTGTACGGCAGCGAAGCATCGGTGTTGAACACTGATGTCATGCTGTCGATGATGATGATGATGATGAATGTGCAAGTGGTATCCCAAGTCCAAACGACATGTACCCCTGACCTAATCAAATTACCTGCTGCCGAGCGATTGCACAACGTTCTCAATGTTTATCATACCCTGTCCTATTTTGTCAAACGAGCATAGCAAATCGCGAAATTCGGTATCTGCTGAAAGACAGGTTAGCCTCTTGTTTGAGAATGCAAGAAGGCAACGTGGCAGTGTTCAGCTACCACTGGAAATTGCACGTGTGTTTGTGTTAGTATCGTAGTCTCCTCTCACGCGTATATGGATGGCCTGACGAATGAATCGACCTTAGGGATTCATTCGTTCATTTTGTCATTGAATCTGAAGTAGGCTGACCTAATGATACTTTTGAAGTTCAAACTAGCGACTTCCGAAGAGCTGTTTTCATGTGAATTACGTTATCTTAAGAAGGAATATCAGAGTTATAGACATTGTATGTGCCTTTTGAAAATTATTCAATCACAGTGAAGTGATAGAAACCGTGAATGGTTGTCTTCATTCGTAATGTAGTTGAGCGAAGGTTAGACTTGTTATTTTATTTCGGGGGCTCAAACGTATATATCGTCACCATTATCATCGACAACGAGGTGGATCCCAACCTTTACTAACACGATGGTTGTCCTCGCTGGTTGACCAGATTGTTTGGTTTCTGTAGCATATGGGAGCTTCTACCTCTAGCTCGCATCGGACGGGTGCTCACACAACCTCTCTCTTTTTATCCCTCTCTAGGACGGAAAGTGTACAGTGACATAGTAACCTATTGGCTTGCTGTGTTGGCTGTTGACAAGATTCCAGTACAAACATCATGCTGTCACTGAACCCGACCAGAAATAGGAAGAAGTAGGGAACTGCTTGCAGCGTTTACTATGTAGAACGTTTGCAATCAAATTACCCAGCTCAACAAACGAGCCATCGACCATCTACGCTACCTGAGCTACCAAAATTTTCCTCTATAGAAAATGTAGAACATTTACTTATTGAACAAAAGATGAGCATAAGGAAAGCGAATTAGATGGATAGGCCGTCACAATATGAAAACTGATTCAATAGCAAAAGTGTTCCCAGTTCAGACCAGCTGATTCGGCTTTGGAGTGAAAAGTGCATAAACTTTCGATGTAGTATACTTGCACTGGAACAGCGGAATCTGTTCATCAACAACGATAAGACTGAATGCTTCACATATGTGCTTCCTACTAACCTATCCCTTATACCGGGAATATTCAGGTGCCTACGCTCTTTTTATATCAATTAGCGCACCTGAGGAAGTCCAGGTAAACTGTTCTAAATTATAGTCTGCACTGATTTGTAGGAACTTCACAATCCGCCACGCCCATTAACCCAGCACACCATACCTCGAGATGGTCAGAAAGCAGGAGGCTGCTGACACAAGAATCCGAATATGATTGACGAGTGAAGCCGTGAACACAATCGAGACTTACCTAACTAGACAAACGAATCGGTAAAGTCAGTATGTCGCTGTTGTTATGATAATCCACATGAAGTAACGTATGACGTATGATGTATGAAGCAAGCACTCGAAGGACACATGTGAAATCGCTTTATTGAGAGCTCTGACGACAAATGATAACACAACCCCTCATTTTCATCAAGCAATGGTAGTTATTATCCGGGCCTTCGTGCACTTTAAAGTCTTCGAAACAAACAAGTATTGTAAATTCATCCTCGTAGTTTTCCATTTTCCATCTGTTTCCACAGCCAGGTGCCGGACCAAGGTCTCCACACTTCATTCAGAAGCGCACAACACTAGTCCCGACTTCGGACGAGACTCTCATTTCCCCAGTTGCTGCAGAGTTACTTTACCGGGTGATTGCTTCCTACCAGCCACAACGTTCTGATGAACTCCATATTAACCCCGGTGACAGGATCAGAGTATTGGAGAAGAGTGCCGATGGTTGGTGGTTTGGTGAAATTATGCTTGGAGACCAAGTTCGTTCCAGTGGCTGGTTCCCATCTAACTACGTGGTTGTTGATGTGACAAACAAGTAAGAATTAACACAATACTTAGCACTTCGTTTTTGGTTTGAGTAGATCTTTTCTATCTTCTATTTGAAATGGACAAAACTTTGCATATTCTGCAACTCTCTTGAAAATTGAGCAGCTCAAAATCGACTTCCGCTTCATAATTTAACACTCGCGGAATGATTATTTTCCGTACACGTTTCCTGTGATTTCAACGAACTTTTACACCTAGTTTATTCGACTAACATCTAGACTAAAGTTCACCAAACTCGTGTCAATAACACCCTTTATAATGAGTGAAAATGTAATGTTAGCTAACGAAGATGTGGACAACTTGATCAAGGGGTATTATGTAGTTCGCTGACAGTTGAATCACTGCACATTTCAAGACTATTTCTGAAACAGCTGCTGCATTTTGTGTTCACTTCATATGTCCCTCTAAATGACCGTCTTAACTGCGCATCAACCTTCACGCTTCTGTCTTTTTAACCAGCCTTATAAAAATGAGGTAGTATTAAAAAACGCCGCTTTGTGAACAGCACTGATTTGTTTGTGTATAGTCTGCATCTTATGTTAGTGGAGAGTAGAGACCGGCAGCAACGTACAAGACATTCATTCAGGGAACTGAAGCTATATTGTCTGAAGGTCTAAAGGTCTATATTGTCAAGGTGACAACTGGACCACCCGTGCATTCACAGAAACACTGATGGCAACGATCTACATCAGCGGTTTTCTCAAACTTTGTAGTTTGCAACTCAAGAGCGATACTCTTCAAACTGATTCGTCAACAGAATGACATTTTTCCAATATACTGTATTAAAAATAAGTATCAGATTCAATCCAATATACCATGTATATTTTTTGGAACTTGCCCGTTCGCAAAAGGCAGCATATTAACTATTTTCAAACAGAATTAACAAACCTTTACACTGATCTAGCTAGCTGAATATGTCTTGTCAAAGATGGGTGGTTGTATAACTGTAAACTTAAAGGTTTTCAAATACGATACACGCAGGGAATTTATGGGTTGTTTCTTCGCTGAAGTTGCATCATATCGATATTTTCAACCTCTTTCATCAACACACAAAACCGACTGGCGTGAACCACTGTAAATGGAACAGCTTGCTTGGATCAAGTTTAATCTTGTCATGGTTTCGTAGGAATTTCGCTGAAGGAATCCAAAACACGGTTTTCATGAGACTCCTGCTTTTCACTCAACACTAAACGGAATTGCGCACATTTATCGATCACCAAGATGGGGGCTGCATTCTTTTTCGGTCACACAAGAATTTGACAGAAGATGGTCAGTCGCCAACTTTGTAAGCATGAGTTTCAACATACTTGGCAACGGACTGACGAGCTTGCGCGGTTAAAAATTCCAGACTTTCATCCCCTATTAGACCTACTGGACAACGCCTGTCTTAACTGACACGGCTTTACCTGACTGTGCTTTTATCACCCCGTAGTGACACGAACAATGTGCCAGACATGCTCAAGCATAGTCTCCAGAGGCCATGCTGTTTTTGCTGCAGAGCTCAGGTGAAGTGGTCTGAGACAATCAAACAGTGTGACTGGATACAGCGCGGTGATCACTCAGTTTCCTCATCATCAGCTGCCGTGGTATTTCACCGTATAGTGTGAAATCACGCAAGAGAGATGATGGACCAGATTTTTGCACCTGGAACTCAGTACTTGTGACTGGTTGGTTAGAGGAATGTTTTTTGGGAGACCGTGTGACATCGTCGTATGGTTTACCTTCAAAGACGGGCCACTCCACCGCCCACTCCACCCAGCACTTCTTGAAATAATTTAGACAGAGTCATCAGCTTGTGTCATTAATTTTTTTCCGATTCTATGCGAAATGATCGAACAGGGAGGTAGAGGCAGGTAGATGTCAAAACATATGTGTTGGAAATTTCACCGTCTTCTGTTTTTTCATATTGCACTGAATATTTTCATCGCATAAACCTGTCGTACTGCGAAACTTTTGTTTCCAATGCCGGCTTTTGATACTGAAGATAAATTTGATTGGTTGGTGACGAGGATGTTGTTTTTACTCCGTTTATAAGAACTACACTAAATAGTTCGAAACCATTGGGAAACACAACTAACTGAAATACACATTACAAATACACAATACAAACCTTTGCCAGCATATTGGCTGAGGAAGCAAATCCAAGTTCTGTAGTGGAAGGAACGTGAATATCCTGTAGTGAAAATCTAGCTTTTCTGATAGATCACACAGCAGCTTGTTTCACGCCAAACGATACAAAAATAACCTCAAAATGAATCATGAAAGTGGGAAGTCAGGAATTGCTCAATGAGACTAGTGTTTGTGGGGGGGAGGTTCAGAGAAATACATTGATTTGGAAGGGCTTGAGATATCATGCTTGGAACCTCAGTGAAGAATGCTCACATTAATATGCCAAACCTATAGATACGCGGTAGTCCTGAATCTAAGGGAGTGTAGGTGGCTGAGAGGGCAATAAGTAGCAGTGCGGAGGGTCGTTTTGCTTTCAAAAGCATAGATTATACAAGAAATTTGAAGAAATTAGGTCCAAGGCAAAAAAGATATAGGCAATATGGGTCTTCATTAAACGATTTTTTCACATCATGTATCCTAGAGATGCTTGCAATGTGATCATAACGGACGGTTCGGTAGGTTTTGGATTCATTTAATTTAGAAGAATAGTTGGTATTGCATGGAGTCAAAATCACGCTCAAAATCATTCTAAAACTCTTTGTATAACAAACCGATTGCGCCAAAAGACTCTAGGATGGATAGGCAGGTCCGAATGACTGCGCCAACATAGCATTGGTAAAGTTGACGCGTCTAAACTGAGATAAGTTGCCTATTTGGAGTACACCGCAGTAGTGATAATTTCTGAGGATATCGGAGGGAACAACCCCTAGAAAATTGGACTTGATATGATCAATCTGAATGGATGTCAATTTTTTTAGTTAAAACACGGCCCCCACTTAAGAGCACTTTTGGGAGAAAAGGCAGGCCTGGGTACTTTTTCGTAACAAACTAATGAGGCTCAACGTGTAGCAGGGGGCTCTATTCTCTAGAGGGAGAGTTGAAAATACAAGAAATCAGGCGATCGTGAGAACGTCCACGGATGAAGTAGGTACCATTTGACTCTTGGTCGAAGGAGGTTGACCGAATAAAGCACAACGCCTTAACTGTAAGATCTCAATGAGCAAGTCTAAACTCAACATTAGTGGCTAGTTGTTGAGTCGTTTGACCACAGCAACAAGACTTTCGTCATATCATATAGGCTTCTTTTAACTCAGAACATCCCTTGGGTAAAAATGGTTAGAAGAGAGGACCGACAAAAAGGCAAAACGCGCCATCGATCTGAGTATGAAGTCCAGTTGGAAATCGGGTCACTACGAACATCCTCTTCTATATCGGGTACTTCTACCAGGTCACACGGGTTGTACGTTTGTTTCGCGTAGATGCATACAACCCAGACAGGCTTTGACTAAATAATCCGCCACAATCCTTGAACGAAGCAGGAGGTCACTGGTGCCAGAAGCTCGGGGACGCTTCCGCTTCTGAGGCGCAAGGTCGCAATCCACTTTTCATGTATAACTCGGCAGTACAGGTGGAACGCAGCAGATGGCCAAATGAAAGTTATTTTTCAAGCTCGGTGAATAGATCATCTGCCATCTAATCAACATCCAAGTAGCAGCTGGCCCAACAAACTGTCTCCCGAAATACCATTTCCAATGGTCGCAACGTTCTTCTTTGCTGACGTCAGCTGACCACTGTGGACCTAGTTGGTTTTACTGAAATGAGCTTTCTAAGAATCCGGGTCGCATATGAAAACTCTATTCCCAAAGGTAACTTTTAAGGTATAAGGTGCCTTTTATACAAATGCTTCAATCACAGTTCAACACTTACTCCTACGGTATCAACTTGCCTGTCACAAAACAGCGGGCGTATTCGTGCAGACCATTCCACACGTAGGGAATGGCGTCAACAACTAGAGCAGTTGATGTAAGGAAAGTAGAGCATGTGAAGTCAGATAGACGAATAATATCGATTAGTTATAAGGCAACGGAGTTGGAGGCTTGTCAGATGTACTATCGTGTTGACAGAAGATACAACATTTTCACTTCTGTAGGCTAAAATAAACTATATTCATTCATAGCAGTAAACTCTTCGTACCTTTAACCACCATACTGATACTTTTGTTGTGCTTTCTTCTCTGTCCCCCCTTATGATTAATCGATCGTGTTCATATAGTTGACATCATGTACCCTGCCTCTGTTTCATGGACTGATCTAACCACACCTGCCAACCCTCACACGTGACCTGGACTTGTGAAACTTTGAGAATACATGCGCTCTTGTGTGGCTCCCTAAGTCAATACCGTGGGAGTAGGTAATGACCTTCGACTAAAATGTCTGTAACCAAGATATTTCATGCCTTTAAATTAGTGTTTCCCGATATGCTGGAACAGCCTGTTAGTGTTTCTGACATTTTCCGCCTCATCCGTTGATTTAGTTTTCTGAACCGACCAGGCTTATCGGTACGTAGGCACGCTCATCCTTACCTGGCGTACTTTGGTGGATCCATCTGATCGGGTCCAAGGACAGTTCCTTGAAAAACACTATGTTGCTGAAGGATTTTCACCCTTTTGAAGTTGGCACCGTGTGGAAACTGCATGGATCAGCACACAGATACGTTAGGCATTTTTCTCTATCCCTCCGGTCTATCGTGTATTCCAAGGCAGCCATCAATTTAAACCAGATCCCAAGTCTATCTGCTTGCGCGTTCAGGTCACTGATGATCACAGTTAAATCTGGGCTTCTGACGCGTTACGGAACAGATCGCACGGCGTCGTACAATGGTTTTAACAGCTTTGCAGTTACAATTCAACGCAGCGTCATCAAATACAATAAACCAGCTGCGATAAACGTCACCTCCTCGAGGTTCTTTCACAACCTAAACGAGCCACCCAGAGACTACTGTAAACCAACAGCTGTCAGGCGTACATTTTTAAGCTTGACTGTGTGACCCACTGCCGGCTCCTGCGCATGCAGTTACGGCGGCCTGTGAGTCACTAGAGGTACGCAGCCGGAATAGAGCAGAGAATACCGAAGCGTGTCTGCGAACTACACCGTTGCACAAGTCAGTGCAAGAAAGAACAGTCGCTCTCCCAATTGCTTTAGATTGTGAACATTCAGGATGGCTAAATGTACTTGATTTTGGAGTCTGAGGCTGGTACCGCGGTTGGATGAGCAGAAGCTAATGCAAGGTGAGCAGAGCCCCCACTGCTAGTAATGGCACCTCTGTGGACAATACCCTGATTGGGACGACGCGAACAAAAAGAATGGAAACATAAAAGCTTAAGATGCGAGGTACGAGCAATAGCTTGATTTCGCTTACCTCTTCCACTATGTAAAGGTGTATACTATTGATGACGCATGGTCTGGTGTCCAAGCTCCGCCCCCACATCTGATGGAAGGTGAAGTTTACTACACAAGTTGTGGAACTGCTTTACATGTTCATTTACTATTGTGTAATAATCAATGGATATCCAGGAAAGCTAAAGAGGACGCGTGAGAATGTTCAATTTTTAAAGACTATTTGCATATGTGAAGATTACCTTTCTGTCTAATGACTTGTAACTGCTTAGTTCGTGATTGTTAATAAGTGGCTTCGCAGCGAATGGTTTTCTTCGTTTCACCCATAGTGAGTGAGGCAACCCAATTGACGAAGGCCGATGTGGCGTGACCTAATTTCTGGTCATAGTTTTGCCGTCCCAAGCGATCTGGGCTTCCATCAAGGTGCCCAAACTTGAGCACGGGACGACTGGGACCCCTGAGAAAAGCCTTTAACATGAAAGCCAGACCGTAAGGCAGCAGCTGGGTGTTAAATAACATCATCATGATACAATTATGTAAGCATCAAACTGCCGTACAAGTTTCGGCCAACCTGGCTCATGAAACTCTGTAGATGTTGTGGTGAAATCATCAGTGCAGCTCAGTGGGTGTTAGAGGTACACAGTGCATGGCACCTTCTTTCTTAGCCCCTTCCACAGTTGAAACTTGAGTTTCACTCTAGGAACTTAAGTTCGTTTCCGGTAATCCCGAAGTTTATAGAACACTCTAGCCCACCCATGACGATACTTCAATTGGAGGCTTCTTAGATATTTTACAGAGTCAGGCTGAAATTATCCTCTAAGTTGAGTGGTGATGCAGTATCTGTTGGCAGAAATAGCTCCTATGCCAGGATTTGCTGACAAGTCTTCAAATCCATGCATCCCCAAAACAATTTCTGTGCAACCGTGATACCTGGTATTGTCTTACATTGTGTCATATATGACCTATTAGGTTTCACCGTCATTTTCGACACTTTTTCTCCCTTACCTACTAGTAGCAACATTGGAGCAACACTCGCTGCGATCTATTTTTGCAGTATATAACTCCAATTAACACAGTTTTGAAAGAAACTTTCAGAAACTTAGCTAAGCCATTTTATGACATTTCATCAGTAGCTTTTACTTAATGGTGGAACAACGAACTGAGGTGGATTGCGTCTGTCATGTGATTATAGCATCGTCATCACGCGCCACATTCGCTACGAAAGTGGGCTCTCCTGATCATCCAACGAGCTGGAGCATTCAACACTAAGACCAGTGGTGTGCGGTTTGTGGGAAACGTAGGTACATATGCCTGGTTTTAAATTTTGTTCGAGGCTAAAAACCGGATGACTGGATTTGTGCAGTATACGACTATGGAGTGGGATCACACAGTGCCAATCATTAGTTCATCTTGTGAGCCGGAGAGTGACCACTAGACATATGCAGTGTTACAAACCTGAGAGGGAATTCCTCCACGTTGTGTGTGGACACACTAACCGGTTTAAATGTTGCAGTGCACAAACGATATCACATAGTCACAGGCATTGCACTAGAAGCTCTTGTTTCTCAGAAGCTCTCTTCCACTTTTTCGCCTTATTATAGACCTAAAATTATGAGTATTATACCGAGGTGTATAAAGCTGCAGAAATGTTCGAACCGATGAGGTAGAATGGGCCTAGTGAGAAGGGAGGCTGGAACACTCTAAGTTTGCCTAATCAAACTGGTCGGTAAACGTACTACGCTAGTCCAGACTCCGCAAATGAATATCTCATGACTGTATAAACTGACTGTACTTTCGAGTCATTGGACAACATTTCTAAGTTTCCGTGTGGATTAGGTAGCAATGAATTATACTATCATATTATTATCATAATATCAAAATACTATTATACTGTTATATTACTGAATTGAATTAAGTTTCAAGGGCGTTGTAACTTCATGCCTTGGGTTCGCCAAAGGTTTTATGCCTAAGCAGGGAGAATTTGAACGGACCAAAACGCCTGATGTTTGTGTTTTTCCGCGGATTCAGTGATTCTGGTCTAAACACAACCTCGGAATTTCAGTGATACCATCGATGTGTTTGGGTTCGTAGGGATCAGGATTTATGTTTTTTTCATTAAAGGAGAGATAGCATTCATACACGATTGATTATCTAGTTTTATCGCCTTGTCCGTTAGCATCATAGTCCGAATTATTATTATTGGGTTTCGAAGTACCACTTGAGGTTGAATTTTCCATGGTCACTGTGGGGAAGTCTACCTTAATCCTTCGGTTCCTCTTAAACTTCAAAATTTACCTAGTGATGCTGTGTACGGTGAAGTGAATGGATTGAATCCTGCTCAGAGTGAGGACTCACTGAATTTATTGAAAACACTCCGTGCTTTTAAAAAAAAACACATTTCATGCCTGAAGTTCTTCACGTTTTTTGAGGTAAACTGATAAAAATCCTGGTCTTTAGACGTAAAGTTTTAGAATGGTATCTGATTACTTCTTAGGACTGGTTTATACTTATTTGTTGTGTCCAAGTATGCAGCCTAAATGAACATTTCAGATAGCTATTACATATTTTTGCACGAAGAGGAGACCGTCATATGGAATGGTTGTGGAAGCAAGCCTGAAACTGTGTTGCAATAAGACGTAGAAAACTGGCCCGTCTTTTTTGCAGTTCAAAAGCATTTGCCTAGTGTGGATAAGGTGTATGCTGAGCTTTAAACCACACTGGTCTTAGCTTTATACATGCCGATACACCATTCAACGTTTTTGGGTTAAAGCTACTAGAAGAGGGCCGAGATTCGTGGCTGAAAATTCCTAATCCCAGTTAGTCCTTTTTCAGTCCATTCTTGCTTGGGCGTTGAACGTGGAAGCCCAATAAATTAATTTTCTATTCAAGTGCATTCTATTTTGTGATGTGATCTCTTTTTAATTGAGACTTAGTTTTACGCTAAATGCTTTCATTTGCATGCTGATTTGGTTTTACCCAAATGAATCCAGCTGAATCACTAGTTTATGATGGTCCGCTTTAATTAAATGTGCTGCACTAGGCTGCCTTATTTTCTGGTTGGTACGATATGTTAGGAATCGCAACACATTGTTTAAACGTAATACACTACCCAGAAAGTTGCTGAAAGCTCTTCGAGAAACTCCACACCTTTCCTGCGGCTCATCATGTAGGCACAGTCATCGAGTTTCCGTCAACCCTAAAGTCCGATTAAAAAAGTGAACGGAATTCGCCAACTACTCCCGTTTGCATACTAATTTCGTTTTCACGGAAGACTCATCTGCATCTCTCGTTTATGATGTTTGACGGAAAATTGGGGCAGTGCCTACCTGATGAGCCCCTAGAAGGACAAAACCGACCGTCGGACATCCAACGTTTTTCAGCAACCTTACGGGTAGTGTGGTGCTTCGTGAATTGGTTAACTTTGTAAAAGTGGCTAGTTTTTGTGAGGCCCTTTAGACAAGTAACTGTCATCAACCCTGTCACAGCTGTTTTTATGGATAGTCTTGAGAGGGGAAAACATCCTTATTTAAATGTTATCATATCTCCAATCTTCCAAAACGCGAGGGAAATGAAAAATTTTCATTTCTGTGACTAGTTATTTGCAAAGCTAAATTACTCAAGTTGTTCTTCGTCTATATAAACGTGTTTTTCATGTGAGTCGTAAAAGTTCCGTTCCTCTCTGGCCTTTTCTGGAGAGAAATCACCGTTAGTTACTTGATTTTATTTCCAAAAGAGTATCTCGTGAAACAGAACTAATCAGTTTCCACTATGATTTGTTCAGGCAAGGCGATCGGCTACTCAATCCATGATCCGGTATCGACTCTCGTGATGGACTACATAGGCTAGGTGGAGACTAAATTGTTGAACGTCGCCTTTCAGAGGTCACTCATAGTTTCTTGAAACTCTGGAAAAAATAGCACTTGACAGAACCCAACTTATTCATAGCCGTGTAAGATTGGATTCCGCTAAATACCTCTCATGGTTTTGAATTTAAATGTTGTTAAAAAGCACTGAGGGTCTTACTTCTTCTTTCAGAAACGTTGAACATGGCTCTCTAAGAAACTTCCGCCATCCCGAGAACCGTGCAGTTTCCGTGATCCCAGCCTTTGCACCACCCAACACAAGTCCGACTTTTCATGTCAACGACAAGCCATCAAAACTTACTGCGGTTACACTTTATCCCTATGTTCGCAATCATTTGGAGGAGATTTCATTCACAATTAACGAAGTTCTGGAGATCCTGGAACGTCCTTCGGAAAATGCCGACTGGATGCGTTGTCGAAATGCACGTGGAGATGTTGGCTGGGTTCCAAGCAATCATTTGCGGATACTTTACCCGTCTTTATTGGCCGCAGATAGAAATCCATCGAGGATGGCATGTCCGACGGCGGCCACCCCCTACAGCCCTAGAACAAGAGGATCTGAACAAAACATTCAGAACTATATGGGGACCCACCCTGCTCCATCGGCGGTATCTCCACCAGAGTCTATGATAGACGGAGAAGCTGTTAGGCTAACACATGCTCTGAAGTCACGTAACAGTGGTGCCCATTTGCGGAAACCCTGGTTTTGGGGTGCTATTAATCAGGCAGAATGCGAATACATTCTGCACCAGTACTCTCATCCGGGAGATTTCATCATCCGGGATAGCACCTCTAACGTAAGTATAGTACGGATGAATGTTTACTCTTTCATTCTCACGTGGCACAAAAATATCCAGATCCGGATATCTAGGACGTCTATTAAAACGATTGAATTATTCCAGGAATTTTAACAAAGCGGTCATTGTTGTAGTCGTTCAAACATCGTCATTGTCATTTTGTAACTGAGTCATTTTTCCTTGAGCAACTCCAAAAAGCCATTTCCCTCAGATATTACACTAGTTGTATACTTTATTTAATGATGTTTTAATCGCGCCCAGGATTGGCTAACAACAAGTGCCACGCACGGGATTATGTGATTCAGATAGCAGTACCTTTTAGTTTCAACTCGACCGTCTCACCTGCTGGTAGTATAGTATACGCACCCACTCAGTCCTATCGCATCTCATTGATTGTGTTAATTCTGCAAGAACCTCTTGCTCTTCAAGAAACAGTTCAGACGAACTCTGTCTCATGTGCAGATCAATGATCGTTAGTCAACAAAAACGGTCGGGCATGTCGTGCGCATAGCTAAATACCAGGTTATCATTTAAGTAAAAGAGCCATTTTAAATACAGCAAAGCTACTCGATACGGGTATATATGCTGCAAAACAAGGGGTATTCCCTCCTCAAAGTGTAAAGAAACAAACTTTACTGTTCAAGCTACCTATTCTTAATCTACGTTATACGTTGAGAGGTCAAAGTGTAACGTACCTGTTGAGTTTTAGATTTTGGGGACGGGAAGCTCACTTTCAAAGAGCTAAATACATTTATAGACGTAATACACTGCTCATAAGGTTGCTGAAAACTCTTCGACTGCCCACGAACGCTTTTGCTTTTCTTTGGGCTCATCAGCTAGGCGCGTTCCCCGAGTTTCCGTCAACCGAGCGGATTCAGCTGGGTTCCTGGTGAGTCTCCCGCAAAACGAATTTTTTTGCAAATGAGTGTATTCCGTTAATTCCGACATAACTTTGACGGAAACTCAGGGAAGGAGCCTACCTGATGAGCTCCAAGAAGGGCGAAACCGCTCGTGGGTTGTCAAAGAGTTTCAGCAACCTTATAAGCAGCGCATTACGTCTATACATGTATCGCGATATCTGGAATATCGTACGAACTGAAACTTGGGGTAGCCTGGTACAGCACATTTATTTGCTTAGAGACATCGTAAAAGAGAGACTCAGCTGGGTGCAGATGCACCCCCAAAAGCAAATTGGTTTGCAAATGAGTGTATTTAGCTAAATACCAGCTGGCTAATACTTTCGTCATCACCCATGAACCTGGTCGCCATGGAAATTGTTTTTGTGGAATTTCTTATGCCTAATATAGCTTAGCATAGACATCACCAGCATAGAGGACAAATTTCTGCCCAGCTCTGTTGCTTAAGATTTGAACATCTGGAACTCACACAGCAGCTCTTTTTGGCTTTTAGTTATCCCAAGTGGATACAGTACCCAGTTCCGGTTTGTTGATGCATTTTCAAATTTGCTACTTCCAAACCCTGATTGAAATAATGAGCAGCCATGGCCCTTTTTCTGGCGCTAGTTAGTTTATCTTTAACAGAGTTTGCAACGCAATACATAAAAATGCACTTCTTTATATCTTGGAGGTTGGCTTTGTTTTACAAATACTCATACAGCGCAAGGCATATCTGTGGGATCAAGTGAAGGAAACAATGTTCTTGGTCTAGGGACAGTAGTGATAGTATTCCACATGGGTTTATTTTTCGAACTTCAAAACTTAACTCATTCTCGTACCTGCTCACTACAAAGTGTGAACTTCGGACATTCTGGCTACTGTTCCTTCTTCAACAGAAGCAGCAACTGGGCGAAACAAAACCCAGCTTCTCGCCTGCTCCCACCCAGCTTGATTGTCATGTTTTGAGGACGCAACACGGGCTAGCGTTCCTTTAAAACTGAACACTAGTAAAGCAACTCATTCTGCATATGGGTTGTGGACCGGGATGTGGGGAGTGTGAATTCCACAAAACGTAAATGTTGCATTACATCGCTGTAAACTGGTTTGGCCAAAGGAGAGAGAAGAAAATGGGATACTACTCCTCACCTTACCAGTGAGAAAGGAAAAAAGTGAAGAACTCAACTACGTTATCGTTCAACACGACATGGTTTTTGGGGAGCGTTGCAATTTACGGCTTGTATCCAAGACAATTGTTCAACTTCATCTTTACTCATTAAGTGCACGCATTTAAAAACAGGTCATTTCAAGTTTTATTCCGAGCCTCGACGTATAAAATATGTACTCCGAAGATGCCAAGTTTTAGACGTTCACCAAAGACTAATGAGACGCACCAAAATAAAAGGACTAATAGCAAGCACACGCGCTTTATTTTGATCGATTTTTCGAGACATCCTCTCTCGTACACAATGTTTGATGTCTCACGGTTTCTGGGAGTCACATGACCTGAGTGCAACAAGTGGCTGCTTGCGAGCAACGTTGCAGCGTTTTAGATGAATACAGAATGTAGAAATAATTCGGAGCATGTGAGTCACTGAAAACACAGTGAAATGCTTTCGCGATCACTTGGAATGCCGTTCGGAGTGGGGACGAACATGGGTACAGGAGTGTTGTCAAAGTTTGTTGACAGTATATGCTTATTAATGAGGTTGCTTATGATATATTTATCCATGTGGCTCACCGCTTCTTGGAAAAGTTTGGGAAATTTGAATTGATTAACTAGTGAGAATATTTCAAAAACATTCTGCTGACAGGGTGTATTGTTCAATTTATTGAAGTGGAACGGTGCATATCTGACTACCTAAACAGGGCTGTTTACTTGAGGCAAGCAGTGGAAAAGGTTCACCTCAAAATTAAGGCAGTGTTCAGCATATGATTCTTTTGGCTCTAGAGAATTAGGTGTGAGGACTGTTGGTGTTTACTGGAAGGTGAATATGATTTAGCATGACGAGTGACGAATGATACACTCAGTAAAATGTGGAAATAGATGATAAATGTTGAAATGTCAGTGACCAAGGCACTATCTAATGATTTCGAATCAGTTCAATCAGTTGGTCTGTGTAATGTGACTCCTGAGGTTAGATATGATCCAATATACGGAAGTGATCTATGAAGAACGGATTGTGCGACTTCTACGATGCAGAAGTATGTAAGAGTACCTTCCGGTTTTTTTTGAGGACTCAAGACTCTAGTACATGCAGTCATATGTACGGATAATATCTACAGTTGTTGAGCAAGTCCAGTGAGCAACCGAAGGTGAGTGTCCAACAGCGTGACAGATTGATCCGTACCCGCTTTAATGCAGGTCTGGCCAGTTTCAGGTCCGCGAGAGTAAATATTTGGACTGGCCAGTCTCTACATATGATCCGGTAATAAAACTCTCTAGTGAGACGTGGCAGATGGCTCTTCCCTCATTTAAGCCGGAGCAATATTAGTCCCGCCCATTACAATCATTCACAAGCGGTTTCCATGGGATCCGTACAGCAAGTTTACAACGGCTCCGGTTTCATTTACAGTAAATGATGCATTTGGCTCACTAATTTTTCGATGAGGATATAAGGCATGGATAACCGTAATACTGAACTGGACTGAAGGAATGCAACTGGTTGAATTATGCAAACAACTACTGAAGACTTGTGAAGCAGAATTCCGTTTATTGAAACGATATAGAGTAGTGTACAGCTACGTCAGGCTTCCTTGGATTCACGATGAATGCGAATCTTCCCGATTCTCAGTGGGAGCTTCGAATCGGGAACCTTTGCCAAAAAAGTTGTATAGCAATTTGACGAGTCACAATTTGTTGGTCAGAAGAATGGCCAGGTTATTTTTACACGGGACAAAATGTCACTTATTCCCATTCTCCTGCGCATACTGACGTCATTTGTTTCACCTGGAGTCATGACCTTCAACGCACTGGCGGAATGTTCTCATTTCTAAACAGGTTACTATTATGCTGTGAGTAGTAAAAATTGGCTGAACCGGAGCGACAGCATACCTAGCTTCATGATTGGGTCGTACTCAAGTTTATGATCACAAGGATCTAGTCGCTCATTCTACTACTAACCCCTCAAGTTAAAGCTGTCGGGTACTAAATGTATTCTCCTGACGGTGACTAATGTGTCATAATGCACACAGTCGGAGTAAAGTTAATATTATTTAAGTAGTATGCATTTTTTAAAAAGCATTTTGAGCATACCTTAGTATATTTTGCTTTGTCTAACTTCTGGAGACGTATGCTTGAGAAAGTTTACGATAGAGGACTATCCTTCGTACAGGAAGTGTTTTGTCGTAATTACCTGTGTTTCGGGGGATATCATTGTGGGTTTGTAATACGTTCTTCGGGACAATTAGCAATGAGCCGACAATTCTCAACTCTTCCGAGGGAATTACATTTATCAACTGCGATCTGTGGCTTATTCCACCCTACAAGTCAACTAAAGTATTATGTCACGCACAAATCCACCCATGGGCAGATTCTATTCAACTATTCGCTTGTGCTGATGCTTCTTTTGATTGTTTACTGAATGGCAACCAGCAATTTTAAATGCATATCATACATCATACTTCTTTAACTCTTATTCCACTTACCATTCGTGTGAATGAAACTCAATGAATCAATAGGGTATGCTTTAAAGCACTCAGTCAACCTTTTCTATAAACAACCCACTACTGTCCCTTTCCTTTTAGCCAAACGACCTAACTATTGTTCTGAACTCAGGCAACTTGATCCGGAACTTCAGAATCACTGTGAGCAAAGGATGCTATCACATTGGAATGCGAGTTTTTCCCAGTGTTGAGGAGCTTATCTTCCATTTTCAACGGCACTACATCTTTACTTCCAAGTTTGAGAGCTGTTTCCTTGTCCGACCTTTTGCCCACCCGGGGTTCTTGCAATCTTCGTGGTACGCTGTGAACCAACAACTCATACCTCCAGTCTACACGCCTGTTTTTCGACCATACGAAGCGGTCTGTGGCACACAGATGCACACCGCACGAACGCTATCGCGGTAGATCGACACCTGGCATATAGCCACTCTCTTTTGCCTTTCTATTTGTTCCTTTCACTACTTTATTCAAGGCTTTTTAACTTGCATGAGATCTTTGCGGCATTTCGTCATAATTTTTTAAACTTGGTACACATCTGTATAAAGAAAAATAGATAATTGGCAACTAGGAAGTAATTGTTTTTTTCAGAACGTATACCAGGGTAGATCATAAAGCTTGCTGACATTCCAACCTTGGATTGGATCCTAATTCCTGTGATCTTAGCAACAACAGACGTAAAAGAAGAAGACACTCCTCGAGACCGAACTACAATTATACGTCCGAACAGAATTTCCTGCATGTATCAGGCATCTGTGTTGATGGTTACTCAGGAAAGTTAAGGACGCATATATGTATACAGTTTTTCAAAAGAAGTACTCCGTCCCCTTAGGTGAAGGAACTTTCAACTGTTGCGAAAATTATATTGATCTGACGCAAATTCTCCACGGATTTTTGCCGTTTCTCAAGCGGACACTGTCACACTGTTATGACAGTAAAGATTGCGCCACAACTTAGGAAAGTTGAAAATGAAGTTGTACTTTTACCACTGATCGAATCATAGAAAATGCCTCCATCATTTTACTCAGCGGACGTTAATACCCTAGAAAACATATGTGAACACTTTACGGCACACTGCGACCAGTTGGTCGGGTGATTTCTATCGTCGATTATCGCACCATATTCATATTAAATTCAACTAAGGTGGATACCTTGAACACGGCTGATCTTACTAACACAAACTTAAGTGATTCTTGGAAGCCTTGTTCTACTTTCAAATCCCATAGATTGTTTCACTTTGTCTATTTGACTCAAGAGTCTAATCCGGTGTCTGAATCTCTTTGTTTGCTATGATCAACACTACTTCGAAACTCATTGGTCACAACACTCCAAGCGTTTTCACTCTTAAATCATTCACCACACAGGTTTGCATGATCCATAATAAGCATTTTTACTGTACTTTTAACAACACTGCTTGTGGGTGTCCATCGATCAATAGGCGAAGCAGACTTGACTAATCAGCATCATCTCGTATACCTGTTTTCCTGACTGCTATTGTGTACAGATGACACGACTGGCCGTAAACATTAAAAAGCTCAAGAACGATGTGACGGAAATGGTAGATTCGCATCTCTCCGAGTTCGCAACTAATAGGACATCCATTCATGCATACGTACACACTGAGAGTTGCATCACCATGCCGTGACACACATCTGCCTAGGTTGTGATTGGTTAGTATACACAGGCCACGGGCAGACTGGTTCCCTTTTTCTCAGTTTGATGTCTATTCATTGGCGTCATCGGTAGTCTGCAAGTCCTTCCATGCGTCTACTCTGTGCATCTCAAGTGAGTGAGTTACGCTGATAATGAATTTCGTTGTCCATCCGTTTTTTGGGTGCTGCTGGTTTCAGGATTCTGTAGAATGTACACTCATATGACTCTCATTTGAATAATCGTCCTCTTATCCCGTTGCAATCATTCTGCTGAGTCCACACCAAAATGAGGGAGAGCACTGGACTCAAGTTTCGCTCTAATAGGAGATCATCAGAATTTCATATCTTTGGCCGTCCCGGGGTATGAGATTCGCACATCTGACATCCGAGGCGAGCGTGTTACCACTACTCCATCAACGCACGCTGGATGCTGGACAAGTGAATATGTTAGCGCTTCAGTGATGTGAGCGGAAAGCCCGATGGCTCGAATGACGACCCGGCAACACACCTTGCTTATGCCGATCGACGGGCCCGCCAATCAGGACTTCTGTGCTTCCCCTCCTGGTGTGGAAGCACCAGAATGATTGCGTCAGGACAGGAGGACGATTGTCCAAACGAGAGTCATGTGCGTGTTCATTGTACAAAATCCCGTTACCACCAACATCTGAAACAAAGTGTTCAGCAGGTTTCAAGCGTCTATGGCGCTGCCTGACTGGGAAGTCCTGAACGGCGGACCCGTCGATCGACACAACCAAGGTATGTTATTGGGTCGCCGTTTGAGGCATCGGGCTTTCCACTCATATCTGTTTTTTTTTGTTTCAGCAACAGCAGAAGGGCAAGTGTGATCATTGGGTGGTAACAATCTTTAATCTACTGTTTTTTCTGCTGAGTAGATGTTATCGCAAAAATCGGAAGAAGGTTTACACGGCTTGAACAAGTTAAATTGGTCGTGCACGCCGTTAGTGTAATTGGTCTTCGTGGAGCTTGTCTGTTGTTCTACTGACGGTCTTTAAACAGTCACGCTTCATCTGGCCTGCTGAGTGAGGACCAAGCATGGACAATGATTAGGAAGAAATTAAGTACGCAAAATGCAGATGAAGAGGCAGGAGCTTTAAGCTGTTTCTAGAATTTGTGTAAAATTTTCTTCCTTTGCCCCCCGGATAGTTGGCCATGCTATGCTACACACAGCATGGCTTATCTAGTCTTGAATACCAACCGTTAGATAGTGACGGACCCAGACTTAAAAAATTAAGGAACCAATGAATTGGTGTACAAGATCACTATAGGCAGTATAACCTGAATCACCACGGATAATTTGGAATTCTATTTTCTGTCAGTATAGAGCGTTACAGTGTAAGCGTGTTCATTATTAACAAAACCATCTGCTTTTCACATGGGATATACTAGACAAAACATACTACTCATGAGGTTGCTGGAATCCGTTCGACAGCCCATGACAAATTTCCCCGCTCTTGGGACCCTTCAGGTTGATGCAGCCCAAAAGCGCCCGTCGAAATTATGCTCCAATTGAGCGCACACTGTACGCATTTTGCAATATACACGCATTCGCACACACTGCATCTGCGAACGTTTCCAGCAACCTTCTGAGTAGTATGCTCCATCAGCGAAATATACTGTGATATCATACCAACTGAAAAATGAGACGTACTCGGGTGGTACATCCAATGGAAAAACACGCAAACGAGATTCTACTGGATTCAGTTCGGTTTCTTGTCAAAACAAGATTTGTGTGCACAAATTTTGGTGTTTTTCGTGCGCTGTAATCAGAACCAACAGAGGCCATCTGGCGGAGAAAATAATAACCAAATTTTGCAGAAGGACGGGTTTTAGAGGCATACTAATGCTTCTGGAAAATACGCGCAAGTTGCATTATAGCTTTCTGAAAAGAAGAAAAACTGCCTGCCAAGAAACCTTCCGGGTAGTTGGACCCCGAAAGAACCAAGCAGTGCCTTGTGAATGAGAAGCAGACAATTCAAGAATCCACACCAAGAAGGACGCAGGTGATGGAAAGGTATACAGTAGGGAGTGTAACTTGCGACATTAAGTTAAGGGTCAGTGAGAGAGAAAAACTAAGTAGGCTAGCGAATGAAGAATGTACACGCATTAACTTACTTAAGGCTGAACTGTTGGAGTCGCACACAAGCTACTTCTAGTTGGATTTGAATTCTAGGTAGGCATTTGGAGCTTTCCAAACCGCACAGAACCTAGCGTTTACTCATATAAACAGGAAAGCATTCTTGCGTTTTCTGAAGATGGATCTCCCTTAACATGGCATATGAAAGTAACTGACGATGAAAAGGATTTCTGTTCATTAAAAGGGCCGGTAAATACTTACTGGTAGGCGTCAAAACGGTCTACGGACATATCCGTGTGATTTGCCACCGTGGCGAAGTCGTTGACAGTTTTATGCACTTATGGCCTTCCAGCATATATTCAGCAGATCACTGGAAGGGACAAAAAATCAACCTAATGTGTCGACACCAGAAGTAATGAGAATTCAAGAAGGGATAGTCCGAATAAGAAGGAAGTTGCTTAGGAATATTGCGCGCTAAAATATCAGACCATGCAGGAGATTAAAAATTAACGACGTATGGTTGTAACTGGCAGTTAAATTTTTAGTTTATTGCAGTTACTACTTTTAGAAGAGTTTGAAGTTTGGCCGGCTAAAACAGCCGTTCAATATAAATAATGTTTCATTTTGCGTTTGAATAAGTGTGGAGGTGAATAATGTTAGAAAAGTTGGTGCTGGGTGCTCCCTAGACTAGGGTCCACGTGGCCCTCCACGTGCTTGGCTGGAGATACTGGACGTTATGGCGGCCAGTCGATTTGCGTTAACGTTCACTGAGTTTTTGGTGGTGTGGGCGCCTTGTTTCTTGTAGGTTATCTATCTGGACGCTTCTTCTTGTCCAATTTCTACTCTTATCATTGTAAGGCTTTATGCAAACAAATTGACAGGGCTGTACGGCGTTGAAGTACCATTATTCTTCCCTGGTGGTGTTGTCAGTGAGGGTGGTCGTGATGTTAATGCTGCTGCTGCTGGTGGTGGTGGCGATGATGATGATGATGATGATGATGATGATGATGATGATGATGATGATGATGATGAGTTCTCTGGGAGGGGGGCGGATCTCAGCGATGTAACAATAATTGAATGAGTTCAGCTGGAGAACGAATGGAAATTAGGCTTGATAGAAGACGTGTTTAACTGTGGGATGTAGCTTGGTTCAGTCAGCTGAGGTTTTTGGTTCAGAGTCTACAATTCTTATATTTCGACTGGCGAAAAAGTATCAGTAGACTTCAGACAAACCAATGACCTTTCGGACGCTCTTATGCGGCGTCTTACCCTCAGAAAGGTAAAACCTTAGATGAACACGAGAAAGAAAGGCGTTGTAGAAATTCTTACCCAAAATTTTCAACCGCAAATCAATTTAATTCGTCCGGTCAACAAATGCTGTAAAGTTTTCAGATATGTGGAATTAATTCTGGGGTAACAAATTCTGATATTGCGGAAATGCATTAGATTTGCTTTTCTATGGAGAAACTAAAGTGTGAGATTATCAGATCAATGATAGATTAGCTGAGTGAAAAAACGGGAACAAAATAGAACAGCTCATTTCTGCACAGTGTTCATTGCCAAATGGAAGCTCTGACCTGTCCAGTGAATTTTTTTCTTTTGGCCTGGGACCATGATAGTAATATTCCTGAGAAACACATTTATATATACCAGAGCTGTCTAGCTGTCGTCGCTTGAAGATACGGTGATGAATTCGATAGTGGTGCAGCGCATATCAGCGAATCATCGTCTGCGCTTCGAAATACTGCCTACAACCGCACTTCACAGTTTGACTGGCCACATTTTATTTATCCAACTTTTTTTTATATTTCACTGGCGTACTTATTTTCACTTGCACAAAACTCAATGTCTTTTGATGCAATGGTCGTCAAGTAATTTGTTTGGATGCCAATAAGTCTTTCGAAGAACGTCATCTGCCATCTTGTGGTGGTAAGCAGATCGGTAGAATCGGATAAGGTACGTCTTTATGGCTGGCCTATTTTGTCTGTGTAGGGGGTGTACACCGTACAATCGAGCGGAACACGCTTTAACTTTACAATGCGGAATGAACTTTCAGTAAGAATGGGCACAAAGCATCGTAATTTTCAGGAAATTTGAGTATCTTTACTGTTGGGCACAAATTTGATAGTAGAAGAGGCAGAGTAGCGAATAAGGGCTATTTTCTGTTGCTGATTATCTGAAGAGTTTAACACAATTTATATGACGTATGAAACCATGATCTAGTACAGAATATGCAGCCAGAAGCGCGAGTTTAAAAGTTCTGTTTGTCGAACAAGTTAGACTTTTTTCCACAAACATACTGGGCTGAAGGACTGAAAGCGAAGTTGGGAGTTAGCAAAAGATTATTTTGAAAACGAAATTAGATGTGTGTAGGCTGACTGAAATTGCTTCATCTAAAGCCGGATTCTCACTGACTACAGTCGATCAGTAGTCACCTGGTAGAGGATACGAAAACAGCATTTATTTGTTCTTTGTGCGGTTTCGGCTAAGCGTAAAGCGACATCTACTGAGCTAGATCGCAAGTTTAGACGAGTCTATGAGTAGGGTTTAGTTTTTGTATTTTTTAAGACAAACGCCTCATGTTACAACCGGCAAACGCGAACATATCGACGCGTATAAGCAAAAGCTGTTGGCAGAGGTTTTTAATTTGCATTTCACCCGCGATCTCATTAGGAGGAAAAAAGTGAACATAAACGTCGTTTAAACACCACACAAATGAACTCTACACAGTTAGTTGATCTTCTAGACTAGTTATTCGGTTGTTTTTTGCTTATGAATAGAATTGACATAGACTCGCTTATTGTGTACGGAACGAACTGTGCTTTTCTTTCCCAGCCACGATACATAAACACGTGTTTTATAAGATCTAGTTAATATCGTGAACAGCTCTTTATCGCCCTTTCTTTGAGGTGTCCGATGAGACTTGAGTTCCGTTTGAACGGGTACAAAGCTCTCAAAAGTTATTTAACCACTAGTATCTTTGTATGTTTACGGAATAAGTTTCAGTGTGTTGCCCCACCCACATTGTTCACCATACGGACACATAAATTCCATGTTCCACGAAATAGTAAAACAGGGAAGGCAAACATGTACTGCCAAAGATCTGGTGTTGAGTTTAAATGACTTCAATAAAGCCTCGACTGGCATATAAACTTTTATACCGTTCTACGCAAAAAAATCTGAGATAATTTAACAAAAATATTTATTACCCCACTGAATCACCGACAAATACCAAGTGATATTATAGCGAACCATTTCCTTGAGGTAAACGACAACAATTATTTCATTGATGCGTACGTTATCCGTCACTCTGGGAATCTTCGCCTACTCCTCTTATTGAAATTCGCCCTGGGTTGTCAGTGTAGTTGTGGTTCTGTTAGAGCGGTGGCTCCCGCTTGTGCACCACGAGATAGTTGGTCGAAAATAGCCTGAGAAAAAGCCTCGTGCTAGCGCTTGAACAAGACCTTTACAGCCTTTTTGATGGTTGCCTCCTTTGGATCCTCTAATGTTTACCCCAAAAGGGTTCATATTCGTAGCCCCTACAAAAGATCTAATATTATTATGGTAAAAACTGACAGACAGACTCGTCTTCTTGTTGCCTGGGCATAGAATTTCTAACGATATTCAACTGGGCACCCAAAGAGTTCAAGTAGCTTTCGGATCTGGCTGAAAACTGTGTGGAGTTCCGTGCAAGCAGAAATGACAAAACCCAAGCATGTCATCTGCCTACCTACACAGCAAGCTCAGTATGACACCTTTTGTTCACAAACCGCCTGACCTGACCTTCCGAACTGTAGGAATTTTAGTTTGCATAAAACTTTTCTGCACAAACCAGAGATTAAGCTGGGTTCCAGGTGAGTCTCTCGCGAAACCAAATCCTTTTGCATGTGGCTGTATTTCGCTAAAAACTATCTACCTTAGAAATACCCTCATTATGGATATTCAGTCATTTCAAAGTGATTGCTTCTGGAAAGGTAATGCCGTCATTCAGAGTGATCGGCTTTCTGATAAGTGGATGACTTTTAAGTCATTCTCTTGTTTAACTCGCCCGAAACATATTTCTTTCACATCGGGTAGAATATATCGTTCGCCACTAGAGTAAAGTGAAGCTGGTGCTGTGACTTGACTGAAGAAGTGAGTTTAAACGGTTGAGTTAAAGGCCCACAAGCGAGCGTATGTGAGACAACTGCAATTTCTTCTACTTTCAGGTGTTTTCAGAGTTTGAAATAAAAACAGCTATAAATGGTGCAAGGCTCCGAGTTAACTCTCTTAATTGGGTTCACTGCGCACGTATCACGCAAACACTTCTCTGTACATTGTGTTCATCCGTTACCCAGCACAAAGAATGCGCACCGGAGCTTGCCAATAGAACTTGACTTGGCATCCCCTCATTCTTGCTAGCAAAAGCTAAATGAACGTTGGTTTAAACAGCGAGCAACTTCCGCGTTTGTTGGTGCCTGAAAAATGGTAGACGCTGTCAAGAAGTGAAAGAAACGAAATTTCGCCTATCTATAGAGAAAAATTTTCTCTTCGCCGCCTGTTTTTTTTAAGTGAAAGGCCCACTGCCTGAAGGTATCCGGAGTAAGTTGGATGACTTTGAAATATTCACAGTTTATTCAGCAAGAATGCAATTAGGTAGAATTTGTAGTGCTCAACAAAAAAGTGAACTGAATACTGCTGGGACGGCACAGTTTAAGGGGCTGAGTTTTAATTATCAAAGTTATGATCATCAAAAATTACCATCATCGGGAGCAAATTGAGTGGA
This sequence comes from Clonorchis sinensis, assembly GCA_003604175.2. Lineage (NCBI taxonomy): Eukaryota > Metazoa > Platyhelminthes > Trematoda > Opisthorchiida > Opisthorchiidae > Clonorchis > Clonorchis sinensis. The sequence continues at coordinate 131,321,954 of CM030369.1, read as the reverse complement.
GCCACGAAAGACAAGAGAAACAGGGATGGATTGGAGCAGACCGAAGTGAGAATAATATTCGGGGGGTTTTGTGATTGGTCTAGGTGAGATAGTGAAATCCGATGATTGTAAGTGAAGATAACTAGTCAAACCGTTCATTGCCGATTATGCATCAGTCATTTATGTTCATTTTTTGGCGTCCAATTTCTGGCTTCCGAACTGTATTATGAGCGGCTATCTTCTTTTCATAAATCGCACCCCCTGCTGGTTTTGGTGGCGGATTCCGTGGGTTATGTGGAGATCCAGCTGATACGTGTCGTTTATGACTGCATGGAACCACGTCTCCAATTATCCTCCGAGGTGACAACATCACTACTCAGGAGCCAAAGCTGGTTAATAACTTTAGCGCCTTTCACACGTGAAAGATGTCCAGACGGTTATACACATCGTCATTGGAGGAGATGAGACAAGCCTTATAAGTCACAACAACGCTTCTGGATTTTGTTGTTCAAAACTTTCTAAAGATACCCAAATGCGAGTACCTGTTAATTCCCCAGTGGCCAAAAACCTTGAGCTTCTGGATATTTTCTACTTGTTCAGGCAATATTTTGCTGGCTTAATTGACAACTGTGAGAATTAGCCTTTTACGGAATTGATGTTTCGTGGGCGGGCGCTGACCAGCGGTGGAGAATTAGGCTTTGTCCTCTCAATCCATCTTTGAACCCCTTCGGTCGCTAACCTTCCGGTAGGCTGAATGAGACTAGATATTTAAATTCAGTAACTTGTTGGTATGCATTACAATTGTTCTAAATGGTCACCCAAGTTAATAACATCGTAAGCGCATTGCACCCCAATATTCAAACTCGGAAACTCTTATGGATAGCAGAGTATCCATCTGATGCCCATCGAGCTGATCAGTCGATTGCAAAGTTGCAGAGTACCAATGAAAGTGGGCTCCAACTTTGTACACATCAAATCAAAGGTTTCCAAGCGGCGTGCCTGGATGCGGGCTTTCATTCATGAGCAGTAAACATTGAGATTTGTGAACTCTGTGGATACTACAAGAGCTGTAAGAACTGGCAAGGGTCAGACGCAGCCGGCAAGTACACGATGCACTCTATGGTGAGTTATTGAAATGTAAGTCGACCTTACAGGGTTTGATATATGGCAAATACTTGATCCACTCAACTTTTTCCAGGGCTGGAACCACTTGATTTTAGTTTACCTGTTGCTTGAGAGATAAGTTGCTGTAGAAGAGACTTGAATATTTTAGTTGCACTATTAACCAGACTAATCCAGCTATAGATAGCACAGACCGAGTTCCATATGTTCTGGGGGGCTGGCAGGGATACTGCATTACACCAACCCTGAGGAGCGGATTCATTTATCTACACTGAGAAAACAAACTTGCAGAGAGGCTCGAGTAATGAAGGTGAACAGAATTTACAGAATTCCCTCAAGCTCTCTTCCTCTCCGGGTATTTCCTCTTCTTGAGTTGATTGATACTCACAGTGATCCCCAGTTCACTTAGCTTTCCGTAGTTGTTACCGAAGGGTTTGTTTGAAGGTTTCGAGGCTTTAGACGTGAGCTGATGGATGATTATACAATTACTTGAAGTACTTCATCTAACGTCTCATCCTCTGCTAATGGCAGTCAATAGAATTTGCATTTGCATCACCGTGCAAGTGTCGGTGAAGCTGGCATTTGGCTGGAGCCACCCGTGTGGGAAAATATAGTCGGCCGAAATCTCCCATGTTGTATGAAGATTCCATGCTTCAGTCAAGTCCTACGAGGATTTTACACTATCCGTTCTGGCGCGACTTGTGGCCTACCGCCTCAGCGTGCGATTTTTACCCAGTTTACTGTCCTTTTGGATCCAGATCTGTTACCTTAGACATCCGTCCTTTTAAATGCAATTTCCCAGATTGGTTTGTTTCATCAGGTCTACATAGTGTCAGGGCGTCGTGTTTGCTTAGTCAAACGTCCCAGTAGGCCAACCTTATCAAGATATTTTTTTCGACGTCGTGGAGATCAGTCAGTCACAGCCTCCCGTAGAACCAATCCTTTGATGGTAGTGTGAATAGCTTCTGGAAGTTTTGTGGAGGTTTCATCCTACAAATGAAGTCAGCCTAGGTTGTATATTCAAGAAGCAATGTACAGCTGTTCCATCCACAACCATCCTCACAATGTTACAGGATTATTCGACCTCTCAAATTCCGGCTGTTATCTGAAGCTGTTTCGCCACAGTCTAACAAATAGTGGACGGAAGTGTTATCTGCGCCGCTAAATGATCTTAAGGCGGACCACGACAGAGACAGTCGGTGGAAGTTAGAAACGGTTTATTTGACCCCAAACGATATGTTCACAAAAAGTGACCACATTTGTAACAAATTCTATCTCAGTATACAATAGAGTAGTTGGTTTATAATCTCACACCGTGCGTAGTAAATACCACTTTGTGCTGTCCCGGTAGGTACAAGATCTGTCATATTTTTGGTGCATCAGTGTTCCCCACTTCGACAGAATCTCTTACGACAAGATTTGTCTTTTGTCTTTAGGTGAGATCATGTGTTCACACTGTGTTACAATTTGCACTAACCAAGTGATCTGTGCGTCAAACATTCACAGCCTGAGTTTGTACATTGATTGGATCTCTTCGGGGTCGGTGCGCGCTAGCATTCTGTGCGGACGTACACTCGAAAGATAATTGGATGGTTTGCGCATGGATAATAAGTTACGTGATCGATATCCATCATGCTGAGTAAACATGACAACCAACAGCTCAGTAAAACCAGATGGTTCATTGTGAGCGTCACGTGGTAAGTGGCCCACTACTGTCATCATTTGGGGTAATATTACCTCTGCTTTTTGGATCTATTCTGAGTGGTGTTGGGTGGCTGGTTTCAAATAACTTTCAGCTGGACAAAAATTTGACTGCCGTGCAGAATGAACACAAAGCTTATCAATACGAACGCATGGAACTAGCGTTGACTGTACTCATGCTCTTAGGAAGTGTCCTACTGTTTTTCGGTGCAGCCGGAGTATTTGTTTTATTTGTGCAAAACTGCATATGGTTGTGTTGTCGGAGAAAAAAGGCGTTTGAACCAAACGAACACTTTCAAGTAACCGGCCCAGCAAGAAATTACGGGACACAATCGACTGCACCGTAGCAAACTTTATCCTTGCTGCAGATTACACAATATGGTGCATAAGCTGTTTTGCCGAGAAGTTCGTGCGACATTTCATGTGATTGTCTTTTTGTACCGCTTACAAATCCATTCCGAGCAAGTGGATGCAGCAAAACCTACTTTCTTTTTATCACTCGCTAATGCGTTAAAATATGTGAGGCCACAGAAGATATTCTTACTCCAGCACGTTAACGGTTATCATACAATGTGCTACTTTAAGCCCCACGGTCAAAAGGAATTTGATTTCAAATGTTGCAGTTGCTTGCGTCGAATGTCTAGATGTCCTGTTTTCATTATGTTTTAGTAAAGTTTGACTTTTCATTACCATGTAAAGATGTAAGGCCAAATTCATCAGGCGGCCGTCAACAAAATGTATACAGATGTTTGACTAAAGGCCGCAAGGTCTACTAACTTTACAAATCCTGTTATTTTCCATGGTGTTTTAGGCTGAGGTGTTCTCAGCTCCGCGGTAACTGACAGAACAAATCGAGTAAATGTGGAAGGCCATACACTACCTCTGGCAATCGACTAGCCATTCGAGTCCAACAAAGATTCGTACAATTAAAGATGGAGTTTTAGCAAGGGATATTGTATAGTAGTCGAATAATCGTATTGGGAACGGATAAGCCAATAGATAGAAAGTTTTTCTAATAGATAGGATCCTCACAGCGGAAAACATTTGGCACGGGCGATTCATTGTAGAATTATAGTAAACGAGATATTGGACCACATAAAACGGAACAGAACTGTGATTATATGGGCGAAAAACATCTTGGGCGTAGATGGCCTTGTAGCCGTAGAGACCGATTAGGACAAATTTAGAAAACTCAGAAATCGACCAGAACGCCGTCGCTTCAGAATGGCGTGGAAAATTGTAGGTGGCTGTGCAGCAATAGAGCCTTTCGATTTCATTAGACCAAGTGAGTAAGTGGGCCAATAGGTCGGCCGAGTTTGAAGGTAGATGAAAAACTTATCAGAAAATTTTCTTCGGGCTAGTACACCGTGTCAGTGTTGGTCTTGTCGGTTAATGCTGGCTCATAAGTCTTACGGTCGATGCATTGGAGGTGTGTTGGAACAGTTTTGATCGATCTTAGTTTTTGGTCATCCGTCCACTTGGACCTAGTTGATGAATTTCGTTCGTCTGTGTGGGTTCGTAAGTGCTGCGATGATTTGATTAGGCGAGGTGAGATTGTGTGGACGTTGTTCGGCTTGAAATATGCACTTCAGGTGTAAACTGTTTCGGTTATTGACTCCCTTTTAACGCACATCGTCAACTGTCAACTCGAACCGTTCTTTACACGCTCAACATCTCGTAGATATCCGGAATGCCTGGAGATTTCCACCTTCTTGGCTCCCCATCGCTGTGGCGTGAATTGTGGTCCCTGTATCAAAACTTCAAAATCTTCTGAATTTATTTGGCGTTTCAACTTAGCTCATGCCCCACCCATTATTGAAGCTTTAAGTAGTGCTGGGTATTTTTGTACGTTTCTTGGTGGCCTGTTTATTTTTCTCCTGTGCCCACCGATTCCGTATACAGTTCTGCAGCTGTCTGTTCTATATACGATCGTTGCATTTGATTTTGTTGACACAGCCCCTGGTTCAATTTACCGTAAGACAATCTTTCGATCACTATCGAGTATCCCTAAGGAATATAATCGATTGAAGCGCCCTAAGCAGGAATATCAAGGACCAAACCCGACTAAAACTATTCTAACACACCCCCAACTCGTCGACCGTAAGACTTCGATACCCGCGTTAACCGATGAGACCATTTGACTAATATTCAACACTGACATGTTGCGCCAACCAAAAGAAAATTTTCCGATAGTTTTTTAATCTTCCTCAAAACTCGACAGGCGTATTGGCTTATTCATTTGGTCTAACGAAGCCCTTGTGTCACAATCGAAACACTTTCTTGTTGTAATCCACCGACAGGTTTCCAAGGGATTCCGGATAAGAGTATTGACCCCTTTCTTCTCTTGCCTGGCAGTCCCTAAAATCTTTTGCATCCCGAATCCTGCTGCGACCTTTTCCTTTTATTGTAGAAGAGACAGTACAAAGAGGGGGGACAAACTATTTGGTGTGAAATGATGAATGTATTTGGAAACCCACCATGGGGTTCTCAGTACGGACGACAGTCTCGATTTTAAGGGAAACGTCATCGGGCTACGATAACTAATATTTCAAGATGGTGAGTGGTCTTGAGTTCTGAAAATGAACTACGCCCAAGTGTTTCGAGTGAATGTATTTTGGAATTAAAACGTCATACCGGATGGTGGACTACTGCATTGTATGTCTTGACATTGCCTGGTTGGATGTAATGAAAATTAGATAGAGCTCTAGTGAAGGACGCTAAGGGATAGGAAACATTCCGGAGGCAACTTCATGGTTCTGCACAACCACGTTTGTAATCGCAATTATGCTACTGCATCACAACCAGTAGAAATGTAACAAGACCGCCGGAGAAACTGCAAATGCTCGCGGATCGAAGAATAGGCGCACAACTGACAGGCAGGAGGAAGAGTGGAGATCACATGGGCTCTTGAAAAACCCCACTGTCATTAAAAGGTTGTATGGATCACTAGGCAGTTGGGCTCACAAACTGTACGTGGTGAGTGTAACAGTTGAGAATATACCTGGGGGGTTCCGCTTGTTGCGAACGGCTGTAAATATACGCACTGATCAATACTACTCAGCAAAATTGGTACATCTTTGTCAAGTGTCAAATGAAAGACGATGCGGACCAGATTTGTAGAAGTATTCGGCACACAACGCGACTGTTGACCTGTAAATTGATATGAGCACAGTGATCAAGTTTTCACTCAAGGGACCAGGTTTTGTAAAGCCGGCAGTTAGATGGCTGTACACCAATACACCATCCAGATGATTACATTAAGCAAATACTCGAATAGAAAGCGTCACACATAAATAGGGTTTAGCAGCAAAAATAAACAACTTCAGTCCAGCGCTTTTGTGAAGAAAAGTTCAACCATTGCAAAGGTGACTCCTCACCGACAAAACGAGTTTACAACGTGGAAATCTGGTAGCACCTTTCAGTAACAATTGAATTTTTAGGCCCAAACCCTTTTGGAGTGGAATATCCTTTGATCCGAACGGTCTTTCCCAGCCCCAATGGAACAAACATTGAATTTGCTTTAAACAAACAGTCCACAAGAAGACGCAGTAAAAAGAACAAAAGCAAAGGAATAGGCGGTGGTTGGAACCACGGCACACAGCATAACAATGAAAGTTCTGTCGATCAGACAACCAAATCAACCATTGAAAGACTTCACTCGATAACAAATACTCAATAAATCTGATAATGGTTCTCCGATAATCACAGCCCAATTCTGGCCGCCTGAATTGAGATGCACCGTTCTTGCGAAACATGATAAACATTGACTTAACGTTAATGGCATTCCACTACTGTTTGAACTACCCCAGCTTCTGTTTTGTTCAACGAACGTCACCGTTTCACATAATCTATGTTAGCCTAGCAAATGATAATGCGCGTTAACTGGTGGACAAACGGTGTGTTTGCTTTTGTGTCATAAGAAAATACAACGGAAAGGCAGTCTGGAGTCCTCTGATATACCATATATACCCAGCCAGTTTGCTTGTGATTGGCGGCTCTGGGTTTTCAGAACCAACAGTAAAGAGAACCTCTTTAGTAAATTTACCAGTGTAGTGGCTACGAAGGTCATTCAGTAAGCGCAGTTCGGTCTAACTGGAACAATTAGAACAAGATCGATGAAGTCTTGCAATGTCTGAATAGCAAAGCAAATAACTTATGAGCATTTTTGTGGACTTAGTTGTGCTCACTTCAAGAAAACCCCTTCAGAAAGAATTTTTCTCGCCCCGAAGTTCGGTCAAATTCCTTTCCTCTCTATAAGTAACTGATGAAACGGATTCGGAAACGTTGGTTGACGTTAATCTGAACACGTGAATGGCGTCAGTATCAAAAACGGCTTACCTTGTTTGAAGTTTTTGTACTTCAGGCAAAGTGTGCATTCTTGTCCCAGATGATTCTACGAAAACGTTCTTCTTTGTAAACGTTATTGAAATCTCACCGTCCGACTCTGTTTGATGGTGAAAATTTGCACCATATTGCGCAAAATGTTTTTATGTTCATTGGCTTCAGGATGATTTAGGTACAGCCTTCAAGCCCTGCAACCGAATAAAACTGTCCCTTTTGATTGTGCTCAGTCTACACAAACAGAGCCTTTGATGCACGCAGAACGGTGCTGTCCGGATCCAACGAAAATTCACGTCCAGCTCTCGTGCTTATGCCTTTACCATCTGGTCAGCACTAGTCAAAAGTCACATACTGATAATAACAGTAACAATAATACAAATACTAATCAAATAAGCTGAGGACCAATTCAGCCAGACAGGTGACCTGACATGTGAACATCTTCTACTGGGAATGCATTTTGTTTTTCTTCTTTGTAATTCCGTTCATCCCGCATTTAAAAATTCACACGCGGTGACTGAAAGTCTAAGAACAACTTATTTCAAATGAACCAAGTTGTCCACGCAAGACTCAATTTACTTGGCCTTCCTACAGAGTTTTCCACGAAACTCTAACTTTTCTACACAACGATAAATAGCCTTCAGAAAAAATTTGTTAGTTATTAAAGCGACGTGTGGTTGAATGAACATCACAGTCATTCAGTAACTGAGACTGGGTTAGTGATTGTGTTTCAAAACCTGAAAAAGAAATCCAGGCAAACTTCGAGAGTGTCTCGAATTTGAGATGGTTGGTGAGCCCTCGATTTTGTCTAAGCGCATTTGTCAACCCACTTGTGAATTCGTAAATTTCAGCACTCTTGCCCACTCGTAATTCTGGTTTGTTCTGGGAGCTGGAAGAGAAAGGGAAAGTAAGCTGGTCATTCATATATCCACTAATTTGAAAGCAACTCCTAATTAGGCCAAGGCTGTTCACTTCTCCATCTAAAATTGGTATATCGTTTGCTTTTTTGCTGGGACAAAAGGCCACAATAGTCGATTTTATTGTAACTATTTCTTCATCCGTTAGTGCGAATTCTATCATTCCACAGGCTGAGAAAAAACCTTAAGTAGGTAGTGATTGTTACTTCATTGACCGAATTTGATTCCATTCGTACTCATACCATTTCAATGGTAATTGCGTGCATATAACGCATCCTCGCTATTTTTCTTCATCGGCACTGGTGGTGTATTCCATTGACAGTTGCGGATGACGAAATTCCGCCCATAACAGACACTAATGAGTCTGGCTTATGTGGACAAATACAACTAAGTTTTTACGTTCGAAATTCCAAGTATTTTGTACTGGTTATCAGTTCGAGGTGATAATGTCACATGAATCCGAGAGAGACCTACCGTCTATATTAACGGCAACCTAACAAGATGACTTCCGCTGCGCTGTTGGTCTGCTATAACGAAGAATCCTCATTTTGTTCTCTATTGCTGTCCCACATTCACTGTTGAGTGAGAGGTGCTTAGAGTTTTGCATTCGCGGGACACGTTATCTACCGTTTTCTTTCTTTCTCGGAGTGTCGAATGGCTACCAGAGACATTCACCTAGCTGGGTAATTTTCGTTCCGAGTTCGATGATCATAAGTTAAAAATAAAGTGCGACCTTCAGAAACAGTGATTTGGTTTCAATAATTTGTCAATTCAGTGTGCAATGGATTCCTACATATGTTTAATGAACGCGGTAAACTTCGGTTTAGGAGTTACTGGATTGATTGGCAGCAACCAAACACAACTACTCTTTAAAGCAGGAGCGCTATCGAGTGTAAAGTTTGTGTTGACGAATATGAACTTGCCAACTACAAGTTATAAGACAAGAAATTAAAAAATCATTTTCAGTTTCTGAATAGTGAGCATTCTCAAGCGTCCTAGTGAACTTTCCAAAACTTTATTTTACCATTAAATAGTAATGAACAAACACTGCAATTCTGTTCAAGAAGTTCCTTATAAACCCTTCGTTAGATGCAGGAATCGAGCTCCGATACTTGCCAGACACTACTTGAATTTTTCGTCAGTGGTACACACCGTTGCACTATTATGCTGTCGAGACGTAAGATTCCCAACTTACTTGGGAATCGTTGTGGTAGAAAACTGTAGGTCATTCTAATCGTTTCACCTTCAAGAGGGTCGGCAAGCACAAGACATTTAAAATTTCACAGTGGCGGACAAGTGGTTTTGTTCTCTAAGTGAAATCACCCTAGGTTAAGAAGCTAATAATTGCCGTAGAGCTGTTTTATCCTCTTTTGGAATCATCAGCAGTGCGCACAAAACATTAGGGAGTCTCGAACTCGGGACCTCCCGGCTAGTAGACTGAACACAATCACTCTACTAGCAGCCGCTCTTCAGCAGTGTGATTGGTTCATACTAAGACAGGGTATAGCGCCACCCATCCTTCAATGACGTTATTCACATCACGTGGTCGCCTTCCGACTCGCTCCCAAAGCTCCTCAAATTACCAGCAACGAAGAATACAATCCTCTCGATTGGTGAAACTTTTATCTGAGAAGTCATCAGTTGAGGATGTTATGAATACAGTATCCTCCGAATACACGCTGATCACAGCAGCAATAATTTTAACCACTGAGTTTCAAGAACGATCAACATGAATGCTGAATATTGATTATAAGTGATGCTCACATTTGAGTTATGCTCTAAAGATGACTTTACCGAAAACTGAGTTGCGTCAATTTTGGAATGTCACGTGGTTCACCATGCTCTAAATGAACAAGAACACTGGAATGAGTATCAAGAGGATATCGATTGAGTAAAATCGACCAAGAAATTGTTCGACGTTCTTGCTTCTATTTTTCCTGGTTTGTAGTTTAACAGAATAAAGACATCAACTGTGAACCGGGCTAGGATTTAAAAAAGGATGTAATTCACTTACAGGTTATCAGCACATCTTTCTTTAAAAAGCCCTCTCGATCGACCTGGATTCTTCCGGCGATTTTATTCAGCGCATAACTTGACCTTACTTTCATAATTCACTGACATACGTGAATCACGGCAACCTGCTGTAATCCACCTAATACACAGTTTAAAGTGGCCAGAGGATAACGTGACCTAAAAGCACATATTGGAGAAAAGTTCATTTCGGGTATTCCAATCACCCGGCGAGAGAGAATATTCAGTGGTTACGTCACCAAAGAAAAACTTTACAGAGATCGGGCGCAATGTTCTCATATCGGGAATCAATTCCCGATAGAAGAATAACGACTCAGTGCGACGAACAGGCTGCACAGTGGCTGGCTTTTATGGTTTTGACTATCATAATCTTAATTCGGTAAAGGTCCCGGAGAACAAGTCCGAAGAATATTTTCGGAACGATGGAAGAGTCGGCAGAACTTGGATTGAGCATTTTCTGCTTGAGTTGACTGAAAGTCTTGTGACGGTTACATACTCTCCGGAATGTGTGAAATCCAGTTTTACTTACTTGAAGCGCCTATCAATATTTACTGATAGTGCACCGATGTGCCACAAAAGTGATGTAGCTTCTAGAAAAATAATACTGGAAGGGTGACTACTCACCCTTTACTTAACAACCCCCAAATACCAACCATAAATCGGCCGGTACATCACGACAACGTGGATAATTTTCTTTTCATAAGATTTCAGTTCCGTCTAAGTTGGTGGAAATATGCTAAATTTTCGATAGCATATAAGTTTCGGTGAAGTTTCTGGATTTTTGTTACAATTTTTAGTTCAGAGTATTTCCTTCCTTGGAATTTCCAAGGCTTAGTGTTCAGTAAATGAAAGAAGCACTCTTGGGAAAACATCAACCCCTGGTTACAGCAGAACGAAGCTAGTCCCATGGCACGTTTCACATTCTGCAACCTTTACTGGCACCATATTTTAGTTGCTCCCATCGTTTTACATTTATAGTGGCTCATATAATTGGAAGTATCGTAGAAGTATAGTAGATATGCAGCTTTTATAGGCGGTTCCTATTAAGTGTGAAGAAGGCACTGCACTTGAAACGTTTAATTGTGTTTCAAAATTTTGCCAGCAGATACACCTTCGGGCCCTTCAAACAGACCACTTGGCCGTTCAACTGCGCAACCAGAAGCAGTGGGTAGCTCTACACGCAAGTACGAAAATAATTCGTTTTCCAAATTTTCATGCCAGGTGAAAGCTGCCTGCTGACTAGGAGCCTGTTCTCACACAAAACAACATGTGTTGCCTAAGTGACAAAAATAGTAGTCTACGTAATGCGCTACTCATAGGGTTGCTGAAAATTCTTCGAAGGATTTTCAGCAACCTTATGAGTAGTGCAGTACGTATATACATGTATCGCGATATCTCAAATATCGTAGCAACTGGAACATGAGGCGGCCTGGTGCAGCATATTCAGTTGCCTGAAAGCATCAAAAACGGGATATTCAGCTGGGTTCCAGGTGAGTCTCTCGCAAAACCAAATTGATTTGCAAATTAGTGTATTGCTCGAAAAAAAGTAGTCGCTTTGTGACTATTAATTAACTCAGTAAGCCTTTCCGTGGTGTAGGAGACAGCATATGAGGAATTCGATAGCCCAGAAGTCGGACCATGAGATTCACCCCATTACAGGATTTTGAAAGTCGCGAGGTGATCCACGGGTGACCATAATTCACTATATTTGTTATCTCACCGTTCAGTATAGTATATACTTTTAAAACGAAAATGATTGACTGACTAAGTTTACATGCCACCACAGGTCCCCTCGTAAGAACCGTACCACTTGACGAAATGCACTTGTTTGCAACTAAATTGATGCTAAGCGACAACTTGACTGAACCTCTCTTTTACAACACTATGATAACCGAGTTTACCACACAAATCCACTCCATATTTCAACTCATAGGATGTTCGGGATATCGCACTATTTTGTCCTGATACAACACTAATTATAAAGTTTGTAGAAAATTCTTTGGTTTTACAGTTCTTGTGCTTATTGCGTGAGCATAGTTCCAGAGAATACACCAACCCAATTTTTTACTTGAACAGCAAATCGCGCGAGACTGACGAATTACACTCATTTGTAAATTACTTTGGTGTTAAGGGAGCCCAACTAAACCTCTCGTTTACGATATACTCTAACTGATTTTGCTTGTTAAAGACCGTTTCTTATTGCATATTGACCCAAGAGGAGTAAAACCGGTGGTGAACTGTTAGAGAGCTTTCAGCAACCTTGTAAGTACTGTTTGTTAAACTTAACTTGAGTTTTAGCTTTTCTACTAGATTTCAACTAAACAGTGAGGCTGATGGAAAACTTCCTCTGACTCACTGTTTCGTTATAAATGTAACTACCGCCATACTCCACAGAAACCCTCCTTCCTTCCATTTTTGGTTTAGATTCCATTAGATAGGTTGTGCTGCTCTTTGAGGGTACTCTCCTTGAAGGGCCCTTATACCTTTCGAGTCAAGAACAAATGAAACATAAGAATTTTTGCCATCCTTGGTAGTTCTTTATTTTTGATGGTACAGTAAAGTCTGATAAGAGAGGGAAGTGGAGAGCGTTCATTTTGGTACTTAACTCGTCCGTGGCAACACAATGGATGGAAGATATCCCTGAATGGTCATGCATTCGACCTCAGCAGCTATTTTGCCTCAGGGTGATTAAAACTGGACCTTGCAATTTCTTCCTCCGAATCGGGACCTCTTCAGAGAAATGTACATCTAGATTGTCGTGCGAAACAAAGAAACCCCCAAAACTGACCGGAGAATTTTTCTGATTTTGGCTCCACTGCCACCCAGTATGGAAAACTTTTTTTAAGAAAATCAGAGAGACAGACGTTGACGCTTACTTAACAGTGGCGTGCCAATATCTTTGAACACTAACTGTTCTCTTTTTGATCACCTGTGATGCACATTAGTGGTTCGGATTAATGAGCTTGTTAGGGCAAATATTACGGGCAGCTAGGTTTACACAAACTGTGTACATTATGGCAGACTATGAGGTGCGGATTCAATGTTAGGTGTTTTAATTAATCCAACAAAGCCGAAGTGCGCATTCCGCCTAATACACACGCAGTTGTGTGGCTTTTTGTACAGGTATGCTTAAAATATTCTGTGGTTTACGCACTAGGTCGACGAGGAATCTGGACAGTCCTCCATGAAGCTCATCAGGCTGGCGTGCATCCGTCAATCTTATTTTGTACATAAACACAAAATTGAGCTTGTGGCGATAAACGTCCGTTTGCACATCCAGGTCGTGCCTAGTGTAGGAACATACATTAACACCTTGAATGTCACTCCAGCTAGAATTGAAGTGGCCTTAATGCGGAAAATTCAGCTGAAGGACGTTATCAAATATAGATTCGGTTGGATTTCAGCTGATCCCTTCGTTGGCATCCGTTCGCAGGTATTTTACTAATAAGGCATTTGGTCTCCGGCTATTCTGAGGGCTAAATACATGACCACACATGACCAAGTTGATGCAGGCGGATTTAAGACACGTTGAACAACCCATGAAACCCAGCAAAGTGGCCTTCGAAGGTTAAAAAAATACAAGACTTGCTAAAAACAACGAACCGGGATTTTTCAGTTTTTGTAATATATAGAAGTAATGGATGCTTTTACCAAAGGTGGTCGGTGAAGACGCCATTGGGGTTCACAAGTGCAAGACAGAAGCACGCATATATGAATGTCACCTCTCGGTTAAATCAGATGGCCTTAATAACCGATCGCTGTTTGCGAAAAAAAAAGACTTTTACACCAACAACAGATTGGTGTTCGATTTTGAAAGTCGAAGTAGGCTGTGCTGTGTCTTGTTGCATTACCAGCTTTATGGAGTTAATATTCATGCACGCTGTAAATGCTAACTGGGGTCTCTACTAGGATCGACAAGCTTAGGAAGCAGCTCAGAACGCGGTCCAATACATACGGCCTAATCTGAAGTCAAAACTCGCATAACAGTTGCTTAATTAGCTTACTTACCTCCAGGAGCATTCAACCATTACGTAAAACTAGTGGAACTGTTGACGTTTATGGCTGAAACTTCCACTCAGAACGTTCCACGGGTGGTTCCTACTCGATGCAACCAATATACCTCAAATCTGATAAACTAAGGCAATAAGAGGGTGAAGGAATACAGTATATTGTGTGGCCTCAACTTCATTGTGGTGGCATTTTTTACCTTGGGTGATAGGAGGGAATTTTGGAACTTAGGTAAATCGTCTCACTGAAGTACGGGTCGACAAGGATAGTTTCCATAATGATTGCCTCCGACTCTAACCACACTACCACCACCCTCATTGCACATGAGGTTGCACCAGTTGTACCAAAATGCGTCCTCAGGATCAAAGGATTCCCGACAGTCTGATTAGGCTGCTGGAGGCTTGGAATAGTGAATCACATGAAACTTTTGTAGGTTGGACGTTGGCATGTCACCGGATGACTGCGTGAGCCACCTACTGATCTTGCTGCTTTGTGATCAGGCTAATGGCTGCTGCGAAGCGATGAGTCAGCTTAAGCAATAGCCAAGTCGCTACTAGCAGACCTTGATAGTTATAAAAGGAACGGAATGCGAACCACGCATTAGTTTAAGTGAACGGAGTGTATTTGCAAGTACTTGTTTAGAACATTTTGTGCGCGAACAAGGTTCTAAAACCAAACAATTTCTACACTTTTTCTTAGTAGCTAAATTGGAGACATTACACGCCCAACTATGAAGCACGACAAGCATATATCTTTGGTTTGTATTCGTATGTATTTTAAATAAGGACGACAGTGACGCTATGGACGTGTTTTCGGTAGAGTAGTCCACAGCTGACAGAGTGATATGTATGGTTTTTAGACATCTTACCTCAAATTAGGGTCGACAGCTATTTGGGTGAGTTAAATTTGGGTCACCAATAGAATTCCTTGTGAATGATAGCATTTGTGACGTGGAATTCACTACGGGTAAATCTCTGGATAATTGGCTGAAGATGGAAGCACGCACAGATAGCATTTTTGATGAAAATGATTGAATAAACTTTGTCGAATAGCGCCCTTCTTGGTGCCCTGCTTCACTGGCACAGTTGGTTGGGGATCGCTCTGTAAACCATTTGGAATAACAAAATATGCACGACGGAGAACGGTCAGGTCACTCAACAGCGTTTGTTATCCAAGGTGCAGATCAAAGAGGTTTTATTGCTCACAACCGTAGAAAGAAGGCAAAGTGTTGGGGACAAAACTTGAAGTGAAAAAGTTCCTAAAACATCCAGAAAGTTACCTGCTAGTGCACACTGCAAATGCCCAAGTTCCAAAGATGTATGATGGAGTCACAAAATATGGCAATGTTGCGTTACAAATTTATATCTTCTGGTTTTCACTGGTTGTCCTCAAACATGCTACCAAAACACAGATTTCTTTTGAACTGTAAACAAACACCACCTGCGGGAGATATATGTTTGACACAAAAAGGTATCCACGCATGATTCGCAAAACTATGTTAGGTATGTCTTTTCTTTTTGGTTCATCGGATGAAAGAAAAGATATATACGTATATGCGTATGACGTTATGTAAACGTGAAAGTAAAGTCAGTAAAAAAGCTGACTGATGCAAATTCGACGGATCACTGAATTCGCAAAAACAAGACCCGAGTCTGAGAACTGCATGATTTGTCCGGCGACATCAAAACTCTTCTACTAGCAAGAAAGAAGATGTACACACTATATAGGTTATGCACTACTCATAAGGTTGCTGGAAATTCCTCGACAGCCCACGACCGGTTTCGCCCTTCTTGGGGCTCATCAGGTAGGCACAGTCCCCGAGTTTCCGTCAACCTTATGTTCTACTTGAACCCAAATTGGACTGATTTCGAGAAATACACTAATTTGCAAATCAGTTTGGATTTGCGAGATAATCACCTGGAACCCAGCTGAATCTCCCGTTTTTGATGTACCCAGACAGAAACTCGGGCACTGCGCCTACCTGATGAGCCCCAAGAAGGGCGAAACCGGTCGTGAGCTGTCGAAGAATTTTCAGCAACCTTACGAGTAGTGCAGTACGTATATACATGTATCGCGATATCTCGAATATCGTAGCAACTGGAACATGAGGCGGCCTGGTGCAGCATATTCAGTTGCCTGAAAGCATCAAAAACGGGATATTCAGCTGGGTTCCAGGTGAGTCTCTCGCAAAACCAAATTGATTTGCAAATTAATGTACACACTCTGTTTTGTAGTAATTCTATGACTCTACTAGTCCATCCAGCTCATCACCCTCTATTCGTTTTCATCTGGCAACAAGAAACTGTTCGTTTACTGTCCCCCTCTGGATATCAGCAAATCCAGTTTTCCTATTAACTGGATATATTTTTGCTTTTCTGTTTTTTAAACGCGCCTTGACTTCTGCTACTCATTCAAAAGCTTTTTCACTCTGCTTTATAGTTGTTCCTTCGCCTTGTAAAATATTGTTTTTCTTACCCTCGAGACACGTCACTCGTTTTCATTCTGCAGAAAATTGACAAAACCGTTTCTCAGGTCTTGCGGAGAATTCAACGCCAGTCCATATGGCGGCGTCTCATAGGTGGTAAGTTAGCCTACGAATCGTGTTCTACTATTACCGCTTGATTGCTGTACTAAAACGAATGGTGTATCATTTGACACACGGAGTGCGTTAATAGCACGGAACTTCTTGTAAGCATTTGAATAAATTTGCGGTTTGTTTATTCGGATGAGGAGTTACTCTACTTTTACCACGTAAGTTTACCATGACCGGATGAATGGCGTTGTTTCTAACATCTCCGATTATTCCACGAATCTGTTATGGTCGTCAATGATTTTTCTTCATATGGCTGTTTTATTACGATCCATGGCTTATCTTCTGTTCGGACATTTTAAAACTCCTTCACAATTCCACTGTCTCTCGTCTTTCCCCAAAATATCCCCAACGTTGCTAGGTGTCATTCTGGCACATGTGCGTGTCGGATTCTAGTCCACCGGTTAAAAATCGGGCACAATTTCCTTCTCAGTGGTTTATCTTACTTTAACTGTTCAACGACTGCATAAAAATCATTACTGCCGTCAAATCTAATCCTTTTTAGGTTTATCGACCGCGATTGTAGCAAGAATTCTCCCATTCAAGGTCATTTATCCTCAGCTGAGCCACCACTGTTCAACAGTCCTTATAATTTACCCTCCTTGGTGTGACGTTACCTAACAACCCATCCTGATTCCCAGGCTCGAATCTCTTGCAACATCAGCACCTAGATCGTTAGGTTTTTCTTCTTTTGGACAAGCAGATGTTTTGGCTCCATCCAAATTTTTCTTGTTTAGATCATCAATCCCCGTCAGCAGTGAATGTGACCGAGTGCGATCCGAATGTGTTTTCAAGGGCGACCGTTCTGTTGTATCAAGGCTGGTAGGCGAAAATTCATGACTCTTATTTCAAAGCACTTGATCAAGCAAATAATGGTTGGTGGATATCTCTTGATCATTTGATTTAAAATCCCATGTTGCGACAAGGAAATACCTTTTTATCACAACTTGCTGAGCAGCGCTCACTGCACCACGCAAACATTAAGTATCAATGCTGTCTGAAAGCACCATGTGGTCTCAGGTTAGTCCCACTGTGGTTGGAGTGAGCTTTTCTGCGACTGGAAGCAAGAAACTGAACTACAGTTGTTAAGAGATGATAAGTTGACTTTTCGGAATCGTCAGTCGGCACAACTAAATATTTTGGCGGTTACTGGACAAAGATACCCCTTCTAGAGTTTAGGTGCGATGATGGGGCAAACAGTTACCGAGTAGCTGTTTTGTTCCTGAATTTACCGGAAGCAGGCCATCAGGTGCTTCTAAAAGTGAAATACGTATAACATCTGGTGTTCTAGTCACTTGAAAATCAATCTGATTAACCGAAAGTTCTTGAGCCCCCCCAAGTTTAATGAACACACACGGATTACAATCGTAGAGGATAAAACAGGATACAATGCAAGTCACGTCTTCCATATTGTGATAATGAATCCTGATGTACAACCAGCCAACAAGAAGCCTGGAGTTTAAGCGATTGGATACTGTCTGCGTCACTTGCAGATGTGTCAGTCATTTTTTAACAATGACCAACGTAAGCTCAACGTTTTTTGCAAAACCCCTCTCGAGTGTGTGAAAGTATGCTGCCTGCGTTTTAAGTAATTTAGGCAACCCTAAGTGCATAAAAACTCTACTGTGTCGCATGCCTATAGCTGGGTGATACATTTCGGAAAACTGGTCTATTTGGATAGTATCCACACAACCTCAAGTTGGTGGTGACAAAAGAGAGAAAGGACAAATTTTTGATTCTAGACATGGGTAACCTGCGCTGTTTAACGTGTCATTTTCACACCTCTGGAATGCGTTCCACAAAACAGTGACCGGGATTCATATATTGTGCTTCAGGCCGCGGAGAATATTTTCTGGGAGACCCTTTTTGGGTTGGTATAAGCCATCGCATGATATACAGACCTCCACAGAATTCTGATATTCCCCTAAGACACCAAAAAGCTACGCAAGGCCAACATGTGCACAAGCTTGAAAAATCTGCGCTCTCTTCATAGAAGCAAAACTTGTGTTGGCCGAGGAACTCCGTTGACAGCGACAAGACAATCAATGACAGAAAACAGGTCCAACAAGATAAATCACGTTTTTCGAAACCTGAGTTCTTTGTCTTTCTGCCGCACTATTGCCGTAATTCTAAAGAAACTTTAGTTAATTAAAAAATGAGCACGTTAGTGCGGTATGTTTCAAAACTGAACGAACAAAAACAACGGGCGAGCAATGGAAGTCTACTCACCCATGAGCCAAACCCAGGCAAACAATTGGTTCAAAAGTTATCTGTGATGAACATCACTGATGCTCTATTCATTGTTCCATTCATTATACTCTTGTTTTAATATTGCAAGTGCTGTACACACGCTTCAATTCGAATCCATACGTGCTACTTGCTACGCCGTGCTGAATTCTGAATTTCTAGTTTGTTTGGTTATACCGATATACGTGGTGAACTCGATTACTGCATTATCTGTTAAAATTGCTTACAGACACTACCATGAGTACCCCAGGTGCAACTAGTTTAACTGATCAACTAAAAAGCTAACCAATCACCGTCCGTGCCAGGTTGGTGCAGTGGCATAAGTATGCGATTTGGAACTGCCGCACTAGGATGATGCGGTTTGGATTCTGGTCCCGTTGTCCGTTTTTTGCCCCTCTTCCCCATCAGACAACGTGACACAAATAAACAGACAGAGGAGGTCGACTGAAGTGGAAGGGATCGCTCAGGCGCATCTTAAGTTGTGCGAAATGGGCACATGATATACGTAAACTTGCTAAATTCTGCTCATCGAAGTTGACATAATGTGGGATTTTCTGGGATATATTCCACCCCAAGTCCTCCCGAAGAATGCGCCTGAGCTGTTCTCGACCTATCTTATGGGTAAACACGACGTGAACACGCCCATTTTCTAGCTCATGGCTGGACTAGATACTCAGAATGCCGCCTTGCAGGAGAACAAACACGCCCAAATGATCCAGAGAGAAGAACGGACCTCGCGCGCTAAATGGCGCACTAAATTGATTATACTTTCAAACAAAACGGTAGTCTTTTGGAAGGAGTCCAAAAATCCCGCTTATCACGTTTTATTGAGTTTCGCGAAGCTTTTACCTAATGACTAGCGCATTTTACTCTCGTATGCTCTAGTAGCCAGTAGAAATAACACTGCAAGACTTGGTCATTTTGGCTGTCTTTGGCCATCTGTGGCCAAGCACGGCCATTGTTTTACTTGGATCTGGTCCAAATACTCGGCCTTATTCTTTCATCGCAGTCAGGTCAGTTGTTTGAAGATACAAGATACACACCTAAGAAGATATCAGCTCCCTGAGGAGCACGTAGAAAAACGTTGCAGAGTACGGAGCGTGCACACAGGCAGGTAATGTGCCACTAGGTAGAAGCATGGGTACACAAAAAGAGAAAAGTTCTCGTGGACTTATACAGAGGCGTTAGGTTTACTCTAAGGAATTTTGCTCACACGCACCCAACCTACTGCGGTAAAACATGGCCTTCGACAACTTAAGCAAGCCACTCGACAGACGCCGTGGAAATGTCCCACAGTGCAACAAAAAGCGGTGTTCATTTAGAAACAAATTCGGTTGGGAAGGGAGAGGAGTCTGAAGTAATAGAGACTTAAAATGTGTATCCCCTGGATTGTGCTCGGAGGATAACAGTCTTAATCCTACCACAGCCATAACTGTTTTGTTTTTTCGCTGAATACACTAAACACGGAGGTCGGCCTTGCGCGGGACACTCAAACTCAAATGAAGTTACAGTTTCCTCCGAAGCACAGGCACACGCAACTACAACACTGCCAAAACATCTGTCCTGGCTTTTCAATGCTGCACACTAGAAGTAACCCCAAATTATTGTAGACAGAGCCGTGAGTATTTTGAAGTTGCGGGGAACGAGTATAATCCGTCTGCACGCTTCAACGATGAGTTGTTCAAGTAAGCGAAATTGCAAGGCCATCGACTGTTACCGATTAGCATTTTATAGCTTGCTTGCGAGATAAAGTACGGAATCAAACTCGAGCATACCGTAGCATTCCGCGGCGTTCTTTAAGGGTAAGATGAAATCTGCAGAATACCCATTAAAAATTCTACCCAGAAAAACAAGTTTATTTTTTGCATGCGTAAAACCACTCAAACGTAACAAATCAGGTAAATTTTTTAGCGAACTTCGGCACAACACAGTCTTTTTGGGAAGTTTGCCTCCCGTTCAGTATAGTAATGAAATAGGATTTGATGCACTGTGTACTACTTATGACAGTACATACCTCCGTAGATGATTTCCACTCTCTGATGTGCAGCAGTTTGTGCAGCGTCGTGAGGTAACCGCATATTAATTAGCAACAGAACTATATCTTCTTATTACAAATAATCGCGCTCCTTAGTTAAAATTCGTCATCAAGCCCAACTACATTGGTGAGAAAATGGCCTACTCATGCCGTTCATCATGATAACAGCAAGCACCGTCCTCCACCTTGGCTGCTGTCGTAACTCCAAGCCCGTGTCTGTGTGCGACACTAATTATTGGGCCTCAGCTAGACACGGTAACCTGATCCAGTGGCGTAGGACGACCATTCATACTCAAGACTGTACGCGTTATCGCTTATCTTTGCTACTCATGGTGATTGTCAGCCAATATCTATGCAGGCCGATGAATACGAGGCCCCAACTGTACGTAATAGCCCAATCAAACGGCAACCGACTGCCCGTCCTCCTCCTAACTGTACGCGTTGCCAATCACCTCGGCTACTTATCGTAACTGCTATGCCCGTGTCTATGTGCGACGCTGACCATGAGGCCTAGGCTAACCCTTATAACCTAATCTAATGACCAACAACGTTCCTTCATATCCATACATGTCACCAAATACACACGGTATAACGACTCAGGGGAAACCCATTTTGCAAGGCCTTCACGCTTTAGATTATGTTGTAAATACTCCATTCCGGGATCACCTCATCTTACGAACGCGCAACACCACCAGACATCCGAGGTTTTTTAGATCTGTTGTGCCTGCACGCTCTGATTTACTTCAGGTTCGCACAATTTCGCAAATATGCCCACGCTCGTTTGCATCGTCCGCATACCTATTATTCACACCGGGATATCTGTTACCGTTTTCGAAATCGGGCCATGTTGCCTTACTTCAGTAGTTAGCAAATTGTGGTCGCTTCTGGCCATCTGCTATTTCGGGCCGCAGTATAACTTGTAACAGAAAGCCCTCTAGTGGACATGTTGACACTTGTTTCTATTCTGGTTCTCCAATGTAGACACGGCTCTTATTGCCTCTTTCAAATGCAACACTGAACCGTGCACCCCTGACCGCCACAAGGATGTCCTTCATCGAAGATGGTCTTATTTGGCGCTATTTCTTGGACAATTTCAACTACCAAGACAATACCAACTGGGTTATCAGAGATGTTCATGTAGGGGGGCTGCTTCCGAACCCAAGTACGACGCCGCGATGACCGCGACCACCATACCCGGTATATTGGCTCTTCCCTAGTTCACCGCAAACCTAACGTTTCTCGACCGAGCGCTACATGCGCCCAAAAGACCTTCCCGAATCCGTTGAATCCGCGCCAGAACTTCAGAGCATTGGTCATGTTATTGTGCTGTTTGCTTGTCCGGTCCATAACTCCAGTAATCAAAATGTCGGGATACCTGTGAAGATAAAGCCTTGCCGTGCATCCGACATAGCGTGTGCTGGCCACAGCTAAGTAAACAAAAAACTTTCCAGCTGTGAACAATCCCTTAGCTTCATTTAACGGAACGTCCACCGCAGCGGTAGGAAACTATTTCCAATGCAGATCGTGCATTGCTCTATCATTTTGAGGTTGCGCGGACACATATGGCGTAATTATTGTTCATTTAGTTTTGATATTATTTTCAAATTTAATACGAAAGGAAGCACGTGAAGGGGCGAGCTTTTCCACATCATTTCTCACAGTCTTCACGGAGGCATTGTTCAAAACTATTGGCAGCCATTAAAATATGGATCACGCACCCACAGTGGACCTCGAGTAAGCTTAAATAGGTTTCAACAAAACTGCTGCGCATGGAAAAAATTTTAGGGTTCAAAAAACATCACATGCTAAAACTTCGGATGGCTATTCAATCGTTCAACTACGGTTTCAGAGAAACCTGAAGTGTGCGTCTAAGGATCGGCCTTTTCGATTGTCTGACCTGAGTTAAGCCAAAGTATAGCCACCTGAACCACATGGCGTTTCAGATCACAAGTGCTTGTGCTGTTTGCATTAGCAAATGGACTATGTACCTCGCTGGTATCAGGAAGCGATAACTCGGGAAGAGGTTCGGAAATTGTGTGGGCTATGAGAGTGAGGGAGAGTCGCTGAAAGTATGCTGGATACAGCTAGCCCAGCAATAATGCAAAAGCATGCCTATCTTTCAGGTTTAGTGTGCAAAGAAAATGCATTTTTTTCGTCTGCAGAATCAGTTGTCAGGATGGCGTGATGGGCTGGGGAGTGAAAGGGAGGACGTCGCAGAGTGGCATCAGTGGTAAAGGGATTTAATGTATTGATGTTGTTGACAGACCACAAATTTTTGCAGAATGTTGTATTGCCTGGTGAGGATCGGTGTAAGGTGCCTGAGATGGTAGGTGAGCGGCGTCCAAACTTGCTGCTGTATGGTTCACTGACGACAGAAATAAAACTTTTCAAGGTTCAGCATTTTCTGGTCATGTACGCGCTGAATGTGCGGTTTCCAAGTAGCCAGACAGTGACAATATAAGATGCACGATCAAGTATCCGCGTTGAGGCAGTGGCTGGATGGTTTACCGTGGACCATGAGGCATCCGCGTACACGACCAATGCTATTGTATACTTCAGGGCAGGTTAAGCCATATTCCATTGTTCCAAAAAGAGCACCGGCGAGGCTTAATACCCTTGAAATTGTCGGTCGCCAATTCAAAAGCCCTACCCACAAACTAACTTTTAATTATTGAAGCAATCACTCCAGGTAAATGTTACCCAAAATTTCCATCAAATAACCAGAGGAAGCTCAAAATGGAGGTCGTATTAACTTGTGACCCTGGATGAGCATTTAAAAAATAAATCCAAAGTTGTAACAGGGTCTGCACCACAGATGTGCTCTCATGCCTTGTCGTCGCGCTTCTAGTTAAAATCAACCACATAGGCTCCCCCACCCTGCGGCTATCCTGCTTCGAGCCGGTGCACACTTTGGTACCCCGGCTCCTAAGCCAGTGTACAGAAGCCGGCGTAAACACACGACTTGAGGTTTGTGCAATTTTTTTTATTTCATTGCTTTATTCATGTGATTGCGTTTGTTGATAATTTTTCCTTTGAACGATCTGAATTTCGGGGTTTCGCGCATAAATCAACGCGACCTAAGTGATTGCTATATAAACCAGTATAAAGTGCTAACATAGGCCAAAAAATAAACTGGTCCGCACAATTCACCATGGAACCAGCATAGTAAGGGGTACACCGAATCTGTGAAAACATGGACATACCTAGCGTACGACATGGAGGTTTACAAACAGAGCCCATCTCGTGGCGTTACTCGTTTTTGTTGTGGTCTGAGCGGCAGAATTACTCAAAGGTCACGGTTTCCAGTTCATGCAGAGCCGGCAGGTCGCCTCCAGGGGCGTTTCACAGCAGCAGGGGAAGAAGTGCTAGCAGTGTCCTAGGCTATGTTTGCACGCTGCGGAACACAGGATTCTCAGTGACGTACCCACTTTGAGCGGAATTAGTGAATTGAGCAGGTGCTGTCGAACCAAGGTAGAAGTTGCCTAGCAACTCAACGAAAAGCGGGTCACTCAGTCGGGTTCTAGCCAGCCCACAGTGTTTAATTATCTCACTTATGACTAACCGCTAAAAATAGCCTCACCTAGGTATAGGACATGGCTGTAATAATGGCAGATGCCTTGAGGAAATTGCCCTCTCCTGGGCTATTGTTCAGCCATGAGGATTTGGATAGCATACACGGGGAATAATGATCCATGGATAACGCAACTCCAACCGTCCAAGGTCACTTATGGCCAGCAACCTTTTCCACTTGTAGTCCAAGTCAACTGGCCTCATCACTGAGCTCACCGTGCCTCTGCTTTCCACACTTACAGGTTATTTTTCGCGTGATAAGAATATTTTATCAGTTTTGCCTTCTTCCCGTTCTGCTATTGCCCGCCACATTCAGAATGCAACGGCTGGATCAAGCCTCAGTTGATAAGCTACACGCAAATTGGGAAATAAACCTACATTTCGGGAATGACGGACGGAGAAGTAGATTCTCTATAAGCCATCACTGAGGGTATCGCACCCGGCTTTGCCGGTCATCCAGAGGCAACACGATGGACGCAGTTGACCTGTTTTGTAATAGCACCGACTGCGGCGACAAAACATCTGTCGTAAGGCTGAGAATCGAAGAAGCTAGAGCTTAGTTCACAAAAATGTATGTGTCCCCAAAAGCAACACCCTTAGCCTTTCGGCGAGGGGCCGGCGAGTGACAAATTTGGTCAACGTGTAGAAAAATTCAATGCAAAAGTGTACAGTCAACAGATTGTTTATAATAATAATAAAATTTATTCCAAACTAGTGGATGACATACCATAAAGCAGGACCATAATGTTACAGTCAGAATAGAAGCACGACCGGCGGGATTTGTGCGCACTGGGGATAGCGCGGAAAAGGAACCATGTCGCAAACAGTAGGCATTATTTGACGTAGACTTAATCACGCCTAAACTGGTATGAGTGAGGAAACAGCTTTACTAGGACTTTCTTGCTTTGGGGAACAGCTCAAGCTGAGACTAGATCAGGTCGTTAGGATTTGAAGGTGGCGGGCAGAAAGCAGAACGATGGAAGGAAAGACAAGAGGCATCTTGCCTGGTCCGTGGTAAGAAAACTTCATGTTACGGAACAACGGATCTGGTGAGCAGCAGAATCGTCACGATCTGGCCGGTCAGTCTGCACCGAAAACCAAAAGGAGGCCGCCGAGGCCTCGTAACCTTGGACTATTGAACTTATGACCATGATCACAAAAAGCCAAAATGTAAGTGATGAAGTGTAGGAATTAGCAATACGGATAAATGTAGCTGGAATCTCGGAATCACGGTGTATAGTGAAAATTTAGAGACCCACTGGTGTCGCTGCTGAAGTGGAGTTGGGAGTAAAAATTCCTTTGAAGAGGGAGTCAGCCCTACAGCACAGGGCGGAACGTAAACTGTACAGAAAGTGACCGCCTTTATGAGGAGCATAAAACAAGGCATCGAGATGTTTAGATCCTAACGGAGGGCTTAGAAGATTAGAATGAGCACATTTTGGAGGCGGCTGTGACCAGTTGGAGTTTGTTCGTAGTTGCAGGACTGGGAACAAATGAACGAAATGGCACAGTCGAAAGTAGAAAGTGAATAATGTGTGCTATCAAACTGGGTATGGCAGTGCCGTGCCATCACTGCACCGACACGCTTCGGCCTCTGGACAGCTCCGCGATGAACGTCATGCTTGAGATGACTGGGTTGGGATGTGCAATTCCGTAAGCAGCGAGATATTTTGGGTTAGCCAAGGGAATCCGCATAGGTAGAACAAAGCCAGTGTTAGATCGCAGGTATTTTTTGGTCCAGATGGGGATCTCTTCGGGTGTCAAGCACAGATCAGATTGAGTGGACAACAACCAAACAGGGCTTCCAAGGCAGGTATTTCCGAAGGTCGAAGTTTGGAAAAAAGAGGTAATTGGGTTAGACCAGTGAAGTCTGGGGGATTTAGGAGGCAATAAACAGGAGATGGTCCATTATTAAAGAAAAAACTGGACGGTTACCACAATTACGGCAGTGACAACCGAGCATCCCCATTCTACTCCCGTGACCCGAAAGGTAGCTTCCGTTGCATTCGCCTCCGCGACTTGCCGCTTTCAGCGCCTGTTTGCTGCTTGCTTATTCGAAATGACCGAGCTGTTTTACTGGCCTGGTACCCCTCCGATCGGATAAAATATCTGGTTGCTGGAGTCATTTAATTATGCAAAATATTCGGTGACTTATCACCTTGCAGATCTGGTACCATGCAGTAGGCATGAAAATTTCGTGGGGTGGACGGGTAGGCCCTGCAAGGAGGATCACCCTGTTACGTCGCACCATGTACGTTCGTGTACCCGCTACCCTTTCAACGGCGCGGATGCACCACCCATCGCCGGTGGTTCTGAACTTGACCTTTAACTCAGGACGTCTATAAAAAAGCACTGTCGTTTTTTGTCTGTAGCCGGTTTGGACCTTTCTCGGTGGTCATTGGTCTGACCAGACCAAGAAGATACAAGCAAATGACAGGTTGATTTAAAAAAATATGCGTAGGCACACTCAAGGTACTTTGCGAGGTACTTGCGAGCCGTTGCCCCCTTCGCCTTAGTTGGGGTCGCACAACCCCAGTCCATTTCATCAGCCAGACAAAACAATTTTTCATCTTGTTCTCTGCAGCGATCGTATAAGTGTAAAACTTAAAGTTTTTATCATTACCTGAATACCTGCATTAACGGCTAGCGCCTGTTGGCTGCTGTAACCATGTACCATTGATAATAATAATAAAGATTATTCCCAAATTGTGGGTGACATACCGTCTGGCATGATCACACGTTTACAGTCACAATGAAGCACAACTGGGAGATTTTCGGGTAGTGCGGATTGCGCGAAAAGAGGACAGTGTCGTAGACAGTGACATAAGCAATGTCATAAGCAGTGACTCGGTGATTGGCGACCCATACCCTTAACTTTCTGTTAAGTTCACGAAGTAGATTCCAGTTAAACACACAGTCCTCGCTCACTATCTTGGAAGCTGTTGCTCAAACGTTTAGTATTCTTCTGCTCTCGTTGTACACATCAAACACGTTCTTTTTGCACAACAGGGACCCTAGGATTGGATTCTCTAGCTGAACCAAAAACTATTGCCATGTAATCTCATCATTTAATCGCATGTTCCAACTAGTCCAACCGCCAGCCGCCATTTTCGCTACCTCGGCGGCCAAGTCCTTACCTTCCTAAAATTAGGCACCTAACCTAGCCCCGGCCGCAGACCTTGTGGTCGACTGACGCTCAGTGCAAAAAACGAGACACACCTCTCAACGCCCATGCATTGCTCTCCTTAGATACTGCATACATGCCGGACAGAAGCCCACTGGTAATGATTTGTTGTCCTCATAATACAACATTAACCTTAGGTAGTCCTCGTTTGGTAGGGCCGACAACAACAAAAGTCCACCAGTTCATAGGTTCGTTTAGCTTGCTGTCATTCCCTTCGGGATTTTTTCTATTGCAAGCCGTTTTAGCTGACGCCTCCTGACTAGACGCTACTTCTCTCAACCTATTCATTCCTCATTCACCCCTCCTCTAAAGCTTCGGAATCTCCGCATAGCCATCATTTATTCAATCTGGCTGTCCTCGGTCTACATTCACACGATCCTCCAAGTAAATCGAAACTAACAATGACTTTACATTGGCCTTGCTCTACCCATGTCAGCCTACTCGTCTTTCCCAGATACTGCTGCCACGGAAATGTGTATCCCCTGTCCGATTTCAACAACCCTGATGACCGTTACGGGGCTGTCCAGAAACTGACTTATATCAGTACAATGATGGCATGGCGCTGCCATATGCAGTCTGATGGCACTCCCGCAACTATTTTCCCTATCCTCCAGCGTCACCTGTCGCCCAATCAAGATTTACTTGCAACTACGAACAACTTTTTCGACGGCCCCAACCACCTCTGAGACGAGTTCGTTCTAGCCCCTTGAACCTTTTGTTCGGATTTAACCTACATGATTTTCCGCTGCAATCTTGGTTTGCCCCTTCCACAGGTTCAATTTCATCTATAGTGTTCGTTTGGTTCTATGCACTGGCACTATTTCCGCGTCGAAACTATCCTTTTCACCTGAGTTACTAATAACAATAATGTTTATTCCCAAATTGTGGGTGACATACCGTCTGGCATGATCACACGTTTACAGTCACAATGAAGCACAACTGGGAGATTTTCGGGTAGTGCGGATTGCGCGAAACGATGTCAACATCATAAACAGTGTGGAAATATCTGATGAAATGATGATAATAGGTTCCTATCTCAACTTGTAGTGAACAGTGTGCATGAGGTCCGACTAGTTCAAAGACATGAACATGGCATGAACTAAAACTGAAAACCATTGCTGGCCATGAGTGACCTTGGGCGCTTGGGCAAATGGCTGGAGTCACAACGAGCAAAAGTGGAGATGGAGGTAGAATAATTCGAATAGGGAGCACATGGCGAGTTTTGTCTCAAAAATGTGGCTTAATCTGAAATTAAGCAAACTCACTGTTGTAGGGAAGTCAGTTGCAGCAGATAGGTTGGATGGGGACGTGGTGTTAATGCATAGGGCGAACCAAACATCGTATACGGATTTGAACTTGTGGAAGAGGCAAGCCGAAATTGTGGCAGAAAATCAGGCTAGCCAAATTTGGGCGAAAATTCATCGGGTACGAAAGAACTCGTCCCAGAGACGGGGCCGGTTGAAAAATTTGCTCGAAGTTGCGACTACAGGCTCGATTGGGCGAGGGGTTGCGGTCGAGATTTTGAAGAGAATAGTTGCGGGAGTGCCATCACACTGGGTATGACAGTGCCATGCCATCATTGCACTGACATGCTTCGGTTTATGGACAGCCCCGTAACGGTCGTCAAGGGTGCCGCGATCGGAGAAGGGATACGCAGTTCCGTGGCAGCTGGATCTGGGTGAGACGGGGATTGACACAGAGAGTCAGACGGATGCAGGGTCACAGATAATTTCCCTTTCGTTGGAGGACCGTGTGAGTGTAGACCGGGGACCAGCCAGTTTGAATGAATAACAGTCCTACGGGGCGTTTGGGCAACTGCAGTAGAAGTTTGAAGCTTGGGAAGAGGGGCAACGAGGAAGAAGTAGAATGAAAGCAGTAGCTGGTGCCGAGCGTCAGGAGGCATATGATACAACGGTGTCAACAGAAAAAAATCTAAAAGGGGATGACAGCAAGCTAAATGGACCCAGGAAAGGTGGATACATTTGCTGATCTAGAAACCAAGTACTAGTTGGGCCAGAGTAGGGACATAGTTTTAGGAAGGTAAGAACTTTGTCGTCGAGGTAGCTAGCAGCTCTTGTACTAGTCAGAACGGGCGGCAGTTATTAGCTTACCAAAGAATCATGACATAGGGTCTCCGTTGGGCAAAAAAGGGTTATTGTGAGCAGTAACAGTAGACAAGTAAAAAGCGGATAGGCAACAGGCCATCAGATAATGGATAAGAACCGTGGCTTAACTGAGATCTACTACGTCAACACTGACACCAGTGAGTCTACTTAGTTTAAATGCATACCAAATTTTTGGGACAAAACTTACAATTTGTTTCCATTTCGAATTCTCCCATCTCCATCTCCATTTTTGTTTTTTGTTACCCTGGCCGCTTATTCAACCGCCCAAGATCAGCAATGATTCTCAGTGTGCAGTTCATTTCAGCCGGCTTCATCATTGAGCCGGTTGTATCTCATACCCCTTGTCCTTGTTCTTTGGTTTCCACAACTGCGCTGACTGTTAACGTAATAAGCAAGTCTCGTTAGTTTTTCCTTCCTCCCCGTCGTGTTGTTGCCTGCCACGTTCATGCTGTACCTATCTGATATTGCCTCAGTTGGCACGCTCCCTACAAATCTGGAAATAAACTTATTATTAATAATAAGCTAAGGTGGGAACTTGGCCAGAACCAAGTATAAGCTTTCTGGGGAACAAACTACCAGGCCAATAACACAACACATTCGGACCAAGCCGACATTTCACGGACTATAGTGGGTTGTATGGCTCGTATGGTCGTATGGCTCGTCTAAACAATACCGCACATTAACAACCCTTTTGCCATCTTTCCGCCACGGCCTAACTAAATTGCACTTTACGGACCCACACATCTCCCTTTGCCTGGAGGCCAACTGGCCGTCCGCGGAAGATCCTGGATTATCCATCATAGCAGTGCGTCAGCTGTGTGAAGATATTTTGGTTTCACAATTTGAACCAGCGACTTAGGGTCTTCCTTGATTTAACGATGAGTTTTTTCGCTGGCATTGTACTTAGTGGCTCATGACATGCACCTCTGACGTCAAATAATGCGTCAACTCTCTAGTGAGTATTGCGAAAGGCTCGCTCCCTAACGCCAATTGTGATTAAACAGTCTCGCTGAAAATAACCATGGCCTGAATGCCTTTAGCCGCCAGGTATCCGCACAATGGAATTGCTCCCTAGAAAGCTACCACATTTTTAGGGTATACAATTTATAGTGTAGAATGTCTATTTATATTATATGTGTACATGTATTGTGCTAGTTAGCTACATTGGTTTCCTCAAATGTGCAAATTTTCAAGGTCAGTAAACGCCAACGAGTGTGAATACGTTGCTTAGTGTAATAACGAATTGCGAATTGCAAAAAAGATGACTCACTTACAATAGACGGAACTTTCAGATAGTTTTAAGGCCGAGATAATCCCCTGAACATTACAGAAGCTACATGGTCCTTGTGGATGCAAAATGTGCAGATGTGTCATTCCTGTAAACAAATTTTGCCCAATGATTGCTGTTACCAGTAAAAATCGCGTAAGCCGCTGTCATTATTCGCGAAAAATCGTGCAAGTTTGTTGTTAAACGTCAGTGTTCCATCATACCTGCGGAGTATGCCAGAAAGACCATGACGTTGATCAACTAGCCACATGGAACCTACATCGATCATGGTGGACAGCTGAATGAACCTGGCTGACGCACACGATAAACATGCGGCTAGGGGTTCGCGGTGCTTGATCAACTAACCGGAGCGCAAACGTCCATCTCTAACGGGGAAAAGGTCCAAAAAGGTCGACAAAATATCGAGTTGTATTGTTAGTTTCAATGAGCACGTATGTCCCCTCGGGGAACGCATGAACTTCTTCGTGCGGAGTGTCCATTTGGCCACTGACCTCCGAAAAGGCGAGGAAGATGTAAGTCAGGTTATTAAAACATCACCACGAGGCAGGCGCTTAGCAATCTGGTAGGAATTCAGCGGCTATAATGTTGTAAAGGGTTGTTTACACAACGCCACATTCAGCGAAGATTTCGCATGCCTACTTACTGTATCCCTCAAGAAACACACGAAATGCATGAATTTTCATTAGCAGACAAACTGTTTGGAGTTTATGGGTCACATGAAATAATCTCCGTTCTCTTTCTCTAGCTGGCGCTCTACAGAGTTAGTCGTAGTGGCCAGAGCTTAACTCACGTCTGTCGAGAAGTTTCCCCATGGACCCGAAAACACGGACACAGACTCCCGAGACACACTGTGCTGGGATTCTGTGCTTCGATTCAGACCAACATAATAAGACGCTCTCTTTGCGTTTTCTGGGTAGGCTGTGGTCCAAGAAACAAAAGTAAGTTATTCTTCTGTGGACTCACCTTTGGGACAAGCCGGAAGAGCATCACCGCACAGCGGGCAAAGCATGATATGATACGCGGTCCATTGCACACCAGCGGCCGCCGGTAGTAGCCGTCCGGTCACAGAACATACCTAAGCCCAAGCCTGTGTCGCCAGACGGTCAGCTGGTTTGGGGCGCCGTGTACCCGCCCACCGACGACGGGCCATCAGCTGCATACTTTGAGCCTTGAGGCAGCAGTGTTTGCCTCTGAACAATCAATTGTTTACTGATGGCTGTGGCCCTTCTGGGTTCCAGTCCCTGAAGCTTATCCACCACTTGGTTCATTTGTTTATGCAGGCCATCCAAAGCTACCAACGGTAATTTTGGAACAAGTGCAAGAGGTACACCTTTATCCGGTAGGTTGTAATCCGGCAGCCACCTTTGGTTGACTGGGAAGCAGGCTAAGAAAAAATGATGAAAAATAGTTCTCACTGCCTGCAACTTACAGATCTCCAAATTCGGAGGACAAATGCGTGCAGGGGAGCCACGTCATCTGGAAATTAATTAAGGAAAACTTCTGCAGAAGCCTCATAGAATTGTGTGATTTAGTAAACTAGATGTAACGGTGCTCCAAACGCCTCAGTAGATCTGACAATTTTATCATGCGAAACCGAATGAAACGACTTCTGTATATCAACAAAGGTCAAGCTGAGGTTAGGAGTGACAAAGCAGCGCTTATAACAGTGATGCAGTTTTGAACAACCGTCTCGGTATATGGATGCAAATTAGAGTGAGATAATTTGCGACCTTAGGCGTCAGCGATCAATGAGCGCCTTATGAAAGCATCGGACAAGAATGGATGGCGAGACGATAAGTCCCAGTTGGTCCGGTGAAGTCCGTTTTGGGACTTCCAATACTAGGGTTAGAGGAGCACGGCACAGATGCGGTGGGCAAACCCACTAAGTTGAAATGTACAGCGAAAGTGTCGGCGGCGAAGCATCCCAGGCGTGATCTCGTCGAGACTTGGGGATGACTTCCTCACCTGCAATTAGCTCGATCAAATTCCATTAAGATGGTAACACTGCGCCACTTGTCTGGCTATTCACGTGTTTTTGTGCAAGTGGTGCCCTTTTCCAACGCTGCTCAGGGTCCAGAAGTAAGCCTTTGTATAGACCCTTCCATGACCCATCTAGCACCTCCAAAGCTGCACCTATCTTTCTTTGGTGATGTAGGGTCTGGATGGCAGTGCGGTTTTCTCGGTTGGCCGATACACAGTGGATGGGTAAGGACGGCGTCGGGAGACAGAATTTTGCGTGTGTGTAAGTGTCCTGGAGGCGTGGAGGTCCATAAGTGACAGGATTCGCTCCGATGTCATGACACCAGACTGCAACCATCATGCAAATGCCACAAGGTCAACACTAGCAAACGAGCCGTCAGCGTGGGGTTCCAAGAGTCATACGGGACACCCCACGGTTCATTCAAACCAGAAACAGTAGTCATGAGCCTCGGACGAGTAGGCCACGTTCGCCCGATGGTTTGGTCACAGCCACCAAATGATTATTTGTTCAATTGTGCAGGCCATTTAAGCACACGTAACCTGATTTTTATGCTGACAGCGACCGACCAGGAACATTTTGCTCCAATTTACCGAAAGCTTGGTTTGCTTGTCACAAAAAAGGATTTGGATTGTGAATCAGGCGCATGAGTGAGTGTGGCTCTTTCTGGAATCGGTGGACACCGAACTTCTTCACCCGGCTGCGATTAACTTCATCGTGCTGGGTGGGTTCACGTGCCGGAGGAGCTGACTCAGGTTGATCGTCGTCAAAAAAAAGAAACAGTCAGCGCATGCTCATTTGGAGACTACGTTCCTCCCAACACTTGTATGAGCCTAAACTTGACGGTGGGCCACCAAGCCAGTTTTTTATTTGCAGCGCATGTCACAGTTCTCTGGCGTGAGCCACATGAGTCTCTTTGTGTGCGAGTTGGAACTGGTATGAAGGCATCAGATGAATCGTATTGTGCATGGTCGAAAGTAACCAGCACACTGAAATCAAACGGGCTGGTTAGCCGTGTCTGGAGATGGTGAACTTTTAGCTCACCTAGACCGACCTGCGGGCTACCCAGTCGACACCGCGAAAAATAGTTTAGCGCCTGACAGCCGGACCATTTAGCCAGCGTTCGTCCATCGCTGTGTATTCGTTACCTTAAACCGTTTGCCAGCACCTTTTCCCTCCAAGTCTGTGGAGGTTGAAAATCCGTCCACGTTACTGGCTCACTGCGGTCTACGCCAATAGACTGGAACGTTCTTTGATTTCTTAGAAACCTCATACCACGTTCCTATGGAAATTTTTATTAACGTGGTGTGCTCCAGGACGCCTAGGAACTTATATCCGACGTCCTGCATTTGAAAGGCGCATTGAGCATGTACTTCCTAAGTGGAGTCCACTGCGCTTTTCGAACGCACTGCATGCTGTCACTGAGTCAAAAAAGCTCAACCCGTTGTCTTGGCCTAGGCATTTGCCTTTGTAAGGGAGCTGATGCTGGAGATCGGTTGTTTCTTAATGTAGCGGCCGACAGTTCTCGAAATCGGCCGTTTGGTAGTTTTGCAGGAACAAAGATAAGCGCTGATCAAGCGAGCAGTTTTGCTCGTACTTGGGCTTTAACGTCCACACAAGGATAGAAAAGTGAGAAAATTAACCTGTCTCATAAGCCATAACTGGTGAACGGCACAGCACAGCCGCAAACAATGTATCGTGGTTGGTTTTCCTTCATCACGGCACTCAAATATTCGCATGTTTTTCCCTGCTGGATAAAAATTTGGTAAGCAAGTTTAGATATCCCTCACCTAATGAGGGAAAAAAAGGCACCTTGAATTTTACGGCTTGTGATGCAGATAAAACAAACTTAAAAATTAGTGAGCCTTTAAAACGAACAGTTCCAAATACAAAAGTACATAACTGCAGTGAAGAAACATGATTTGTAAAGGCAAACATGAAGAACAGTATTCTTAATAGGGTTCAAATAACAGATCAACTTTTCCAACACACAGACTGAGACCGTTGCCTTAAGAAGCCTACTTAAGCCGTTGGCATCCTCGGTCGCAAATATTCTGCCAAAGCTAGCGTTTCATGTTTCGTTTCTTTTGGTCCCCAAGTTTTGGCGAGCCAGATAATTTTGGCATGGTCGGCATGTTGCTAACAGAAAACAGCCACCACAGCAGGTCGGTCGAACGATCTCCTGGTTTCTATCGCCCTCATAGGCCTACCCCTGTGCTTCTTCGTTAGTAAGGATGAGTTTATTGTTTGCGTCTGTCTATCTAAGGGAGTTGTCGAAGGTGGACAGACTAACTGATGAACTAGCCTGAATTCACTTCGACAATTTGTTACCTTTCTTAATGTTTGGATCCTGCGCCTGCACGTGCAACCAAGGTAAGGTACAAAAATGCGTTTTGGGAAAACCCAGGTAGCCAAGTCAACTGGTAACTGCGCGTTTCAAGAAATACATTTAGGATTCACCTTTCCAGACGCAAGCTGGCGCTACGTAGAAAGTGTGCGGTCGGTTGTAAATGAAATTGCAAGGGCTCTGGATCGAATGTCCTCAGAACAGACACGCAATTTGTTGACAGGCCAAAAAGATTTTCGACACTCAGTGTAACGAGCTGACGGTATCTTCGAGTGCTGCGTAATACCAGAACCTCCGGGAAGGCAAAACAAAGCCGGAGCTGGGTTTCTATACGGTACTGTTAACGCAAGACATGAATGCACAAAATTTAAAAACCTCGACAGTATGTACTCGTCCACAACAAATGGTCCACTTAGACTACAAAAATACGAACCAGTTGAACAAACAGATTCCCACGTGAAACCGTCATACGTGCATAAGGTTGGCCACAAATGGCTGGATGACCTCAAGGCCAAATGGGTTAAATGGTAAAGACAAGCAAACGCCAGTTCATACAGACACATTAAGCGCAAAATTGGAGCGGGGGTTACAAATTGGGACAGAAGAAACGCGGAGAATTTCAAGTGTCAAGGTAATGGACGATACACTCAGGCATCATCTCCAAAGGGCTGTTTTCACGTGAAGAGGTTCGATGAAAAAATTCCCAAGCAGCAGTCAAGCCCCGCAGGTTCTCGAGGTATTACACTGTGCCTGCACTAAGGTTTGCAGGGCCCTTCAGGAAGACACTGTAGCGCTGACTGGCTTTCTTTGCTCCCATTTTACCTGTTCGTCTACATAGTCCGTCACAGAATTAGATGCAGTGCTTACTAAATCCAGGTTCATGACCTCGTTTAAAACCCTGCGGAAACCTAATGGTCTTTCTCTATGCAACCTAATAATGCATCGACCAGTGCCCGCTTGAATTCATGAGTCGTGTCTAGCGTGTTGTTCACTGCAGTAAGCTTGCTGGAACCAGCTCTTTCATCATGTCCGGAAGAAGTCGTGAAAGATGTTTCTCAACGGGACAAACCCATTGAATTTTTTGAACCTATATGTAGTTTTCTTTTGCTACAGACTATTCAGTGTTGGGATGAGTACTACGATTCATGGTCACAATAAGACCCCAGCACACTGGCCTGTATAATGCACAGACTACTTACATTTTGTGACTCCTGCTTAGCAGTTTGAGGCTGTCATGTAGCACTGCTAGGTCCCTCCTCTGATCTACCATGACGTCTGTCAAATCTCTAGCTAAAGCATAAGGGCAAATCCTCTTTTGCACAATAGAGTAAACAAAAAACAGTTAGCGGTACAGCAAGAACGATAGTATAAAACAGAAGCCTAAATACTGGACCTCACCGTCTTGAAAATGCGTCCTCTAGCAGGGCGACGCCACCTTTCTTGAATTTAGGCAGGAGAAAAAGCGAAATGTTGCGTGTAAATGTAGGAATCGCAGCAGCATCCAACCCGATAATTCAGTGGTATACGCCTGAAATCCAGCAAACACCCGACCGACACCGGCCAGCCGGCCAGAATTTGGTTAGTATTTTCAGCCAAACATACAAATTAAAACCGAGAAACCAAGGGCTTATCTTGTTGCGTTATTCGATATCCTGGTTGTAGTGATCGCTTGCAAAGAATCAACATCAACTGTCACCGGAATAAGTGTGGTGCGTTAATTTTTTGCCTTGCCATGCCACATGATTCGTTATTCCGAGCGCACAAGGCTGTTATTAGCTTCACCTGAATCCTCTCAGTGGTGAGTGCTGTGGTAAAAAGTGCAAAAACGTTTAAGGCCAATGCAATTTGTCTTTTGTTTCCTACCGTGTAGGTAACCTTTGACATAACGGTAGAACTAGGGCTAGTGGTAAAACATTACTCAAGTCCCTGGCACGGAGAAAACTAGGGGGAAGGGGGCGAACTATAGTCAAACGTTCAATACTCTGTATAATAATGGTGTTCATTCCCAGCTCGTGAGTTGCACGTGGTCGGGGGTGGTGGTGACTGTACGGTCAGTGCAAAGGCAAAACTGACTCTGGTTGCTGGTGTTCATTATTGCGTCGAAGCGGAGCATTCACAAAATTTGGGAAACATCCAACACAAATAGGGGCTTGTCAAAAGTGGCAAGATCAAAGCGCAGTGGACAGTAAGGACGTTAAAGCACCGCTTAATGATTTTTTCCCAGCCCGCGAGGAACACAACAATTAGGGGAACATCAGGCCATGATAATTTGAAGATGACGGAAAGCCACGCAAAGCGGAGAAAGCAGCGTGATAAGAAAGTGTCAAATGCGGCTGCCTTGGACCAAAACTGACAACGGTTGTCGGGGCTGGGTGGTTTTTTATTGTTAAGTTGATGATCAGGGTTATGAGAAGCGTATGCGGAGATAATGATGTAGACATATTCATTGTAGGTTTGGCTGGCAGCCTGTATCTCAGATGTATGGTGTAAAACGTACCTCGATAGACTAATTTGCTTCACTATTGGAGGGAAATCAGGTGTAAACATTATTTGAGAGGAAGAGGTAGTGGTAGTGCACTGCACCTAATGTGCACCGTAAATAAGAATAGAATACTTGCGGGTATACCGTCAGACTGACTGTGTCATCACTGCAGTGACATACTTCAGTTTATAGACAGGCCTATAGTGAGCAATAATGTTGCCCAGAATTTGGTTAGTATTTTCAGCCAAACATACAAATTAAAACCGAGAAACCAAGGGCTTATCTTGTTGCGTTATTCGATATCCTGGTTGTAGTGATCGCTTGCAAAGAATCAACATCAACTGTCACCGGAATAAGTGTGGTGCGTTAATTTTTTGCCTTGCCATGCCACATGATTCGTTATTCCGAGCGCACAAGGCTGTTATTAGCTTCACCTGAATCCTCTCAGTGGTGAGTGCTGTGGTAAAAAGTGCAAAAACGTTTAAGGCCAATGCAATTTGTCTTTTGTTTCCTACCGTGTAGGTAACCTTTGACATAACGGTAGAACTAGGGCTAGTGGTAAAACATTACTCAAGTCCCTGGCACGGAGAAAACTAGGGGGAAGGGGGCGAACTATAGTCAAACGTTCAATACTCTGTATAATAATGGTGTTCATTCCCAGCTCGTGAGTTGCACGTGGTCGGGGGTGGTGGTGACTGTACGGTCAGTGCAAAGGCAAAACTGACTCTGGTTGCTGGTGTTCATTATTGCGTCGAAGCGGAGCATTCACAAAATTTGGGAAACATCCAACACAAATAGGGGCTTGTCAAAAGTGGCAAGATCAAAGCGCAGTGGACAGTAAGGACGTTAAAGCACCGCTTAATGATTTTTTCCCAGCCCGCGAGGAACACAACAATTAGGGGAACATCAGGCCATGATAATTTGAAGATGACGGAAAGCCACGCAAAGCGGAGAAAGCAGCGTGATAAGAAAGTGTCAAATGCGGCTGCCTTGGACCAAAACTGACAACGGTTGTCGGGGCTGGGTGGTTTTTTATTGTTAAGTTGATGATCAGGGTTATGAGAAGCGTATGCGGAGATAATGATGTAGACATATTCATTGTAGGTTTGGCTGGCAGCCTGTATCTCAGATGTATGGTGTAAAACGTA
This sequence comes from Clonorchis sinensis, assembly GCA_003604175.2. Lineage (NCBI taxonomy): Eukaryota > Metazoa > Platyhelminthes > Trematoda > Opisthorchiida > Opisthorchiidae > Clonorchis > Clonorchis sinensis. The sequence goes on along the minus strand of CM030369.1, from coordinate 131,282,863 downwards.
CCTCGATAGACTAATTTGCTTCACTATTGGAGGGAAATCAGGTGTAAACATTATTTGAGAGGAAGAGGTAGTGGTAGTGCACTGCACCTAATGTGCACCGTAAATAAGAATAGAATACTTGCGGGTATACCGTCAGACTGACTGTGTCATCACTGCAGTGACATACTTCAGTTTATAGACAGGCCTATAGTGAGCAATAATGTTGCTGTGGTCGGACAAGCGGTGTGCGATTCTGTTGGCTAGCCATGGGTATCCACAAGGCACGCACTTCTGGCCCTTACGGGTTGTCCACAATAAAACACATAGATTGCATGCACTTGGACCCGCTTTCGATCCTTAAATGAACATCCCTCTCCGGAGGCCCCATTTCCTTCCCCTGCACCGGCAAGGTTCGGGTTTGGGTCGTAGCTAAGTGCGCAGCGCCCACTCTTAAGTCGTGAATAATGTTTGTCTTACTGACAAATGACACTGTGGTATACAGTGGAACCCCTATTCGTCCTGCTCTGCGTGGTCCACAGGGCGTTCCAAGTAATCATGTACACAGGATCGAGGCTTTCGCCCAGGTTTCCCGGGTCGGCTTTTTTCTTGACGTTCAGCTCCTGCCGTTCACCTGAAATGCACTTGGGAAAAAGAGCGTAGCACTTCCCTTTAAGTTCTCTGCGCGGGCAGTATGCTTGCTAGCGTGAGGACTCACGTAAATAAGTGTCTAATAGTGTTTTGGACGGGGTTCTGGAAGCAGCGTGGACAACTGAGGGAGGTTATTATACGCAGCAACTACCCGAAATGAGAGGAAAGTTTGCCTAATGAAGGTGTGCGCTTTGAGCTTGAAAATCTTACCATGTCCCCCCCTCGTGTTTTCTCGGTCAACGGTGAAAAACCTGTTGGCCAAGCCTCGTTCAAACAGGGCGTAAGTAAGAATTACGTCCCCTCGAAGGCGGCGATACTCCAGGGGAAAAGGTCAAGCACCGCGAGACGCGTTTCGTAGGCCACGGACTTGAGGCCGGCAATAATTTTCGTAGCAGCTCGCTGGACACGCTCAGTGAGGATTACGTCTTTCGTGCGTCCTGAGTAGACAACCGGGTTGGCAAATTCAAGGAGCGGTCTGACATAGGCCCTATAGGGTATTTGGAAGTCAATGCGAGTAATACGGGAGAAGGTGCACCGAATCATCCGCAGCACGGCGAATGCCTTTTGGGCCGATTTCTCAAGGCGCAGTGAGAAAGACATGTTTAAAGATAGCCAGATACCCTTCAACGACCACTGCTTTGCTGCGTATACATCCATGTGGAAGTCGTTGGCATTGGAACTCCATGATTTCAAGTCGTCCGCAAAAGGTAGACATGGACTTGAAAGAAGATCTGGAAGGTCATTGACGTATATCAGAAACAGCTAAGGTCCTAAAACGGAGCCCTGAGGAACTCCAATGGAGACCGGCGCCGCAGAAGAGTAGGTCGAGCCTACTTTCACTCGGAATGATCTGTCTGATAGGAGTGCCTTGATCCAGTGTAGGATTTTCCCTTGAATCCCGTAAGACTCGAGTTTGTGGAGCAGAGGGACGTGTGGGACTCGATCAAGTGCTTTTGAGAGGTCGGAAAATATGGCATCCGATATGAGTTTCTCGTCCTTGGCTTCGGTTAAGCTCTCCATACATACGACCATGCTCGTCGCGCAAGGACCGTTTGGGAGAAATTTGTGTTGAACTGGAGATATGAAGTTGTTGAAAGTGAGGTGATCTAGGATGGCTTGCTTCAGAGTGCGTTCCGTCACCTTGTACGCACGGGAGTGGGACTTATGGGCCACCAGTTCTGTAGAGTGGCGTGACAATCGCTTCCTTCCAAACAGAGGAAAGGTGGCCTTCGTCAAGCGACTGACGAAACAAGACAGAAGTGAGTTGCCACTGTATACGACGTTTTTTTCAGGATCCTTGGGTGGCCTTCGTTTTGTCCCAGCGAGCAGAATGGGTTGTACAAGAGTTGTCGAATGTTCTCCGCCGTGAAGACCAAGTTGGTTAGAGGCCGCTCGTAGATACGACTTGACAAGCTTGAATGTGATGAGGTCGCCGCGGCTGAATATAGACCTGCACAGTGTTCTCTGTAGAAGTGAGATAGCATCATGGCGTCACTCGTGGGTTCTCCGTTCTTGCTCCTCAAGGAAAATGCGAACGGATTATTTTTGTGGCAATGTTTCATGTATTTGAACAGCGCATTTCTTTTTTTCCGGGGGGTGTCCTAAATGGTGGCTTATTTTCATATGCTACCTTGGCGGATTTCTGATTTACAGAGGTTCCGCATTTGACCAAATGTCAGCTCGTCTTCTGTGTCACCTGTAGTCAATTTTTTGAAAAATAGTTAAGACCTCTTTTCCAGAAGACGCCGGATCCTTTTAAGTAGCTTACGGTTCATCCGACTGCGTGCTGGTTTGTTGGGACGAACATCGCGTCAGTCTCGTGAACTTTCTGGAAAATGGTTCTGCATAAGTCTTCCACTGAAGCTGGTCTCAGTTGAACTTGTTCAAGGAAGATGCGCATTCCTGAAAGGTCTGCACGGCAGAAGTTTCGAATCCACGTTTGGATTTCGGGATCACTGGCCCAATAGCAGATGAAATCAAGGATAAGCACACAGTGATCGCTATGTCCCAGTGGAGTGGTAATTGTCACTCGATCAATGAATTGTCTTTCGTTGGTGATCACCGAATCCAGGAGGGATGTTTGTTGGCCCGCGCGGTACCTGGTGGGTGCAACGACATGTTGAGTCCAAGCGCTCTGTTGAACGACTTCGGTCAGCGCCGCTGCAAAACGTCCACTTGATCCGACGCGCCGGAGCGTTAAAGTCACCTATCAGCAGGAGATGAGCAAAGTGGTAGCTGGAGGAGAGTTGCTCAACGGTTCGTATGGGGAATTGGTCATCTTCCGGATGACTAGAGGGGCAACTGTAGACCACACCGAGAAGGAGCGAATCGGACCCGCGCAGCGGGACTTGAATCCACAGTGCATCGCAAAAAGGTGCAGGAGTGGTATCGGAGAGGACAGTCGGGATGGGCACGGCTGCGCTAAGTACAAAGCAACTCCAGCAGCCCTCCCTCGTTTTGAGTAAGCTCGAAAAACATAGTAGCCGTCTGTCGAGATCTCCGCGTCATAGATATCTGGGGTGAGCCATGTCTCCGTGAGTGCGATAATGGACGGCTGTTCAAGATAAACTGACTGCTTAATATAGCAAAGTTTGTTGAAAAGGCTGAGACGTTTATGGACAAACATTTCAACACTGCCTCTGATGCCTCTGAAGGAGAGGAGCCGAGAGCTGGGCAGCCAGATGGGTGAACAGGCGGTTTGAGTCGAAGGCTCCGAACAGGCCTCTGAGGCATACTTGTCTGCTTCCTCGCTTGGTGGTTTCGAGGGCAGTGTTTTTTCCTCCCCATTGGCTCGCTTTGCACGTGTCTTTTTCCTTTGGCGGACGAAGATTTTTCCCCGTGGGCGAAAATTTCTACAACTGCTACTTGTAGCCCTTTCAACACCACCTTTTGGACGACCAGATTTGCTGTTGTTCAAGGGACAATCTGGCGTTTGTTTGGTTTCTTGGACATTTTGGCGCGGTTTGATCGAAAAGGCGTTTCTGTGAGGCCCCGAGCGCTGTGTAGCAGCTCCAAGAAGTAGTTCTTTTGGTAACGCTCCCATGAGGCTGGTTTCCTCAGAGGACTGCAACTTGAAGCCAGTCGGCAGTTTCCTGATTTGGCGAATCGTATGTGGCTTGGTTGGCTGCAGTAACCTTTCTTTCGTGCTTGTTGTGTGGCCCGCGATCAGCGTGGCCAACTGGGCGTATGAGGGATTTTCCGGTTTACTGTAGTCAGTTGTGAGGCTTTGGCTATCGGGGCCTGAGCGACGACCGTGTCCACAACCGAAGAGACCATTTTTGACGGAGTGGAGCTGAAGCATGACAGTTTCGCATTCTCAGTGGGTGTACAGTTCTCGCAGCATTCCCTGATATCGAGGTCAGCGCGTGTGGTTGGTTTGCCGGTAGGCTTCGCCGCTGGAATCCGCTCGCCTTACCCAGTCCAGCTCAGAAGTTGTAATTTGGGTGTGGCGTTCACTGCTCCACCTTCGTCGCCTGTTACGGAAAGAAGCGCTAATAGCTCCACTTACTTTATGCGTCCCGTCCACGTGAGGCTTGCCCCCTCCAGAGTGCCTCTGCCTTTGGAAGTCGAGGGGCCTGCGGCGGTTAAGTAGAAACTGCTATCCAGACTCGCGGTCAGTTTCCTCGGCGTGTTTTCAGGAGCACAAGGGGCTATAACTACAATCGATTTGGCCATAAGTTTGGGGTCCGATGAACTGGCGCCATGGGGATGTCTTTTTCACATCTCTCCCCCAGAACTGCTGTGGCCTAGTTTTCGTGCCCCCAAGGGGCGATCCTCAGATAGACGCCGGATAGTTGTGTCTTTTGAATGCTGGAATGCTGACATTCCGCTCCAGGGTCTTCTGGACGGCCGACGGGGAGGTAAGGGTGACGAGAAGCCCAAGTGTTCGCTTGCTTCATGTCTGGCGTTACCAGTCTGCGTGAAGCGATTCGTGATCAGGCTTTCAGCGGACACTGTCAAGAAGCGACTGCGCCTGCTTCGTTGGCGTGATTTTTCCGGAGAATGACCCAGAGGTGATCAGTCTGCACTCCTTTGTGGGCCTGTCCACTAGAGACGCCTTGTCGGTCGATATTGTCGCATCAGTGACTTGGACGAACTTTCCACAGCCAGCGGCCCAGGGGTAAATAGCGCCAAGTTCTCGTCCAGCAAAGGAAGTTCTTTATCAGCTTTTGTCCAGGTTGCTGCGTTTTTTGGGTTTGCGTCCTCCAGAGCTTTAGAAATAAACTCCAGTTTTGTGTCGAGTATCCCGATTAAGGCAGAGCATTTATACTAGACTTTCTGGTTCAGCAGTGGGGCTTTGGTTTCGTTTTTGATGGCTTTCTTCTTAGTTGCGGAATGCATTGCACCCTTGATATATTGGTAACTGGCGCAGACAAACGGGCCAGGAGAGTTAGCTAGTCGGCTTTCCTGGTCTTTCTGTAACCCGTGCATTTAGGGTGCCACCAGGCCTTGCAGGCTTAGTGTTGCATCCGCGTCTCACATTCGACGGCAGCCATTTTGCCCACATCTCTTGTGGTCCACCGATGGCTATGTAGGGCAGCCTGTAGTGATCAGTGACATGATTGCAACAGGGTGCAAAAAAGGAAATGAGTGCAAAGTAACGGGGGTTACCACGTACATGTTATGTTAGTGTGAGAAAATAGTCAACAAATGACACGTGTAAACTCTAAATAGTTTGAAAGTTAAAGAATCCCTTCACGAACTTGCACGTGGGAAAAACGAAACCAACTTCGAACGTACCGCGCTGTTAAAACTTCATCTAAACCGTACTGTATCTAAACGGTGGCAGAGCTTTGGAAAGTGTTACCAGTCAAAGGCGCAAATCAATGAAGCGCGTGTGACTTAGGGAGCTTTGAAGTTAATCAGACCTTCTGTTCATTAGGATTCTTCCTGAAAACGGGGAGATCTCATTCCAGCCAACAGCTTTTGAGGCTTTTTGCTTATAAGTGTGTTTTGTCTTCCGAACAGTCGGTTCACTTTTGTTGCATTCAGGGAGAACTGGCCTCTTTAATAGCCATAATGGACGTTTGGTGATTTAGAAATACAATAGCCGGTTGGGGACTTTGAGTGCAAGCAAGTGACTGAATATTGGTGGGTGAGTTGGTTGCGCCCAACTTCGCTTAGAAATTCGTGTCACTTCTAATCGCGTTACCTAACCCATGCAATCTACGTTTAATTCCGCAACAAATTGTGGAAATCATTTAGGCCCGTTTTCCAGGCAGCCAACTAGAGCCCGGCGCCAACAGCGCCATAAGGTGGGAGTAGTGTTGATGCCGCTGAAGATCTGCGCACTTGAACAAACCGCGGACAGAGCGAAAAAAACTGTAGCACATATTTTATCATTTATGACAGCCTCTGCAATTTGTGCTCCATAATTTAGGAAAATCGTCGTTGATTCCTGTGAAGCAAGTGTCTAACAGCTTCTGACGAGGAGACAGAGCGAGTTTCCGGGGTTTTGTGGCGAATATCCAATTCTGATTAGGCGACGTTTAGGGTGTGATCGCAGACAACATGAGGAGGATACGTTTGTTAAAATATGGACCGAAATTTTATAGGGCTCTTTTCACATTTGTGAGATAGGATAGCGCGTGTAATCTTCTGTTAGACACCGCTGAGTGCAAGCGTAAGTTTTAAGGGTAGACGAGGAAGGGATCATGAGCCTTGTTTCATTGATAGTAGACGACAAAAAACCGGAGCAAGTAGAAATGTAACGCACCCCAGCTCCTCACCTATATCAGTGCAATCGCCGTTGACGTCACGGCTTAATCCGCTAACCGAGAGCACTGTCTACCATATGCCCCCGGCGTACGCCAGTGTCATCGGTGAAACTTCCGGATTCCTCAGTTGTTACGATTAACTTGCAGACCGTTTGCGATTGGTGGCCTAAACAACTCAGCTTTTTATTAACACTTGCAATACGAACACGGGGGCAGCAACTCTGTACATGAAGTTGCTAACTGAGGACACGAATTGGTGGTGGTTTCAACCCCATTTTAGCCCGGTATGTCTGAAAGACGGTGATGACCAATGCTGCATCTCTTTGACAAAGGGATGGATTTCTCAGCAAGCGAAGCCAGTTTGAAAGTCACCCATCTAGAAGGACATGACAGTGAGCGTGTATAAAAAGAATTAAAGGAAAACCCATTTTACTCACTGGCTTGATGGCACTGGTTACTCATCGGATACTGTGAAGTCTGCCGTTCCAGCAAACCGTCAGTGCCACTACAATGCAACTGAAATTTTAAATTCTACACTCTGAATTTCCGCCACCTCACTGTCAATCTCGGGCCATTTAGTGAGCGTGCCTCCATCAGCTCGCGCGAAGCACACAGGGTTGTTGTCATCCTTATGCTGTTTGGTAGCAAATATCTGATGGGGCTTCGCGAAGGAAAATCTAGCTCAGTCGGTTCATCACCGAAAGCAGCTCAGAGCAACGAACTGATGACAGCAATGGAAACTAAAAACAAAATATATTCCGGCAACACAAGCTACGTATGGACGCAACAAACGCTTGCCTTCTATGCTCGCTGGCGAAAGACATGTGACGACCTGGCATATGAATATTTCGGACTGCTCAAATTACGGCTTGTTGCCTTCGCCGAGTGTCACGTGTGGATGGGCACACAATGATATATGATTGATTGCAACGGTTGCGACGCAGCCGCCTCTATAGCAATCAACTATAAAAAAAGGCAGAAATATCCCATCATCATCAATTTTTTTGCCTGGTTCCAGTCGGCTGCGAGCGGTTTTTATCCGATGCAGTCATGCGAATAATATTCACGGGTTCTTTTATTCACGGTGAATCTTTGACGCTCTGTGGGCTGAAACATCTAGTGTCGCCAATAGCATTCCTTTGATAACGGATGCAAACACGTTTGTTGCACTGGTACATTGAGACTGCCAATGTTATGTTGGCGAGCACCTTAAACAAGCGGAGCAGATGCACAATCGTAGACTAAGCGACATCCAAACCGTTGCCGAAAACTACTACGGAAATCGGCCCAAACTTTCCTGCTTTTCACACAACCGAACGGCACCCGCATTAGCTTACTATTTCGACGTGAGAGAGAAGCTTGTTGAGCCTACCTTAACCAAACAAACATTGCGGTGACCTAGGTGTACACGCGACCCACGCCCGAAACATTTATGCTGGGTCAATTCAAGGAAAACACTTAACACGCGGGCGACGGCGCTAATTGAGGTTTCGGCGAGACTGAGCGTAGTAGTATGGTCTATGGATTGCGACGTTGCTCCACACAACTTATGTTTAAATTTGGAAGCCGATAAAAAAGTTGACCAAGTTATCATGCACGAGACGGCACAAAGAATGAAAGCAGAATGGATGATTGCAGCGTCACATTCATCCTTATAGTACTTCGACATGTTCGTCTAATAAACTCAGTTTAGGACACAAGTACTTAATCTCCCGCGGTCCCTGCTTAAAGAATTTCGAATTGCGCGCTGTGACCTCTTGTACATGATTGATTCAAGAGGTTTTTAAACCCATCAACTAGTGCCTTTTGACTTACAGCCTCTCGCTGTTGTAAAAGTCCTCTCAGTTTCTTTGGCACTAAAATCCGGTTCACTCACACCAAAGAACGCGGCAAACGTGGAGCGTTTTTGAGGTTCGTTTTGGCGCGACGCCACTCAGCCCGCGGTCAGTTTCTTGCTTCCTGGCGGTCAATATGCTGTGTATCAGTTTACGGTGAATTCGTGTAACATCCATCCGCACGGCAGCTTTGGTGTAGGAGCTTTACGCCACGAGTTGGCCCAGTCCTAAACTTTATGAAAGTAATGGATACACTCTATAGAGGTGTTTCACCTGATAACACACGTTCTCAGTCCATGGTTTATTCGGCTGCTCCGATGGTCAGCGAAACTGGCTTACAGTACTCACTTTCCGATCATTCGCCGTTATACCAGGTGAGCTCCGTGTGGCAAACGCTAAGCATTTTTATTTTTGGATCCACCAGTCAGTTGATGAAGTTGGGAACAAGAGTCTTATGAATATCTCAGCTCTACACACTGAGCGATCCTGTAATGGTTTATCCCATCACGTGTTGGGTGTTACCTAAGGGATTTCCTGACACTGGTGGTTAGGGCACACGCCACCACAAGGTCGCGTTCCACTAGCTAGTCGTTTAGCAAAATCCTTGTGATTTGGACGTGTTGAGGCATTATGGCTCAAATGGAGAGGCGTATCTTGGGACCAAAATTTAGCGTCAATCGCTCACCGGGGAATGACCGGTGGCGACAGCTTAACGTTCACAGAAACGAATAGAAACGGTGTTGAACCGACAACATCCTTCTAGAGGAATACTGGTAATTCACAATAATAAATTGGGAAAATCACGTAGCTCAAAGCTCGGGCCTTATGAATAAGTGGCGTTGGTATTTTTATATATGTGCAGAGTAGCAGAAGCTGTAGGACCGAAAGAGAATAGTCCCTCTGTCCTCAGACGAACACATTAGTCAGAGAACACGTGAATTCAGTGAGATGGCTTGACTGGGTAGTCAGCCTGGAATATTTGATTGCTCCTTTCTAGCCCGGCGTCAACTCCCTCGTGATTCTTCACGGTTCCGGGGCTGGTTGCTTCCGAAAGGCACGGTAGCTGGTCTGATTTTACCAGTCAGGGATCCCCAGATTTCTGTGCTCCTGAGGCTGACCTGGTCTAACCTGTTGAGGCATACTGGGTGTTGCTTTTGTAGCACTTTCAGTGTGTTCAAAAAAGGTCTATCTAGCACAATTTCCTAAGTTTTCATATTGGAACAGATGCATCTCCAAACAGTTTGGCCACCGCTTTACGCGGTCAGACTTTCGACTCAACGGCTTTCATTTGGGATTCCATCAATTCCCTTGTCACGCAGGCACTAGAGCATACAGTGGCGTGTTTGCCTCCGTGATCCATTGAGCTGTATTGGAGGGGTGCCATTGCACAGGCGGTTTCCGGGGAACGGTCACCCGGACCTGCCGAAATAATCTTCCCGCATCCCAGGCTTCCCGGGTCTCTTCCGTTTTCTTAATCTTCCATGTCTACCAGGCTTCACTGTCGATGCCCACGCTCGGTTTTACTTAACGCCTGATAAATCGTTAGGTTGACTTATGTTCGGGGTCGAACACTGTCCAGAGACTGAAGCAGTGTCACTGTTCTCTCTGATATCTGAGAGGTCCTGATAGCGCCATGCCGCAGGTGAAACTCCCGGTACTGTGCAGAGATGCGACAATCCGGTTCCAGTGCAAATTCGCACCCGACGACGGGCGTCCAACCAAGAAAGAAACGGTAATCGGGCGTCCTGATGAGATAGTGTGAGAGGCTCTTTGGGAAGTTGGTCGCGGGCCAAAACGTAATTTCGGCGTCACCGCACTAAGACTTTTGAGGACGTCAAGTGGATGGTCTTTCCTGCGCTAGAGGTTCTCATGAAGCGCGTAGATGGGCATCGGTTATAGCTGCCACCGATGACCTGGGAAGATATGGGTGGATAGCTGAGCACTGGAGGCAGTAGCTCATACAATTGACTCTCGAATCCAGGAGTAATAGTGAACTTTTCACTGGAGATCGGTAAGGGAAGTCATGTATCGAAAGTTACAGCTTGAATGCGTACGCCACAATGAACACGTGACTGTCAGTGTCTAACCACTGATGTGAAACGTATCGCGGTCCCAATCCAGGAAGATGGCAATGACCAGCACAGTTGGGTTTGTCAGCAGTAACTTTCATACTTCGCTGCCAAATTATTGTTTGACCTCTGCTAAATTGTTCCCACTCTCCCTGTGGCTGTGCGAATAGGGCTTTCTGAGGATTTTGGTCGGTTGGTGTACGGAGCATGTGACCAATCCAACATAACCTATGGAGTGTGGTGAACACATTCGTCATGGGCCCGTTATTCCCCCAAACCGGTTGGGTATTTTTTCAGCAGTACTACTTGGATATTCTAATCAGGCTCGGATAATGCTCCGAAGGCAGTGATAGTCAAACACTGAAAGCTTTTTAACATTCTGTGTTCGCATCTGCCAGGTTTCTGTCCCACATAGCCGCATTGTAAACTCGACCATTGGCAGATAAGTTGATGTCTTGTATGTGATGCAGGTTACCCGACCTAAAGTTTTCGACTCGTCGTTTTCGTCGGGCTCCTGTGCTGCACTTCTGTGGGTTATACTGGTTGGAACTCAGTTTTTAAACGTTTAACCATACCAGGAAGCCCAGCGGGAAGCAGCCCGACGAAGAACAGTCAGTCCCCGTACTGCAAGTAATCGTATTACGAGGCGTTTTGGAGGTAAAGTCCTCTGCGGTAGGAGTGTGAAGGTAATATTGGGATTCCCCTGGGTGACCAGCTTGTCCATATTCATGGAAGCAGCAATGCTGCTTTCCCCCGAGGAAAGACGGGTTGTAAAAGTGAGCCCTAAAACCGTACACCGATCGCCCGACAGTTGACCATGCTCACCGGCACATTATTCAATACGGTCGGAATACTTCTAAAACCAAAGAGTCCGGTGCTGCTATACGCAGCCGCATCAGGAGTAAGACAGTAATGCCTTTTCCCCAGCACCCTTAGGCCAGGCCGGCCCCTTACAACCAAGTGGGTCAGACTATTGAATCATTGGCTCCAGGAAGGGTCCCCAAAGAAAACCCTAACAGCCGCTGCCTCACGGCTCAGACTATTGAGTCAGAGGCTAGGGGCAGGGTCCCCGAAGAAGACCCGACGCCCTCTCACTGTTTTGTGGGTTAGAACTTTGATTCTCGAGGCTCGAGGTGGGGTGCCTCAAACAGTCCCCCTTCTTCGGTTTAGGACAACCAGGAACTATCATTTGCCCTTGCAGCTCTTCATTCACCGGCCCTTCCTCATACCCTCACCTATCTCGTTGAATGGGGCAGTGCGATCAACCCGTCTGCCAGTCCCCCAGACAGTGTTCCGAGTCTAAACCATTGTCCGAAACACGCATATAAGACCCCACTTCGGTCGTGCATCTCAGGCCGCTTAGGACATTTCACACTTCGGGCATCCGGTGATCCCGACGCAATGGTTCGTGGTATCTGAGGTGTGGGAGTTACACTCAGTTCCAAGGCTAGAAGCGCCTTACTGGACTGGACCCAGCAACCAGTCGTCTCTGCGCTGTGGGGATGACTGTCTCAATGAAGATCAATGCAGATCGATGCGGTAAACGGTGTTTATTTATCGTATCAACATGCGCCCCGACGGGCCACAGTTCGGGGACTAACGAGAATGAGTTTTATCAAGACCTGCCACGATTGCTTCGATCAGCAAAAAGGATGGATATGATAACCTTGACGAGTGATATGGGTGCCCAAGTTGGACGTCTAAGTCCTGAGGAAGCGCAGTTAGGTGGTAGATTTGAAGTAGATGCTCAGCGCACGTATAATGGGGAGCGACTGCTTCAGCTATGGGCTGATCATCGTCTGTTCCTAGCCAGTACGAACCTGTTGTACGGCAGTGAAGCATTCTGTCGATGATGATGATGATGATGATGATGATACAGTACGAACCTCAAACAAATGCTCACATGGAATTACGTGGAGGCACCAACCGCAAGACAGTCATGTGGCTATCAGTTACCAATGGAAAGCGTCAACTACAGGTTGTCGCTCCTTCTGGGGTACGGAACCTGACTCTGATCATGCCATCGTGTGAGGCTGCTCATTGCTTCGCTTTTCGTCAGCTTTAAGAGTTCCTCTCGACTTCTATCTATGTTTGGGCAACCTGGCAATATCCCAGTCTTCGTGCTTCCCTCAGCTGGTATCGTAGTTGGGCACCGGAAGGGTGTTACAGCTGAACGATTACTATTATTTACGAGTGCCAAAGCCGAGCAGTTTCATTCATCAACTTCGACAAGTTTCAGTAGCTCAAGCGTCTCCAGCTGGCCTGGCAGAAAAGCCACTGAAAACTCAGTCTTGCGGATGACGAAGATTGCTTGAAGGCTGAACGGAAGCGAGTGAAGGAAGCTTTTGGAACTATTTGTCCAAGCCATCTAACTCGACTAAATGAACACCTGCTATCCTCAAGATCAGCGGCTCTTATTGCCTCCAGAAAGGCAATACCAGCAACGAGCAACTGTGATAGCGCACGCTGACCTCTCAAACACCGGATAATCAGGAGCTTGAAGAATTACAGAAGGTTTAGAAGGTGAAGGCTTTTGCTGCAGGCAAAAGCCGTGTCCTATTTTAGCTGATTCGATCAACTAATCAAAAGAAGACAAGTGTCAGCGAACCTATGTGCGAAAAAGATGGGACAGTAGTTCACTCCCTCAATCATTGTGATCGATGGCCTAAGTTGCTCCTCTTCAACACAACCCCTGGAAAACACAGCAGACCTGAATGGAACATCAACACCAACCTGTCGTCGACAACAAAAATCCAGTGTCAGATATCGATCCTCCAACGCCACAAGGTTCTCGGCCCGGATGGTCTGCAGCCCGAACCCCTCAAAGAAGGTAGTGAGGTCTCGATAAACATTCTGGTGACCATACTGCAGAAGAGTTGGATAGAAAACATTATACCAGTTGAATGGAGCTTCTCGGACGTTATTCCAGTTTTTAAAAAGTAGCAAGAACGTCAGCCGAAAACCATCGTGGCATCAGTCTGGTATCCGTCGCATATAAGGTGCTCTCTCTGTCATTATTTTGTATAGTTTGATTGACTATTGGGAGAGACATTCATGAGAATCAAGCTAGTTGTCGCCCTGACCGAGGATGTATCGACCATACCCTTCCCGTGAGAGAACTTTTTGAACCGTCCCATTTCTATAAACTTCTCCCTGTCTAGGCTTGGGCAACCTGGCAGTAGTATCCCAGCCCTCGTGCAACCTTCGGATGGCATGGCAGTTAGGCACCGAAAGCGTGCTACAGCTGAACGATATTTATAAACGTCTCAACTTGATCGCTTTTCTCGGTCTGAAGACTGTTTTCGACTCTGTCGATCGTCCGAAACTTTGGCGGTATTTGGTGATCAAAAGTATCCCTTACGAGGGCAGTGTTTGCGAAATCCTGTGCGCACATGCTGGTATACAGCAAGCTTTTGCCTGAGTCCACCACGTCCAGTGGTGTAAGACAAGGCTACCCTCTCTCGCCTTTCCTCTTCAACTTTATTATTGATATGCTGCTTGAGATTTCTATGCCTGTCTCTGAAACCTCAAAAGCCGAAATGCTCCCGAGAAGTTCGCTCACAGACATTGGGTATGCGGACGATGTTGCTCCTTCAAAAGTACAAACCCTTCTAAATAACCGCACCGTTTTGCATGCGCTTCACACCTGCGAAGCGTCAAGTGCTAATACAAGAGTGGGTGGGACCAAACCCAAACCTCATGCTCGCAGAACAACCAATCGACGTCGCAGATAAATTTGTTTACACGGTTAGGTTCCGGTGGACTGGCTGGAAATGAGAAAACTTCTCAAATCAGGAGGGCCACAACGTCTTTTACCAACCTCCAGCACCTATGGCGCTGCTGTGACGTCAGTTTGTCTCTCAATGGCAGAGTTTGCACTGCAGCAGTGCGATCCATACTGCTTCATTGTTCAGAGACGTGGCCTCTACGCGCAGAGGATTTCAGTGTTTGACCATCGGTGTCTCCGAAGCATTGGTTGGGTCCGGTGTGAAGGTCGGATAAATAATGCTGAGATACGCCAGATGGTCCTAGGAAGAAGGAACACTTCCGCGATAGATGAATTACTCACGCCTCATGGGTCACGCCAGTTAGGACATGTACTCGGCATGCCTCTCAGAGCTTTTTTCACCCAGCCCTGTGCTGAATGAAAGCGGGTGAGAGATGGACAGTGTATGACCTGGTAACAAAGTATGAAAACCTAAGCAGTTAGCTGAGTTGGGTCGACAAATGCCGTCTGCCTGCCTGGGGGCTCCTCAGCACAATAATAACACTGGTGGAGATAGCCCAACTGCCCAGTCAGTGGCGCTCGTGCACCAGAGCTATCACCTTCAATGTGTAGCCATCTAGTTCCCGAATTAACTAAACAAGCCATCGCTTCCCACATACACTTTCCGATTATGGGAACTGTAGAAGATGGAACGAATGTGCCCATGGTACACGATTTATAAGTGTTGAGTTAAATCGATTCCATTGATACAGGTTGACATAGCTAATCTGGTCTCGCGAATTAGGATTGAAATATCCTCTTCGGCTAAATTTTGGGCGATCAGTGTTCGAAGTCCTGATGGTGTCTGGGACCCGCCATCCGTAGCGGCGAAGTCTCGTAGCCGTACAACAAAACAGTAAACAAAACGACAAAAATTGCAATCTGATGCAAGCTTTCCGTGAGATCCAGTGATATATCGTTTCGACGCTGCTGGTGGCACAAATTGACAAACACACTTCTGGCCTTTGAGATTCGTACGTTGACTTCATCTTTCACATTACTGTCGGAGGCAGTGCAACTCCAGATACGTGTATAGTGTACCACAACTTCCAGTGTCTGTCCTTGGATTCTTAAAGGTATGTTCGGAGACTACGTCGTGAACATCGTGACTGGTCTTTGTGGGTCCGAAACACACCTTGAAGGGCTGCATGACCCTGGTCAGCTTTCCTTTCAGGGGCGAACTCTAGTTCAGATGTATAGTTTTCGGGACTCATGTGGGTTGGCGTCCGTTTTTGTATCGGTCTTTCACATCGAACACCGTCTATGGACATCCTCGCGCAATGGGTAATGCGGTTTAAGCTGAGCCGCATGCGCGTCCCGGTATAATTCCTGGCGAATAAACCCAGGGGGAAGTTTTGAAGCTGACGGCATGACCAACTGATGGCCGACGACCGTCAAATCAAACGGGTGCGACAACGTTTGAAAATCACAATGTATGGGGGTGTCTGGTGGCTCTTCCCTATCAGGAAGTCCGTTCTAGGTGCACCTATTTCTAGGTAGTGCTAGCTGTCTTTCGGCTAGACCTGAGCTGTGGTGGTCAGCTTTGTAAGCTTATCACTCCGGGATGTCCTGAGTGTTAGCGCAGGTCTTCTGCACATGGATACACCAATACGACATGCTACATTAAACTACGATTCAGAACAAGAAAACTCAGTGTAATGCGAGTAGATTGGAGGTAGGAATGAAGAACAATGTTCAGGTTAGCAACCAAACCAGAGCCTCTCTAGACAATCAGCGACGACCCAGTTAGGTCACTATCATGGACATGATAAACACGTGCTACTCATGGCATATGCAAAAGGTATCTCTTGACCCGCACCACACATGAGATACAGCCTAGACACAGGTGCCCAAGTAGTATTAGACAGTTGTATTAGTAGGTATTAAGGTATCGCAGCTTTTATCTACCACGGTTCCGTTTCTTCGTGTTCACCCGGTCACATGGAAACTACTCCGGAATCCTGTTCTGCTTCTTTCTGTAAACATTTTCCGACCACAGCAGATGGTTAAATTTAGTCATGGCTCTCATTCCATCACACTGGGCTCGTTGGAGTGCCTCCGTATGCGGTACGTAATAAGTCCAGCGAACTTCAAATATCCGCTTTAGGAAGTGGATGCAAAAGCTGCTTAAGTGTCGGAGTTTGCACCGGTACACGGCCATCGTTTCAATGTCGCGCATTAAGATAGGTAGAACCGTCACCTTGTGGACGTGCGCCTAAAACCAGGTGAGAAGCTCGTGTGCAGCGCGTCGTGTTTAAAGTGTATGCACTGACAACATCCTGGAAATTCGGATGCCTGGCAACTGGCCTTCAGCGGACGCTGAATCATGATTGGTTTTGCGCATTTCCGACCAATCAGAACTCGCGTTTATTCTGGACAAGGAAGCCGCCCGGTCTTTTAACCAATCGGTTGCGGGTTAGACTTCTTGGCCGTAGCAGCCTTACTATGAGCGATAAGGCGGTTTTGGCACAAGATTCCGTCTAACAGGGATTTTGGAGACTTTATCTGGTGCAGGTTAGCGCAGACGACAGCATTCGAAAACTCAGCTAATTGCTGATGTTCATCATACACGTATGTGAGCAACAGTTACTGGGCGCAAAATTGAGAACGCCGAGTTCGGTCCCATTAACCAAAACATCTAATTTTGAACAGTTCATTAAGCTGATACTCGAACTGTACGCCAACATCCACCATGGATCTCGAAATAGCTCAGCGGTAGAGGCGCAAGCTTACTGACTGGAAGGTATGTGGTTCAAACCCAGCCACTGCATCTCACTTACCCTTGTCTAGATTCGGGTAAACTAGCAGCATCTCAGCCGTTGTGCTTCCCTAGCCTAGCGTGGGTATGGGGCTCCGATAGAGTGTTACAGCTGAATCATTATCGTCGCTCAACGACGAATGCATTCACGATGACCACTAGATAGAGATTCGAGTGAACTTAGATATAAGGCCAATGGATTCTCAGCCAGGGTGAAACCCGGCTTGCTTTTCACAAGTTTCTCTGTGGTAACTGATCAACGTGCGCAAAATAACGCCAGAGAGCATCTTGATGGCGTTGGCTACCAGGTTGGTACACGATGGTTTCCGCATGACGTTCTTGCGCCATTTTTGAAGACCTGGATCACTGTCGACGCACTCCATTCCACTGGTATTCCGTCTTTATCCCAAATCTTCCACCGTAGTCTCATCGTTCTGTTCACCACGGGCTCATCGCCTTTGAAAAGTGGGAGTGCAAACCATTCGTCGGATGAACGCTATCTCGCTCGATTTCTGATGTTGTGTGTCAATGTTCCACTCCGGCTCGTTAGATTCTTTCAGAGGTTTTGAAGACCAGCTGAACTGCTCTTTAGAGCCTCCGGACCATTGCTCAAAACCACGGTCGTGTGAATGAATTGCCGTTCCATCTTTTTCGCATATGATTTTGCCGACGCTTGTCTTTTTTTGTCCGATTGTTCGAATCACCTGAAATAGGACGCGGCTAAAACCTCCTCCATCTCCTGAGCCTTGGGAATCCACCAGCGTTCTGTGTCATTTTTCAGGCTCTTGATTATCCGGTGTTTCACCGTGTTCGCTATTTTCTGGTATACTTTTCTGTCATCAGTAAGCTCTGGTGTTTTCGACGATGTCCAGTGTTCATTGTTAGTCGTGTCGGATGGCTTGAACAGGCAATTCGAAAAGCTGATAGAATAGTTTCAGTTGACCGTGCCTTATTGGTAAGAATAATACTAGTATTTTTTCGAACCTATTTTTTAACCTGGCTTCGGTGCCGATCAGCCGTGCACCGATGGCTGTCCCAAACCTTGGGACTACCTTTTACTAGCACCCTGCCTCCTGGACAGAAGGACAGCATCGTCGTCGTTTAGCTGTAGCACCCTTTCGCTGCCTGGCTGCCATGCCAGAGGGAGAATGCACGAGGGCTGTGACACTGCCGGTTTGCCGAAGCCCAGACAGAAGCAGTCGAGATGCTGAGGTTGGGTTCGGACCACGGACCTTCCGATCCGCAAGCTGTAGCCTTAACACTGAGCTATCTTGAGCTCAGAAGGACTTGATGGTCGTCGAACACCAGGCTACCCACCGAGGTTTTGCCGTGAGAAACTTGTCTTATAGTGGTCAGAATGTAAAAGGGAATCGTTTCAGGAAGTTTTGGCTGACCGTTGGTGGATTTGTTGCTGGACAAATTTCCTCCTTTGACACAATGTGCTTGTTCAGCCAAGCACATATTTGCCAGGATAACCGATTTTTAAGACTGACAGAACCAATCAATTCACAGATTGTTTATTAAACTTTTCTAAAAAGATGACCGGTCGATCGGTTCCAAACATAAGGTGAACATGGCTTAGTTGACATATTGTCTTCTCTACTGAACTTGCTGCTCTGTAGTTATATGTTCACGGTGATCTCCAGTTTACTTGGCTCTTCCCACTCGATGTCACACTTTTGAGGTTGTACTGGTCTCTAGCTCCCCTTTCTGAGTTATCCAGAAGTACACCCATCATCTCATTTTCTCACGATGATCATTGAGAATCCCCGTAGTTAGTGCCGCTGAAGCTGAAATATATCTGAATCCCATGTTCCATATTTAATGTCATATTCGGCCAGTATGAGACGCATATCTCGGTGGACCTTGTGTTATGTCGATGCAACTTGCAATAGTCAACTAATCTGATGTGCCACTCCTCCGAGTTCTTTTTAGAAGGTGTAAAGTTATGCTCCAAAAAGTTTGTTTGGATTTTGGAGCGCCTTAAGAATCTTGGGAGTTGTGTTCACTTTACCCGTAGTGTGGCAGGTGAGGTGGACGCACTTATCTGTAAGGAATGGACTGCGGGTACTGATTCTAATTGCGTATGGTGACAATCTCTAATATCATGGGGCCGTCTGGCTGCACGGTTGTGAGACATCAACTCTGCCAGCAGTGTATTTGAGACGTTGCAAGCACTCTCTCAGACCCATAGAGTGATAATCGGTTGCCAGGGATCTCAACTGAAGAATGTATTCAACACCGCAGTGTAAGTGTGAGCCAGTGCAGTGGTCATGCGCCTTTATTTGGTTGCCAAGGTGCAGTAGCGTTTCCCTTACACTCGGAGCACCTCATCCCTCCGATAGCTTTTTAAGGAGGAGATTCGGCTTAACGTCGCGCATCCCTAGACCTCCAGGGGATTTTTTGACGCTTACACCACTTTCGCAGACATTTACTGCCTTCCAACCGTTTGGAGTGTACGATGGCGCTCCGACCACAGCATTGGAAAAAATCTCTCAGCTGTAGCATCCTTTCGGTGCCCAACTGTCCTGCCACCAACAGGAAGCACGAGGGTTGGGATACTGCCAGGTTGCCCAGTCCTAGACAGGGGACGTCGAGAGGCAGAAGTCGGGTTCGGACCACGGACCTTCAGGTCAGTGAATTCGCCCTCTAACCACTGGGCGACCTCGCCAGCATTGGTTAGGGTAGCTACTATTATTACTGAAGCTATTTTTAATAGCTTCAGCCAACAACTGTTTCTGCTTTTTGGTTACTGTAGCTACTATTTCAGTCTATTGATATTCGACCACAGATGTGTTTGTTTCTAACCTACGTATATTGCAACTTTCTTACTTTATCCGGTTTGGATACTGACCATTTACTCATTCTGTTTTCCTCTAGCAAAATCCAGAGCAACAAGTCATTTCACCACCGTCCAACTGCCGAGATTCAGGGGCTCCATCATCCCTATCTTCGTCCTCCAACGATGCACTCAGCACTTTCCAGATATCAGTTAGCAGCCCCACTTCTGTAGCTCTCAGAACAAACCCTCCTTGTCCGCCACGATGGAATGAACTAAACGCTGGTGCACCCTTTCCTGCACAAGTGTATCCTAACGCTGCTCCGCCTAATCTGAGCGTTAGTCAGACAACGGGTCTTTCATCGTTACAGCGACACGCGCAAGTGAAAAACGGGGATCCGTGTTCTGGCTTTCGTCCTTCTGCGCACCCAAGTGAATCCGGTTCGGTTGATTCCCTACCTTCATCTGGATGGCAAAACTCTGTTCGTATCGCCAATGGTAAGTCTGAATTTTCTAGCTTTTCGTGCAACAATATTTGATCTTTTTAAATTCTTAACCATGCTTGGAGAAAGCACTACACGGGAATGCATAGTCGAAGACTTGCCCATGCAGCTACTACATGCCATGGGTCAGTTTCGTCAGATACAACCGTAGACCACAAGAGGAGTCCCACTAGACAGCAACGATAGTCTCAGGGTTATCTATAGGTTTCACTTGGCGACGACCATGGGATAGAGAAAATATCTTAATAATTTCTGTCATATTGAATCCAGCCAGTCCCGTACTCTATCGGGTTCTAGATAGCTGTGTGGTTAAGCCGCGAACCCACTGACCGGAAGGTCCGTGGTTCCAGCCTCCGTGCCTCAACTGCTATTTTCTAGGCTTGGCAACCTGTTAGTATCTCAGTCTTCTTCGAGTGGCATGGCAGCTAGACACCGGAAGGGCGTTTCAGCTGAACGACTATTATTATTTATCAGGTGTACTCAACACATCCCTGTAGGTGTTTAATTTCACGTCATTTTAGACGCCAGTGCAACTGCCCAGCTTCAAGTAACCTTCGCATGTTGTGAACCTCCGAAATGTTTAAGGTACTGTTCAGTTAACAACTTTGCGTGAAGCTCGGTCATCTTACTAAGCCAATGTCCTGATGCGGAAGACAAGTGTAAATTTACATTTATTATACCAATAGTCGTGTTTTGTGTCGTTCTGTAGCCTTACGGGGCATCCCAGGCTCTCAGCTGTACGTCCTGACGACAACCGGGAAAACACGGGACATGCGACAGGACTCTTGACGCCAGTCGCCAGTCTGGCTGTAACCAGATAAAAAAAGGAGGTTTTGGTGATAGTGCTTACCGTCAGAAACGTCCATAAAATACTCTGAGGCTGTAAGCTCACCTTATTGGTCGATCTCAAGGTGCCCGTTGCTGTTTTTGGTTCGAAAAATAGAACCCCTGTGTAAGGCGCCAAACGTCTCCAGTTGTGGGCCACCCTACCTCAAGGGTGTCTTCAGAATCAGGTACCAGTCCACCACCAATCTTGGACAAGCCGACGCACTGTAGTATCTCAATGATTCTAGCAGACTGGAACCAGAAGACATCGAAGTCCCTGCCGTGGGAGCCGGAGTTGAACGGTTCATTGACGGAAGCAGTTCGCACCCTTGTATTGACTTCTAACATGGCACATCAGACTAATGACCGAGACCTTCTGCTTCGGCAGGTCATTATTACCACCACTGCATTCAGCGGCCGCGTGCCTGCCCACGAGTTGAATTGAGACTATTTCAACCGGCGTGATGCACTATCACTAGCCGACAGATACGTTTTGTTTTCAAAACGCGTTGCCACTTCGGACTGTACTAACTCATGCTTTGTTGGACAATGGTTCAGATACCACTCTACTAACGACAGATGTGGCGAAGCAACTAGGTCATCCATAGCAAATTACCTACAGTTCAGACCGCAAACGTTCGAACCCTGGTCTCCTCTTGCCATCGCCCGTGCAGGTCCGGTTAATCAGCACTTTTCCGTAGTCGGTCGTGACCTTTTCTTGGTGGTCAGGCTCGAATACTGCAATGATCCTGCGGGGTTATCTTCCAGGGACAGACGGGTTATGAATGGCCGACCCAGCGGTTTGCCTTGATTGCAGGCGAGCTACCCGGCTCATTCAAGCTCAACACAACTCATCATGAAAGTTTATCCCTGTTTGTAGCGGCGGCACATGCCCCAACGGACTACAGTTCTGACGCTGCGAAGGATACTTTCTCTTGAGGTTTATCTGGACTCATTCATCAAGCAAGAAGCACTGACATTGTGATGCTTACGGACGATTTGAGTGCCAAAGTTGGTCTTCTCAGCTCCTTGGATTCATATCTGGGCGGTCGGTTCGGAGTCGATGCTCGCCGCGACTCTTCCAGTTGTGTGCTGACCATCAACTCGTTTTGGCCAACACGAATTTTCAACATAAACACTCGCACTGCGTAACCTGGCGGCCACCAAGTGCAACTCAACGATGGACCCTATCAAATTACATGACTATCAGCCACCGGTGAAGGGCCACATTTCACGACTACTGTTCCTTCTGGGGCGTACAACCGAATTTCGACCACGTCATAGTTTGAGCAAGTCTCAATTCGCTTTCATTCAGGCCCCCACGTGTCAACAAGAAGGATACCGATCCAACATCTTAGGAGAACTACCATAGCTCAGCAGTATCGATGAGCTTGCCAACTGCTCTCCACAGTGAATCATCACTACACGAGTAACAAGTACTTGAATGAAGCATGGCGAAATGTGAAACGAGCTACCCTAGTGGTAATCAAACCTGTCTGTCAGACTTCTGTACGATCAGAATTATCTTCAATCCCTAATCCTGGTTGGTTCGGGAGTACGCATACAATATCGCCTTCATCTTTGAGGACCAGGGCGAATTACAAGCCCTGTTGAATAGACACCACCGTCATACCATCTTTCGACACGCTCCTTACACCTCCAAGGTGCAAAGTCACGCTTCAGAACGTACAGTCTATGTACATACCCTTACATTTTAAGGGGAATTACTGGAGGTTGTGGAGAATTTTACATACCTCGATGGTTGTATTAGTTCTGACAGAAATGTGTCTGATGAAGTCAGTGCATGAGTCTTAAAGGCGCAAATCACGTTTGCTGATTTGCGCCACTTGTGGCCTCAAAAAGGCATATCACTGGGTCTTAAGGGTTGCGTGTACCAGGCTACAGTAAGAGCTGTATTGTCGTATGGTGGAAAGACAGGTGGTGTGAGGTATCTTCAGGTTTTTGGATGGCATCAACGGACTGGTAGCGAGGTGGTTAGAAAACGGGTATTTGGTTTTGTAGCAGGTACTTTGATCGCGGGAAACATCCAGCGTCGTCAACTACGACGGTTCGGCCATGTTCCACGCATGCTGGAACACTCTCTACTGAGACGAGTGTTGTTCTCTGTGCCTCCTTCAGAATAGCGCAAACAATGGGGTGGATAACATGACTTGGCAGAAGTGTGTGGAAGAGTTTACGAAGATTTTGGGAGTTGTTGGTGTTGTACACCTTCCAGAACGGTGTCCCCGTGACCCAGCCTGCGCTTGCTTGGAGACGTTGCAAGAAATGGCGGCTGATCGATGTCGGTGGTGTTCGTGCTGTCAGTTTCCTCTCAGATTATCTGATTGAGCGCTTGGAGGTGTAGACGCATCAGAATGCTTGACAGGCCAGCGCTAGGTCCCTTCCCTCATCCACTGTTTTCATCTTCTTTTTCCTCTAAAGTTTTAAATGTAATTAGCTGAACTTTATGACTGTATACCAGTGAAGCTTCAGTGTCAGCACTGATTTTGCTGTCTCTGATGGTGAGTTTTCAAGAGTTTTGTGGACTAGATTATACACTGCATTGTACGATGCATTCAGCGTTACCATGTGTTAACTCTCTCATGTGCTGCACATGCTAAGGACTGTCCATTTTTTGACGGCTCCTGTAGATTTTGGTCTGACAGAACTGTACCGAATAGGTCCCACAGCTAAAGGATTTGATGCTTTTGCTTTCTCCACGGGGTTGAAAAAATACGTCGGTTTCATTAATTTAATTCCTCTTCATGGTATGTTGGCGCTGCACGCGGATGGAAAAGACGTTGGCGACTTTCCAACTTTTGTTTAAAAATACTGATATAGGTTGCACGACTTATTTTCGTGTACTATGGTCGATGATACGTGACTTAATGGAGCTTTCCATAATTAGGTCACCGTGGACTTTTTCGGCATTTTGGATCACTCACATAAAATGTATTCGATTGGCTCCCTCTTATAATTATCTCATCAGTGCTATTGATATTTAATCCTCCTCTAATCCTCTCTAACCATCCACTTCACTAGATGTTCGTAGTCAATTTGGCCAGGTGGACCAATTTTCTGAGGTTCAGGTTGCTAAATCACAACAACCGGCTTTGTCGACGGCCCTTCCATGCTCAGAACACTTGCCCACACCACATCCGGGTCATATTCAGCAACCTACTTCGACAAATCCTTACTTTTCCGCAACTGCGGTTCCTCCGACCCATACTTCCGCCTACCCAGTACAATCGATGGCAACGTACCCTTCTCCTGCTCAAAGCAGTTCATACGGCTTATCCCCTAGTGTGAATTCGGTGACGGAATTAACACCCCATAGATCTCGGACGGCAGAACAATGTGGTCAATCACATCATTTACAGCATCCACCCACGGAGGCGCCAGGCCCTAATATGCAGCCACCCCTACCTCCAGTGGGCTGTCCGCGGGCAGTGCCGACACCGCCCTTGGTAACCTCTGGTTTCCCACTGCCCAACAAGCTGACGCATCCACCAACTGGTTTTAGTTCTGCTCCTACGGCTACTTTCCCGCTTACAGGCCCTAAGGTTCCACCGATTCCGAATTCGGGTAGGTTGGCGTTCAATGGTCCGGTACAACCGATTGTCCCTGTTTCGTCTGAACCTCCGCCAACTATGAACCCTCAGTCCCAACAGATGTTTCCTAGAAACCCGTTATCTGTTCCTCAATATCCTCCCCGGGTCACCAACGATGTTCGCACCCCTCCCGTTACACCGTCTTTAGCGCCTGCCACAGCTGGGCAAGTACCAGTAGCTTCATACACGGAACAGATCGGCATTAGAAGTAGCCTGCCTCCTACGACGCACCCGTACCTGCCTCCGAAGCCCAACACATTTCAGCCCAATTACCCGCGACAGGGTGGACCGGCTAACCATTCGGCGTTTTTCCGCAGTCCAGGAACTGCAGCCACTGCTGCCGAGTGGAGTCACGTGAAGTCTCCCATCGGACTTCTTCAAGAGAACAATCTGCTGCCATCAGACACGGCTGAGGTTCCCCCAAAACCGGCAATTTCAACTTCCGTAAGTGCGTGTTCTGTAGTGTACTTTGAACAACAGACGTGAGCTTGTCCAGCAGAGCAAATGTCTCTGCGTCTTGACACTAATTTCGTAATAAGGTCCATACTTATACCCTTACAGCTTGTGTTGGCGCACAAAATCTACAGATTTCGCTTTTCAATCTCTCCTTAGATTAATTCGCAACTCAATCAGAACTTAACTATCCGCTTGTGGGTGCGGTCGTAGTTTCGTTGAGGCATTACTGGACCGCGTACTGTGTGTGTGCCCGGCAGTTGCACATTTCATCTGATAGTAGGCCAGCTGAAAGTGTAGCTGTTTGAAATAGTCCGCATCATTGTCCACAGAGCCTCTTTTATGATTGCTAACCCTAATCAGTTCAAAAATCGCGGCCGCTTCCTTGCACGAGTTTATCATCAGTGTACCTACCAGTGGCCCAACAATACCGTCATTAAGTAGACTTTGTTGCCTGCTTTTCGGTCCAGAATTCTCGTCAAAATAGGCATTGGGTTTGTTTACTTGTCCATGCAATCAGTTGCTTTTCGACAGTTTACCATTAGACCGATTTACTGTTACACAACTCGTTGCCTGATAGCTCTCCGCTCAGTTAACGCATTATGGAGTTACTTTATCTCATAGCGATTGTCTCGTGTCACATATGCATGGAGTTACTTCTGAGCAGGTGTACCAAACTTCGAACAGTCTGGTTACCGAAACGACAGCGGGGTACAAATGTCTGAATAACATACCTGTCCAAGTCCAGCATTAAAATGCATGGAACCGGCTGCTCACAAGATGCCGAAGCTGCCAACAAGAGCAACAGACAACATGAAAAGGATGACGACTGGAATACTACACTTTTGGACTATCCAGAAAGTTAGGTTTAGCCTTTGAAGTTAGCGTTTGTATTTTTCTATCTCAGTGCAGACCACATTAGTAGCGTCTCTAGATCGCGTTGCACAGCAGAGCACGCTTGTACGCCGTTGAATTGCATACTCTGTCCAACCGATTGCTAATACGTCTGTGGCACCGATCATTGCCAAGCTGGGTCATCGAAATGTATCAATTCCGGACGGTCGTCACTGGTACTGTTTACACTTCCATAGAGTCGTCGCACCGCTCACTCTCCCTGATTGTACGCTGACCCCTGACAGCTTCTTTCACCTTGTTTTCGGACACTTTTCAGAAACACGCCCAACTATCAGCGCAAGACATACACGTGACATATTTCCTTATCACTGGGAGAAAGTCCAGTCAGAGAGAAATTGGTTTCAACACCTTTTGTACAGTTGGACGATTTGTAAGGTGTTCCTACCTCCGTATGACCATGTATGTCTAGTTGTGTCACGCACTGCACAAGCTGTCAAACACTACAACTCAAAGAAAGCGCTGTAACGGGCTAGAAGCCTGTTTTGCCTTGTTTGATAACGGAAATTTTCCTTCCGTTTAGGTTAATTGCGATCCGGACATCATGCGTTGTACGCTGACCAACTTCCCGTCAACTTCAAAACTACTATCTCGTTGTCGATTGCCTCTGGGTTTGGTGATGCATCCGTTTCGCGATTTGTCTAGCCTTCACACCATTACATCAACGGTCATTGTACGATGTCGATCCTGCCGAACCTACATTAATCCGTTTGTTCAATTCGTTGATTCTGGTCGTCGGTGGAGATGCCCAGTGTGCTTCCTGTCTAACACCGTTCCAGATGATTTCTTCTATGACCCCGGTACTCAGTCTTACGGTGATCCATCCAGACGACCGGAAATCCGTTCGGCCACGGTAGAGTTCATAGCGCCTCCAGAATACATGCTCAGACCACCACAACCGGCTACTTACTTGTTCTGTTTCGACGTGAGTCGCAGCGCCATCGCTACGGGTTATTTGCGGTTTACATGCGAACGGCTCGTGAATGCACTGAATAAGATTCCTGGAGATTGCCGCCGTCAAATAGGATTCATCACGTTTGACTCAGCTATTCATTTTTATAAACTCTGTGGTAAGTCTATTTTGCAACCAATCATAGTTGTAACAGGTGGACGATTCCATTTTGGTTTAGCTTACGAGCCCGGAATTCCCGCTTTCTTCCGTACATAGTTGGGACCCACTCCAATGTCAGACTCACTCTGCCACCGTGTTCTTTGAGGTTGAGTTCAGCTTCTTTGTTTTTCATTTGCACCGCGCAGCAGTTTGATTCGCTTCACTTTGACAATGGTTATGAGGAACGTCGTGGCACTTTTAGCCTGCATTGAACAGGTACTAGTCGTTAGGCCACTCGCATTCCGGCGGTGAAACACCGGAGTTCTTCTCTGTTGCTGTCAAGATGTGTTATCGTCATCATCATCATCATCAAAGACAGCAACATCAGTGTTGATGCTGATGCTTCACTGCCGTAGCTGTCAAGATGATGAAGATTACTGTTTTCTCACTGTGTTGGTCAGGCACAAACACGATGGTTCGGATGTTTTGAGGAGACACTGATCCCTCCTTTTTCGTTTTCTCAGCTTTCGCCTAATTGTATTTGAACGCGTTACTTTATTTGTAGGCCCACTCCTATTGTCACCTGATGGGTATTGTTTTACATTTTTAGACTTCCGCGGTCTCATCATAAAATTCTGGGTAGCATTTGGTGGTAAATACAGTGGTCTTCGAGCATAGAATACTCGTGAGAGGGCAATTAGACTGATTTTACGAGTGAATATTTATTCGCATGCCTTCAGACAGTAACTATGTTAGTGACACTACAGCTAGTTATGTAATATTATGCCGCAGTATAAGATACATTTTGAAGAACTTTATAATCCCGAAAGCTATTACCTCTCCACATGTATCACCTGAAATTGCACAATATTGTAACATTTGATTCGAAACAGATGCGTCAGTTGTGGTTAATCATCACCGTCATTGGAGTGTTCGTCAATCAAGTTTTGCCTACCGGTTTCTGTGTAAATATACTATCCTGCTAGGGTGGCACTGACTTTAGAGTCAAATTCGTACACTCTAGGTGTTCGATGGAGTTGAACTATATTTGATTGTCTTTGCGTTCTCATGAAACTTCATGATACTCTCAAGATGGTAAGATAAAGAAGCTCCTTAAATGAAATCCGGCGATTGAGAGGCGTAGCGTAGCCCCAGAACATTAAGATGCTTCGGTATCTTTTGAGGACCCATTCAGTTCATGTGGGAAAGTGACACCATGCGAAAAATCACTTATACCTCTGCGATATATTTTGGCCTGGTTGTTATGACTTGCTGAACGGTCGTGCGACTGTGTCGGTCCTTAGCTTCCTGCTCCGCCCACTATGGTATATCGAAAGGCATGGTAGCTTCAGACAGCCCTTTGTGGAGGCAAAGGTAAATTGTTACAGCTATATTTATAGAGCAATCACAGAATGTTCCACAAGGTCGTGCTAGAATCTCCGGTAGGGACCACGGTGTGAATAATACCATTCTTCGTAAAACCCACAGGGTGTGCACGGAAGTTCGTTCAGATTCAGCGTCAAAATTAAATCCAGTGATCGAGCTGGCAGCAGCATCTGTGGAAGAAGACGGAGGTCCAACTGTTTTTGTCGCATTCACCGACATACTGCGCATCAGAGTTTCATCAAGCCTCATTTGAGCTTCTTCGAACTGCTTCTGTTGCTGCTGTAAAATTAGTTAGAATTGCTCTGCCGAAATTGAAATCGTGTGTTCGGGTTGTTGGCTGTGACTTGCTGAACGGTCGTGCAACTCGTATCGGCCCTTGGCTTCCTGCTTCGCCCACTATGGTATATCAAAAGGCACGGTAACTTCAGACAGCCTTTTATGGAGACAAAGGAAGATTATCACAGCTGTATTTATAGGGTACTCACAGAACGTTCCACAAGGCCGTTTTAGAATCTCCGTAAGGGGGCGAGAAGCGTCGAGCTAAAGATGCTCGATCCAGATTGGCTGGCATTCTGACCAATCAGGGCATGCCTTCGTTTGGTTCGTAGCCCCCACGTGACACATGCGTTCAGTTGACGTGCTGTTCGGTTATTAGGGGCGGCTGGCCTCCGGACGCGGATGGACAGTCACTAAAGGTTTACTTAGTTTTCGAACGCCCAAAACAAGTCAAAAAACCATGCAGCGCACCGTATCTAGAGTAAGTACAGTGGTAATATTCTAGGAATTCGCACGTCTGGACGCGCCACTGGTAACCGATATTCAGTGTAGCTGGAGTATGGTTGGTTGTGGGGCCTATTTTTTCGGTCAATGAGAGCTAGCCTCGATACTTCACTCACCAGTGGCCTGATCTTTTGATCATCACAGCGCCCAACCGTGAGGGGTAAGTCGTATGTATTGTCGCACAGAAAGCTTACGCAAGTGTACGTGGTATCGTGCTATCGCTTGAACAAGTGGTGACCACTGTGTTATTAAATAGTTTATAGACGTGGTTACCTTGTCTGCGACATTCACGCATCGCATGAACTCCCCACCATATCCGCATGGAAATTTGATTAAAGGCATCATTTGCCTTATATCAAAGAAAACTAAAAATAAGGCGGCTTAAAAAGTTGACACTCTAGCTTGTTAGTATGTCCTATGGCAACTCATTTTCTTTATCTAGAAGGATTAGCTCTTTCCTAATGGAAGAGATTTTTGCTGGAGGTTATTCGCATCAGTAAAGCAGATTGCTTTATTCAGGAATAAGAGTGCACCCTACTACTATCCATTTTAAAAGGACGGCGAGGTTTGTTTATACCTGTAGTTCTCATTGATTTTGTGAAGTCGATTGGTCTTCATTCGATTTTCCAGTCATATCAGGATCTCTAGAGCATGGAAATCAGATTCTTCTCGCTAGGAAGACAAAGTTTGATTGCAAACTACACATCACTGACCTGTCCGAGTATAGAATACTATTCGTTTTGACCAACAAGTGGACAATTTATCTAAGATCTGTCATCTCAACTGCATCGTTATCTCCAAGTTGCTTCTGAATGCCTCATCGACAGCACGGATGCTTCTCTGTCATACAACCGTAATCTATTTGAAATTCTCATTATGAAGCTAATGATAAAAGTGAGTGGGGACGAGCGTACTACAACTACTCCGGGTGCGTGCACTTCTAGACACTCAGTTAGACGCTCTTAATAGAAACTGACAACAAGAACGACTTAGACACCGATTACCAGTCATATCTTACTGCATCTCCAAACATGCACATGCACGTGAACTCCTTTCTTGGCTGCGAGTTACATCGATGATACCCAGACATTTCGTAATCGACTTCATACACCACCAGGTCGAAGACTAACTACCTTGGATTGGGAACGGCACCCTTTTCAACAAACGATGGTTTGTGATGCGCACCACACGGCCAAACTGCGACAGCTTTTGGCGCTGGACATGTTCTCTGATTGAAGTCCCTGTTGTACAACCGAGCACTCGTTTTCTACTTGTCTCGTTGCGTATTCGCCAACATCAGCCTGCGCGAGCCACGGTTCTCAGATAGCGGTTGTCTAAGACTTGAGGACGTCTCAGTGTGGCTACTCGCAGGAGCTACATCTTACACCCACACAACAAAATAGTCCGTATATAGCCTGATACGCACGTCCGTCGAGATTCAGGTGCAAGCCCTTTGTCCCCACAGGTATCCCAAAATAGAAAATGCGGTCCGAGTCTTGTTGTTTCGTGCGTTGATCTCATCTGTCACACTGCAATCGGTACTTATACGATTTTTGAGTACCCGAGTTGATTTTTTTTTCGTTTTATGAAGCTGTGTGGGTTTTGGATCTTTGCCAGAATATTGAAGCTTCCCCTTTTGGGTCCATGTGGACAAGATATCAACTTTGAACGTCTAAATGTTAATATTGTGACCTTTAGTTCTCGAAGGGGTCTATAACAGTGGATTACATGCAGTCCTACTATGGGGATCACAACCAGACCACGCGTAGTATATTAAAGAAGGCCTCCGTTGTTTAGATCACCTACTTCGTATACAGTGTAACTGTTATCCATTTGGAGCTATTTCCTTCCAGTCTTGCACAGCCTGGAAACAATTTAATGGTGTTCATTGTGTGAATAGGCAATTAAGTAAAGGAGAATCACCAGCAAACTCATTGGTATCGTTACCTGCCGCCTGTTTTGGTGGGGACCCAGAGACGAAACAGCCCATTGATTGGTAACACTCGCAGACAGCTTGATCTAGTGGTGTCCCACCTGGAACAAATCTGTCACATTCAATGGGTAGCTGTTCCGCTTTATTACCATCCGATTCGCCGTCGGTAACTGTATCTCCTGAGACCACTGTCGTTTTTCTTTAGGTGCATTAAAGCACTGTTTTTGGAGAGAAACTTCGTAGCAGATTAAGTCGGAATGAAGGGCTTTCTATGTTTTGGAATTTCATTTCGATGGTTGGTAAAAATCGCGTGGTGTTGATGGACACCGTCGAGTTGTTCGGTGGTTTACTTGAGACCGTCGATGGATGCGTGCGTGTGAAGTCTTCGTTGCTCTTATGTCCATCTTGACAGTTTGTGTAGTCAGTTCACGTATCAGAACCCTTAACTCACACCAGTATCTTTCAGGGTCACCAATAAGTTATGCACCTTCACTTCGAACGGCCACACTCACCTTCCGTGTGATTTCCTCTGCATGCTGCACCGACCCATAGACGGAGTCGTGTCACACGTTGGCTGTATCGCCGAGCTGCCGTCTCTCGGTTTCACAAGCTTATCGATTGCGGGCCTCATCACTGACATGCTTTAATTGGCTATCCATACCTATCAACAGAGGACGATAGACATGCATCGCATGCGTGCATCTTCGATGGATGTGCATGGACGTGCTTTCAGCCTATTCATACACAGTGCACCGACTGAATCAGTTGGCGCAATTTGCAGGTTACCCGGACGTTTTCACTCCACGCGGTATTGTGCTCGACGGAAGGTGTTCATGATAGTGGCAGCCGTTACGATGCCATTCAAAATGTTGTCTCGTGATATCCATACATTTGTGTGCTCACTTCACCTATTCATTCCCTTGTGCATCAGACTGGAAAACCACAGAGCCCTTATTAACTTGTGGTCAGCTCCCGTTGTTGTCACTTTCGAGTTGGTAGTGATACAATCTGCTTTTAAGGAATGTTGGTAGCGTAGATTGTCGTTTTT
Source organism: Clonorchis sinensis (assembly GCA_003604175.2). Classification (NCBI taxonomy): domain Eukaryota; kingdom Metazoa; phylum Platyhelminthes; class Trematoda; order Opisthorchiida; family Opisthorchiidae; genus Clonorchis; species Clonorchis sinensis. The sequence continues at coordinate 131,250,810 of CM030369.1, read as the reverse complement.
TGTTCCCTGACCTGGGGAATTTGGTTGCAAACGTTTCACCCCGAATCGAGTTGACGTCATCAGTGCGTTGTAAGAGAGCTTAGTGTTGGGTCAGTGGTTCTACACATCCACAACAGCGCAGAGATGAGGGCTGAAAGGGTAACTCACATCATTCTCAATCTACCCTTGGTTCAGGCGTTCAGTGGCCTCGAAGTTCGTGAATAAGCTGAGAGCAAACAGTTGTTTGACGCACCGGTTGAACAACCGCTTTTGGAAACAACAAAAGCATCCACATCCATCTAACTCAAATGTGCAGATTGTATTATGTAACACTAAACTGACCATCGATCTCGGTTTGCTTGGGGGGGGGGAGGCCGAAACCGACCATTCGAGCCATGTTGATCGAGACCATGTTGATCGCAGTCGAATAGGCCTTGTTGTTTGCTTACCTGAAGACATAGTGGTATCCACCCACAGACACCTGGGCAATACTGATTTTGTGGGTTTACTTTCAGCCCGCAAAAATATACTTTTGTTTTGTGGCTCGAAAACACTAGCTTTCCAAGTGAAAACCTTTACGAATCCCAATTCGGAGTCCGATCGATTGCTAGCTGTGGTCAAACAAAAGACAACCGATCGTTGAGTAATCAACGCGCAACTTCAACGGAACTGGTATCTCTCGTTCCCTCATCATCATCATTATCATCATTGACAACAACACACCGGTCATACATGCTCGCGCCTAACTGCTGTGCATCCATGAGGGGAGGGTAGAAAGAAGGGGGAATGCTAATAAATTAGTATGAGGAAGCCCTTTGTCCTTAAGGTAAACGATCAAGAATAAGGTGCCTACATCTTTGGAAAGCATAACGATATCACCTGTTCTCTTAGTGTTAAATTGGGGCCCCATCACCCGACGACTTTTTCGTACCTCACCCGACATAAACCAGCACAAAACGACTGGCGAACTTTAGCTAGGCAGTCCGGTTAGGAAGCAACACCGTGCGGGCGTTGCTCTGTAGGGTTTCCAGTCACCTGCGAGCACACGCTTATGACGATTTACGTTCCTTCTCTATATTTTTGTATCCTTTTCACAACACAGTCTTAATGGAGGCATTGCGAATAATACTGATATGTGCAATCAAAAACAAGGTGCGAGTGGTTGTGTTCAGCCGTTTCGTCTTCTTCCGCGGATCCTTGCAAATCCTTTCTCTATTCCTTTCTCCTTTCAAGGCGATTCCATGAAGTTGCTGATATGCCCCGATCTGGAAGAGCCGTTTTTACCTGACTACGAGGGTTTGATGAACCGCCTGGATGACTCTTCCGAAGCGATAAAGGATTTTCTGTTGCGTCTTCCAGACACTTTTGAGGGCACAAGTGATGTGGGCAACTGTCTTGGTGCAACACTTCAGGTAGGCTGTTGTTCAACCGGCACTCGCTGCTGATCGTTCGGCACCGTTTTTCAATGCATACTCATTGGGATTTAATAGTACTTTGTGGTCCCTCTTTGTTTGGTTACGCCTAAAATACCTGAATGGTTGAAATTGTTCCGGAAGCTTTGTCATCCATTTGCGGTGGGTTCAGTCTAAAATTTAGTGTTTTTCAGATGATGTTTTAACCGATTCGGTATATTGGCACTGTGAATTTCCACAAATGAGCCCATCCGTTTGCCTTAACCACTACATGCTCAATTTCGATGAGAGTCAGTGCTTTGATGTATTTCTAAACACCGGTTCCTACTATCCTCATCACTGGACAGCTTGCTGTTCACAAACAACTCTATGAAGCATGCTGACTCGCACTTTGTACTTATCAGAGTTGTTCCCATTCGACTTTTCAGATTGCACTGAAAATGATCGGTGGGACTGGAGGGCGGGTGACTGTGTTCAACACTTGTTTGCCTAATATGGGCGCAGGAAGTTTGCAAGTTCGCGAGGACCAAAATGACCGCATCTCAGCCGACGTGAAAAATCTAGGTCCAGCCATTGATTTCTACAAGACTTTCGCGCTTGATTGTGCAGCGCAGCAGGTTGGTTTCTATCAAAATGGTCTAACTGTGATTCATGATGTTATTACGCTTCACTATGTACAAAACTAACACAAAGACCACTACAACTACCAAGGACCGTCTGGGATGCTGGCATCCGAATCGGATCTGCCGATCAGTGGTGGTCAAAATAGTGGATACCTGCGCCTAATGGAAGTCACTCACGGATTTCTTGGCGCCGATTGTGGTGTTCCGCACAAGCCACTAGCGGCGATACCATTCAGTGGGTGAATATTCTGAGAATTGTTGCAGCCCATAATCTGGCGCACCAAGCCCTATATATTTATATATTACATGTACTTATGCATGTGATGGAATTGCGTTTTTCTTGCAATCCACTTACGAAGTATTGCTTATTAGAAGTACCTGTTCTTCAGTCTATTCAGTCTTCTGATGTGGCGAGGTGAAGATACCCCAAAAGCGAATACCCACGATTTATATCCATCCCAGATATCCTATGTAGACCTCAGCGTTCCGATGGTTTTTCAGTCCTCGTCCTTACGAGTTCACAGGAATCTCCCGGTCTGGGAGACTTCATGCCTAATTCATTATTGCGACTGTCCCTCTGTAGGAAGAATACCTGAGGAGACCTACCACAAGCGGTCCCTTCCGAGAGACTGTCTCCCGGAAAAGTGGATAGAAAAAAACGAGGAAAATAATTTTGTAGAAGATCCGGATTTCACTGGCATACATTTCCTTCTGTTTTTGTGCGGTTCTGCGTCGCACCTAAGACAACACCTACCAATTTGGTGTTTTTACTGCAGACGATCACAGTTGGCCCACGCACTGTTTTGAATAGAAACCGATTACTGCATACAAGTCAGTGGTTCCTAAGCTAGGACAATTAGTCGTATTAACTGCGGCGTTGCAACCTTCCGCCTTGCATATCGCGCTTGGTTGCGCAATGGTCGCAGAACAAAATACGAGAGAACTGATGCGTCATTCGCAATCAAATCCAGAGAAAGTTTCTGACTCCAGTTAGTTCGCAAGCATAAAAGTGTAGCGGGTGACTAGCACAAACAGGAAACAAGTGTATAAGGTTGTTGGAAAATTATGCGTCCTATAGATGATAAATGAGTTATATGTAGTTGCTGTCGTCTGGAGGTGCCACCCTCAGGGGAGACTACTTTGTATAATATATAACCCTTTTGGTTGGTCCCTTGAAATTCCCATTAACCTTCGAAACCCCTACCAGGTCTCAGCTTCGACCACTTTTTGAATCCCCTTTTCGATCAAAAGCTGTCTCAGAAGAGACAAAAGTGTCACTTACTCCGTTTGTCCAACGCACAACCAGGCTCTTCCGTTCTTCATAACGCCACCGGATGAAAGCTCAGGAAGTTTTTCTTGGGTAGTGAAAACCGTTCCCTTGTCTTTTTTCTGTCGTTTGACTTAATTTGTTCGTACACTCATCTAAGGTGTAGAAATGAAATAAGTACCCCAACCTGCGACTTTGCTCAGTATTCCATTATTTTGATCTCTCCCGGAGTCTTTGTCGCTGATGGGATTAAACCTTTTTCCCACCGCTAGGTCCGTCGGATTCATTGACAATTACGCAACAATGTCGGTTATTTGCACCGCAATTACCTGTCTTATTGCTTTGTGCCTACTAGATCCAGTGACAGTCTCTTTAGGTGCACTTTCTGGATGGAACTAGTGCATCTGAAACAACACTACTATCGCGAGCCACCAATGGCAGGTTGGAATGTATGTTATTTTGAATGAGTACGACAAATTTTAGAATTTGACGGCCGCCTAAAGGATCTAATTATGATATGAATCTTTTCGGTTGTACTTGCAATTAGCCGTTCCTTCTCACCCAACCGTTATTTTCCCCACACCATCCCCGCAAATTCTCTCAACCACCTGCTTTTTCTCATACTTCGACCGCGATGTCTACGTCCGTTTGTATATGGCAAGCAAATTAAGGGATGTTATTGAAGGATGCACTGAAAGTCCTATTCATACATACTGTTATCCGTGTCCTTTTCCCTGACGCACTCTTTCACATGACTTAGCTTTGTCCGATTAGACTTCTATTCGCTTCGTTTTGTATTTCTTTTTACAGGTTGCCGTCGATCTCTTCATCATGAACTCGCAGTATTGTGATATAGCAACACTGTCCGGTGCGGCTCGATTCTCCAGCGGCTGTGTTTACCACTATCCAGATTTCTATTGTCCCCCAAATGCTTGCCAATCTTCAGCTCCCGTAAGCACTAACGAGGATGAATCTGCACAACAAACTGGAGCACAGCATCCGGTGCTGGATCGACATGGGCAACCTAATACAGTGCCGATCGAGCTGGAACGGTTCCGACGTGACTTTGATCGTTACTTATCTCGAAAGATCGGATTCGAAGCTGTAATGCGTATACGGTGTACACATGGTTTGTCAATTCAGGTGAGTTGCCTTGAGACGCACGAGGGTAACTCATTTCGCCACCTCCCTCCCATGAGGCACTCAACTACCTTAGTCCTTTCTGAGAGTGAAATCCCACTCGGCACTACCCGGTTTTCTAGCTCCCACTGTTTCTAAACGCCCCTTAATACGGAACATGCCCACATAGCACGACGGTAGGAGCGATTACCATTTGATTGATTCGATCAAAAATTGTTAGCTAAGCTACTGTAGTCCAACTCTGTACTGAGTTAAATTGCACGATCCGCTCCGTTTTTCACCTTTGAACCATGTGCAGGAATACGGTGGTTGTGGTCGCCACAGTTCATCGACAAAGGTGAAAAGAGGATGGAAAAACTCAAAAAGTGAATTTGAGTGAATGAATACAAGAGCGCCACAAGCTTCATAATTTAGCCATATCGGTGAAGGCTTCCAGCCACTGGTTGGGTAGGTCTTTATCTCCCCACCCTTTCAAGCGGCTAATGCCGTGAGTAATTGAGACCGTGAGTTGGGCTTTTAGTTACCTTATCCAAAGCCCCAGATTGTAAATAAAACTAATCTAGGCAAACGGTCTTCGGGCATGTGTAACACATAACCGAGCCAGTGTAATTGGTGCAGTTGTGTCACGGTTTCAACCATGCATCCACTAAGCGGGTTACCACATACCATACGACGTAGTTCAGCATTGGAATCACGGTGTTCCCACCACACTTGTACAATGCTGCGTAAACGTCGATGTTCGCAAGCAAGTGGTCATCTGCTATCTCCCATGCAGAGTGGTCAATTTTCGAACACGGATGCAACCATTTCAGTCGCACTGTAATATCAGATGCTAGTCCCTGCACCAACAGACTGGTTTCAGGATGGCCGTATAAGTTATTAAGTTGAAGAAAAGGTCACATCGTCAGCAATACTACCAGCAGAAACAAACACCTACCTAGTTAAGTGGACCTATTAACCGACTTCGATGGTTTGGCTGCAACAGTTAGATTGGGAGTTTTCGTATTTCGGGATACAGATGGAAGAGTCCCCTCTAGCACTAATCGAAAGTAAGGTTGATAGCAGCTAATTTACCGTGAGATGAGCTTATTGACAAACATAAAACGATCGAAGTACGAGTTCCTGCAGAACTGTCGGTGTTCATTGTCCTCGTGTGCTTGTGTGTTAGCAGTGTCGTTCACTGGTGATGCCACCCCTAACGATGAAGTATTGTTCGCAAAACAATTGAGTTGAACAGGGGAATACGGCTACTTTCTGGTGAGTTTGATAACTTATCTGAATGCATGGATTCTTGACTCTGCATTGAAGCTGGATTGAACCCCGAGTTGCAAACTGGGGTTAAAAGAGATTATTTTGAAATTGAAGAACTACCGCCTATGAGCAACCCGTTAACAGTCTAAACATGCGGTGGCTCTCCACCAGTACCTACCTACTGCCCCAACTATTAGCGCTTAAGCACGACGTCACTTATCTCGACCATTGTGTAGACGTGTTTAGTTTTGCCATCCCGAATTTCCCCTTCGGTCACTCGTGTCATCAGGGTAACCGGTAGAAACCACTCAACCCCGCACTGATGATGTCACCTCGATTGGTGATGAAACGTTTGCAATCCAACTGACAAGCTCGACGAACAGACCAACAATCAATCAGCGCACCTGAGCTATCTATATTCCACAACATTGCAGAAAAGATACGTCTAGCAAAAAAATATATAAAAACGAGGAAAGTATAGCAATTCGGAGAGGCAGTTGCTTTCACTCCAATCATAAGAGAATTTCTTGCTTCCCCCCATTCCAAGCCATATGGAAGGTGAGATATCACTGAACGGCGAATCTTGTTAGCAGATTCACCCTGACCACCACTAACTATCCGGTGTAGCTTCCGAAACCGTATACTGTGATTTTTCATGGAATTCATTCGGCGTTTCATTCAATTGGTGCCATGTCCCTTGTTATTATTATCAGTAATACGGCAACTATTACTTTTCCGGGCTCATTGGAACCACTGTACCTAGAGGATGCCAATAAGTAAATTTATTTTTGGTATTGTTGAATCTTTATTTCTGTTGTTTATGTACCTGTCGGTTCTAGCACCACATCTTTCTGTTTTCGACAGACCTTCCATGGTTCTTTCTTTGTTCGATCTGTTGATCTGATGTCATTACCAAATGTCAATCCGGATGCTGGGTTTGCTGTGCAGTTAAACATCTCCGAAAGTCTTGAAAATTACTCTACCGTCTGCTGCCAGGTCAGTTTCCGCGTCTGCTGCAAAAACATGTATCATCTTGTTTAGTTGTTTGTGTTGGACCCTAGCGTCACTTGGCTCGTGTGAATCCACATGTAGTACGCTTTCTATCACTAATACGCCAAGTCGTTTTGCTTTACGCCTATAACTCCGCCGCAATGGTGCAGTCAGCCGATTCGGTAGTTTGTTCGCCAGTGATGGACAACCAGTAACCAAGTAGAATATCAGCGAGACTGACCTTGCTTGTTTAGTGCTCACACTGAATGCATGTGTTTTACTGGGAGAACCACAAAGGTATGTAAGTCATGTGAACGATCAATACGGCCATTTTTTCAGTGCATTTTAGTGTTAGCCGGGCAATCCATTGCCAGGAAGTAGTTCTTTCAAGGACAACTTGACACGTTTGAACCTGGATATTGGGTCTTGAAGTGACAGTCCAGCATAGGGATAACCGGAAAAATCATTTCGAAAAAAGCTCTTATTAGCCGAGTCGACTCAGTATTCGCTCACTTACACGTGCAACACTAAACAGTACATTGTATATGCGCATATACGTGTATACCTAATGTTATATTAAACACTGTCCAATTATCTTAACCTCAGTGGTATGTCACTCGGTGCCGTAGTAATTTTCCAAGATAGCTCGGCGTTATTCCTCTTTTACCTAAGGGATCGAATCACCAATATACCATAACCCTTAGCTTATTAGCCTAAGTGTCCTGTATTCGTTTGTCTGATAATTCTTTGGAGGCCGCCCTGAAGTTTAAGTGGTCCATTGTTGATCTGTTCTTCACTGATGTATCCACTTTATGGGTTGTCGAAATTTCAGCTGAAATTTTACGCTAGTTTCGTACGTCACGCAAATACATTTTTCATACTTCAAAGAAAGTGGCGAGACCCTGATCAGCAATCCACAACGATATAGAAATTCAGAACGAAGACTGAATAATGCTGGAGTGGAGCGTTGCGGAATTTTTCATGATATTGGCCCGCTAGCTGGAATATCCACGTTGCTCTGGCCCAAGTGTAGCATTGCTTCACTTTAAGACAGATGCCCGGACAACGTCACCGTTTCGAACGAATGATAATAGTGGATTTTTCGAGTGAGGCTAGCTTTGACTGATCGTCGGGAACTATTGTGGTATCTACTTTAAATATTCATCTCTCATAAAAATCACTTAACACCAACTCCCGCAGGTGTATACGGGTCCAAGGAAATCTTTCTTTTGGATTTACACTTCTGCTAGTTTTAGGCAAGGCCATTCTCTTCCACCATTCCATTTCAGCCTGTTATTGATATGCTCCTTGGAACTTCTCTGAAACTTCCAAGACCTCAGGAGTGAAAGTACTCTGGGAGCATTCACTGATAGATTTTAACTACACAGAGGCTACTGCTTCCCTTCGTTCAGATCATTCAGAAATACGGCAGCAGCACACTATAACTGAATCATTATAAGTGAGGGATTCAGTTGAATTTCACTTGAGTCTGTTGTTAGCACCAAGTCACCTTGTGAAACATAGCTCCACTTGAATACAATAGGATCTTTGTTTAAGTAGGATACAAGTTTGATAAACTCTTGGGGATTATTCCCACCTGAGGAGGTAGGAGCTGACGGCCCTTGCATGTGTTCAGCATGTTGGTGCTCTAGAACAGGTGTCAGCTGAGGACGCTTCATGCTGTTCAATGTCTAGAGCACTCTCCATTCATGCTGAACAACCCCATTCCTTCCCATAGACGTTCCCAGCGGGCGTAGTTTGTTAGCCAGTGCAGATGATGTAGAGTGTTCCCATTAGTTGTCCCTGTAGGTCAAAGCTTTGATGTCGAATTAACTCATTTGTTTGAGAATTACCAGAATGCGAACCTTCTTTTTCTCATGTTTTTGGATAAGTCCATCTGCGTTGTGTGCCTTAGCAGTTAAACTGTTGAACTTTGCTCACATTATTCTCATTATTCTCACGTCCTGTCCATTTGGCGGGATAAGAAATATCCAAGCCCTCAGTACTCAGGAGATCTGCTTCGGCCAAGTTCCATTAATCACCGATGGTTTTCAGTCACCAGCTTAACGGGTGACGAATTGATTCTGGTCGAACATGTGTTGGGCGATAACTAACCGGTCGTCCATGAACGTTCCAGCTCCTCTGATATCATTTAGTTGCGAGCTACAACCAACGAGCCCTCAGTAAGGCAAAACACGTTTTTTTGTTAGCAACACTCCAGATTTGCTGGCATCGTCTATTACCAGTCTTTTTTGCGCTGCACTAAATCTCAAGCTACGTTCCTATCGATTGTTGCGTTCTCATTTCAAACGACCCCCCTTTCATTACGAAAATGCTCATTACGTGCATAATTGCCGTTTCTCTTCTGTCCTCACAGACCGCCATACTTTACACATCTTCTCAAGGTGATCGTCGGATTCGTGTACATACGTTGTGTCTGCCAGTTGTCCACAACGCGTCAGAAGTCTTTCAAGGTGCAGACCAAGGTGCCATAGCTTGTCTTATTGGCAAAATGGCGGTGGACCGTGCTATCAACTCAGGTATCTCTAATGCCAGGGAGGCGGTTGCAACTTCTGTTGCAGATGCGCTGTCTGCATATGCGTCTGCTATAGGCATCACTGCTTCGACAAGTATTTCATCCTACGCTATAGCCTGCCCCCCTAATCTGCGGCTTTTGGTTCTGTACATATGTGGTCTTCTGCGTTACCTGGCTTTACGTGTTGGTGTACCTGTTCGTATCGACGACAGATCAGCCGCTTTAGAACGTTTGAAAACGGCTGCCCCAGATGACATGCTTACGTTAATCTACCCTCGCCTATATGCGGTTCATCAGTTTGTCTCCAAGCCGATCGGATCCACGACGCTTACGTTGGCTCAAAAGGCTGCTGCGCTACGTCTATCCGACTATGGTGATGCCCGGGTAGATGCCGATCAGCATTCCGAAGATGGTGATTCTTCCGCTTCTTCGGTTTCTACAGATATTGGCTTTGATGCTGAACAACTCCCCGGTCAGTTACACTTGTCCGCTCGATATGTATCTCGTTCCGGCGTCTTTTTGTTGGATACGGGTGAAATGCTTTACCTTCTCGTTGGTTCCGGTGACGAATCGAGTGTCGATGGCATCAGCTCATCGGAAATGTTGCAACAACTGCTCGGTATTTCGAAACCAACTGAATTACCAGCATGTGGTGGGCCATTTAATTTACCACCGTTACCTAGTCACACAGGAAAGACTTCAAATCCTCCTCGTAATGATGATATGCCTATTGCCAGACGTCGTTTACTAACTCTCATCAGTCTAATACGGCGACAACGTCCCACCAATAATGCACTTGTATGCATGCGACATGACGCTCCAGCGGACCTCCGAACCCGTTTTCTTTCTGCTCTCATAGAGGATAGGACGGAATTCGCTCCCTCATATCACGAGTTTCTCCAGATGGTTCAAAATTTAATGAGAGGTTGAATTTCAGCTTGCTTTTTGTAGTTCCACATTTGCCGCCTTTTCGCCGAACTGTACGAAACGGATATTGTAATTAATGCCGTGCATCTTATCTCAACCGATCCCCCTTTCAAATGTTGTTGACCTATTTGAGTCAGCTTGTGTGCCTTGGCCCTCTGTTGCACAAATCCCCGTCAAGCTCCATATACGATCCGTTATTGTGAGAACGTGTCAGTTTGAATTTCCAGTTCGATAGGCCTTTCTCGGATCCACCTGTATGTTTGATGCTTGTGATGTTCTAAATTTCATCAGTAGCTTTCTCGCCGTACTTTTTCTAACGTCATTTATTTTCTTCCAATCCAACGTTCTCAATGTCTTATTTCATTTGATCGCCTCTCAGCAATCTACACCAACTTTACACCGCTTACCAAAGTGCTGGATACTATTGTTGCCTTTTCCTTGAGATGATATAACCCCACGGGGTTATTGCACGAGGCAAGCTTAGAATGGACCGCTGTTTACCACCACAGCTCATTATTACACACTCTCTCCGTTATTTAAACTCAAATCTGATTTTCTGCTCTTTCGCGCTCTATTCTTTCGATCATCTCTAGTGACTGTCATTCTGTGTATTTCGGATGGAATATGAACGAGGTTTTCTTTGATTCTGTTGGTGGGCCCTGAATATTTTGTTTGCTCAAATCGGGTGTGCTTTGAGTCCCTTCGGATTCGATTGGCGTATTCCGTCGTTTCTCGTAGGCTGACATGCTTTTGAGTGGATTAATGGTCCATGTCACAACCAGGTACTCTGCCTTTTCGTTTGCGTTCGGTCTGTATTAAAGGTCAGTCGAATCCTCTATATTAATATTATTCGAATCCTCGTCGCGTTTGGTTTCCGGAATACCGTCCTCACGTACTTATTTGCTCGCGACTGAACACAAAACGATAGGGCCTCCGGTTGGTGCCAGTGGTTTTCAGGTTTTGTATTCCGCCTGGATTCACTGGCTATGTCTTCCCTAACTGACATAGTAGATTAAAGGATGATAGCCCACGGTCATAGATTAGTCCGCGAGAGGATGAGCTGGAGATCGTGGTTCTCAGAGTCCGTGGAGAGAATCCGGCAATAAATGGAACGTCGGAGGGAGACTGGGCCGTGCAGGGATTTGTAAGGGTTGAATGTAGCTTCATCAGATGAGCCCCAACTGCGAAAAACAATAAGGTCGATGTTCGGTCTACGGGTAACCACTACGTGGTCGTCATTCAACTGAAATGAGGCAGGTCGTTTGGATTGGTACAAACTAGATTTGTGGAGGATGTCATCTTTTATAAATGGATAGACGAAACCATGAAAAAACTGGAAATTGATCGTTTGTAAACAGTAGAAAAAGAGTGTAAGATAGGGCGGAATTCAAGTAATATGGGGTGATCAAAACGTTCAGGTCGTTCAAGGGCGGGTTGATGAGAAGGCCCTCATATCGTGTTTAATCGGAAGCATTCAAACCGGTTCAGTTTCATCGTAGATGTCTTAGGCATGGGAAACGAAAAATCACCGGTGGCTACTCAGTTGGGCATCATTTTTCATGGTCACGCAGAAGCAGCCTAGCTAGGATGGAATTCGGACTTGAACAAAAGGGGGCTAGCTTTTTCGCAAAGGAACGTGATCCATTTTGGGGATAAAGTTGAAGTTAACGCATGTCGCTCTTTTAACTTACCTCCCCAATGGGTTATAGCCGTGTGGACGTACTTTAGTATCCTTTCTGGACTTCCACATTTCGTCACCAGCTCTTATCGTATGAGCAGGCATGAATACGTGTAGGTTGGTTCTAAACAAGGGCTTTCGATTTCTATTTGGAATGTCGGCCTGTTTGTGTGCTAAATGACAGATCTTTTCGGATATAAACTAATTACGTTGGTTTTAATGGAGGAGACCTACGTGAAATTCAGTTAAATTTTCGTCTATATTATTCAACCCTATGAATGGTATTATGTGCAGGAGACTACTGCGGTATTTTGAATATCGTTCCTACAGGAATGTACCCAGAAGACCCGTTGATCTCATGTGTAGTGCTGTGTGAAAAATATTTCATCCTAAAATTGGTGTTTTATTGTTTTGGCGAAAGAAAAGTTGGCCAACTATTGCGTCTACGTGCTAAACTATCAGTAATGGACGTAAGTGTCACACAGAGTTTCTCCAGCTGCTTGATCTTCCCGGAGTCTCAACCGTCAAATGTGTCCTCTACTTTTTCCGTTCACTGCATTTTGTTACCTAAGCTGCTGAGTCTGTTGACTTCATCGGATCTCCATTGTACAATCATCCGGAGTCAGCTCACTGTCATTCATCAGTTTTATCATCAGCGTTCCGCCGATCGTGGATTCGCTAAACGGAACGTACAAAGCAATAGGTCAGTGATTTTGATTGTTTGGCCATGAGGAAGCCGATTCGTCTCAATTTACTTAATTTCCTGTCTCCAGCTCAACTGGATTTTACTAGTGCCAGTTATTACTATTATGATTCATTTGGCCAGCTTTGTGAATAGGTCGCAACCAATGACTCCACTTGACGTCTCAACGTACTATTAGTTCTGACGTATACTGTTTTGTGGTCACGTTGATGGTGCGATTAGTCTTTGCCAAGCAGTAACAGATATGAGTCGTGTTGGGTTTTAATAGTCACACAGTCAACAGAACATTTGCAGTCGCCAATTAGCTGATGCGAACTTATACTGAATAACTTGAGAAATGAATAGTATCAGTTTCCTTTATCAGGTGCAAAGTGCGAGCAGCTACCTGGTAGTGGTTTAAAATATACTTCCGTCTGTAGTTCCTGTGTATTTTGCGAATTGATATGGTGCGAAGTTCAATAAGATCGCTGCTTACCCAAGGAACTTGTATGTCTGCTATAAGTGCTGATCTACGAGCTAACTGATATTGGCTTCTATTTTCCATCCCCTGAGCTATTAGTTCTTTCTGCATGGTGCGGTTGTAAATCACATGTCCCTCTCCGGATAATCGAAAAAGATACTGTTAAGTTAAACAATCTCCATATATCGTTTTGATCGCGCACCACCACGGTCCAAAATAAAATGGAATCCAATACTATTCATAAGGTCGTAAAATCTGTTTGCAACAAATTCGGTTGAAGAATATCACAAACGAAAGATCTATTTGAGTTTCTATGAGTCTACGGTCAAAGCCCAGTTACTATATAGATCGGTGTTTTTCACAACAGGTGTGATACTTTGCTTCGTACAGTAGGCCAGGATCCTTGAGGATGACCTTCGAAACTGAATGACCTAACAGAAGTGTTTGCCAACGCAGTCAGTAGAATGCGCGAAAGCCACTCAAATTATATATTCTCGGCTGTTGCTTTTTAATCCATTTGGATTCAGACTGCTGCCGCGACCAATGTGTGTACGAAGAAGACCCATATCTTCTGTCTGTTGATCATGACAGTAAACCAGTGTGAACTGAACGGACCGTAACTCCTACATGCTGGTGAGTAATGCTCACCCACGGAAAGTGGCTGATTCACGAGATAGGTTTGCTCGAATGTGTTGAAGGAAATATCCAAGATGGTAACATCTGAGAGGGTTGAATTTGCACTGGGAAATCCTAAATAAAATTTCGTAGACTGTTATCACTCTTCGAATTATTTACGAGTTAGTCAGCTGAAAAGTTCGCACAAGCGAATTGGTGTGCTGGAGCCACGAGTAGGGCAAATGCGCGCTAATTCCTGTGCCACATGGCTACTAATAAGTAGTACGAATTTGGAGGGAAATGGGCTGAACGATGTCGGTTTTATGTTACCCGTCCGCTGTTCTCAAGTTTCAGCTTCAGAGGAGGTTTCTATTTATGAAATCAGTCAGTGAGTATGTATTGTGAAATAGTGCAAAGATGATTTGAGGGACCTTGATATGAGGAGTCCACTGGAACTCTGAATTATATTTGGGACCAAGGAACATCTCTCTGAAATTCAAGTAGTGCCATGGTTGTGCGTGAGTGGAGCTGGCAGTGCGGTGCCGCAGACGAAAAACCCGCGATGTCGAAGGGTGCGGCAATCTCGTTTCAGTACGAATTGACGTCTGACGGTGGAGCATTTGGGCGAGAGTCCAGAAGACGGTTCTGATAGTTTCGTTTAGCTTCGGGATGTGCCAGCCTTTCAGTTGCTGGCCCGTTTAGCCGTCCCTTCCATGGCCTTGGTAAGTGAAGAGAGAAGCGATTCTGGACGAGCACATAGTCAGAATCCACCCAATTGTTCCGAACCGAACGGCAGTCAATTATTGATCCGCGCCATTGGTAATTCGGAGCGATGTGTTCAATTTGGGCCCGTGTCTGGCACGTTTTATAGGATACCATGTAGCCAGACGACTTCGGTTATTCCGGAACTTAGCACTATATAAAACAGTTTGCGCTAGCCGCGCAGCCTTAGCAGTCATTCGATATCGTTCACAAATACCGAGTGCAATTCAAGTCGACCAGTTAACTGATGCGCAAAGTTTGCCTACTTGTGCGTTCAGATTCATGGCAATAAATGAGCTTTTGACTAGCCGCAACAACAATAGTGCTCAGAACAGATGAGCGAAGAGTACAATTTTTTTAAGTGATCGACTCCTAAGATTTCGCTCGTGAGCAGTTTCAAATCTTTCCCACTTGCATTTAGGAAGAATTTTCTGTATCATCGTTTTGTAGTGCATAAAAAGGCGACTGTCTTGACAGACTACGGAAAGACGTTGCTTCAACCACGATCATTCTTTTAGTCGAAGCAAAATTAGAAATTTCCCATTTTTAGAACAAACTTGAAGCCAGAATGCCTGAAGACATCTGAAGAGCTATTGAAACGGCAGATTCATTCCGAGCAATCAGGGTCTCTCATCGTTTACTTCGGGTAGAGAGGAGGGTCAACGGTAACACTCCAATGAAACAAATGGTGGTTTCTCTGTAACTTGGAAATTTGTCAAAAAGTTTCAATTAACCACCCAACCGCTTACTTTTCCTCTCAATCCTAAAGAAGTGGTCTTTCGTGAATAATTGTCACCCTTCGTAATCTTCTCAAGATTGTGTGTACCAAAATTAACCCGTTTAGGTTTTATGCCTAGCCTCAAGGCATTTTTTCACGAAACATTCGAGCTTACAGCATAAATCTTTCCGAAGCAATCTCACGAACACAAATTTACTTTGAAAAAATAGGTTGAGATCTTGGTGGAATTAACTATCGGTAAAGAGGAAGTAGTACCCTTCATCGTTGCGTGGGCTGATTTTACTGCCCGGGCCACGTACAGTAATCTTCATTAGGGTTACGACCGTCTTGCTCACTCACGAAACAACAGCGTATTTTTAATTCTCCTGACATACACTTGTTGAAATATTTCCTTCGTTGTAAAACGCGCATGTTACTTACAATTTAGATTCTTATTTGAAACCATCTCCTTTTTAATGCGGTCTTTCGGCAATATGGATTGGTAACAAACAAATGCAGTCCCTGTATATACGTAATGCACTACTCATAAGGTTCCTGAAAATTCTTCGACAGCCCACGACCGGTTTCGCCCTTCTTGGGGCTCGTCAGGTAGGCGCATTCCCCGAGTTTCCGTCAACCTTATGTTCTACTTGAACTCAAATTACCAGAAATTAGCGAAATACACTCATTTGCAAACAAATCTGATTTGCGGGAGACTCACTTGGAACCCAGCTGAACATCTCGTTTATGGTGTTTTCAAATGAGTGTATTCCGGTCAGTACGCTCGCGCTCTAACCGCTGAGCTATCTCGCCCCCATATCGTAGCAAGTGGAACATGAGGCGGCCTGGTGCGGCACTGTCAGTTGCTTGAAGATATCATAAACGTGAGATTCAGCTGGGTTCCAGGTGAGTCTTTCGCAAAAACCAAATTGATTTGCAAATGAGTGTATTTCTCGGAAATGCAGTTCCTCTTCATGTACGAAATGGTGGTCGCTGAGCTAGATGGGTCAGTGGTTAGAGCGCGAATTTACTGACCGTGGTTCGAATTCGAACCCTATCTCTCAGCAACCTGGCAGTATCCCAGCCCTCGTGCCTCTTTCTGGTGAAATGGCACTTAGGCACCGAAAGAGTGCTACAGCTGAACTATTTTCTTGTGGCCACTGCGTTGTAATATATTTCAACCATGTCCTGTTTCTAAGCTAACCTCGTACTGGCGGTGAGCCGTCGTACAGGATCATTCTTTATAAAGGGTAGGGTTTATTTTTCTGAAAGCTGGGTAATCTTATTAAGTGACCGCCTGGAAATTTCAGAGAAGCGCTTGGTCTCATTAGTAAAACGAATTGCTTCAGGAATCTAGTCCTTCATCCTATTCCCGGCTTTATCTGGAAACCTCCGAGGTGATCCTCACAATATCGCAGAACGTACTATCAAAATTTGTTTCAGCGAACTTATTTCGAGTAGTTGAGGCGCGAACAACCAATCTACGGCTTATTAAAGTAGATATTCCAAGTGTCGGCCAGACTTTTTCTTGAACTAAACCATGAGTCTCTGGCAACTGGTCATCACTGTCTTCAGAGTATCATGGTTCGCCTCAATTCAGTTCAATTTATCAGCCATAAACCAGGTACCATGGACACATTCGTTCCACCTGTTACAGTTTTCATCACCGGAAAGTGGGAGAGTGTTGGAATACAGCCATGTCTTGAAAGCACCGGCATGCTCAGTTTGATCGACAACGGAGAAATTACGCATTGAAGGTGATACCTCTGGTGAACGAGCGCCAATGACTGCACGATTGGACCAGTCCTGCCATTGTCATTATTGAGCTGAGTAAAGGGAGGCGGTATTTGTCGACCCGACTCAGTTTACCAGTTAGGTTTTCATACCGCGTTGCCAGGTCATTCACTTTCCGCCGCTCGGTCTCTTCCACTTAGCACAGGGCTGGGAGGAAAGAGCTCTGCGAGGCAGGCGCGGTACATGTCCTAAGGAGCGTGACCCACGAGGCGTGAGTAATTCATTTATCGCGCGAGAGTTCCTTCTTTCTAGTACCACTCCGCGTACCTGAGCACTAATAATCCGATCTTTCCACCAGTCCCGGTCAATGCTTCGGAGACACCGATGGTCAAACACTCAAATCCTTTGCGCGTAGGGGCCACGTCTCCGATCCATAAAGTAGCATGGATCGCACTGCCGCAGTGCAAACTCCTCCCTTGACAGCAAACTGACATCGGTGCCATAGGTGTCAGACGTTGGCCAAAGCTGCCCCGGGCCTTGCTGATTCGAGAAGTAATCTTATCTCCAGCCGGTCCACCGGAACTTATATAACTGCCCATGTAAACAAATTTATCTCGACTATAGACATGAATATTGAGTCTGATGACACCCAGCCTTGTATTAGCACTTTACGCTTCGCAGGTGTGAAGCGCATGCCAAACGGTGCGACAAAGTTATTTACGTTACGTAGAATGGTTTGCACTTTTGACGGATCTGGACCAAGGAGTGCAATATCGTCCGCATACCCAATGTCTGTGAGCGAACTTCTCGCGAGAATTTCGGCTTCCGAGGTTTCAGAGACAGGCAGAGAAATTTCAAGTAGCACATCAATAATAAAGTCGAAGAGGAAAGGCGAGAGAGGGTAGCCTTTTCTTACACCACTGGGCGTAATTGACTCTGTAGACATCTGTAGACATCATCATCTGTAGGCATCATTTGAAGCACTCACGGAATAATTCGCCTTGTTGCTTGTACCCAATCAATCGATTCAACTTGAACGGTATCCATATACTAACCCAAGCAAAACAAAGCGAGAACGTGAATTGACGAGGGCATGTTGCTCGGTTGAGAAAGCCATCAGTAGACACATTGTATCCGACCCAATTGATCAACCTCTCAGGAACATGAACTTTCGATGCACTCAAGCCCAAAAGTGCCCAATATTCTAGAAAAGAAGCCTTTTATGCCATCATGAGGACACAAAACTTTGGGTAAAATATCAAAACTACTGGAATGCACATTGAAGACGAAGACAAGTCAGTAGTCAGAAGACCCAAAACAATACTAAACGGAAATCACGTCAAAGGAACGGTATCCAATGAACCGATCAAGAACCGCAACGAAACAGAAATGTCCAGTGGGTCAGTCAGCTCGAAGAAATTAATTGCAAAAAATAGATGTCCAGTCGACCAATGAAATGACATGAGGATTGGCTTAAATGCAACGCATGAGGAAAGCAGAATGGGTCTATTGGAATAAAGGAAGATAACTGCTGAAGTAGAGCCACTCAATGAATTCACCACAGGATAATTCGAATCCATCGTGACGCAAATCCAGATAAGATAAAAAACTAATAGCAGGACGATCCCACAAAACCAGTCACTTTGCATATATCAACTGCTTTCTATAAATTATATGAAAGCAACTAGAAGTATAGGCCCCCCCCCAAAAAAAAAACTGGGCACAGATGATGTGTCTTCGAATGGTGACGTCTGCAAGACAATTGCCAAGCTCGGCGAATCGATCAACAGTCATCTGATAAACTGCAATTTACGGTCGCCAAACTGTTGTTTGAATCTTCCTTGTAAGAAGCAGAGAGATTGGAGGCGGGAATATTATTTGGAAAGCAAAAGTAAATGAAGTTTTTTTCGGACATGAAAAGAAGAGAGCTGTCAGCCCGACGCTTGTAACGTGTGACACTTAAAACACTATCTGAAGTTAGACAAAATATCTGCGAAGTTGGGATCGTGGAGCTATGAATCCATCCGTTTGCAAGGTCATCACAAAGGTCATTCTCAGTAACATGGAAAAGAAGCCCCTTCTATAAAGCAGTTGCGATCCACAGTAGGATACTATGGCTTTTTATATGGTCAGACCTGAGATTAGCACATCCGAGGAAACAGATTCAATATTAGTGGGAGACATCGTTGTGAAGCTCACTGAAATTCCGCCAGAGGAGCTTCCACAGATTAGGCTTCGGATTTTTCTGATGGAGCTCAAGAGGTCCATGAATGTGGTCATATGTCGACTCACTTCACCTCGTGCGTAATTACGAATATCTTAGTCTGTGCAATCTTTCTCCCATCATTTGCGATTTACGCATTGCCTCAACACATAGGTCATCTGTCAGGATCACCTGAATGTTACCCTCAGGGGATGACCAAGTATTCTGAAGTCTTTGATCACGGTCACGCAGATAACATTTGGTTATCCAAAATGCAGGTTCCTTGATTGGGGGACTTCTGGTGGCTACAGTTCATTCGGCTGGTCCCCAGTCAGCTACTCACGATTCGGGTAAACAACTGAGCTGGCATTCAGTGGAGCATCAAGATGAGACAACCTGTGGTGTGTGCACAGGACTTACTGACTCATCATCTACCCACCTGAGCATTACTACAGAGAGAAATCTCCCTTTTTGCAGTGTGTGTTACTTCTCCTCAGTTTTATCACTGCGCTGCTGAACTACCTAGGTTTACTTTCACAACGCAAGGTGATAAATGTAAAACAAATCTTAGCCTCTCGTGATTATGCTTACACGAACCCAGAAAAAAACAGTCTTGGATTACTATCAACCACCATTGACCTTATTTTTAGCTGATGGCAGTCGGTTATTATGATCCTTTTACCCACCCAATGTCCGAATAATCCTAGAATTAATCTACTAAGTACGTCTTTTTAATTCACCCACATCAGTTCAATAATTTTTGTGTGTAGTAATTGGACGGGGACGCACACGCAACTACACAAGCTTGGCAACCAATGGATTTATGTCTTTCTATCAATTGCCACGACACAATATCGACCAAACCTAATTAAAGCTGATTGATTATGCCCGTATGTTTTACTATCAGCCGGAAAGGTCTACTTCGTACTATGTTGCCAAGACATGGAAAGTGATTCTTCCGTCATTGGAGAAGCCCGAATACTGTTCTCCTTGTGTGACCCAGATGGCCGAGGCTTCATAACACGACAAGATTTCGATAGAGTGAAGGAACACCTACCTTTGGAAGACGACCAACTTGATGCTATATTCGATGTCCTAGACGAGAACAATGAGGGATATGTGACGTCCGAGGTGTTTCTGAAAGGCTTTGGTGAGTGATACGCTTGACAAAACAAAGCATTTATGTCTTCTTTAGTGGAGGTTGGTTTTTGAAATGTTTTGCATACTAATATTTCAGTGCAGGTAAAGAACTTTTAAACCATGATCGTTGTACCAAAGTACCAGCTCAATGAGTTCCGTTTTCCTCGAATGGGTAGCACTCGACAGCAACCTCGCGGATGCAAATATCCCATAGAATCGCTTGTTTTATTCCTCTAATTCTCACTTTGGTCTGAGTACACCACAGCCAAACGACCCTTAAGAGAGCGACATGCTACACAACCTCGGAGACCAGAATCAACCGGTGACTGATAAGAACATCCGCATCTGTACTAGTTTAGGGAACTCAAAAATAACAGGTCGCGATTTACAGTCACAATTGGACTACTAGTTTCCTAACACACTCATTTCAGTCGTGTCCAAATGAGCTAGTGTGACTAAGTCATATAACCTGGCTTGGAAGTCACTCAACTGCCAGTACTGGGTAAAGTAATTGAATTCATACTAATTTCGTTTCGCTGAGTTCACTTGAAGCACATAAGACAAGCCAACAACTCAACACTTCTAGAAACAGAAGTGATAATGCATCGATATAAATGGTATTGAAAGAAATAAGATTTCTAGTTTGAAAACTGATGCCAATTATTCCTCGAAATAAGCTCATCTTTCGATTACTGCATCCAAAGAACGGAATACTGATGAGGCGCCAGTTTTCTGGTACGTTTGCGGATAGCTGAGAAAACCTATTTACTTAAATATTAATTCGGGTAAACCTGTTCAGCTAGATTCGAAAAACGGCGGATATCGATGGTATATATTGGGTGAAAAGTAAGGGACGACCGGCATGCATTTTTACCAGTTCATCCACTGGTGACAAAAGTAAATGATTATCTGCCTATGGTGAGATGTCCGTTTAGTCTGACAGTGTACGGACTTACAAAGAATGCATACAATACGGGCAGACACGAAAGTAACATATGAAACTCTGACGATTTCCAGAATACGCGTCCTTCTATGCTCGAATACCCCACTGCTGCTGTCCAACTGGTGCAACTGGTGCAACTGGTGCAATCATTATTTTTCGAGTAAATGGAGACGGTTTCCTTATTCACCTGGTTTGTCGATAACGACATCTTTATTTCACAAAATGTTCATGGACTTCCTATGCGCAGACGAATTGATTGGTGATCCCGATGTTTGCTGTATTGTCTTCAGAAACTGCCCCACCATAACCGAACTGGTCTTCATACGTTCCTAACAGATTTCACTTCTGTCAGAGTAAGTGTATTTATTCAGTCCACAGAACCACTCTCTAAGTACTGTTATCCATATCACCGGCTGCGAAACACTACATACAAGTAACGTAATGGTTGTCCGAAATCTGCTAGGTTATGGAACGGACCTGTTAATCTTTTAGCAGCTACAGAAAATCATTCAAAAAAAAAGTGTCTAAATTGCAATCCAGATAGCATTCTAACCTCATTGACTAAAACCTACCTGCCACGAGGTCAAGTCATTTTTCCAAAGTAGAATCGGTTAGTTTGAGAGGGCAGCGTTCTTCGACCATCGCGGTGTTTTTGGTGAAACGGACTACCAGCCCGCTTTGATCACATCATCACTGGTTTTGGTGTTTGAATGTGCTCATTCCTCAAACAATCAACCTGTTAAGTAAACCGACTAATCAGCCCCGGGAGCAAACAAGGTCAGGAGGTGAAGCGATGCAAACAAGGCTGACATGTACAGGGATAATCAAGTAATCGGGAGGATTGGTTAGGGCGTTTTCTGAATTGAATCTGGCCACGACATTAAGACCCACGAATGAATGAGTGGGAACTGTAGTCATCCCATGCACTGTGCATCGACATGCCAGTAAGAAATATAAATGCATCTCAGGTGGTAATTAAAGAATTAGCAACGAAAGTGTATGTATTGGACACTGGACGTAAAATAAGTTTGTAAAATAGAATTTTCGAGACCAGACAAATATTCTTCCTGTAGCAACCAGTAGTTGAGTTTGTGGAAATTGTCAAGCGTGAATAAAACAGACAGAGTGGAAATGGCGTGTTTGTGGAGAGCGGCTTTTGATGAGCCGATATGATGCGTGGCGGTTATCAGTGAAATGGTCTGGATCTGAAGCACAAACCCACGTAACCTCCCAAACCTCAGTTCACTTGTTTCAGAACCCGCTAACAAAATCTGCGGATAATACCCAAGAAAAATGTCACAGTGAAGTGTCCTGGACCGGAAGACTGAAGCTCCAAGATCTTGACTTGACTTTACGAACATTCCCTCAGACCAGCTGCCGTGTTAGTCATCCACACTACCCAATTAGCAAGAACTTATGACTAAAATTCAGTACTGATTAAGTCGGCTAGTTGTAAGGAGTTACACTGAATGGTTCTCCGTCCGCGTTAGTGCTCAACCCGGCAGGTCCTTTCTGACGAAGATTTTGTGTCGGAATCGAAATGCTTCACATTAACAAAGCTTGTTTACCAAAGCTTACAAAAACAGTGACAAATCAGTGTTTAGAGGGGATATCGGGACAAGGGGAGTGCTGCAAACGGTTTATTCGATACTCCTTCTAAAACACAGGACAAATGTGTTTATGTTCCTAAATCCATGTGGACCTTACGTCGGCGACAGGCTTAATTTACATACGCATCCAGAATGTATCGAGCACATATCAGGTGACTGGGTCTTAAGACTTCAGAATTTTGAAAACTTACTAGGCAGTTTGTTGTCCGTCCCCCCCCCAACAGACCACAACGTACAGGAAAAAATCCCGCAAACTTTTTTTTAAAAAATTCTCAGTGCATTAAGACCAAATAATAGAGTCAGTAACACTACGATTCACGGCGAGTTTGTATTAAACAATTTCCAGTTGCCGTTAACTCATCTGTTAATCTGCGAGTGCCTAAATCCACAAAAAATGATACATCTGGTGACTGAGCTCTCCGGCGAGCTTCACAACTTGCTTGCAAACATTTCGTCACCAATCGTGGAACATCATCGTTGTCCAGCTAGTTGGATACCTCCTATTCATCTACTTCCTTTTAGATAGTTTATGAAAGAGCAGTTAATATCTCCTGATCTGGTTGGCTGATTGGCTGATCGTATTTTCGTCCGTATGTTTACGAATTGTTCCGTGTTGGGATCCGAATTATTTTCATTCGACTGCTTCGTTGAATAGCTTCGTTCGTCGCGATTTTGCTTTGTTCGCTTGTAAGCTGGGCTGATTTGGGGTCTGCCTTTATGGGAATTTATTCCAGCCAAATATTTTATTCCCTAGTTGTGAGGTGTCCCGTTCCTTCTACAAGTTTATCCTCTGATTTCTTGTCCAGTTTTGAGCTTTGTTTTGAGTTCTTGTTTTCTCTGCAGCTTACAGACTGTATCAGATTCATTATATTTGTCGATGGCGTCCTCACTCAAGTACCATGTACCAGGTTCCTACTTAGGTCCTGCTTGCGCTCGTATGCGAACGTCATTCCAGTCAGACGTGTGTCCCTCCCATTCTTCGTGTACGGAGGCAAACAATAATTTATTACGCCTTTTGACAGCGAGCTTGTATCCATGACGTACAGTGAAATGCCTCTTTCATGTCTATCCTCATGCAGTGTTCAATAAAGTCATTGTGTTGAATCGTGTACATGGCACTGTTGTCTATCGATTTTCCTATTTTCCCCAATTTTCCTTTCTTTTCAACAAGATCCTTCTTACAGGTTCCACAGGGTTTTAGGCCACCGTTGTATCATTCTGTCGTAAAGGTTCTGTAGCTAATTCAGCGATTTGTTTGCCTTCCATGTGTGTTGCTGCGTTGGTCGTGCTGGTTTTTTTGACAGGTGCTTAAATGGAGATTCTCGGTTATCCATTTTTTAATGACCTTGTGTAAACGCTCATGCAGGCGGAATCAGTCAAACAAAGCGATGGAAATCAAACAACAAAGCAGCACAAATTGGAAACGAGCCAATCAATACGCAAAAATAATAAAAATACAAATTATAGGGAGGATCAACCAAATCAGAGGAGCTCACCAAGCGCAGTTAAGTTGAGGCAGCAGGCTCCTCCAAAGAACCCTCTCGATGAAATATTTTGACCGTGACCAGTATCCTCTGTTCCGACATTCTCCTAAGATTTCCCACCCTACAGGCGGTGGCTGGACCAGGAGAGAAAATCGGATGGTTGAAACAGTTACTCTAAACGTTTCTCGTCCACACCTGGCGGAATTTCATCCAATCCCTAACTAGTGGGCCCGTGCTCTGTTATGAACTCAGTGCAATACATCCCGTACGCATGAGTTAGCAGTGCTGTAGAATATACTTGGAAAGTTTTAGTCATGGCTGCGCCATCCATACAGCTGAATGTTGGTGAAACCAAGGTCATCCATCTCAGAATTCTCTTGATCTCTTTCCTACAGAAAATTATCCCCAGGTTAACTGAACTCAAGTTCAGCAATATTAAAACACCTCGGCCATCTATCCGCAGACCCCATAACTGTACCGATAGATGATTCGAGGTCATCGAAGTTAGACAGGCTACATCAATGATCTTCGTCGTTTTGGAATTTGTCAAGCTTTTGTTCGCCTCACTCTCATTCGCTTCCGTTGTATGATCTGCATTCAGTTTTACGGTTGTTCCAGTTCTTGGACTTAGGTTACGCTCCAGTATTTATGTCACCTGAATTTGGTCACCTGAAAGGTGAAACGATTTTTTAGCCCCCCATGCAACCATGGAGTATCGAACACGGGCTATGTGCGTGCCTTCTCTTTTATCCGACGGACTAACCCAATATTATAGCCGCGCTTTTTGATTGGTGATCTTCCACGAAAGCCCGCCATCAAAGAAAAGCCTTTTGGGGGAAATCTCGACAAAATTGCTTTCCAGTGGTTCCAATTCCCATAAATACTGAAGTTGTTTAAAACGCGAAGAGGAAGTGGACAATAGAGTAAAATCAGCTTACACACATCATGCCTATCACGAATTATCCGGGTCAGTTAAACCGATCGAACTTGACAACTTTCACCTGATGGGACCTTGACAAGTCTGTCTTTCAGCTAACTGGATAATCATAATAACACAAACAATGACAATAACAACAAGGGGTCTACTACGAGTTTCACGTATTAACGAAGACCTAGGCCTCCGATGTCGACTGATCTGGTCAGCCAACTGGATACTGACAGTGAACTGCACTCAGAACTGAGCAGTTGCCAACTCAACTTGTTCAATCTATACCATCACCGACTGAGCAACCACAGTTTCGGTGAATTGTGTCCACCCACATAAGAAATGATCACCCACTGTCTGATACTGGGCGCTAATAGGTTGACAAAAGATTAGCTAACTAATCCTTATACCAGATCGTAATAGTATTGGGCTACCATGTGCGCAACGTGAAGATAACAGCAGCAGAGGGCTCCTTGATGTTTCATGGGTCCTGATTTCTTAATCATTCACTCACTCGATCTCAATCTGATGGCTCTATCTGTTTTATTCGATGAAATGTTTGTGACCAATCAAGCGAGAGTGCTGTGGATGTAGATGCAATATCAAAGATGAACTGCAGCAAAAAACAAGAAAGTTACTTTGCAGCAAAGTTCGACGCCACTCAAGACTTATATTTCATCTTTGTGAAAAAAGCACTCGGCGTTAGATAAACGAAACGTTGTAGTGAACTTCGGGACAACCGTTTCAGGAGGCAAACAAATTTGGATGCACTTCGTGATGCTTTGGATCGTTTCATGTTTGAAAGACTGAGTTCCTTTCCGAAAGGACTGTGTGTGGGGAGAGGACAGTTTCAGGTGATCCCCTTGTCTCATAGTGGCCAGTACAAACTTTCTATCAGCCAGATGTCGGTTTGTGTAATGCAAGACAGCATTCAGGGAGATTATGTTAAGAGAATAGGCGAACCTCAATTCCAATTGATTTTTGGAAGTTGAAGCTTACGTACATACACTTACGAATTGTGCCCGCTCGTGATACATCTGAGAAAGATGTGCCAGTTGGTTCGGAAACGTTTCGGGAAAAGGCAGTGCAGCAACACAATGGATACTGTAGATTCTTTATAGAAGGACAACTTCAGTGACAAATCCCGGAGAAAATGTAGTAACATACAGCATTGTGAGTTTTGGGGGTGTCAAATGCCGGTCGCTGAACTTTAACGAAAAGAGGATTCTGGGGCTCCGTAAGGTGGCCATTCTTAAGTTACTCATCATGAAATATCTAGGAATCTAGACCTTATCTTTGCAAAGAAGCGTGTTGACCAAATCTTCTTTGAAGGAGCCCTCGAAGCTTGCCTCCTAATCACAATTTACAAATTCACAGCGGCTCCCTCGGTAGCATTCTTGGATCGACACACTTTTAATTCATTCTGTTTGAAAGCTACATTTACATCCCATGGTCGATAATGCGAATTTCTTCACTGTCGTACCGCAATGATAACGTACTTTATTAAGCGCTGAAAACGAACAGAATTGCGCGTCTCTCAGATACTGTGGGATACACACATTGACTCCGAACCGTGAAGATGTTGGAGGACTACAGGTTCCCCCCATCATCTCTAGTGAAGCTCACTCACTGAAAGAAGCTCACTCATCTATTAAGGCATAAGGTTCGCAGAGAACTGATATAACGATGTAATTGCGTTTCAAGAAGGTTGACCTTATACTGAAGTCAGTACGGTGTTCATCGCATTAGAAGTTCACCATCTGATTCGTGTGGATTGCCCGAGCAAACCCATCAAAAGAAGTATGTAAAAGGTAGATTGTTCTATATGTTAACCCAACACCATCTCAAAGTTACTAAAAACCTTTTGACTGCCGAGAACAAGTTACATCATTATTGTGGTTCTTCAGGTATGCTCAATTCTCAAGTCTTCATGACACTTATTTTCTAATTGAACAATAAATTGTAAGTTGTGAACGAGTTTCAGTGATTTTTAGTCTTCCGTTAGGGCGAAGTTAGTTCGTAAATGAGGAAATGGTGTTGTTGTGTAAACAATCAGGTCGCATAGGCCACCTAGTGATAGCATGCAAATAGACACAGCTCGATTACCAATGGAAGCCCAGTAAGTGAATGCACCGAATCTACTCATGCCCTGAGGCCTTCTGAGGTTGAATAGAAATGTGCACTTCCCTGCAGGACTGAACCCAAAAAATTACTGTTTGTGGAAACACTATTAGACTCCAATTGGCTCCCTGGGTCATTCCGTTCTGTCAGATTCTTCCTGTGAGTCAAAGAGGAATAATAAAAAACCGTATATGCGGTTTAGAGGACGCTAAGTCGAAGCCTCAGCTCGCCAAGGAACTTTCTGCACACATTTGACTGGCTAGTTCAAGCTCATTACCAATTTTTTGTACTGTTAAGTCCATCTGTATCACACCTAACGGCTTTCCCTGCTGCTTGTGAAAACAGCCCTAAACAAGGGCTTGACACCAAAAAAGCTATTCTATGGAGCCTGAGCATTCGGTGAGTCAGACAAGTGCAGTAATTAACCGACTAAACACTAGTTGCATCGACGGCTTGCTTTGCAATGTGGCTAAAGTCCGCACAGCTAAATGGAAAGCAGCTCGGGGCCTGAAAACGTCACAAACGAGAGATTCAGCTGGGTTCCAGGTGAGTCTCTCGAAAAATAAAATTTGTTTTCAAATGAGTGTATTTCGCCAAGCTCAGGACATCGTTTGAACTGCATCAGTTTTGCACAACTGAAGCATATGTTTCACCAATCTGAATGGTCCGCAAACTTTTTCAGAACTTTCCGTAATTCCCCCACTCAGTGGTTTCCCTGACACTGTCTGCGCCTACCGTGCAACACAAGGTTATCAAGTGAAGTGCAAGTGAGGTTTGTGCTCCATTCTTTCGTCACCTCTGTTTCTTTCGGTCTGCACTGTTTTCGTCAGCAAAGCATTCAAGGCTCCATTCAGCCGGAAAAATGGCTGCTGTGGATCAGCCGGAAGCGCTCTAATGTAAAGAATGAGCTTCATAACGTTGACTAGTTACCGTGCACTGGTGTTTTGGAGTTTTTTTGGAAATCCTATTCACACGGCTTCTTCTGTAGACAAAAAAGAATGATGCTGTAGGATTAGTATCTGTATTTTACAGAAATAACTTTGCATTTCACTCCAAGTGTAGTCCTAACCGTTTGTTCTACAAAATCGAGGAGTAGTGCTTCATTAAAACTGCAAGTTTCTATTTGGCTGACCAAACCAACTTCACATTTCCAAGAAAGAAAGTTTCCACACCAGGTATGTTATACAGAAGTTTTAAAAGCTACTCTTCTTTCGTTTTCTTTATGCCTTCCATTTCCATGAGTTGCCTGCCTCCAGTTTCTTCATCTGGGGCATAAGAAAGCCAAATACATTGTGATTGGTAGTCATTGTAGTTTGTAAGCACATATGGAATTACAAACTGGGTTGCATGAGTTTGGTTTTGTGGTCTAGGAAACGGTTGTTTCCTCTTAATGTTTGCATATGTAAGGATGTTATTTTTACACAAATAAGCCTAGCGATGATCTTACTGACAGCCTACCATCGCCAAATGTTGAGACGGGTTGCCTTCCAGAATCCAGTGATGTGAGCCGGCTAAGTGCCATTCGGTTCAGTCGATTAAACAGGTTGCCCGTAGACAACTGGCAACATAACTCGTGATTACTATTGGGTAACGATTGGGTAACTGTGTGAACGGATAGCATTAGACTCTTATCGTCGGTTGCCAAAATGAAATTGATGTTGAGAGGACTGGTGGTAGATCAGACTGAATCAGCGTCACTTTGTCACCAGGGCTGGGTAACCAGGTTAAAAACGTTTCATCAACCAGTAAGGTGGCACCAATATCTCTAATGCATTGTCAGTAATGTTTATTTTGCAACAAGCGAAGCGAGATTTGCACATCAGTGACAGCTCCCTTGCGTACATTTACTCCGCTCTAAGCGGCACAGAAGTACAAACGTAGAAGTCCATCATTTTTTGTTCTGAAATTCTTTAGACCGGGAGACTAAACTCATATTCAGCTAGTCTTTCCGCGACAACTGCATCTTTAATAAAAGCACATTTTGAAATTGTAAGCAGAAAATCATTGCTCCCTACGCCCCTTCGGTACAACCTCAACTCTTCAAGCTAACTGAATTCGTCAGTTTTTTTAATTTGCAGTCAAAGAATGGTTGTTTTGCATTTCAACATCCTTTTAGATTGCCAGAAGGGCATTAATATCACTGAGGTAGTACTTCAGACGACATGGGTTTATTAAGAAAGCGACCTCTACAATCTACTCATGCTCACAGTTTGCATGTGAATCAGCTGAGCAAACTGATGAGTAACGAGAACTAGTGACATATCATGACTTCAAATCTCCGCTGGGGATGAGTGAAAATATTGACTTTTTGGACGAACCAGGGACAATCTACTTGTGCTTTCGGTATATAATCGATCAGGTGAGCTAACTTAAAGTCCATTGTGCAATAACTGTTTCTGATTGATCTTAATCAGCCACACCATGTTTTCCAGGTCAATTCTTCTCGAAAAACAGAGAGGACAGGAGCGTTGAAATAAGTGGGTCATCGGGACAGGATTCAGACGAAGAGAATCACAAACATGCTCTTAAAGCAGTCGGTGCGGACGTGTTGCTCAAGGAGTGAGTTTTAGTAACAGTAATAAAACAACATGAATAAATCCTTGTCACTTGACAGAGTGTCCAATATCATATTGACAGAACTTGCTTACAATAAGGTTATTGGATGTTTGTCAGCCAAAATTATTTCCACAAATCAGTACCGACTGTCAAGTGGTGTAACCCTCAGTTCCAAGGAAACAGATTGTGACTGCAGAATGTAGGTAGCTCGGGTTTACTACTTAGTTGGTCTGTTCGCGAGCTCGACAGTTGGATTGTAAACGCCACATCAGCAACAGAGATGGCATCGACAGTGTGGAGATGAATAGGAGGTTGAGAGGAAGAATTTACCCACTCAACCCCGCACTGACGATATCACCTAGATTGGTGGTGGAACATTTGCAATCCAACTACCGAGCTCCGCGGACAAATCAACGACAAGGTTTGTGATTAACCAGCCCTAACAAAGCTTGTGGCGAGTGCTTGTTCCAGCTGTCAGCTGTTACACCGACCAAAATTCACCAACGAGTCATTAGTCAAACATCTCGAGATATAATGCCGAAGATACGTCGGGGGTAAAAAATTCCGTGTGTGAGTCACTGTACTCCCTACCTCTAGTAACCCAAATTTTTCCTCGACAAACATCCATTCAGCTTCGCTGTATGTTGTTCTTAGGGTGTAATATTCAATGGGAATTTAACCAATCCGCAGATACTTCCGAATCACACCAGAAGACATATCTTGGGGAGGAGACCGTACGGTTTCTGATTGTGTTATTCACAGCAACTCTTTGCAAAATTTCAACGGCTATTAGGCTGAACAGGAAGTAGATGAATGCCGGATTTCCTATTATACTTTCATGAATGGATGATAACTGCCAGCTTATGATGTTCCAGGACTAGAGATCGGGATAGAGAGACGTCAGCTTAGCTAATGGCTGCGCAAAGACAGTGTTGTCAAGTGTCAGTCATAATGGGACAAGCTGGCCCAAATAATACAGTTAACTATCTCCAAACGGACTGGACAAGTCTAGTTTGTTAAAACATGCACTTGTGCTTAATTTCCTTAAGGTAAGACTTTCGTTCAATAACTGACTGCACGACAAGACTGAATAGCGTGAGAACATCAGAAAATCCAAAAGATTTCCGCATGCAAAACGAGAAACAACATACATTCATTTGTCAATTTTCTTAACATTAGTAACGCTCCGAACACTATAGAGTAACACTGTTGCTCTTGCTTTTGTAATAAGACCAATAAGGCTTGTGATTTTAACAGAGGATTTATAACATTCCAGAACTACTCACATTCCGTTCACCTAAAACTAGCATTCCAACGTAGGTCAGTCATTACAGAAAAACGCTCTGTGCCGGTCTATTCGTGTGGGGTTGGTGTCACACCGAAACGTCAGTTTTGTGCTTTGATGAGTGTAGGCTCAGTAGGATTCTCCAGCCTGAAGTTGGTGTTCAATGCGATTAATGCATTCTGGTGACTCGCAATCTCGTCTTTTCGTTATCCTCCCCAAGCATTTGTTTTCCCAAACAGTCTTCATACATACGGCACACGTCAGTAGCTCGCCTTCAGCACAACAATAAGTTTTAGGCTCGGTCTAACGGGTTCTAATGGTGTTCGATCACCGGTTTCGCGGTCAGACGTCCCTGCATTTTTTATGATACCTCGATAACATTCCAACGATTGTCTCGCACAAATCTCAACTATTCTCAGTAGGAAATTAAAAGTGCTCAAGTACATACCTGGGGTGTCTCGAGGAGACGTTCAGTCTCGTTGCACACCAATCAGGGCAACTTAAATTTGTATTAGGTAGTCCTGATGTTTTACCAAAAGTAGTCCAAGACTCCAGTCCATCCTTGCAACTGTACGGATATAGTTTATAGCGAAATGATCTAGTGTGAAAAAGGACCAGTCGATCATACTCACAATACAGGCACTAATAGCATTGTGCCAAATCAGGTGGAATGAGGTTTACTCGTGCCTGTATCTATGTACAGTTCAGGCATCCTTGAACAAAGTGCCAATCACACTAATGGGCCAAGACCTACTGGAAATTTCCGCGAGTATTTTGGGCTTGTTTGTGCAAAACGGAATGGTCGGAAGTAACCGACACAATTCACGTGCTGCACACCAAATCTGTTCGCCTTCTTGTACTTGACCTTGGAGTGAACCATGCAGCAAGTAGATAATCAATAATGATCACCACATGTTAAATGACTAAACAAAGCGTTAAGCTTGTTCCATTGGGATTATTGTTTTGCACAGCTCATAATCTATTCGAAGTGTCAAAGGATTTGAAAGGATATGAAAACATACTTTGCCCTTTACATTTTTTATAGTTCCTGATTTATATTCTTTTGGAACTAGGCGTGCAAGTGCCAAACCACTCTAACGTTTTGAACTTCTTGCTTAATGAGTTATTGTCAGACCACTTAGTATTGACCTGCATACGCACAAGGACCACTGAAATTGTATACGAGCTAAAATAATGTTCTCATGATTTTTGTACCCAAGCCTAATCACTAGAGCAGTCACAAGCTCGAGCTCATCAGCGTCGAATAAAAAATACCATATATTCAAAGTTTTACAATACAGGTTGAAAACTATCCAGTATTCATTTACCATCCGCGGGCAAAGTGATTAAATCTTCAGCTGGGGTGAAAGTAGCTCGTATCTATCCAAATACAGCAGCTTTAGACGCCTGTAATGCCATTAGATCAGTTAATCTACACATTCAATATTAGTTGTGGGATGCCTTTGTTCCCTTTAGAACATGGTGTGGAAAACTTCTATGGGTGTCAACCTTTAAAAGCTGAAGTGTCTGTGCGTAAATTGACGATCCTGGACACTGTTCACATTAAAAATACGTTAAACTTCTGAGGTAGCATCTTCGAGTTTTTTCAGTCAGTCAGGCTCGTCCGACAGCCTAATCGATCGAACTTCCAAAGTTCTTCCATCTTTGAACCACCGAACTACATCGTTCAAGAATTTATTTCCCGGCTTGTAGCGAAAAATACCATAATATGAACAACGAGATAAAGTTAATGTGGGGAGCTCAGTTTGTGTTGAAAGCACGAAAGAGAGTAGGAAATCGTTGGGCATCTGTAAGTTTTAACTATAACTGTGTTTCCATGAGCATATGGTTCATAGAAGGCGCCTGGGGAAGATTGGAGCTTTAGTGAATGTCATCTAATCAGTTCACTGACCTTCAAGCGGCTGAGCTCAGCCACCTACTAGTATGAAGTTTCTATTTGTCCGAACTCAGTTAGTATTAGTTGTCGTAAGGCAAAAACCGATATTTTACTTACAGTTTTGTATTATCATTGAACGAACCGACCGGAGTAGGTGACCCCTTTGACGGTTTGGTTTTGAGGGGGTTTGCCGAAGTATCCGATGGATGCAAAATACGCATACATTCTGGATTTCAGAGGCCTAGCCTAGATCTTCCAGTTTCCTTGCTTGAAATGCTGCATCACGCCGTCCGTGAAAAGGGCAAACTAGGCACATTACCAGGTGCCTGAAAAATTGTTTATCTGAACGTGCAGTATGCCTTTCTGAAGTACTGGCGTTTTGGGGTGAGGGTTGGTTTTTTGAACATTCATGTTTGTACATACCAGACAATTGAGTGAAGAAGACGACGCTGGAATCTAGGTCAATGGGATAACACTTCACGAATGGCATAAAGCAATTACGATTTTTTTCACACCTGAACCATAGTCTGTTTTACTTTCTCGAATTTCCTCACTCAGCTTTCAAAACATGCACAAGCTTTAGCGAAATACACTCATTTGCAAACAAATTTGATTTTTCGAGAGACTCATCTTGAACCCAGCTGACTCTCTCGTTCATGATGAGTAGTGTATAACATTTATGCCCCCTTTTATTCGTGACCTTTAGAGAAAGTAA
Organism: Clonorchis sinensis; assembly: GCA_003604175.2. Classification (NCBI taxonomy): domain Eukaryota; kingdom Metazoa; phylum Platyhelminthes; class Trematoda; order Opisthorchiida; family Opisthorchiidae; genus Clonorchis; species Clonorchis sinensis. The sequence continues at coordinate 131,217,136 of CM030369.1, read as the reverse complement.
AGCTGCATGCATTTTTCTCTTTGTTATCAGCTATGAGCAGATATCACGCATATGGAAACAACTGAAGCGAGACAACCCACCACTTTTATCGGACTTTGAAAGAATGCTCACTGGCATCGCAAAAGAACTGGAAACTGCAAAATCGGAGCATCAAACTATGGATCAAACTATTCAAAAGTAAGTACTTTACAACACGTGTATTTTGTACAACTGGAACATATCAGGATAATGCTCTCAGAAATTTATCAATAAAAACGGATGATACCTACATAGCCATTCTCTATTGAAAAGCCGAGAAGCACAACTTGAGCGGAACTTCCATCCGGGGAGACGTCATTTGAGGAGCCAGCAACGAGTGACCACATGATGTGGATTCCGTGAGTGATGGATGAGTGTGACTTTATCCTCGCTTAAATGCGAGTTATTTACACCAGACCGTTCAAAATATTGGCAGGAAATCACTAAATCGAAACTCCTTGGGACTTCGTGAGGGTTGAGGTTTCCTAGTAAGGGAAGACATTTCAGCATAGATTTACCTTATTTGCAGGATGAAATCTCAACTAAAAATGTCCAAATCTGCTCACATTTACGATAGCAATTCAATCTGGCTGTGATTAGATAGTGTTCTGATGAGCTCTCTTATTCTTTGCTGCTGTATTTTTGTGGATAACTACCGTCTCTGAATCCCTTCGAGGATCACTCAGTGTCATCTAAACCTCATTTGAGAAGCAGTTGAGTACATCTTCTCCCTTTTTAAGAAAATCCTGGTTTAATGGAGGCTGTTTTGAGAAGCTTCGATTGCGGCAAAACGCCTTTCCATGTACACCTTGAACCGCTACTGTTAAGTGCGACATTGGTAGGAATGTGCGCGATTATCGTAGGGTGGGTTTGCGTTGCATCTAACTTTGGGTATGCTAAAGAGTTCTAACATGCGAAATGAGTTCTCAGTGGTGGTCCGTCGGATTTCGCAATCAACAGTTGTTTTCCAGAACTTGATACAATATTAATTGTAAGCGTACCAAAATAATGACCGTTGATTGAGACAGTATTGTCAGGATACTTGTCTCCACCACCAAGGTTGTCTCCTCAAGACCACCGATTCAATGAACACAGACGTTATAATGAGTTGTAACATGTCGAGAAAAAAGTCTCCTGAAATTTTTTTCCATCAGTAGATCAAATGATTGAACCCAAACCTTGCAAGAATACACAACCATCCCTGGGCAAAAGCTGTTGTCTTTAAAACTAGTTGGCCTCCTGAAAGTGAGGAAGCCAGTGAAACCAGCCTGACATAGAGTAGGTTATTTTGAAACATTTATACTGTAAGTTGTCGGAGTGTGGCAAAATCTCCGAGAGAGCAAATAAGGAATATCTGGCGCAAGACTAGTTGGCATTCTTGCAGTTTGCTCCTTTATGTTTTGTTTCGACAAAAAAATGGCAAGACAAGTAAACGTCGAAACCGTAAAATAGTTCCGTACGCACGCCCATTGTCAGTGTTATTTCTTCTCTGTTATTCCTGCCAGCACGTTATCTGTCAGTCTTGATGCCTGTAACTTGGCCTATATGAGCCGCTCCTCTAACTGCAGCTGCAAATGCCGACTGGTCAAGCGTTCATGTGAATAAATTCTCCAGACTCATCCTTTGCGATAGCGTTATTCATTGTTGTGACTAACGCTGATGATAGTTGCAGTGGACCTCCAAAAATCAAAAATTTTTAGTGAATGCAGAGCGCATTATCTGGGGTAAGAAAAGCAATTTGGCTTCAACTTGTGCACGACATTCAAAACGTGCACTCTTCCTACGGGCACAGACAAGGTCACAACTCTAGCGTGTGGTCTACCGATATAATGTACGAAATAATCATGCGCCCCTCCACGTTTTCATGTGTAGTTTGGTGACGCGGGCGGCCATACAAATTGTCTGTAACCAAAACACTTAAAACATGCCCCACAGACCATTTCTTCTTAAGTAAAATAAGAGTAGTTACAGGCAAGTGTCCTCAAATGTAACCAATGAAGTAAGAACATGAGGCAATTTTAAGGGGTCTCGGTAAATGACACAGGCATATTCATAATTTTTCTCTTAGGTCCAACTGAGGTCAGACATCACGGAAGCGAACGATTTGTGAATATCGTCTATAGGTCGACCGAATACATGTCAACGCCACGAGAAATGACAATCTTGGAGTTCACTATATCTTATTGGAAATTTCCTTTCGTGTCTCCGTTGGCTAAAACCAAGACAAAATCTGCAATTACCGTCATAAAGCAAGAGACTGTTGTTTGCAATCTTCAAGCGTCACAAACCTTGAGGGCACCCAGGGACGAGGACTTTCCAGGACTAACCCAAGGAATTGATGTGACTAACGACTAGGTCATCTTCTAAATGCAACCCAAATCAGAGTTAAATCTCATTAGAGCCGAATTATTTGGTTCCAGGCTGTGGTGGTCCATTTGAAATAGTACTGAACATAAACTCAATTACCCCGTTTGTTATGTGGGTGCACTTACCAGGTAGACATGAAAACCTTATTTCAGTTGTCTTAACCAAATTTCCCAATGCGTATCGTCTTCATTCATTGGCAGAGATCACTCCTTATCAAAGCTTTGTTCTCCTAAACATGGCACTCTACACTGTTGGAAAAACAGTCACGAGCGTTAAGTATCGAAGCCAATCTGTTAAAGTAACCTTTTCTGTATTTTACAAATTACTTCAAGAAAGAGAATAGACATTCATGGAGACACATTAATTTTTCCAATTTCAGGGTGCATTGCAATCAACAAAAGATTGTAAAAACAGTCCATTCAGTCCAGAGAACCTTGAATGCGTACTTGAAGTGGTGCAACACTACTTTTTACCTCTAAATCACTTTTTTTCTTCACTTCAATTCAAAATCATTCAAAGACATAGTGGCGAACACATGGAAATACAATACAAATATTACCCGCGTTGCTTTATTATATGGAGAAAATCTCAAAAGCTGAAATCTTAGAATTTTGGCATTCTAGTTAGAATAGGAAACTGTAATGTCTTATTGGTCATTTTGACTGGTCGCCTTGACATACCTGTTCGGACCGCGTTTAGTTTGAATGTGTATGTGTTATATATATATGTATGTATATATGTGTAATGTTTATCCCCTTTTTACTTAAACAGCAGTTCAGTCATTGGTGCCTAACCATTGGAGGTGTAATTAGCAAATCAGAAAAGATAAGGATATTTCAAAACAAATGACTGCAAGAGAGTAACAAGTGATTCTTGAACCGAATCAACAACTAGCTTTTTAGGAGTCAGGACACCCATTCTCATCCTGATCCACTGGAATTTCCATTAGGGGGATTTTCTAACAAGTAACAACTACTGCTTTATTATAATGTGGATACCAGCTTTGCTCCTTTATTTCAAACCTTTTCAAATAGATTAGTTTTCGTGAAAGTTCATTTAGTAGTTTTGTTTGCATTATCACTTTAGGTGGAGATTCAACATTTGAAAAGCCTAACTGAAAGGAGAAGAACATTCCCTAATTGATACACTGTTGAATACTGTCATAAAATGGACATCTGAGTTACAGAGCTGCAGATTCACTGAGCTAATTTAGTTATACGTGCAGTAACCTCAAAACTTTGCAAATAAAAAAATGTTCAACTTATACGAGTACGCTCGTTATAGTGCCAGGATACCAGCTTCTTCATTCAATCAAATTGCGCGGTAGGATCGGAGTTTTGTTGTATGGAACCGTTTAGAGGATACGTCCGTAAATTGGTTCCTCGTGCGCTTACTGACATTGTCTCAGCTGATAAGCACACACGCCACAATAAACGAAGGAAATCCATTTTCTCTTAACTTTCCAGAAAACTGTGCAAACAGGAAGAACATCTTTCCCGCATGTATGAAGAACTAGAACAACAGTTAAACCAGGAGAAGGAACGTCTTTCAGCGCAGGTTTGCCAACTAATCACGAAACGCTTGTTTCTTTAAACGGAAGTATCGTCTGCCAAACCAAACCGATGCTCTCACTTATTTTAATCGAATGTGTCAAGTAAGAGTATATGAATTGCTTTCACATAAATATATATCCAACTGACGGATCAAACTCTTGATCTGTTGGAAGACGAGGCACAAGAACGACCCATTGGTAAGCATTCCCAACGGAATAATGTGCACTCGTGAACATTGAAATCAAAATAAAAAGCATTATGCTAGAGAAAGATTCACTGATAAGGGTTGCGTAGAAAATGCGGACGAATGAATAAGCAGTAAGGTATATGTATATATAAACATGCATATGAAGAATGGTACAATGAACGGATATATGTATATATGTTATATGTATGTTAAATATAGGTATAACATATGTATATATGCATAGACGGATAAATAGATAGATAAATAGATAGATAGATAGATAGATAAGTAGATAGATGGATAGAAAGATTTTTGGAGCGAATATCACTAACAGTATACTTTTGTCACGTATTTTTGAAATGCATACAGTATTTGTTTGATGCTTTACTTCTTTTGCGCGGATGAATAAGGGTAAACTATGTTCTTCCTGGACGTTTGGTTAATCTTGCTACCTGCTATAGCGGGATTGCTGTGGAGATTCACTCGCATGTTCATGTGCAAATTCCTTTCTAGTCCGGCTGTTTGATTTAACCGCTGTGATTTCGAAGTTTACAGGGTGAAATGCACCAAAGGACATACGTTCACGCGTTTGGAGAGAGGAAAGGCAATGCATACCGGAAATGAAACAAATGATACTTGGAACTTTGAAAGCTTTGAGGAGTTTTGAAAAAAAATAACCTCACTACGTTTAGTCCAACACAGTGTTTGGGAATGGTGTCGCCAAGATACTTGCAGGTGCAACATTCAGACAATAATATTCCCGTAAAGTTGCAGGAATTCTCCATTTTTCAGTAGTTTCTAGTGACTCTAGCGATCGGTCATCATTTTAAGAAGCAATTTTAGAAGGTCATAAAACATTGGTAGTTTTGATGCTTTCCCGTGAGGTTCATTTCAGCTTGCATGGAGGATGCTGAGTATCCATTGGCCTTGGGGATGAGCTCAAAGGATAGGAGGAAAACTGGTAAAATACTCATTCGCTAAAAACAGTGCCTCAAGATCCGGGATAAAATACCACGGTGGCTAGAAAAAACAGCTAATCACGGTATGTCGATATGAGGTTGAATATGGTTGTAAACAGATTGATTGAGGGGAATGAAGGAGGACGGAAAATGCGTTTCATGCTTTCAGATTTCATTCGAAAACCTCGCTCCTGTTGTTCCGCTTAGCAGGGCAGTGTTGTTTCGGTGTCTCTATTTTGTTGTTCAGAGTTTGCAACCTAACTATCTGAGCGTGCTATTTCAAGGTTTAAAGAACCGGCCAATACGTTTTGAAGGAGCTTCTTCTAGTATGGAACCATACTTGTTGAGTAGCTTGGATGCCAGAGTACAAAATGAGTTTCTAGAGACAAGAGCTCTTTCATTGTAAATGCAGAGTAAGTTTTGGAAACAAAAGCTATAAGAGTGGCCTTCAACTCTGGATCTTAAAGTTTTTGTGTTATTGGCGAGGATCCGGAAATAATGGACGTCACTAGCAAATGTGTCCAAAGTTTTCAGACCCAAACAGAAAACTAACGAAAGAATTTGAGCCAAACTGAGGAAAAAAGCTACTCAGCCATCCATCAGGTAAATAAAGAGCGACTTTCGGGAATTTGTGGACTGGCAGTGGCACGAAAGTTGACGAAGTTCAGTACTAATGGACCGTTATGTGAAGCTTCCACAATGGTTTTCTCTTTTAGTACCCGGTTCTAAAGTATGAAAGAAAAAGGGCTAATTAGACCTGGGTTACTTAACAGTGATTCGTCAGGTGGTACAACATAGTGTTGCGGAAAACTGCTGCGCGCAAAAACTCAGCATTATAAACACTGAGGGGAAGTGACTTAGCGCTGGTAGATGCTTCAGGTTGAATGACAACTCTGACGTAGGCGTCTGTGATAACTTGTAGCAGCATCCACCGAGAGTGCTCTTTCTGACTAAGGGGCTTTGAATGAGAGGATAATTTCACAGGATGATATTATAAACACGATCGATTCGGCAAAAAAGAGTTCTCAGTTCCGATTTTTCCTAACACATTTGACGAGAGTAAAATCACCTCATAAGTTCAAAAGGAGAAGAATCCAGCAGGAAAACATGAATAATATTAAGTTTCATCATAATACACCCTGCTATTCTACAGGTAACCCTAACTACTCGATTCTTAAGTTTCATAATAGAATGGTTATGACACTTCTCGTGATGAGCTCTAAAACTAGTCATGATCCGTAATAGATATCAAGAAACTATCATTGCATCGGCATCAAGGCATTTCATTGTAAAATTTTGGCTACTAACTGTCTTACGGTAGTGAAAGGACGAGGCACTTTCATAGGTTGTCTGATCACCATAGGCATTACATTCGATGGAGGTCAATGTGGTTAAAAATGAGGTAACATTACCCCTTAATAATTACCCAACCACCATTTCAGGTGGCATGCACGATGGAAAAATACACTCTCCGATATTTATTTCTACACTGTTATATATGCTGTGACTAAAAAATTTGAAGAAAATTGTTTACTACTCTGCTTTCCACGAAACGCTACAAAAGCAAGGGTTACTTACTGAGAAGTTATGTGGACCTGCTAATTCATTGTTGCCACAGGAGTAAATTGCACGCAACAAATTTCAGTAGCAAGGTATTGGGATCTCAATCTACGTATGGCATATAATCATACTACTTTCATTTTCGAGTTAATAATGACCCGCCACCTGCTTCGCAATTCCCATTAAGCACTTTTACCACGTTGTTCCAGGAGAGAGAAAAAGAAAGAAAAGTGCGCGAAGAGCTCATGAAAAAAGTTCAATTCGAGGAGCGGCTGGCTGCAGATTTGACCACTCAGTATGAAGAGGTGAGTACGTTAGTATCATGTTGCAAACACTTCAGTTTTTAAGCCGTAAGGATAATTGGAATTTAGTTTGAAGATACCATCCGGCGGAACCAATAAAGCCTGCATCTAGCTAATCTGGAATGTTTTATAAGTGAGTCGGCTAATGTGTATTACCCATATCATGAACTACACAATACATCGTAGAAGCCCTAACGGGCAAATGTATTCAAATGCTTAAGCAGCTAAATTCCAAAATTTGTGAAACCTGATCGGACAAAGCAATGTGCGTGGAAGCATCCATCCTTAAAAAAACAGACCCTGAAATTAAGGCACACAAAACTATTTCAGATTAAATTAATTTGTTTGGTTCGAAAGAAATGACGCGAGAGGTGTAGAATGCTGCAAGTGAATGTCTTGTGCAAATGTGTCTGACAACACTAACGCACTATACGGGAACAAGAGAATATCAGGCAGTGTTAAAATGAAATTTGGTGCTACAGGCTTCAACACTGGGTGGTGACACATCGCATAACTCGGTTACATTGTTCGTTGACGACGTCACCCTGACTGATGGTGAAACATCTTCAACTAAAATATCTATCTCAGCGGACAAAGCAGTCATCCTCCTGATATCCATAAGCAGAGTTGTTGACGACATTCCATTCTTGATATGCGCAATTTCACCTACTTTACGAAACAGTCACTATGATCTGTGAATCTATTTCCGTCGTGACATGCCCAGGTTCACATCCAAAGTCCTGGCGCTTACATGTGTTAATCGGACATTTCGTATGTTTACAGAAAGGTGTCATAGATTAGGTTACATTAATTGACCTGCATCTGCTTCATTTTGAGATTTATTGAATACAAGGAGTAACTGAGGAACAACGTGATATTAGGGACGATAGAAACAAGCCACACTCATATAATATGGCCCCTTAGCGTCGAAGGGCGATGGGAATTACGACACTCATGAGATGGTCGTCGACCTCTTTTGTGGCTAGTATCATTACAGATGTAGGCTGGGATTACCTACCCAACAGGAAGCTACGGGACATACCAACCCATTACACGCCGGCATGGCTCTGTTTAGTGGCTTCTAATCACTCCGTAAACGACGCGTACGTTACTGACCGCGCCTGTCTGAAATATATGAATATCTTTCACCTTGTAATGAAACACGACAAACGTACACATTCCTGCAACAATGTAGCTGATAGGACCAATAGGATTCACCGGATCAGTTCGCTTACGTTTTTAACGCTCGTTTTCGCGCACAAGCTGCCTTCCCTTGAGTCGCCTGTCAAAGGGAAGTCGAGGAGGTGACAATTCCGTTTGATCGTGAAAACTTTGATGGAGAGACCATTTCTCTGTTAAAAACCCTACACGGTTGAATCAGTTATTTTAATTTTAAACGAAAAGATATTAGTTTACGTTTACCTGGTAAAAACTCGTGGAAAACAGTCCTAACCTCTGCGATTTCACAATCAAGAATATACGCTTTCAGTAGACCAAAATATGCATTCAACTATCGTACAGATTGTGGTGCATTCACAATCTCTTCATTGCTACGTGAAAAACCCAATTCATTTTGATCCACGAGGTGTTCCGAACTGCTTTTTCTGTAAAGGAGGTTAAAATTAAAAGCAGTAGATCACTAATTCATGCAAAGCTGGCTTCCACTATTTACCAAGGTTGAGCATTTCCGACAAATTCACAAGTGGTTCTCCGACACTTATCCTTGAAAAATTCCCGTGTTGACCAGAAGATCCAGGCAGGTTAAGATCATAGAGGACGGCTTGAGCTATCGAACTATACGCAGTTGGTATTCGGTAGGTACAGGGCAATAGGAACAGACAGATGAGAGAAGTAGATACTGTGTTGACAGCTGGTTCTATGAACAATTGGGATAACAGACCCGATGAATTAAGCAGAACATACAGTGAACATTAGCACAATCGGAAGCAGCAGCAAACGAATGGTGGGGAGGCAATTCTGGAAGCATAAGCGGGTAGGCACCATACGATCTACGAACGCACGGATACGGGTAGTCAATGTAAACAGGCAGTATATATGGATAACAACGCGGAAGGCAGCCAGTACGTTAGGCAGACAGTTCAAATCAAATGGAAACGGACAACATCTGCAGTAAAAGCTAACGGGTGAATCCGGCACCAAAATACCTTTAGTCTATATATGACAGCATTTCAAACCAGCACGTCAAATTGATGAAGTTAAAACACGCTTTTAGGCCTTTTTGAAACAAATCCTAATAAATATCATCACATGAGATGCACTACAAAAGTATTACTAAAATATGGCTGTCGAGGAATCTTAGTTGACAGAGTTTGTGACGCGCTTGTCTATCAGTCGTGCGGTTCGGCTTCGAACCCCGGGTAGGCCGTTTCTTCTTCACAGGGGACACTTGAAAATAGGCGAATTTTCACAGAGTTGATACTAGGAGCTAGAGGGGCAAGTAGACCTTGAGTGGAAGCAGAAAATTGGGGATCAGAAACGTTATGGTAAATAAGCGAAAATCACGCTAATGAAAAGCTGTCCAGTCGAATAAGGACACTAACCGCTGGTTGCCATTGCACAGAATGAATCAATACCGATGCTTTCATGGCTTATAAGGAAGACAGACCGCAGTAGGGAATTACCACTGCTGTGAAGGTTGCAGCAGCACTAACAGAACTGCTCCCATTTCTGTGTGTTGTACCGACATGTCACCGAAGCCTTGCAAGATTACATCTGAGTTTTCATCGGCTGGGATTTTTCTATTTAGGTCAATCCGCTGCGTTGGAGCGGCAGGGTTAGTTTATTGATAACTAGGTTTAAGAAAAGCCCAAGGAACAGCACTTTCAGAGGGAAGCCCTTATATACTGTCTGCAAGACCTTCTAATGCAGAAAGTACAGACTGGAGTGGGCGGTGCAGAATGAACCTTAAACAAGCGGTTTCAAAATTCTAGGTGCTACACCTTTCGTTCCATGATCTTGCTTAAGACGAAGATTAGTAATTGCTGGTTTACTGCTCAGTTGCTCAAGTGACTATTCATTATTTTACAGGCGCTTGCTCGGTTGGAAGAAATTGGTAACATTCATGCAATGACACAGCAGGAGAGAGATCAACTTACCCAGGAGAAAGATACTTTGGAGAAACGTCTGCAAGATACGCAGTCGGCGCTTGAGGACTGTAAGGAATATATTGCGACTTTACAGAAAAAAGCCAGAGAAGACAAACGGAATCGCGCGAAGGCTGCAATTGAACTGAGTCAAAACATTGCTCTGGAACGGGAAAACCTTGTTCGTCAGCTTGACAGCTTGAGGTTTGAAAACTATATTGATCTCCACAACCTGTCGACCATTCAGGTCCAACCGTATCTTGCCTAATCAAAGTGACGATATTTGAAACTACAAACACTAGCACAGATAACCTTTACTGATGACTGATTGAGTCAGTCGAATTATCACCAACACTAGTTGTTCAAGTGTGCATTTTGGTCGCTACTTCGCTTGGCTAAGTCTGAAATTGGGTGATCTTTCGCATATGTGTTTGGACGTATCTGGTCTGCCTACTTCACTGAGGACCAGGCAGTTCCAAGGCATGCCAGATGACGTTTGTTTTCAAAGTGTGGAACATGCGGTATACGATTCTGATCGCTCCGGGGTCAGATTTCGTGAATGCACTTTTGCATTTAAGATTGTTTCGTCACACGGTACCGAAGAGACATGGTGTACAGCAGAGTCAGATGGAGTATCGGGCGTGGAACTCCTGGTAGATGGTGTACATGACACTACATGCACTCAAGAATCTTAAATTTCAGTTAGCTGGGCAACTCAACTAGTTTGTCAAAGGTGGGTGTGTTAAATGAGTACGGTTTACGAATGTTAGTCCGATTTCTACGTAGAAGGAATATCTCGGCTGAAGATCTAGAAATTCAGCCTTCCAGTTGGTAGATGCTGTAGACAATTTCGCACCACACTGCGTAGGTACCTCGCTAGCCAGAAGAGAGAGAGTATTGGGTCCAAACATATGTCCCAAATGACAGATCAAAGCCTACCTGTCACCTATGTATAGTGGCAAATTGCTTGCACAAAAAGCCTCAAATCGTCCCTATCCAGGGGGCGTCAGACCAGAAGCAACATGTGATAGCGTGGCCTTGCATACAAAAACACCGCCATCATGTCTAGAACGTCTGCTGACATGTGAAAGTAAGTAAACTGCACTCTAACACGACTAAAACACCTAGAATTTCCTTAAACGCCAGATGATTAGAGCTTAACGCTGTGGACATCATACCCACATATGACCGGTGAAACATTTGGTGGGACTGGATTACGTCAAAGATTCAGTGGAAATGAGTGATATGCGTATATAACATTGCTAACAGCGTTCCATCTGCTTCATAGACAAATTTAAGGATGTATCAGATATAATGATGAAGCACTTTGCAATACCTGCTTCTTACACTGATGTTACAGTTGCGTATTCTTCATGCGGCACATCCGTATGTGGATCCCCTTACTCCTGTAATCCGCCAGACATAACCATGTATTTAGTTCGACACAAATATGATGCTTTGCAGGTCATTTGATGCCCTAAATTAATTCTTTACGTACAGTTATTTTTCTTCAAATCACGTAGCTGCACGTCAGATGAGACTGAGAGCTTCGCCTTTGGTCTGCCTTTCAAACTGAATGATCTCCCGGAACACAGTCAGGAAGATAAGTTTGTTATAGTCAAAGCTCTTGTAGCTTCGGTGGCCAAAGTTCATACCAAGTAAAAGTTGATCATAGAGAACCTATGTAGAAGAGATGAGGGGGCAGATAATAGCCTGTTTCTGCTTACCCGCCCTGCTATCTTCAGCGATTGAGGCGGCTCACCTGATGGCACCAAGCACCGATCGACGTGGCACCACAGCGTTGTTGGTTACGGGAATAACAGTTCTACGTGGGCTGGGGTGTTGCTAGGAGGCCCAAATCCAGAGAGGAGGCTTACGGTCCTCGACCAGAACCGCCAGCCCAAACGGCTGAGTGCGAGGCAGTAGTTTCTCCTACTGAATGTTAGTGCATTTGCTTTTCAAAGTACTGGTGGGCACATATGTTCCAACCCCCAACCTGGAGAACCAGGAGACTCCTAACCACCGACCAACTTAGTATGGGAGACTGCTGGTGTGGCAATGGCAAGCTCCGGTATGGCTCAGTGCGTCATGGAGGCACACGTACCGTCACAGCACAACAAAGTCCAGTTTCTTCTTGATAGATAAGATGATGCGACGAACCCTGGAAGGCCCTCAAAACCCTAATGTTTAGACAGCTGCTGACGACCTGGGATACACTGACGGCATTGTCCTCGTCCTCGAAGAAGAGAAGGCGCAGGTGTTTTCGGATGAACTGACCAAAGCTATTCAGTCCTTTGGCATGTGCTTTGCACCCAAAAATTGTAACGCCATGCAGCTGGACGTTCAGTCGCTGAAAATTTCACCTACAGTCCAGGAAGACGCACTCGAAGTTGTGGAGCGTTTTACTTATCTTGAGGGTTTTATTAGATCCTATTGTGGTGTGACAGATTAAGTCATTGCACAAATCTGCAAGATCCAGGTTGTTTGCTAATTTAAGACACCTGCGGCATCAAAGCGGTATATCCCAGAATCTCAGTGGACGTGTGCAGCAGGCTGTGCGACTTGTACTCTTCAAGCAGCGGAACTGAGACAACCGTTGTTGAGAACAGTTGTCTTAGAAACATAGGAAGTGTAGGCTGGTGTTGGCGAATCCGTAACGAGACAAAAATGAGCGTTCGGTTGCGCAACTTGATTTCAGTCAAAAACGTGTCCAGGACTGAAAGCTGTGGTGATTTAGTTGTGTGCTGCGCATGCCAAACCCTCGTTTGCCAAAAAGAGTGGTGTTTGCTGTGTTCAATTTGCAGTGGGCTCTCAGAGTGGTAGTCAGCCTATGACTTGGACGAAGCGTACGAAAGAGATTACGAAAAGTCTGGGTGATGTCGGTGGGACTCGTCTTCCAGAATGCGGTCCGCGTAATCCGCACTCTGCATCGTTGTAATGTACGGCCACAATATGGCAGCTAATCGATGTCAGTTTCTTTGCAGATCGCCTGGATGAATGTCTGGAAGTAGACTGCGTTCGGCAAGCACTAAATCCCTTACCCATCCGCTCTTAAGGTTGTACAGCGATGAAGCGTCTGTGTTGAACACTGATGTTATGCTCTCTACGAGGAGGATAGCGATCATACAAGAAACCTCGCATGAGGTAAACACGAATATTTTCAAAGGTTTTCCAAGCTTTTTCAAGGGGGATATAACAAATGCGGACATTGATGATTGTTTTTGATTTCAAATCCGCGTGCATTTGTTTTTAGGAAATTATATACCATAGGTAACATGAAGTTTATGGATTTGATTGTATTTCTCTTTCTACTTCTAACTTTGTGATAGGAAAGCTCACTATAAGCTGGGTTAGGAATGGATAACTGAGTTTTACCGTTTACCTTGGATGAAGAAGTTACACTCTGTTTTCGGTGAAAAATTCAAATGAGGTGGATTGCAGAATATCTGTTGAATTACTGCTAAAAGCCTGAAACCTAACTTCTTGTGTTCATGAGTAGTTGAATGACCTATGTGCAGTTTTTCTCACTTGAAGTAAGATTTCCACAGCCTTTTCTGTGAGTCTACGTTTCTTAAGAACTTGACGATCACTGCCCTGATTCCCTACCAGACTTATTAATCGTAAACTACTGGATGATCGCGAAGAGCGAAATCATCGCCGAGTAAGTGGAACTGTGCAGTCCACCAGCATCCTCAGGGAGGGAGAAACGATTCCACTGCCCCTAACCGATCCGGAAGAACCTGGGAAATACGGAACGGTTATTTGCCGTATCAGACCCGATCACGTAGGTCTCGTATGCGACACAGAGTTTGGGAAGACGGATTCGCGTTCGATGGATTCAACAGGGATTTCGAAAGCAAGGCGAGGTTCCATTATGGCAGCTTATTTTGGACCTGCGTAAGTGTTTTAATTAGCACTAAAAAATTTGGTAACTCATATACACCGTCTCAAACCTCGGTGAATATTGACCAGTTGTCGATAAATAACAGTGTACGCGCACTAAATATTGATCTTTTTTGGACCACAATTCTACCGCCAATCAAGGCACGCCGGTCTGAAAGCTTTCTTTATTACAAACGAGAAGGTACTCTAAAATAGAAAGGAATCAGTATAAAACAGTCTCCAAGGTTGAAGTTTTTATTCCTCTAGTTATTTGGAAAGCGTTCGATTTCGACGGTCGTGGTTTAATCTTATGGTGCGTAATGATTGTCTGCCGTATTGGCTGACCGATTTCCTAAGCCTGTAAGGTCCTGGTTTGACACACATAGTTTTCCTTACGGTCGAAAGTTTTCCACGTTAGAGCAGCATGTTAGTGTTTCACGCTTTCGTTCGTCTGAAAACGTGTTGAATATCTGGATGGTTCTGAACTTCTATGCCACAATAATAAGTAAGGAATATTGGCCAACTTAGGCGAAAGGCTTGGGCTGTTATATGCTATCCCATAATGCCGGGTTTTGATGCATGAACAACCTTAGTGAGTAATTTCGTGAATTACACCGTCAGGTGTCCTAGGTACTTTTTTAAAATGACATCGATCACGAACATTCCTCAGCTGATTTTGCTTGGAAAGACTAGAACTTTTCACCAAGAATAACTAAAATTTGCACTCATCGGTCAAATGCGTTCTGCGGATGGAAAGCTTCGCTCCCAGTCAACCGGTATGGTCCCTTGTGAGTCGGGATTAAATTTAATATTGAGAGAAAAATTGTCCACTTTCCGACTAGCACGTCAACATTATATCCTAATTCTATTCCTTATTACTTGATGTGCCGTCTGTTTAGAGCCAGTGGTTTCAAGAAATATTATACTGAGCTACCGAAGATCAACCTGATGAGAAACTCTAAATTATTGGAATCCTTCAAATTCGGTAGCTGACAAATACCCAACCTGTATTGTTTTCTTGGAGCGTTGATAATTTTACTGTAGTTCTGAACTGAATCAGTGATGGGCGGCCCTAGCTTAGATACCTGTGTCAGTCACAAAATTTGATCCGGAATAAGTTTTCCCACAGTCATATTCTGAAGTATATGTATGTTCACCAAGTGTGTCGCCAAGCGAGTCGTCATCGCACGTCATTAGAAATGTAATATCTTCCTAGCCTCCACTAGGAAGGCTCACTGATGAATCAGAGGCCTTTTCACTAGTTGGTGTTTGTCTGATGGCGCCGTATGCCGAAATATGCGGCACAAATTTCGGTGACCTCTACCTACAACTAATCACTCATTTGTTTGCCGGAACTAGGCCAATTATAATGATTGTCAAAATTAAATCAGGAAGTGCATTACAGTATCTACGGGACTTGCTTATCTATAACTGCCTATATTTTCTCCGTACTCGTGTTCTCCAAACAAGAAAATGAATAGCGTGAAGCAAAAAATATTGACGATTTCAAGCAAAAACGAACAAAATGAAGTAGAAAATTAGCCAACACAACAATAATGGTGCAAAATGAATGAATAGACAGAAAGTCAGAGCTGAAATTAATTTTGTTATTGTTTTCTTTTCTGCTATCTACACCTTTCCGACTACCCTCTCCACTTCCAGTTGTATCAGTGTGGAAATGATCCAATTTCTCGAAAACTTATGGACGAAGTCCTAATTTTGAGAACGACTTTTAGTTTGTGTCCATTCTAGGTCCCCAAATTACAGAGTAACAAAAACTTGACGTAGTGTGCGAGCAAAGTCCAATTCGAAGAGCTCCATGTTCTATAATTCCGCCCAACATATAATGTAAAACGTCCTATTGAAATGCATGCGTACTAGAGGACGACTAGAGTTGCTCTCCTTTTGCACTAATGAAACAAGTTTGAACTGGCTGATGTTCATCCACGAGCAGTATCAGAGCCTGCAACACACTACAACTTAGGTGCTATGAGTCTGCTGACAATCAGTGGCGTTGGATCCAGTAAAACATTATGATAGAAAATTTAGGGGGAAATTGAACTCGGTTGACCGTACTTCGCGACTTTTGGGACAGGTTGTCTTTGCTTGTAAGAAGGAATACGACACCGTCGTAACCATGAAGTCTCTTTTCACAAAACATAGGTTTGTGATGACGAAGGGAATGTTGGTAGTTCGTGCAGTATACAGTCAGCTTTCTGAGCTCTGATTAGAATTCAACATCAGTACATATCTTTGGTCGTGCTAAGGTTTGAACCCTGGACCTATAACAGAGGAAACAAACGCGTCAGCATTAGTTCACTAGCCCTGGAAGCCGAGGGTCGAAGTTCAGCACTACCAAAGATGTGCACTGCTGATGAGCCTTAATAAAAGCGATACACGAGTTCACCGATTTCCTACTTTGGCGTGAACCAAAAAGAATATTTACAGGAAGACAGGAAGCAGACTGCCCAGACGGGGATTATGTGAATACATGTATATACTTTTTGACACTAATTAATGTCATCCAGACTCGCTTTTAATACTGGTACAAAGCCACGGGTTACAACATATTTCGTATGCAACTAAAAACTGGCCCCGTTTTGCTTACATGATGGTTAAGAACTTTTTAGTGGGATGGGCCGGTGCCTCAAAATCAAGTTATTCGAAACAATACAAGTAAAAGTGCATCGAAAGCTGGTTAAAATCTGACTATTATTGGACATTCAGAAATGCTCTTAACCTCCTCACAATACAGACGAAGGTCCTGATACTCTGATTCACTGGAATTGAAGAATGTGAGACAAGTGCTCAGTCACGGACGCGCATTTTGTCCCAAGCTGGACAAATCGCGTGAAAGTATAGGGGGCAAACACATGAGGTTCACGTTCAAAGGCCCCTAACATCAAGCAAAAGCTTTGAAAATTAGCCTCCACATCGTCCATACGACAAGTAGTAAAGGGGATGAAGCCTCCACAACATACATTCGGTTGCACATCAATTTGATTTTCATTAGAGCTCAACGGGACCTCTCGTTTGTGATATTCTTTAATTGGATGTGCCACAAAAGGGCCGTCTTATATTTCAGTTGGTATGGTTATAGAGATATCGCAGTATCTTCTCGTCGAAGGAAAAATCTAGAGGAGCTTTCGGCAACATAATGAGTAGTGTTATTCCAAGGACGACGCATCGTCTTATGTTGCAAAACGTGACATATTTAGACAGCATGATTCAGATGGGATTGTTGTATCTCATATCTTGCTGGCTAAATTAATAGTTCCCAAACTTGAACAAAAGTAAAAGCATTTCTTCAGAGTGCATAGGATCGGATAAACTGCAAATGTGACAAAGTCAGGCATAAAAAAGAACAGCGAGATTAGAAAAACATGCCTGGCGTTATAGCATATAGAGTTTGAGTTTACATAGCAACAAGTGATATGGTTGTTTTGTGAATCGGCCTTTGTAAACGAAGCTTTGTCTTTGCAACTAAAATAATGCTTATACGTAATGCACTACTCATAAGGTTGCTGAACATTCTTCGACAGCCCACGACCGGTTTCGCCCTTCTTGGGACTCATCAGGTAGGCGCAGTCCCAAATTGATATGCGAATGAGTGTATTTCTCGAAATCAGTCCAATTTGGGTTCAAGTAGAACATAAGGTTGACGGAAACTCGGGGACTGCGCCTACCTGATGAGCCCCAAGAAGGGCGAAACCGGTCGTGGGCTGTCGAAGAATTTTCAGCAACCTTATGAGTAGTGCATTACGAATATACATGTATCGCGATATCTCGAATATCGTAGCAACTGGAACATGAGGCGGCCTGGTGCAGCACATTCAGTTGCCTGAAAACATCACAAACGGGAGATTCAGCTGGGTTCCAGGTGAGTCTCTCGCAAAAACCAAATTGATATGCAAATGAGTGTATTTCTCGAAAACAGTGCAATTTGGGTTCAAGTAGAACATAAGGTTGATGGAAACTCGGGGACTGCGCCTACCTGATGAGCCCCAAGAAGGGCGAAACCGGTCGTGGGCTGTCGAAGAATTTTCAGCAACCTTATGAGTAGTGCATTACGAATATACATGTATCGCGATATCTCGAATATCGTAGCAACTGGAACATGAGGCGGCCTGGTGCAGCACATTCAGTTGCCTGAAAACATCACAAACGGGAGATTCAGCTGGGTTCCAGGTGAGTCTCTCGCAAAAACCAAATTGATATGCAAATGAGTGTATTTCTCGAAAACAGTCCAATTTGGGTTCAAGTAGAACATAAGGTTGATGGAAACTCGGGGACTGCGCCTACCTGATGAGCCCCAAGAAGGGCGAAACCGGTCGTGGGCTGTCGAAGAATTTTCAGCAACCTTATGAGTAGTGCATTACGTATATACATGTATCGCGATATCTCGAATATCGTAGCAACTGTAACATGAGGCGGCCTGGTGCAGCACATTCAGTTGCCTGAAAACATCACAAACGGGGGATTCAGCTGGGTTCCAGGTGAGTCTCTCGCAAAAACCAAATTGATTTGCAAATGAGTGTATTTCTCGTAAAATAATGTTCTTTCAAAATAAAAAAAGTCTGGCTCAGCAGAGCGTTGGTTGCAGGAGTAGCTTTTATCAAAACTGCCTACTACTGAAAGCATGCTGACAGTAGTTTTGAGAACGTTTTCTCTCACACAGATTCTTACTAAAATTGAAAAATTGCTCCAAACCAGTTCGCACTAACTAACAAACCTCAAAATGATTTTGTTATCCTCTCTTTCTGGTGTTAAGGCTGCACCTAAATGATGCTCAATAAACAGGTTCCAGCATGATGTTGCCTAACTTGAGTATTGTCAAGTACGTTCACTTATTCAACTGCGATAATAACTCTTGCCACAACATAGTATCTGAATCAGTAACTTTTGAGATCTTAGTCTGACTTATCAAATAGGAGCTTTATCACTCAGCCACTAGTCTCCGTAGAATCGGATTATCTTTGCTGGCGCACCAGTCTTGTTAGCCGGACAGTTCTTATTCTTCGAATGTAGAACACAGTTCCCAGTCGCTGGCAGTAGGATGGTTACACAAATTATGAGTCCATGTGTTACCTTAAAATTTTTGTGTTCTGTTTTCAAAATGTAATTCTTGATTACCGTTAAACAACTAGTTTTATTCGACAAATAATCAAAATGTAACTATGCACTTTTGGTCTTGTTATTTTCCAATAGCCTACCACGACGTGGATCTTCCGAAAATGACTTAATAGGTATCACGGAGGCGGGTGAAGTGGATAACGAAGAAGTGTTTAAGACAGGTGGGTCTCACATTGCTCATAATCTAGAATATCTAGTTCGGTGGAGTAGCGTTCAAGGCCCTTTCGGTTCAGTGGACGAGGTTAAGGTTGGAACGGTACGACCAGGATCGGTTGCTGTTGATCAGTAAGTGATGTCATGTTTCTCTAAGGCGCATTTATCTCGGCTTCTCTCTCCGTATAAGAGTTTCTGAACAACAGGTTTCATGAACTCATCAACGTTTGGATCGATTCACTAGTCTCATAACGGTAATCTTATGTAACCTTACGTTATTGTCATTTCTCAATGTAATATCCGTATCATTTTTTGCTCTTTGTTTGCTACAGACTCTCATTTAGATCCAATGACGACGCTGTATCCGTAAGTTTTATTCTTTTAGACGAAGGGGTTATAATTTTTCAGAGGGTTGAAATGAAATATTAACAGGATAAAATAATCCGTCACAGTATAGAATTGAATAATGATTAGAACACAGTACAGTCTAAAAGTTTGTATTCTTTGCAGCTATGTTTTTCCAGAAAGTGTTCGGCCAACTGCATTCTCTCCAATGAAGACATACCACGTAGGGTATAGCTGGGTATGGTTAGCATAACACAGTGGCTGATGTTTAAACGTTCTGGGTTCTCATAAATATCACTGATCAACGCATCGCACTTTAGCAAAGCTATCTTCTAATTGGAAAAACGTGCGTCATACACAGTGAGTTAGCCAACGTCTGTGAAACAATGACTGTTGAGAATAATGTCTGTTCGGGTAATCATTCATTGCCATGCGGCAAGGTGAAATTTTCGTGCATCATGAGATTTCTAAGACGTTGAACATGGACTCAGACAAACTTCTGGTTGCAAATTTTATGCGCTGATTGACAAATGAATGCAGTCAGCGTTTGCTTGGTTAGTATGTCGGTAAAGTCAAGAGATTAGTGTTTGGAGTGTGCTGCACCGGCATGACACCTTGAGAAGACATAGGACATAGGTCAGGTGGATAGTAGTGCACAGGATATCCTTACTTTATTTCAAACACCCTCATATTTACATATGAGGGTGTTTGGGCTTCCGTGTGCATAAAAGCAAGATGATTTGGTAAAATTATTGTTTGTGACGCTTTATACGACTTACCTTACGACTTATCTTACAACCTGAGCCAACAATGTTCTCTTCACTTACAAACGCTTTCAAATAGTCGCCGATTTTGGTGGCTTGGTGAAGGTGAATCATTACTAAGTGAACTACTGAAATTATATAAGTCTCCTTTGCTAACTCGTGTAATCATGACTGGGTTTTCATCGTCGAAGAACACGTTTTAAGTTGAATAAGTGGAAAAGCGTTATTTAAAAGAGAGCTCAATTCGGACATTCGGGCAACCTGAAAAAAAGCGGGCTTGAGTCGACAGATCACGGTGCACAATAAAACGTGCAACCAGGTAAAAGGTATATATACAATGTTATTTGTCACGAAATTTCACATATTCTGGAACCAAGTTAAGTCAGTTTTTCTCCAACAGATTGAAAAGTATTTCGATCACGATAAGCATTTCAGCCTGAAATGAAGTTCGATGGGTCTCTTTAGAATCCGAGATCGCGGATACAAAATTTACACTATCCAGTAGTAAATCCGTCCCAAAGAAGGAGCACAGGCCCTGGTAACCGTCCGAAACAAGGCTTTCTATGAAAGTAATCGCTCGGAGGAACTGACCGAGGGAAGAGATTCAGAACTGTGATGGTGAATTTAACTAGCTGGTGAGGCTCTCAAACACTGCTGCCACCTGATCGATGTGATTCGCGCAGCTGACTGTATTCACAAGCAGTCGTCTGTATTCGTCAACACTGAGTTCAAATTCAGCGACAAGGTAATGCACTACATTGATTGTTCTCACTAAACTCACTGTCGAACTATGTTTTCCGTTGAACCAGCGATCGCAGATGGCTCAGCGCGTCTTCAAAGTGACGTTTGTTGGAGATTCCAACGTGGGCAAGTCCAGCATTATCCACCGCTTCGTAGAGGGTGAATTCAAATCCAACCTTGGGGCAACCGTTGGTGTTGATGTGAACACAAAATTTGTGGAGTGTGATAATGTCAATGTCATCTTACAACTGTGGGACACTGCCGGTTTAGAAAGGTGAGTTGGATGTCTTGTTTGAACAGAGTACTTTTCCTTAAACTTATGCAGATAGCATCTTTGAAGAGAACAAATGAATATGACCTCTAAGTGGTATTCGACGTCATGACGATTAATTTCAGAACTCGGTCATCAGCTTGACAAATTTACTCCGAATGAACAGATCTACCGTAAATAATAGGTTGAGATACCGGAGGCGAGTCTCACCATTATTTTAAAAATGATCTCGTTTATCTTGATTCATCCTTTCTAGGTGACCATCTTAAGCGCTTTTCATACAGAATCTCTCTAAACCAGAACCCAAAATTGGTTCGACTTAAGCTGCAAAGGCCAATTAAATCGGTGTGTTCAATCAGCCTATTCCAGCCGTTTTCCCACACCCTTTAACGTAAAAATCACTTTCTGAGTTTATTATGAGGGACTTCAAAGCTGTATTTTTCACTGTACTTCCCCCCATAAATGGTCCTGCGAGAAACCAATTCGATTAGGATGAGTATGGTGGTCAGTCTCAAGAGGATGTAAGAATGACCGACCCTGAGAACGGAAGTAAACGAAGGGAACGTGACTTTGGCAAACAGCAGAACGTAATGCCATACATTCCTATTTAATATAAACCATGCAATATCGACTTCCTACGTCATACACTAAATGTAATACAACAGAGGCTTAGAAACAAATGAGTTGCTGTAGAATCATTAGCTAAGACTGATATGTTTCTGAATAATACTTAGCTACTGATGTATTCAAGAATCTTTTCCGATATGACAACCTCATGTTTGCGCTGAATGCATACTATAGCAAGTTATTTAAACCCAAATAAGTCTGTCATGTCGAAGTAGCATTTCTTTGATACGGTTCCATTCCCAGCTAGTCGTGGTATCGCGAATCAAGAGCTGTCAACTAAACATAGTAGTCCGGCTGAAGCTCTGCAATCATCCCGGACTAAGTTGATCGAAACTTCATTGTTTAGGGTGAAACTAAGCTAAAACTTCATAGGATTCAGCTGAGCTGATTGAGAGGCGGTCCAATACTAAACTTCTGCCGTCTTTTGTTACAGAAGTGTAGAGGAAATATACTTACTTTCCATCTTTGTGGACGCAGCTACGTCGTCCTCGAATCATACGTTTGCATGACATACGGTTGGTAGCGCCATCCAGCAATAGTGTGGGACGACCTACCGTGAGATAGCCACATCACAGAACATGTTTCAGTGATTCTTCCGAACGGCCTAATCTTCTACTGTAGGCTAGGAAATTGCTGATTCGGGTCACCCTGGCTATTTGTGAGGTTCACTTTGCGCGCGATTGGTAGTGAGGGGGGGACAGCTATACAGTGTTTTTCTGCCTTTCATATAGAGTGGCTTCACTTACAGGATGAAAATCCTAACTGAAGATTCCCAAACTCCTCACATCACTAGTAAACATAAATATTATACGTAATGACATCAGTTGTCAGACCTCTGAACCCCTCTTCTTACGCCTCTTCTCTAGGCAAACTCGCGCCTTCAGGCTGATCAGAATTTCATTTGTCGGCCCCGGGAAAGGTCCTAAACGAAGACCTCAACCGCCCCTATCTTACAGGCTAGATTGTTTTTGGAGGCACCATAAAGAGTTCCTAAAAAAACCTAAAACTTCACCATTGTACCGTGAGTTAGTTTTATGCGTAAAAGGCTCAAACTGATTTACAGTAAGTGAAATACATTCTCCACGTTTGAGCAACGGAGATGCATCGTTTTGAACCCACAGCTCTTCTGTCCAGTGATATGAGGCTTCAGTACCCCATAACCAGCCGGTAAAGGGAGCAGAGTCATCGTCCTATCAGTGTGCAATAAGGTATCCTTCAGAAATTCAGCATTTGTTTAAATCAACAGAACTAATACCCACGTAATATTACAGAATTTTTTAAAGGGCCTTCAACAGCTGTACACAATGTCAAACATGACAGCACAAAGTCGACGAAGGTTTCCTCTCCGGAACAGGGAAGCAAGATCCAAAGTCATTCACTCACCTTAAACAATCTCAGAAAGAACACACTTTTTCACATCTCATTCTCCGGTGAACAAGTGATTCCAAGGCAGCCGTCCATGCTGTCTAAGAGTTAGACGTTTGACTCAGCTACAGGGATCAGAGCATGCACCTTAAATAAACTGCAATAATCGATCATTTCTGAGGTGTTTACCTGTGTAGCTCAATCTAGTAGTCACAGTGTACTGGTGTAACGGTGTACAACACTGATGATTTGTACAAGTAGTTTATGGCCCTGTATCCAAGCTCTGTCACCGCAGCTGATGGAAGATGAAGTCTGTTACGGAAATTGCGGAACCGCTTTGCAATGATCGTTTACTATTGCGTACTAGTCAAAGAGTATCCGGGAAAGTTCAGGAGTACGCGTGAGAATGTCGAGTTTTTTTAATACGATATGCATACGAGACGTTTGCTTGCTATCGTGTCTAGTGGCTTGTAGCCGTTCAGTTCGTGATCCTCAATAAATGACCTCGCACAGAAGGGCTTTTTTCCTTACATTGATATTGTCTACTTCGACCAAAATCAGCTAGAGACGAAGAATAGACTTTCGTTCAAGATCCGTCCGATTGGCTACGCCAGGCAGGTAGCACTGACATTACTGTCTTGGCAGATGGCGTAAACGCTGTGTTTGGTGCTGGTATCATGCAGATGCATTGCTTATTCTTCAATGCGCACTCGCTGTCCGCTTACAGCAGACGAGATACGATCTGCAGCTATATGCTGGTCACCAAAATGATTATATCCAGCGTGCGCTTCCAACGAAAAACATATGTAAAATAAAACCGGCGGCCGCAACTTCGATAAACTGGCTGCCCACTACAGCTATGATTAAATATTATTATCTTTCTTGGTACCCACAGCACAATTACGCCTGTGCTGAACTGCACAAATGCTTTATATTTTGCTTTCATTTTTAGCTCCACAGGCAAAAACGCTACAGCACTTAAACTCCGAAGAGACTTCAGTCAGCATCGATTCAGGCTGACCCAAAACATCGCCTAACGCAAAATAATAGTGGTTATAAGGCAGTCACTACAAGGCAGGGACTAGGAAAAGCCATTTTCGTTGCTGTTCGCACCGCAAACTTTACACAATCAAACACGGGATCGACCACCACATGTCGTCGAGGTTATCGTCTCATGCATGTTTCTGCACCAGCAATTGTTGCTGGTTATTATTATGCTTGAAATAGAGACAACTATGAGGGAAGAATGCCATAGTGCAGGAAGGAAATAAAGGGAATGGTTTATGAATGATTACAAACACTCATAAGTTCCTGTGAAAGAAGACCCGAGACAGAGTGAATGCTGCACCTTAGAACTTCAACCTGAGCAAGCGCCACCAATGGAATTGACCGACACTCTTTGTGAACCACAAAACAGGTTCCCACGCACAGTGACAGATGAACTGTGACTAGGCACTCCGACTAGGAAGTGAAGTTATGCTCGCCAATGGGACCGCTTAAACACCCTGTCCAGTGGGGCTCCTAACCACCCGCATGAATGGAGTGAAAATTTCGAAAAGCAAAGTCTAAGTGTGGCCACCTGTTTCACTTCGACCTAGCTAAATTTTTTAGCTACCCTATTTAACTGAGAACATGCTGAGGTCATTTAACGCTAAATATGATAACAAAGCATCTATGGGTCCACTTGAGGTTCTAATATCATAGTCATAGTAAATTCCACAAAAGTAACGAAAGAGTGCGTCTAAAATTGCTTCGTAATTACGACATTTTCGCTCAGGTGAAATTTTGTCTGACACCATAACTGACGAAAGTACAGAAGTATTTCTCGTACCTTTATAATCCGTACACTGATTTCTTGTGTATTACTTGCCGTTTATGAAGCCATTCAACAAACGCAGGTTTTCCTCCATGGAATTACAAAAGGAAACAGAGGAATGGAAAATTTCAAGGCATCAAATTGCACTCTAAAAGTTCGGAACGTATACCTAAACAAAATAACAAAGCTGAAGTTCTGTTTAGACCTGCGGACGGATGGTTACAAGTTCTAGTCTACTAAATCTTATCTAACTGTAATTTCAAATTCTAGTGTCTCGACTCCTTGAAATGTATATCTTGTGGAGCTATCAAAGAAAATTCAAACAAAAGTCAGCAGATGACGGTTTGTAGGACCCCTATAGTAAAGGGGAAACTTCTGGAAAGTTAGTTTTATATCCTTACAGAGTCGGAAGTAAGGATTCAGATAACGCAGAGTAGATTTCGTTAAACGTTCCTCTGAAGTAGAGAAGAACCGCGATTGTTTGTTGAGGGTATGTGGCGCTGCCGAAACAGTCGAAGTGATGTGATGTCATCTAGGCACCCTATATGAGGAGCAAACCCCGCTTTCTGCTGTCGAAGTTCCATCTCAAATTCTGGGGTTAGGCGTGGTTGTAATAATGAAACCAGCAACTGCGTTAAGACAGGGATCAAAGTGATACCGCTGTGGATAAAATCGGCTGCTTCCTGTTTTTTCCGAAGAGATATTCAATGATACGCCGAAGTTTTCTGGGCTACGTTTTTGTTTTCAAGTAGGTTCACCAGTACACGACAAAAATTCAGTCACCGTGTCTAACCAACGCAGCTGTTAGTCCATCTAACCCAGTAGGTTCATGGTCCTGCAAAGCGCAACAGTCTATCCATACTTCATCAAATAAATGAGGGTCAAAACTCAAACCAGGGCCCGCGTTGAGCAAGAAAATTAAGTAAGTAGGCGTAATAGCAGACTGCCAACCAGACTGTTGTTGAGAATAACACTAATAACCATGAGAATAACACTAATTATGTCTACTGGACTGGTAGAACGCTGTTGTGGCATTTGGATTAAAGAACAGCATCTTGGCCCACCAACGTCCTCCCGGAAAAGCAGTAGAAAAGAGCCACCGTTTCAAACAGACAAATGTAGTGTTGTGTCTTAATAAAGTGGTATACAAGGTAACGGCACAAAGGATAAATATGAACAGATTATCTCTTGAATTTTGTTTTTACACTCTTTGGAAATTCTTTGAACCTTTTGCTGGACAACCTACGGGGTGACTTGAAGTGAGCAATGAAAAATGGTCTAAATGGTCTAGTTTCAGAACGGAACAAAGGAATTAAAAAAGCGTGAGAAGAGAACTAATTTTCCAGAAATGGTTGCGGCTATCTAGGTTCAGTGTATTTCCTCAGTTTTCATTCCATGCTGTACCAGCCAGACATTATAAAAATACCATATTACGTATAATCTTCATGGTACAAATAAAATTCATATTAAAAAATTAAAAAAACTAATGAACTGAACAGATTGTGTATAACTGTTAACTAGCCAACTGAATTCATCCTAGAATGTTGATGAAAAGAACTGCTTACAGACACTTTATCTGTTTGCAAGAAAACTAAATCTCAGGCAACGTCTGAGGTTGTTCTGGATTCTCAAAGCCGACTAACTGTTTTTGGAATTTCAGGCTAACTTCTTCCGCGAGTGACAGGTGCGTATTGAGTAGAACTTCATTCTTTAAATAGAAATTAAAATGTAAAAACATGAGTAATAATAATCAGAACATTCCTACTATATGAGCTTTTAACCCATTGTAGCGTACTTGATGAGGAGAACCCAAAATCGTTTGTACCGTGAATTTCCCGCACTGTTGCCTCAATATGTTTGTTGTCTTTCAATCATGTGGATCGTAGCACTAATTACCGTTGGCAGCGATGGGACGTCTATGCACTCAGTTAGACAACATAGTGCATCAGTCGGTGGACAATGACTAGGTCGTGTAAATGACGCCAAAATTTTGTAGAATTTTTCGCAGTCTATGGGTGCTGGAATGCATTCATTTGGACTGCAACGCTTTTTTAGATCATGTGAACAGATCACGAAGAAGGTATCGAAAACTGTATACGGCGCAGTAGGACATTGTGGGCACTTTCTGGATGTTTCGATTTCATTTTATTTATTCTAAAAATCGTCTGTCAGTCATGGTTCAAATTAGCACTTTCTAACAAAAATTTACTAGCGACAGGATCAACACAAACTTATAATGCGATATTTTAAATACTAAACGAGAACTAAATGGTGAAAATCCATCACCATCAATGCTCCCCCACCATATATCGGTTTCATAAGAAGAACGAAAGTAGCTAACAAAGCTTGTCGTCCGCGATTGATCCTCTTGGCTAATGTATCACATGATAGCAGAAATCACGTGAGAAATGGTGCGTGACAACCAGTGGTATATGCACTTTTCACCTAACCTTTTTCAAGTGATTTTTGGTGCCATATAAATGTGTGATCTTTTAGCCAAGCTGAACAATTGTGGAAAACACGCTTTATTCGCTACCTTGTTCCCCTGACTACTTTCACGGGTACATATCGGTGAATTGTTCTGTGTAATCTGAACAGTTGCAGAAAATGGGGCACTTCTGATCCATTCTGGAGAGATCACCCAGTGTTTCCAACCAACCTTAGCCTTCTCGGGAATGCCTTTTCTCCTGAGTGGAAACTAGCAATCATGTTTGGCATAATAAACAAACTTGCTCAGAGAATTAGTATGTTTTCAGTGCAGAACGTTTAAAGCAGAAGCCTTCCAGGTGAGTTCCTCATGTCGGTTTGCAAGACCGCGTTCGATGACACCAGACCTGAGGAATATGTTTCAAGTCTACGCTCGGGAAATAAGAATTTATTCATTCTCCTGTTCCTTTGTAACGGATAGCGTCCGACATATTACTATGCACCTTAGCCAACGAATACCGAAACATTTTTTACTGACTGCATGACGAAAGATGAAAGCTCATCATTGCTGCTGGTCTAGATTATTTGGTTGATACAGTTCATCGATACATGTCATCTAGTGAACACCGATTCTTATCCCAAATTTTACAGCGCACCAGATGGCGTAAACTTAAAAGCAGTCCTCTCCAAGTGGTATGAAATTTTGTCGGTTAAAAAACATGTGCGCAGACGCTGTGTCCCCGACGGATAAACAAATTTTGACGACAACAAAAGCGGAAAAACGTGTAACTTTTTTGGTCACCAGGTCTGGCAATGCTACCATTGGTTTAGCTGTATTCGACTCTGCTTATAACCATTATTTTTCGAGTAGGAAGTAAATCCAGTTCTTTAAACCGGATAAGACCTGGAAATCTTTGTTCTTGGGATCAATGTACATCAAGAGATATTTGTTCCATTACTGTAGTGGACCGACATGCGTTTCCGGATTGACCTGTCACATCCAACTAGGCCGATAGATATACGAAATGCACATGACGAAATGCAGCACGGTACATTAAACCACAACTTAAAGCAGTAAAGCACAATGTAATAAAACATGTCTAAAGTGGATGGGAGGCAGGAAAGGAAACAGTGTTCAGTAATCCAACCGGAGCTTACCTGTGAAACTCAGCGACGAATCAGTTAGGTCACTGCCGTGGACCCAAATAAACACATGCCACCCACAGCGTCTGCAAAGAGGTGTCGGATGGTTCACAAGACACATGAGACGCACCCTAGATATACTCAGAATACCAGCTAGTGTTAGATATACTCAGTTTGGTCTTTAGAACGTTTGTCACAGAATGTCATTTCTGATGCAGCTGTGTACTTAAAGCTCTAGGCTATTCAGATTAATAATGTGGGACTTTGCTGAAACAGATGGAGATAGCTTAGCATAGGAACGCAACGGATAGACTGGGGACTGTATCACTAATGAACCGAATTCAGAAAGAATCTGCATGGCCTTGTGTCGTTAGCCATGAATCAACTTGAGTTTTTTCACACAATGATGATCACTGAAATTCAGTTCCAGCAATAAAGCACTGGATCGCACAGTGAGCTTAGGTATTCTGGTGAGTTTTTTCTGTCTGTCTGGTCGTGATGACCCTATCCCAGCACCGCCACAGGCTAACTATTTGGTAACCGCAGAAAGCTAAGGCAGATCTCTTAAACTTAATTCATACGTTGAAGTTTCACTGGTGCACCACTGTGTCCGCTGGTGACCGACCAATTACCTGTTTAGCACAAATATGGCCGCAGTCACTACAATGCCAGCTTCCTTGATCTCTGCGTTGAACAGCTCCAATGATACTCTTGCGTCCTGCACTCTTCAGCTGTCTGACTTGAAGCTGATGGTAGTTGAATTCCCCAATACCAGTTTCTATCGTTTCTCTGCATATGGTCCTGTTTTTTGCGTGCGCATCCCATTTTAAGAGATCTACGCTTTTGGACTTTCGACCGAAATATCGAGATACTGGAGCTTTTGTATGCAAGCGCTTTGTTTCCTTGTAATCAGCTAGTCATGTAGGAGTTGTTTCGGAGTTCCATTCCATTTCATTATGTGAATATTGCCCAACCACCATAGACGGCTGAATGTGATCGTGGCCCCAAAACTCGTTCGTCGGAGGACCTCCGTACCGGCACTTTCTCAGTTCACTAAACCTTAAGTATCTGCCTTAAGCAGTGCGAAAGCTGCTCTAATAGCAAACATTTCGCTGGTACATAGTTCTTGCTCCATTGCCCTACAAGAGGGCTGACGGAGCCCTCTTGTAGACGTGCAGCTTGGTTTCCGTTCGCCGGCTTTAGGTCCCTCGAACCCGTTACTCGAGTTTGTCGAAGTCTAAACTAGCCTAAGCAACACAAGATCTCAACACAGGGTCGATGGTCCCGTCAGCATATAAGATAATGTCAGTCCATGAAGTAGTTCAAAATACGCTTCAAAAAAGTAACGATGACTTACTTCTCCAAGAACAGAAGCATGCCTGAGAAGCATTGTAGTGAGGTTATACGAAACAGCTAAGTGTGGTATCAGAAGAAACAGGATGTCGTTTGCATCTGATGGCCATTCCTATCCGATATTGTCCAATTAGCGAAGTAGCACAAGAAACTGTAATATCACATACAAAGTCACTCAGGAAATATCTGCAAAACTTTGAATAGGATCCTTTCAGAGGAACACAGTCATCCGGTTGCCTGTTGGTTAAGTGGATTAGATGGGGCAAACCATTATAGACAAGACAGTCAGCTTGATTCAGCTTGTTAAAAAATTCGTACGCAAGTGAAATCAATTATCGGATTAGATAATTTTTTTGTTTCTTCTGGGGGCGACTTGTCCGTGGTCCGAGGATTTTAAAATGCACTGTAAGCTTTTAGGGCTTGGCTGAAAAGCTTCACTCATTTGGGATGGTATCCCATGGAGATGATTCATTCAGAAGACTGAAATGTACGTGGATTGTTTTCCTATATCTGCTAACCTTGATCTTTTATGAGGCCGACTGGATGACAACGAAGGCGCCGTGAACGAATATGTTATAAACACTGCTTTGCAGTTCGGAGTAAGCTATACAGAGAGTTTCGTCGTCGCCATTTGACTTAAGTAGAAACAATGTGATTGTTTATACAATGTATGTAGCTTAGTAGATGTCTGATTGTTGTTGCGTCAAGGTTACTACAGGAAAAATTTCTAATCAAATTGCTATAAGCGCTGCTTGTGTGGCTTTACGCACAAACCCCTCATAAATATTGCCGAATTAGTTTACATGTACAAGTATTACGTCGCTCCGAAATGACTGGAATCATCCATAATCAACTAAATTTGACTTTAATTGAGCAGCTCGGTAGGCCTGCATTTCTCTCAGTAATTAGCGTAGTTGTGACAGGTCTGTCCAAGCCACATAGGCCAGTCAGATGACAACTGATGCACACATGGGTGGAGTTTGCATCATGCATCGTTTGTTACTTTCGCAGCTAGCGCCACAGATTCCTTTTTCCCAGGGTCCTATCTGAATCAGAAAGCTAGCTAGTCGCATCGAACTTGGTATGGTATTGATTTTCGTCATTTTTATCTGATGAGCATAGCTGACGAAAATACCTATCTGACAGTCCTGTAAGAGCAAATCCATAACTCATAAATCAAAAAACAGTATTACACCCATTTTCAAGCAAACGCTTTTAACCGATACATTTTGCAGGAGCAGTGATGTAGCTGTTCACCGCATGATATAAAATATTCATTACTCGTCAACTGATATTCCAGTGTGATGCTGAAGCGTAACCTGAGTGACTGCAGTTTGGTATGTCAATTTTCAGTCCTGATGCTGTGTGGCTCTCTGAGAAAGTAATGAACACTTTGTGTTTCATATAGCTTTTATGTGTCTGATTCAATTTTTTACTTTTCTGGAACCAATATGCAAGGCGTCCAATGTTTCACATATACATGGCTGGGACTGCAAAGTGTATAAGGATTGACAGTCCCCGCCATCAGGGTGCTTACGAAAGGCGATTTTTGTCCCACCAAGTCTAGCTCAGCTGAACACCCTTAAATGAAATATAAAAGGGCTGAGTAAACCAAGAGGGTATTTGTTGGTGAATGCAATGTGTGGTTGGACCGATTTTACCAGAAAAACATACCCTCATTAGATGGCAATCCAAGATAACAACAGAAAAACGTGTACTTCCTGGGACCCAAATTAGTACCAGATTACTGCGTACCGCTGCATCATAATTCTCGGCTTCATTAGCTGAAATCTCTATTGTAGCTGTGGAGTGTTTTGACGATTGAACTTGCATGCTTACCCTCTGTTAGACTATCAGAGAGACCAGTCAGGTTCGCTTAACAAGTGTCACATGTTGTTAAAAGATGGAGAATGGGAAACGCTAATTTTTGACCAGCAATCTGATTCATTTGAGTAAGCCTCATCGGCTCCTGAAAAGTAAACTCATCCAGTTGAGAAAGTGAAAACGCTGCAGAATTGATTCTTGGAGCAGGTAAATTACCATTAGAAACATTCCATACAACGAATTTTTTCTCCTCCACAAGCTTTTTCTCGCCACTAACGACGTTTCCTATCAGCTGCTTCCAAAACTGGAAGTTCATAGAACGTTTTAATGCCTGGTATCCTTGTTCAGTATTCCATTCTTTTGTTACCGAATTATAGGTTTCGAGGCCTGACGCGACAATACTACCGCCGGGCTGACGCTGTCATTCTTGTTTATGACGTCACCAATACACAGAGTTTCTTGTCCGTGCGCAAGTGGGTACAAGAGGTTCGGGATAACACTGACGAGTACACAGTGCTCATGATACTGTCGAATAAGCTCGACTTGTTACCCGAGGTTCCCTCAGAACAGTATCCCACGACGAATGACCTTGATGCTCTTTGCAAAGTGAGTACAATGTAATTCGTTTGGTTCGTCCTGTAACTTTCCTTTTGCTTAGGCGAAGTGTCAGAATTTGGTTAATTTGGTGTCCCTAGTTTATCATTGTGAACAGTGTGTGTCGGAGGAGATTGGGACAAGTCTTTCAAGGCCTGAGGTCCTCAGTTATCTGGCTCAATATTAGTTTGATAGTGACGATCGACCGTAGTCCGTCATCACTCTCAAGTTGGCATGTCGTTTTTTCAACTACTAGGCTAGCCTGTGAATGAACAAACGGGCATTTCATCATTGGGTATGCGACCAGACAGTTAGACGCCGCAGCTCATAAGTAAGAATATAAGGCTTCCAAAAACAACAATTTATTCGGTATGATCGTCTCACATATGTATTGTATTTCCGATTCTCAACTATCAAGTATCAGAGTGTGGTTTAAATGCAAGGAATCTATATCTACCAAGTTTTCTAATTTGGACTGCATTTCCGAGCTAATTAGATGCAGAAAATCTTTCTGACTGAATCTTTTAACAGGGTCCTGAGGTCTGCTCTTAAAAATTCCGTTTCTTGAAATTTTTGTTATCAATAATTTTGTGACCTACATGTGAAGTCGACCTATACTGGCAAGCAGACAGGGGCCGTCGAGCTGTTTCATTTCATGGATCCAAACGGAGTCTCGAACTTGTTACTTTCCTGTTAGAAATATGCTTAATGTCATTCAGCTGTGGTTGGCTAATAAACAGTTTGATCAAATTTCATTGCTATGGAATTTAATCCCACCCACCTGTAAGCCGGTGCTGACCAACAGCCGATTGACTGCTGGTCAACCAGTCGTAAACGAAACGTAAAGAGCTCACTTTCTTTTACTAAAGGCATCTGAAAAATTAGGACTGTAGTCGAGAAATGTCAAACATTGTTGTACACTGCAAACGTTTGTGTAAATTCTATGTGAGTCCTTGGCTTGAATTTGCACCCAATGTCTTATATCAAAGGGCGAAACAGCTTCGGACTGTCCTTTATGGACAAAAATGGAGATTATTTCAACTGTATTTATAGGGTTACCACTGAATGTTTCACAAGGACACGGTGAAATCTTCGTGAGCGACCGACTTATAAATGCTCGATTCCGAGGGACTTGCATTCTGACCAATCAAAGCGTAGCTTCGTTTGACCCCCAGGCCGCACGTGACACATCCGTCCAATCGATGTAATGTTCAGTTATTAGGAGTGGCTGGCCTCCGGACACACAGTAACCGTCTTTCTGGGCTTATCATCGTAGACTGAATTTACTGGTAGAATAAAACCTAGAATTCATACTTTAAAACCGTTTCACTGCTTGCAAGAGCGGTAAGAACAGTTAGCTGGCAGGAGCTTGACGTCTGCAGTAATGATGTACCTACCCAACTTCGTCTTCCACAACTGGTTATTTGTAAGCATTATTCGGGGCTCTTGGGAAAGTGCACTGCTTGCAGAGGATTAAGCAATGCGTTCAATAGGTCACTGCTAGTAATGTGGTCAATGGTACCGCAAACTGATTTACAAAAATTGGAAAATCATCCCAAAGCCAACGGTACGTATTGATAGTATGCCATGGCGATTAACAAAGGCATATAGAAGTCAGTCAGTTTAAAACTGAGAAGAATGACGTATCTGACGTGTTCAGCTGCTTCTAACCCCTTATTGGAAAGTAAGAGTGAGGGGAAAGTCTTCTGTTTTGCGTTTTCTGACCAGTACGAATTGCACTAATTCGTCCAAACAAATGTTTATACCATGAAGATCCTGATGGAAAGATAGATGTTTGGCAGTGGACAAGCTACACGTTGACGGAAACCATTATTGTGAGCCAAGTTTGTCCAACAGTCAGCTTTTCGGGGTTGACACAAACCGTCCTTGTGAACTTCGAAGATCCAGCCTTTTTCGTATCTTCGCAGGTCCCAAAAACGAGTTTGCCACATTAAGAGTTCTGGTCTCTTAGGTCTAGCCGTCCGTTGAGGCACCGAATAAAAAGGATAGGCAGATGCCATTTACTTGTGTCACGGTATGATTTCTAATTACCACACAGTCTCCATTTAACGTTTTCAGCTGAAAATTCGCAAATTTAACTTGAGCTGAGCTAACTTTTCCGAAACAAATCAAGTTTAAGCCCCTTCTAATAGATGTGGGTCAATTTTCTTGTGTGACGGTGGTCCACCCAGATAGCTTTTCTTTTCTTCTGAGCCACACTGAGATAAAGAATATACTGGAACCAGCATGAATGGGCCCTATAGCATTTGAAATTCCAAGACCAACCCACTATTTAAAGGCCTTCTGTAAATTTGTGCTGCGTCAGTTGATAATTCTCACATATTTTAGGTTTATTTTTCCGTTCTTGTGTTAACCATGAGATCCTGATTTCATAGGTGCTCTGACATATTTCAGGTCTGCTCGTATGATAGTGCTCCGTATGCTGTTTGCGTAGCAATTATAATCTATTTCCACCGCAGTTTGTGACTATTCAGTGGAATGTGTTTCTGATTCCTTTAATGTCACAGGAAAACGATGCAATCGGATTTGAAGTCAGCGCAGCTTCGGGTCAGAATATTGAACTCGCATTCAACGACTTAACAAAGTAATAGTTCCTGTTTGTTCCAGTTTAATTGATGATTATTCCATTTTAGAATATTAATGGTTAAGGAAGACTTTAAACTCAAAAATGTACTGGAACTCAAAGAAAAAGAACCTCCACCGAAAAAATCATGCTGTGGTCGATGAAACCGTGGTTAATGAATCGGGTAATGATTGACTTTCGGATCTCAAAAGAGAAAACTTCTGGTTAATTTATTTTAGTCTTTGTTCAGGGTTGATGGACCACTCTGCAGAATTGCTCTAGTTACTCGTGCAAGGTTGTAACTATTTTATGAGTTCTATATTTCCACCTTCCTATATTGCTTACGTAAGCTCAGATTACACTGAACTTTTCCCAGAAACAAATCTCTATTTTCTGCTCTTCGGGCGTCGGCCCCTTTTCCAAGTTCTCCATTACTGACCCGAAGTCACTGGTGAATGCTATTTTCAGATTCAGCCTCAAAAGGACCACTACTTCAAAATGAATTACATTCTTCTCGTTGTTTGTTTTTTATATCATCATTGGAGGGTCTAACAATAGTGATACCTAGTGAAGGCGGACTTGACGAATCTCGGGAATATTAGACCTTAGCACACGTAAACAAAACGGAAAGCTTTTGTCTACAATGAAAAAGTTTCACGAATTCCATGCAGGGTCAACTTCGAATGTTTCTCTGTATAAAGACAACATCAAATTTCCGAAGCAATATCATATTTTCTGCAAATCTGTTCCCTTTTCCTGGATGATCACAATTGACAAACCTTTTGATTTTTGGGCATGTTTGCGAGCTTCCCCGGCATTAGCAAGATACTATGTCAGACGCAGGGTCAGGTCATACATATAAGTGATTCCTAAACCAGCCTTTGCAACTATAGGTTTCACAGGCACAAAAATAACAAACTGTCTTGTCGTTCTGGGGCTACAATAGCCTCAAAAGTCAGCTATTGGATATAGAGCAAATCAAACGAAGAAGCGATATAACTCAAAACGGAAGATCAACTTAGAGTGTCTCACAAAAGAGATGAACCATACCAACAGCAAGGGGTAGAGCGAATCATATCGTCGTCATATCAGTGCGACTGAAGGGGGGAATCTTTACAAACGGGGTCAATATAAACATCAGCGATATATCTCCTAAGAAGTACTTAATCAGCCTAGAACATGCCTTGAAAACCGAACGGCTGTAGGAAGAGTTCCAAAAAATTTCGACAGACTCGTAAAAAACATCACAGACTATTGCCAAAAGCTGAGGAAACTGCGAAGAAAGATAATGTAATAGGGTTAGAAGATAAAGGAATATAGAAGAAATTCAACTTGAGTGGGATGACGAGTTATGCTTTTTGAATGTCTGTACAAACATAAATCGCACATCTACATAGAACCACAGGCAACATCGACCGTCGCATGATGCTATTAGCCAAGTCGTCTTATTTGCTACGTACAGCAGGGCATCTAAGTGGAAACACGCTCCTTTCCTCTTATTTCACATATTCTTCCTTGTCTTCCCTTTACCCGACATCAACGTAGGCCCATGCTTGAAGACTAAAGATCCATGGGTCACCCATTGCCTTCACCTGCAACAGCTAGAGTTAAGTTGGCAACCAGTGCCACAGACAGTTCGAAGTCATTTTCAAACCCCGACTCTCAGTTTATGTAGCGGACTTCAATGTTCACACTCTGAAACAAGCTGGACAACAGATTGCTCTTGCATCTGCGCTGGACGCGCTTTCTATTGATGTGTGCTCTCTCCCTGAAAATAGGGTTCGAGTTCAAACAATGTTTGATCAACTTTGCTTTCTCAAAGTTCTCACTCCCTCCCGGTTTCACAGTTGTGGTGATCCAGAAGCCGATGCAGCTGGGTCTCCCAGGAGTTGGAATTCTTCCAAACCACCGAGCTAATGGCTCTGCTTCAACGGGGCCCGTTGGTAGCCGTCTCCGTGCGGTTTTTCCGGCAACCTCTGTGACAGTATCCCGAGAACGCGCCGAAAATGGTTGGCTGTTCAGTGTATTTGTTTACGCCCCAAAAGACTGTAGTTCTGATATTCTCAAAGATGCTTTCTAGGATGCCTTGTTGTGTGCCTTGTTATGCCGCACCAAGTGCTCAGATATTGCTGTGGTTGTCGGGGATATGAACGCGCAAGTAGGTAGACTTACT
Organism: Clonorchis sinensis; assembly: GCA_003604175.2. NCBI lineage: Eukaryota > Metazoa > Platyhelminthes > Trematoda > Opisthorchiida > Opisthorchiidae > Clonorchis > Clonorchis sinensis. The sequence goes on along the minus strand of CM030369.1, from coordinate 131,179,891 downwards.
GCCTCTGAAACGCAACACGGTGGTTGTCTAAGACTGGAATCCAGACACTGAAAATGGCGAACGACTGATCCAGTTATGTGCTCACCGCAGGCGTTTTTGGTGCAGTACTAACTTCTGAAACAACCGAAGCCGCTTGGTTACATGGTGCCCTTTGCATGCCAGCCAGCACATAGACCACATTGCTCTAATCCTTAAGTAACGTAGGTCAGTTGCTGACCTTAGCTCGTTCTGGAACACTTGTGTGGATTCGGACCAAACATTTGTTCGTTTCTGCTTCTGGTTGCGCTTTTCAGGGGCTTACAGGATACCCACATGACCCCTCGCCGTTAAGAAGCTCTCCGACCATGATGTGAAACACTTCTATTGAAGATCCTTTAGGATAAGACGCCTTCTGAAGTTGTCTCTCATAGGAAGGTATCGTCCACAACCCTGAAGGATGCTGAGCGCTCCGCTTGTGGAATGACCCAAGCAACTAGACCTGGGCACAGGAACTCGAGTAACATTCTGAAATTGCGCGGTGTTCGCACACGTACTGTTCCTGGTCGAGAGTACAGTATTGCCAGACAAATTGTCAGGCTCCAGGTGAGAAGTGAATCTGCGTAGATCTAGAAGCATGGTGCATCCAGAAAGCTAGAAATGGCGGAGGCGATAAGCTTTGAGGGTGTGCATAAACTGTTCCTGTTGATACGTGCAACGGACCCAAAGAAGCTCCCGGTGGACGGAATGATTACCAACAGCAATGGTCCGCTCATCTTTAAAAAAAGTGCCTGATTTGTTAGGCTGAACACTTTTGACAACAATTTGGCTGGCCGTCTGCATTGACTTAGCGGGATACTTAACCGGTAACGCTGCCTTGGACAGTGAACTTGGAACCCTTAACGGCTTTGACAGCAACCCACCACACCCATCAGATCTGTTCAAAGATGTAGGCGAATTCCTCATTCTCCGCTTGTCTAACTTATTTGCCTTCCTCTTGGAGAAAGATATTCTTAATTAAGAAGAGTGAGTCGATATTAGTGTCCCTTTATAAAAAGGGTGCCGCCAATGAGTGTGACAATTACAGGGAAATTAGCTTGATTTCCTTGCGGCGCCCATTTTACTTCTTCTTGTGTAGGCGCGTGAAGACGGGAATCGAGAACAAAAGTAGGACTCCGGCCAGGAAGGTGCTGCGTGGACCACATGTTCACACTCCGACAAGTGTTAGAGCAACGATATGCGCACAAATGCCCTAAAATCTCGATGCTTCTTGAGTTTGAGAGCGCGTTTGAGTCTTTTGACACTTGGGCATGGTGTGCCCTAGAAGGTTTTAATTGTCGTACGCTGTTTGTATCCACTTACTTGTGGGCAAATCAGAGTGGTCGGGGAGCTATCCAAAAACCTTCTTAGAAGCAGGGTTGTCCGACAAGGATTTCCATTCTATTCACTTTAAAAAATTTCTTCATTGAGATAATGAGGCAAACAGTGAAATGTCTTTAAAACCCCGGTATTCAGATCCCTCCTAGCTAGAAACTTGTCGACTAGGAATATGTAGTCGAAAATGTTCTCATTTTTTAAAAAAGAAACGGAAGAGCAGGCAGTACTTAAAACGCTGACTAAGTTTATTCGGTCCTTCGGTATATCCTTCGCGCCCACAAAGTGCAAAGTAATGCTGCAGAATGTTCAGTCTTCCAACATGTCTCTAAGGCTTCAAGATGTAACATTATAGTTTGAGGAACAGTATACGTACCTCTAAAGTTGGATTAGATCTGATGGTAGCGTGACAGGCGAAGCCTATGTATGAAGTTCGAGGGTCAGAGTTACATTTTCCAATTTGCATCACCTGTGGTATCAAAAAACCATTTCCCTCTGTCTTAATGGACATGTCTATCGGGCTACTGTGCGGGCTATTCAGTTGTATAGCTGCGAGACTTGGCCATTTCCAGAAGAGGAACTGAGACCTCTCTTGATTTTTGACCACCTATTTTTCATAACTATAACTGAAGTCGGCTAGAACGAACGATTTCGCAATAAGGTGATCAGCAGACGGGTTTCGGTGAAAGAGAGCGCACTTTTCTCAAAGGATGCATCTAGCATTGCAAGCTCGGGTAGGTGGGCCATGTGTTACGCATGCCGCGCAATCGCCTGTTGAGATGGGCGTTGTTTCCCGAACTGAGCAGATGATTGTATCAGCTGCATGTTTAGGCCAGCATAGGTCATGCAGTACGAATCAGAGAACTCGAACTCGAAGACACTCTGGACGACGACCACTGGACAAGCCAATCCACAGAATGGAGTGTCGGAAAAATCCGTTTTAACTGCAGGTCACCTATGTTTAAAAAACTACCATATACTGGCGCACACCAATATTCAAAGCAGTCCCGTTCCTTGGCACAGCAAGGCACTGATGACGCAATTTTCCCAAAATAATTATCAAAATCCAGGAAGAATGCTGACGTTCACTATTTCGGTCGTATTGTGCACAGAAACCGAGAAAGACACTCGTTGTCCATGTGTTTGCTTGGCTTCAAACACTTCTTCCGTGATTTCTGTGTGAGTATCTCAAGCTATTTTAACTGATAATGTTGCTTTTCTTTGTTTAACTGACGAAATTAGTGTATTAGTCTGACAAGTGGCTCGTATCTATATGTTACTCACGGGCGAACACGATAAACAGAGTACAAATTGAAATACACACGACCGATCTGTCACTTAGTCAAGTGTCTAAGCATGAATGCCCAAATCCTAGCGGAGATAATACACCATTTTCAAAAGGCGGACAGGCTCCGGTGTCAAACCTACAAATAATACACAATTTCGCTCTGAAAACGGCATAACACTTTCGCACTGGTTTCTGTTTAAACAACGGACTTGCTGAAAGCGATGTCCACGTAACGCATTGCGATCTCCAAGAAAACTATGATTTATCCCTCTACTCAGCAATCCGACCCTCATCCGTACAAAGTAGTAAGTTTTTATGTAAATTTTAAGTTTTTAAGTTTTAAGTAGTAAGTTTTTATGGATAAATGGTATTGATTATCAAGAGATCGATATCACTTGCGAATGAAAATTAGAGGGTAGTCAAAAATGCAAAGTATGTGCCGTGAAATCGTAAACGCCGAAACACAGTTTGCCACACATATTGCATTTCCAGGGTTGGTCTACACAATGTAAACCCATGTGTAAAACAAATAAGGGTTGACGACGGAATGAGATTTGACAATGGGGGCAGAAGTAACGAGAATTTGATTGACGGTGGGCGCTTGAAAAACGGCCAGAGGCTATCTGATCATTTTGGGGATTGTGGCCTGCCTCGGTGGTCCTGGCGTGGAGAGACGTCCGAGAGTGAATCGGAATCACGGAACACGAGGTAATATCACTAGCAGGATACGCTTGAAGTCGACTTCCAAACATGCAGGCGCGTCGGTTCTTCGTTCTGTGGGACGAATTTTTGAAAAGACTGATAGAACAGCAGGCGGCCGACGGAGTAGAGGCAAATTTTGGCTTGGTGCTCATTGCCGTTCGAAGATGATCAGCGTTGTGAAAGGTATCCTTAGGCTAAGAGTTGGTGAGAAAAAGAGTAAAATAAGTCAAGTACTTATGGTCAATATGTCTCCTTTGAAGTTGAAACGATGGGCAAACTAATCTTTCCATCAAGAAATAATCGAAAACTGAACGGTGTCCTGAAGTCTTGGTGTGGTATGAATTCACAACTTAAGACAGCGGCCATGGTGCAAATGCACAGTACCCATGCACTGTGCACGGGTACAACAGAGGTCACTGAAATTTCCGAAAAGAATTTCAAATTACCTTGATCAGTGTGGTTCAATTTTTGGGCAATACTTCGTCTTCGAAAGATTCATATGTTCTACTCACAGAGTTGAGAGTAGTGTGAATATTTTGGACGTTTAACTCGAGATTGGGTGGTTGAACACCAGGCCCGATTGTGATGAATGTTGCGTAGCCGTCTCTCCAAGTTGAAGACCACCAGCACTGTACAAAAAAAGGATTTAGGGGGCTGATTCAGCCCTCATTTATAGCCTCGAAGACTTTTATAGATGGCTACATTGTAGCGTTTATTTTCCCAAAGCTATTTATGAATGCGCATCACCAATGCAAAGCAGCGTCATTACATATGACGATTTAGCCTGACTCTGACAGCCGCTTTCAGAAGCTAAAGTTTTGAATCCAGAATTTTTTTTTTCCATATTCTGCCTGCTAAATAACTTGCGCATATGATCAAATGAAATGGATACTTTACGAGGATTTGTTTTTGCTCATATGGAAGCACCCACAAGATGAGTTTAGTTTCAGATAGAATTAGTTGCACTTCGAATGCAATGTGTAAAAAGCTTATTTTGAAAGCGACCTTTTCGAAGCAAAATAGGCATGGTAATGAGACTGCTGATTAATAATCCCATTTAACAGTCTACTTACATTTTATCAGCAGATGGATTTAGTGTAGACTGCCTATGGAATCAGCATCCGCTTGATGAGTGATGCGAGCTGTTTGCATTAACTGTTGAAGCCTGAATTGGAGTAGAATGCTACTATCAGCCATTCAGACAATATACCTACTTGCTCGAACATCGTGTCGACTAGAAAGGTGTGCCAAGATCCGGCTAAGGACCAGGCGAAATCATGCACTGGTTGGTCAGAATGTTACATCAAGTGCCCTCGGATACTCTTGCTTCGCATTGCCATATTATTGCCCCCACTTTGATGTTATGGAATTTGATGGCAAACTGCATCAACTTGATAGTTAGGCCATATAACTGCATATAATCCAACCGATGCCATCTGAAGATGCATGATTTGATCCCACGGACAATCAACTATGTGAGTGCCGAACGGTTGAGTGTTACAGCTACTAGCCGGGAGGTCACGGGTTCGAGACTCTCTGGGTTTTCATGAGATGCGCACTGCTGATGATTCTCAATAAGGATAAAACGGCTGTACATTGCTTCTCAGCTTTTCAGCATGGATTGGCTTCACCTGCAGGACGAAATCTCCAAAGGATTCTCTCCATCGTACCGCAGAGGTGGTAACAGTGAAAAAGAACTGCTTGTGGCGGTGAGAAATCTTGGTCGTTTGGGGGAGTTAGAGAGGTCGACTATCAACACCAAAGAAGCTCCAGTGGATTCGAACGACTTCGTAGATGATAGGTGCGCTAAATTTAGGTATTCCAGAGTTAGTACGTTAGGAGCGACAGAAATTCACTGACAGTCAGTCAAATGTAGTCGTCCAATTTACTCGTCAACCCTTGTTCTCCAGTCTTGTTCAGACATTCGTATCCAATGAACCGTGCAGATCTAGTCCTAAGTAGGTACACGTACCGAAGAAGTAAATCTGTAAAATGGCTGCATCTTACAGCCCTTTTGCAAAAACTTGGGTATAACATCAAGTAGAAAGCATCCGAAAGAACTTACACTGTTCACGTCATGTGGGGATTTTCCAGGATTCGAGGCTGTCGTGTGAAGATTAAATCGACGCTCTGTCTCTGATTGAGGGCGATTCTCGACATCAGTAAAAACGGTCGGTGCGGACCTGCTTCGAGTGATAACTGAATCTGAATTGACTGAAGGCAATTTTGTATGGAGCAGTGTTACCACTGCGGCCCTTTTTACGAGTGTGTTTCCGATCAAAGACCTGGCGGACTCAGAGGTCAATGAGCTTGGGTTTGGAAGATCGTTTGTTTTACTGTGGCTATCAAACTGGGAACTCGTGATAACTTCAGGTTTTGGAATTGTAAGATCAGAAGCTGCTTCATTATCCGCAACGCAACTGACTCTAGCGTGATCCGAATTAAGAGGACTTGGCAGACACTCAGTCTCCTCGATCTCCATCAAGGTAGAGGAATTCGTCTTTGATTTATAGCCTTTTTCAGTCCAGTTTTCCGAAGTTCTTTGCTGTTCTTTGCTTTTTGTCCTACTATTTGCATCATTTTTCCGAGTAGCCCGAATACCTGTGGTAGACAGAAATTGTCCAAACATTCGACTGTTTTCGGCTTGGAGTTCTGCGCCACACCGGTACAATCTTGATTGAATATCCGCCTCGGTTTTCAAACGTGAGGCGGCGAGTGATTGGTGGAGTTGGAGTAAGTGAGGGATCGTTAGCCGATTGGACAATGTTTCAATCAAAGAATCGGCACACATTGACATGGCGGTGGAACAGCTCTCTGAAGTAGTTTCTGAATTCGCGTTTGGTGGCGATGCTACGCACGGTTTAGGGCTTCGACTGTCCACTGCATTTCTTCTTAAGCATGGTACACCGATCAGGTTATCGGTTTTTCTTACTCCGTGACAGATACCATCTTGTACATTCTCCATCACATGCATCGCCAAAGTGTCTCGGTTGTGAAAATCCGTTCCGCATTTCAGGCACACAAACGAACCACCGCCTTGTGGAAACTCTCCAAGGAATGCTTGTCTTATCATTGAGGGACCTGCGTAAATGTAGTAAAAATATGAGTCACATGTTTGTGCGGAAACATTTATTAATTCTGATTTATAATCGACAAACGCAACCGCGGACGGTTCGATGTAAGCGACACAAAATGTCTAATGTATACCCACAACACATTCGTTTGTTAGTATGAGATTGAGCTTCATTAGCATTAGAGCTCAACAGCAGTATACATATTTGAAGTGTTGTCGTTTCAGCGCACTTTCTGGCGTCGCAATTATTCAGGTAGAAAGGAATGACGCATTCCACTGTCTGTCATTTTAAACTTTCAAAGAGATTAAAGTACCAGTCATCATTTCCTAATCTACATATCTAGAAACAGAACAAACAAATGTTCGCCTACAAGATTTTGTGTCAGCACGGAGAAAAGAACATTTAAACCTTGAAGGATCTTGCACCCATTCTTTGGGAGCCAACAAAACCTTTCCTACCACAAAAACCCTAGCTGGTAATTTTCTTAGATTTGAAATAAGTCTAAAGCCGACTGGAAGTAGTAACTGGTCGACTCAAAATATTCCCATAATTTAAGCTGAGAAAATTCCCCGCCACGGCTTTTACAAGCTCTTTCACAGCAAATGACAAAGGTAGAAATCATCAACTCATCATCTCATCATCATACTGATACATTTGTGTTTATCCCACTGTTTTACTTGGGGTATGTTAGGCGACCTGAGTTTATCCAGTTTAGTTGGACTTACGTCGATTCACCATTCAACCGTCAACGTTATTCAAACAGAGTTTAAGACCTTAGTTCGTCAATTATTTTAACTAAGAATGAGGACTGGTATGTATATCCATGCCATGTCAAGGTCATTATGGAAGCTCACATACTTAGCTGTCTACCAAATGTGTGAAAAACACAAACCCATCATCAGCACTTTTCAAAATATTTGTACAATCTCTAACCTCTGTGAAAGATTATGATGTAGATAAGGGGGCGATTTCACTCATCTTACGCCTCGTTTGATGAAGTTTTATCAAATTTTTGGGCAGATGCTGATGACAGATGATGCGCTGCTGGCTTAATTCGAAAAAAATGTTTGCATAGATTTTAATCATTATTAGCACGCAAACTCAGTGGCATTAGGTTGACCGTGTACGGTTTAGCCAGAGATTGTTTTCTTTCGCTGGGGTTCAGCCTTCATCATCGGAGCACATAAGCGTTGCAAACGTAATAAATAAACCAATGTCTTACATTTCACCACGCTAAGAGAAAGAATCCAGTGAAAATTTCTACTATGAATCTAGCTAAGAACACTGCTTTGTGCTTTTCAAGCACAAGGTCTGCTAGTTAGTATTCTTTGCACTAGGCATTCTTGTAGCCAGAAATGTTTTTCACACTTGTCTAGATGATTATTATACTATCGTATTACCATTATTTTATTTCATTGTTTTGAGATTTCTTTGGCTGCGGCTCACACAGCAGCTGGTTTAGTTGTCACAAACTTTAGACTGATTTGCTGAATTCATATCAGGTATGATTCATCACCGTCTGCGGAAAACAGTCATGCTCTGTTTAGCGTTTTTAGTGATCTGCTTACTCAAAAGAAGATTGAGGCTCACCTTTTCTAGTTGAGAGAATTATGGGGATGGAATCGATCCACTGGACCTCTATTCTGGTTCCTTCTGAAAAGCGCTAACAAAACAAAGCAAGGCTCCAAAGTAACCTTGGCCGAAATGCTTAATGAGAGAAGACATTGCGGGCACTTTACGCACGAGGACCTATTACAATGTCAAATCAGGATACCCCGAATCTTACAATCACCGATCCGCTCACCATGCTACTTGTGGGTGTACATGGCGAACCCTTAACGAGTGTTCAGTAAATTTACTTTTTAGTAGATAGATGTATGTAAACAGTCGTGTCGTTTCCTCAAAATTATGCAAGGGAGCATTATTTACTTGTCTCACGTGTATATCTGACGTTCCTTAGGAATGATGTTATACTGTACGTGCAGAAGACCGAAACGGAAGTTGAAAAGATCTTTTTCGTAAGCAAAAAAGCAGTCTGTAGCAGGACCATTCTTAACAGTCTCTCTCTCTGTGGTACTAAGAAATCTCGGTTAAGCAGCTGGAATCAGCATAACGTGATGAAGCGGACGGGGCGGCTGATCCAGTCGAGTGAACGTAGAATTATCAGTGATGGGAAATGATGATCTTTGGACTGCTAAAATTTTTGAATAATTTAAAATATCCTGCAAAACTACTCTTGCATATCAAGGACCTCAGCCCTTGAACAACTCTGGAACTAACTGACACAATGATTTCACCAGTCGATGACCCCCTGAGTTCGGCCGGCTCACCTGGCCATGTTTTTTGCAATGTATCTGAAATATCTACCAAATCGGCACTTAGTACAAACACTGACTTTTTGCCGACCGAATGTTTTTTCTACCAAACAGGTCATCAATTGACTTGCCACCCAGAACCCTGAACACCTGACGCGTAATGCCCGTCCATTGGATTGTTAGTTGACACCCGCAAGCGCAATCAGTTTGTATCATGCGTAAATTCCACAGACGCTGTTAACGTCCAAATACTCAAGTGGCGTTGATGTCAGCTTGTATAGGACAGGCGGAGATGTGAAACTTAGGAACATCTAATCTAAAAGTGCACAGCAAATGGACATTTTTTATTCATGACAGAACCCTTTCTCACTTTGGCACTGCAGCTGACAATGAATAATTTTCAGCTGACTTGAGAAGACTGCAGTATTCGAGAACCTTTTCTCCGGGCATTTATCTACTAGTATAAAACTTGACTGTTAGGGACACGTTTAACTTAGACTGAGAAAAGAACTACCTGCCCGCAATATAATTACATTGCGACAACTCCTTTTATAATTTTTACATGGAAGGCTGTTGTAGGCCATAAAATGTGAGGAAAGCCTCTATGGATGATCACAAAAAAATGAAATATGAATTATCCACAATTAGCTAAATGGTTGAAGTGCTTAGTAAACTCCCTTATTCGTTCTCAATCCAGCCTTTGTCAGCTATTCTACAGTGGTATCAGAGGCAGCTTTTGGACAAACAGCTTAGCATAATGGCGATTCTCTCAGAAAACCTCCGTTTGTTGACACCGAAACTTGCGGAGGTTTCATGTTTCATCCGCATAGCAATCCACAAAAGAAACTTCTGATAATAAAACTGGCTCATATCCCCTATTAAGAGGCCATTAATGCCTTGTAAAGGACAACGAAGTTTCCATGGATGGTAACATCCCTCGAATCTGATACTCTATCGTTCGGTACACGAATATAAGTTTGGTATAAAATTATTGATACTTCGAGCATCACATGTTTAAGAAAGGGATTTATTCCTATCGTCCAAGAATTACCTTGGACTATTGAATTATAGGCTGACTTACCGTGGGGGGCTTGCTCGTCACCACACACTTGTACTTGAATTTGGGTGATTTTTCGCACATCAAGCAGTAGCAATTTTAGACTGCCAGTGTCAGCGATGCACTATTTCCGGGACGGTCACAAGTTAGTTAATGTAAGTGTGATCTATCGGCGATCATATGTCTCAGTGGAATGGAATATAATTTAATAGGTTCTAATCCATTCTCTGCTGGAAGCTCGGGCGCACCCGGTGTGCACCACACGTGAGTTTTCCGGTCGGTTGTTTTTCGCATAACAGGACCTTGTTTCAGCCTATATCAAATCACCTTCCAGTTTCCATGGATTCCATTCAGTGTATTATCAGTATTGCTGTTCAATATATTTTGCTACCATATTCAGTAGCTTCGCATTCACAGTTGGTAAACACGTGATAGGAGATATTCGAAGAAACGTTGCTTAATGTGAATAAAGGCAAACTGTCGTCAAAGTAGAGTTCTCTCAATAAGGATGAGAATCGTGGTTTGTAGACTTCATGTGTTTTACACGAAAACGAAGCTAAGCTTGTCAAATTATGTCTCAGTTTCAGCTCCTAACGAATAAGTAACCTGGTATAAACATTCAGATTACAGTGTTGCTTACCAGTGAGCAGCTGACTCGCGGGAGATGTTGCAACGTTCTGTTGATCGCCGAAAGTCAACCACGTTATTGGGCTAAATTCGACCAACCGGTAGCCAGAGTATTTAGTTAACCAATCGCTGTCGGGGACGTCTTCCAACGACAACGGACTAGATGGCGATGGTTGGGTGGAGCGGTATGCATCACCTGCAGCTGCATTCTCAATGTGTGTCAACTGGGGGAACGCCTATGCTCTACGGAAGAATACATAGGTGCTAGTGATAACAAACCTCAGCGCACAACTTTGAATTTACTACAAATAATCACAATTTACAAGGAAAACGTTTGACACAGGTACAGTCCCAAGAGATCCATTTGGAGTTCTCGAGCGCTACACTTCCGATACACCAGAACACGCGAGGATGCAGTGTCCCAGTATGTCAGAAATAGGATTGATGTCTAGTGTAATCGAGCGTTCAGTCCGACCCTTTAACCTAATTCCTGTTGGCAAACGACAGTTTATCTTCACCTATTTTCCAACGAGTGCCGTAAAACGGTGCGCCAATGAGTGCACTAACTGGGTAAACTGGGGCTCTCCAAGAAGCTAGCAATAATGGTGCGGTGATCAGCCAATTATGTTATCATAGTCAGCGATGGGGAGCACATTCAAGTTTTTGTTAGTTACGGTATTTTATAAAGCCTTGTAGCGGTTTGTCTGGTTTAGACCACATGAATTAGATCGAAACAGTCTCCGTGAAGAAAAGATGCCTGTAAAAAGCATCTAATGAACTATTCACGTTACCTCAACGTTGCGCCATTTTCGTACTGTCTGGTGTTCAATGTTGGATTAATCTTGAAAGGTTTTGTCAGATTATGTTGGAAAGTGATTTGCGCGTTTATTGGCTTTCTGGTTTGGCTAAGCACATTATGCTATCAAGCGGCTATCCAGACTCGGGTTCCCGATATTAAGAAGGCATTAGGAAAACTGTAGTCCACAACAAGTTGGCGACGGAGATACTTGGAAATCGAAATCCACAATGACACTTTCACATGAAGAACTGAGTTTAATTTTGCAACAGCAGCAAACAAAATCTGAAGAGTCTCAGTTGAGATTAGTCCAAGCAATCCTTCACTAATTTTAAACTCGAAGCCCAGCCACAACTGAAACGAAGAAATCCTCCATTGACGCTATTGCGAACAGCATACACTACGATACAGAAGTTAATTTCATCTTCGAATCATAGTTCCGAAGACGTGAAAACATTTTTCGGAAGAAATTTACGGATTTGGACGGTGGTTGAAAATGGCGAGTGTTACTCCAGAAGCTCGGGACAAGCGAGCATGAGAAATTTATTAATTTTATTTCTCCCCAAAGTCCCAGAAGACTTTGCATTTGATGGACTTGTACAACTTTTGAAAGATATTTTTTGCGAACCGTCTTCTTTACTGAACGTTCGCTACAACTGTTTGAAGCTGGTTAAATCGGACAGTGATGACTATCTTACGTATGCAAGCGTAGTGAACCGTCAGTGTGAAAGTTTCAAACTCAGGAAAATGATAGAGGATCAATTTAAATGTCTCATCTTTATCTGTGGGCTACAGTTGCCACGAGATGCCAATATCCGAACTCGATTGCTAAGCAAGATTGAGTAGGATCCATCAGTCAACCTCCAAACGGTTACCACGGAGTGCCAAGGTTTACTTAATCTCAAGCACGATACAGCCATGATAAAACACAATAACCTATCACAGTCTGACCATGTGCATACCGTTTCGAAGATTATTCATAGGCCAGGTGCGAAGAAGCAATCGGTGGGGTTCAGTAAGCCACCTGCGCCCTGCTGGCAATTCAATGAATGGCACTTCGTCCGCTTCTGCCCTTTCGAGAAGCACCAGTGTCGCAATTGCCACAAAAAAGGACACAAAGAAGAGTGTTGTCGCACAACTTTCTCTCAACAAGGCAACAGACCATTCAAGAGAGCAGTGCGCCTTTAAAGCCACACACCAAACCAGTATTAGCCACTTTCAATCAGGATTGGAAACGCCAAAGGAAATTTGTGTCAGTTGTCCTAAATGATATGCCGGTATGTCTGCAACTCGGTACCACCTCTGACATCACAATCATTTCCAAAGAAACCTGGAAAAAAGGGCAAACCTCCTTTCAACCCCACAATCGTGTTGCTCTAAACCTTCTGGTGGGAAATTACAGTTGACTGGTGAGCTTTCTTGTCCTGCGCTTTGCAACAATATTCTTTTCACTGGATTATGTTACCTGACCAACGTACCACATTCGGACCTCCTTGGCCTGGACTGGATCGACAGACTGAAGCTATTGGAAATTCTCCTGAACACTGTATGCAGCCTTATAAATTTGGATGTCTTCCAAACCTCAAAATTGACAGAACACCTTCTGAACACTTATTCGGGTGTGTTCAACGATACCCTCGGAAAGTGTTCAAAAACGAAAGCCGTTCTGTTTCTACGTCAGAATGCAAAACATGTGTTCCGTCCAAGGAGGCTTGTTCCCTACGCTGTCTTGCCTGTAGTTGACCGAGAGTTACAGAGACCGCAAAAGAGGGAGTCATTCAACCAGTAAATCATTCAGAATGGGCAGCACCGATTATGATAATCAAAAAGCCTAACGGCAAAGTCAGGATATGTGCAGACTTTTTAACTGGTCTCAACGCGACACTCGAGGATCAACAATACCCGCTGTCGTTTCCAGATGACTTGTTTTCCAAGCTGAACGGTGGAAAATGTTTTGCTAAGTTGGATCTACCTGATGCGTATTTGCATGTTGAAGTATCAGCCGAGAGTAAGCACCTACTTACAATCAATGCACATCGTGTACTTTTCCAATACAACCGACTGCTATTCGGTGCTAACTCCGCACCGGCAATACTCCAGCAGCTAATAAATACTATCCTACAAGGATTATCATTCGCTGTTGCTTATTTGGACGATATTATCACCATCGGCTCTGACTCAGAAAATCTCCGCAAACGTCTCGGTCAAGTTCTGGACCAAATCCAAGACTACGGATTTCACCTCAGAAGTCAAAAGTGTGAATTTTTCATGAATTCCATCAAATATCTTGGATTCATAATCGATCGTCATGGCCGAAGACCGGACCCAGAAAACATAGATGCTATCAAACAAATGCCTCCACCCAAAGATTTACCTACATTAGGTCATTCGTGGGACTCACCAGTCATTATAGTGCTTTTGTGCCAGTAATGCATTATATCCGCGGTCCACCGAACAGTCTGCTACTCAAGGACTCTCATTGGAATTGGCACGCTAATTGCCAGAACAGTTTTCAGAAAATCAAGGCTATGCTTACTTTCGACTTACTTTTGACACATTACGACCCTTCCCGTGATATCACTGTTGTGACCGATCAATCCATTTACGGCCTGGGAGCAGTCGTTTCAAATGCGTTTGAAAATGGCTCGGAAAAAGCCATAGCCCACACCGCTCGATGTTTGACAGCTTCAGAACGAAGTCACAGTCAGATCGAAAAAGAAGCTTTGGCGATTTTTTTGCTGTAAAAAAATTCCACAAGCTGCTTTATGGCCGCAAATTCACTTTAATTACTGACCGCAAACCATTATTAGGCATGTTCGGATCCAAGAAGGGCATTCCTGTCTATTCTGCCAATCGACTTCAAAGATGGGCTACAACGTTACTCAGTTACAACTTTATCATCAAGTTTAAATCGACTGACAAGATCGGTCAGGCGGATGTATTATCAAGACTTTTAGAAAATAGACCATCGGACTCGGAAGATTCAGTTATAGCTCAGATCTCAGCTAAACAGGAAATATGATGTACACTTACGGAAGCCATCAAAGGTACACCAATCACATTCGCAATGATACGCAAGACAACCATACAGGATCTGCTACTGAGTCGAGTAAAGAAGTTCCACCTCTCCAAGTGGCCACAAAATAATAAAAACAAAGAATTGCTCCAGTTTTATCAAAGTTGATTGTCGCTTTCTGTTGTTGTTGTTCGCAGAGTGCATGGTGGTGCCAGAGGAGCTGCAAAGGCTTGTTTTGAAACAGTTTCACAAAGGATATCCCGGGGTCAACCGGATGAAATCATTGACCCAAAGTTATGTTTATTGGCCTCATATTGACATCCAGGTAGAAGAGCTTGTCAAATCTTGTCACCAATGTGCCTTGGTCTCAAATTCCCCTAAAAAATGTGAACTTCGTTCTCGGCCGGTACCACAAAATGCATGGTCAAGGATACATGTGGACTATGCAGGTCCGGTGAACGGACAAAGTTTTCTCATTATTATGGACGCTTACAGCGACTGGCCGGAGACTCCCCATGAGGACAACGACCACAGCAACCATTAACAAGTTTCAGGAAGCCTCCAGTCGTTTCGGCTATCCTGAAAAGCACGTATCTGACAACGGGACACAGTTCACGTCGTCCCGATTCGCGGACTTCTGTCTTGCCAGTGGGATTAAACATGTTAGAACGCCACCATATCACCCACAATCAAACGGCATGGCAGGACGACTCGTGGATACTTTCAAAAGGGATTTGCTTAAGGAGGAAGGGAAAGGAACCACAGCAGACATCTTACAACAGTTCCTCTTGATGTACCGCCTGACTCCAAATCTGTCCACCTACAGAGACACTACACTACCGCACTGCTCGAAGCACTTTTGATTTTCTGCAGCCTTCAAACGAGGAGGTGGTATCAACAAATCAGAAAATGCAATCCTACTATAATCGCCAGCATGGTTCAAAGTGGCGACATTTTGACCTCGGACAGAGCGTGTTAATAAAGGACTATCCTGGTAATCGCGTATCCTGGCGTGAATGCAAGATCACTCGTCGATTCGGGAATGTTATCTATGATGTTCACGTGGGTTTCGAAACGTGGGTTCGTCACGCAACTCAGTTGAAAGAAAGCTTATTGACAACCCGCTCAGAGATCGGATATCTTGTCTCTGAACATTATGACAGAACAATTGGACATGAACAGAGAAAGTAAAGCAGACACCCAGGTCGAAGATCAACTACCAGAAGCGCCTATATCAACAATCACGAAGGACGACAAGTAGACGGATGCCAGTAACAAAGATTCAAGTTAATCCGAGACAGAAGACATATACTAATCAACTTCAAAGGGGGGTAATAGAAGAACCAGCCTCAAACGTAACTGGACTATACAACCGCTAGTAAAATAACCGTTTTCGTTGAGACAGATTTAATTGGTTGTCCTTCACTTGCCCTTGACAGATGAGTTCTATTTTAGCATCACTTTTTGGCCCGCCTAGAACTTTCCACGTGAGCTTTATAAACAGCTCGTTTTCGGCTGCACATGACACGCCTGTACGCATCAGTGTTCATTAGATCAGCTGGTTCGCACGTTCACTGGATTTCTGGTTTGGCTAAGCACATCAGGCTATCAAGCGGCTATCCAGACTTGGACTCACGGTATCAAGAAGGCACTAGGAAAATTGTGGTCCACAACAGAAAGCATATTCTAAATTTAAGTACTAAACAATTTGACCTAGAACCAAGTTCAGTTAATCAACAATACGCCTAACCTCAGATTATTCTCAGGACTAGGATTTTCAAGGATCAGAATAACAAAACCTGCATTGTGAGATCTTGTGATCACTTTTCGCAATTTTTAATGCACTGTGAAGAGCACATATATCTCATAGGATATTTGGAAACGAGGAGGAAATGGTTGTCGGTCAGTTGCACCCGTTTAAATTTATTCACAAATGTCTGTCAACAATGACTATGTATAGATGCGTGCGACTCGTTTGCGTGTACCTCAGATCCTAGATTCATTTGAGCGTTGAGCAAACCAACCTTTCAAGAAGTAACTAAGAATACATTCTTCACATTACGCCATCGGGTCACAGTAATTGAAAACGAACACATTAATTACACTGACGTGAATGACTGGCAGGATAATCGGGAACTATACCTAGCTTTTAATACACATGCTCTTTATTCGCTAGTTGGTGCAGAATACGGCTTATTATCTTCATAAAACAGGCTGTTGAAGACCCTTTCACAGTCCGTTAGTCGTTTTGTCCTTTTTGAGTTCTATCAAGCAGACGCAGTCCCGAAGTTACTCCTTTATTTGAACCCAAATTGGACACAGTTTGCGTATCACACCCATTTAAATGCTAATTTGCTTCCAACGAAGGACCCAAGAGAATTGCAACCGAACTCCTCGTTTACGATACTCTCCAAACGAATGTGTCGCACAAAGACCGTTTCATTTTTCAGCTGCTACAATATTCGAGATATCGCAGTGTATTTCCTTGACAGAACACAATTCGTAATGTTTTTGAAAACTTTTGGACTGCCCATCACCGTCTTCACATCTCTTAGAGCTCATCGGGTAGGTGCAGCACAGAACATCAAGAACGAAAGACTTAGTTAAGTCACCCTCAAGCAACCGAGTATGTATAGTTCGCCAAAAGCCTACAATCGTTTTTAACATGTTTGCAACCAGCATGAATGAAGTGTGATTCTTTATACTATGACCAATGTAATTAGACGTACGATGAAACATTCCGCCAAGTATGGGAAAGACGATAAGTGCGGCAACATGGGATGAATATATTAACAGACTCCACTTTTTGTATTTGGTTCCTGAAGGCGTAACTAAACTTTAAAACTGTACAACGCAGTTAAATTTTTTTCTCAAAACAGCTTTTTTCCAAACTGAATATTATCGTTTATTTTTGAAGAGCATGGTCACAGACATAAAAAGTGAATGCAAGCGATGAAGTGCTAAAATAATGAACCTAACCTTCCACAGCATTTTTTTTGCTGGACATAATCAGTCAGACTATCCACATTCGGCAAAACAGAGCCACCCTACACGAAGAAGAGGTTTGAATCTCGGGTATTTTTTGGTATCTGTCACCAATGAGAGTAACATATCAGGAGCTTGTGAAATTCTCACACTGTACCCTTGTATCTAGTGCATAGGTTCTCCGACAATCGAAGAGCAAATGATCCCAATTTCAAAAGGAAATCTCTATGCCATATGTGTGCGCTGTGGGAACACTTGTCGATTAATTGGATTTTCATACATTCTCACTTTATCATTCCTTAAATTGGATAATTTTTACGACCTGTTTAAATGCACTCTTTTTAAGCTGCTCTGAAAAAAATAGCAAAAAGCTGCTTTCAGTGCGGTCTCTGTGTCCCACTCTTCCATTTCTCTCACTCAGTGATTCACCGGTTAAGGCGTATTTGGGTCTAACATCCATAATGGATGTCAGCATACATGGCTGCTGGTGAATTATGAATAGCTCTCACGGGATACGTGATTTATTCAAGCGCGGTACGCTCCAGTGACTATGAACGATAACAAAAGAATCACAAGGATGTGTTCTCAAGATAAAGTCCATTCAGCCATAAAAATTAATAAGTTACTGGCCCACTTTGAACAGCATCCTATTCCCATCAATACTTGCTCCTTTCACCGCTGAAAAATATAGAGACTTTGAAATTTCGGCCTCTCTTTAAGCAGGAGCAAGGCCATTATATAACATACAGAATCTCGATTGAGGCACTAACTAGCAAGTCCAATCAGGCGGTACACACCCTGTTCCAAGCTGGCAGTAGAGTAGTACTCGCGTTCTCTATTCTGTATCCCTAGCTCAGTAAAGCCAGGAAGAATGACGGCATCGATCAAGGACAGTGCAACAGAGCATGACATTTCACTGTTCTCAGAAATTACCCAATTTGGTGCTAGGCGTCAGGCCATATTATCTAATATCTGAAGATATACCATGCGGTGTCTAAGTCGGTGAAATCGTTTGAGTTTGGCAAGCCATTCAGCTAAGTACAGCCAAGGTTTACATGAAAATTTTGACCAAAATCGATTTTGAACTTTTTACGGCATAGCGTTTAATTAAAGCCCACTCATTAGATTACGAATGCGTCAAATAACTGGGCCCCGGGTTTCATAGTAAAAATGTATAAAAATGAGTCCTGCTGTGGTCAGCGCGTGAAGATTCCGCAGTAGACTAGCACCTTTAACCCCTGAAAGATAGAGAAGTAGCAGGTAGTTGGTAGTTTTCAGCCCAACATGTGGCCAGCCTAGATACTCAAACCTCGAGGCCGATGCCGAAGAAAACTGTGAAGCTGTCAACGGACCCACTAACCTGTTTTATACAACTAAAGAAATTCAGTGAAGTCAGTATTTCGTGTTACTTCGGCAGAGAGCAGCTGGAAATCCCGCTTGAGCTCCTTTTCTCATTTGTTTGTGTTTATTAGTAATCACTACTGGGACCAGATAAGCATTCAGCTTGCGTTTAAAAATATCTCAGTAAGCCCTACCCAACAGGACAGCAACTAGCCGGTTCAAGATACAAACAAATTCGGGAATCTCGGAGGGTTTGCAAGCTTTGCTTTCAGAGGTTAAAAGTCGGCCATAGTTGAGCAGTAGCAGTTCAGGTCTAGAGTCTTTCCTAAATGTTCGCTGAGAAGTAACGAAGCCAGTAGTTTATGAGGTGAATTCGAAAACTCCACTCTCCCATCATACTCCACATCCTGCAAGCAGAAGTATTGCAGCCTTTCACACTTTGCCCACTTGTTATAATTCTTGTAATTTGCGGGCGTCTGTTGCATATCCACCATATCCTAGACTCAGGTGCAAATGTGACAGAGGATTCCGAAAGCTGCTGCTACCAGCTCCCTGGAAGTCATGTTTTTAGGCAAGTATGTCTTTGATTCATGCAATGCAAACACCCGATTTGTATGGGCTGTTTTCCTGAGTGGATTCATTAGCACAACTTCCAAGTCTCACACTGCGATAACCTTCGTAGCATCTCATCGAGATAGAAGGTACCGATGTCAACCACGCTACATATATGCAGATACGCGCACCTATCCTAAATAATGGGAAGAAGCATACTTCCGAGAAATTTACCAGAGGCGGTGACTCTGTTAAATCGTAAAGACCTGGACCTGGTCTTCTATAGGAAGACCTGGACCATTGCTACAGCGACTAATCCTGCAAGCCTTATATGAATGGCACTATGAACAAACCGTTGTGTGGACACGCTGTCCACGCTTAGGCAGAACGGGTAAGGAATGTGACATACATACTTAATGCAAGCTAGCACGATCCGATAACCAGCCCCGTCATAAATAATCAAAACTCTTAAATATCAGGAGGGCGGTACTTCAAAAAACCCAAAGGGGAAACAAGCAGCAAGGCCGTAGAAGAAGAACACGCACAACACAAAATCGTATTGTTGGTAGAGTGAGAAGATTTGAGGGTTTTTACTAGAGATTTCGTCCTTTCATTGAGGCCAGTCTGTTTTGAAAAGCCAAGAAGTAGTGTGTAGCCGCCTCACCCTATTACGGAATCATCAGCAGTGCACGTTTCACAAATTGCCTGGCAGATTCGAGTCCGCGGCCTACTGACGAATGGCTAAACGATAAATCGTTCAGTCACGAGTGCCTGATCAACAGTGTGATAGCTCGCACTTAAGCAGGGTATAGCACAGCTCATCCTTTAATCAGGCAATTCACATGATGTGGTTACGTGTTGACTGGCTCCTCGAGTGACGATCTCTCAGATGGAAATTTCACTTCTTCCCCTGAGCTACTTACAGATTGTAGGTAGTGGGAAGCGATTTGAGAATTTTAATGGGGATTTTGTCCTTCAGTTAAAGTTCATCAATGCTGTAAAGCTGAATGAAACCTGTGCCAAAACAGCTGAACAGTTCCCCTCGGTTTTTCAGCACAAACTGACTTTACTTACAGGACGAAATCTTCATTGCTTGTTCGTATTACCGGATGCTACTTATTACGCAAGGTTTAAGCTAGGTATTCGCTAGAAAATCTTTGCAGAGAACCGCGACCGACCAAAGCAACAAGATGTATCTCTCACAGAGCAGAACCATCTAAGTTGGGTGTAAAGCCTTAATTGAATATAACACTAAGACATATTCTTAAAAAGCCTGCACGACAACTAAATCCCACAGAGAACGGCACCAAGTATATAAATAAAACCCAATCGCGGCCGCTGCATGCCAAATGAATAGTCAGACCAATATGCGCAACAGCAAACAGATGCAAAGATTATAATCGAAACGTAACTGTCAAGCTTACTAAGTACGGGTCGAAAACGACCGAGTCTTATCCCAGTGCCTTACGGAGAGCTTCAATAAACCGGAACCAATATAGTGAGATGTCAGTATCTGCGCATGTGCAGGGAACATCATGCTCTAAACAAATCCGTCAGTAGTGTAAGTCGAAAGGGTGTTCCTGCAATTTCCACTCCAATAGTGACGCCGATTTTTGATGGCGGCGTTTAAAAAACTGGAGGCTCAGCATCTACGAAGCATGCCGTATCTACACACATCATTTCACAAGCTATCAGTATCACTGTACAATAAACAAAATCGTACACACTTACAACCACATGACTTCATCCGGATGAATAGGTAGGTATGCTCATACTTGAGTGCAACATTAGCTGGATATATATATATATATGCATTGTTCTCCCTTCCGCGACACACAGAGCATGTGTTAAGGTAGATGCTTTGATAGTTACCTTCTTTATGTGTAGGTGGCTGTGGAGTATGAAGCACTCACATTCACATCGCTCCCTTTTAAACAGTCCTCTCCGCCTGTTCTAGTGCAGTTATTCTGCTTAGTCCATGCCGAAGCGGTGGAGGCCCACTGGAATAGAATTTCGAGCACATTACATACAATTAATGTTCAGTACTCTTGGCCATGTTGTGGACATCTGACGTGCGAGGCGAGTTGTTACCATTGTTCCAGTGGTATAATTGCACTGGGGTAGTGGGAGTGCTCTTCAACGGAGTGCGATATGAATGAGAAATCTACGAACCGTGCGCACAATCATTCAAAAGTAATTGTCCAGAAGTTTCAACCATCCGTAGTGCTACCTTCCTGGAAAATCCTGGTAGGCGGGTCATTCGATCGACCCAACCAGGAAAGCTGCTAGGTGCGATTAAGAAAAGGTTACTTAGGTTCGTAATAAGTTGGTAATTCCCAATGGGAATATTTCCTTTATTTAAACGAGTCTAACATTTTCCACTCTTTGACAAATAGCAATGGGCCGTTAACCCTATTTGTTCGCACGGCATAGCGAAACTTGTCAGACACCTGACCACCGCTGGATAGCGGGAACTGTTTCGAATGCGTTCACCAAAGGCCTTTGTTGGATAATAGACGCACTTGCTGAAGGTTGCACCACACTCTTAAATGGTGCGGTGGAATGTCATCCGGGCCGGGATTTCCGTGGCGCTTGAAATAATAAATGCATCGTTCTGGGTTCTGTTGCAGTTCTACAATCCGACTGAGTAACCGCAGGTAGCCAAGATACGTGTATTTCAAAGTGCCCAGCCAAGCTGTCGATGCGTCCTTCTTCATTAAAGATGATCACGCAAATTTCTTCCTTGATTATTTCGATTACAGACACTTCTCCGGGCCTGTTCGCACCGATCAACCAAAACGGTTTTCGGATATTCCCGTCCTTATCCTTTAATGTCCACGTTCGTCACGCACGTCGCTTCACTTGAGATCTGACTGTTAGTCGAACGGGATCGGTGGACTGGTTTTTCCAAGATTTACTCCACGGTACTGTTCCGTCTGATATCTAGTGCCTGGGTGGGACTGGCAGTGTAGTGCCGCAGACGAATCTCCTGGCACGGTGCAAAGATGTGGCGATTTCTTTCGAGCGAAATGGCATCCACCGGTGAAGCAGTTGGACAAGAGCCCAAAAGACGATTCGGATGAGTTCGTCTAAACTCGGGATTCGCCAGTCTCTCAATTGTTGCGCGATTCGTCCCCACCGTATACTCTCCCAAAAAGCCGGGGGAGAAACGACTCCGAACGAATGCATAGTCATAATCCTCAAAAGTTAGCTTGTTAGTTACTAATCCACGCCATCGGTAGCTGACAGTGATGTGAATAAACGGAACCCGCAGTTGGCATTCTGTTGGAGAAAACTATGAGGCCCGATGACTTCGGTTATTTTGGAGATAAGTACTGTACCGTCAGAACACAGCTGAATCAGTCATTTGCCGTCGCCTGTTCTCATCGGGTCCATTCCAAGTTCACTACCCAAATGATTCTCAGATACGCCAATTCTGACCAGTTGTGCAACTACAACGACATGTGACGTCGATCACCGCATATCCTGCCTTTGGACCAGCAGTCTTTGGATCGTCTCTCGCCGAAAAGCATGAATCGATGTCAAGCGAGTCGAGTGTGAGAGAAGGAGAACCCGTTTATCCTGCTTACTTCAGAATGAAAACATTAAAAGAAGCTGGATACACAGAACACAGAGGACGGAAGATTGATTTGGTGCTTCGGGATGTTGGTGTAGGCTGGTCCGATGTTGCTGTCAAGGTCGGTGCAAGACGAACAGTCCTAACCGATGAATCTACAAGGACAGTGATAACAATGGAGTGGGAGAAGAGAAAATGTGAGAGCGATAAAAGTGAGGCACTAGCAGTTGCCTGCTTCTGCCAATGTATCAAGCAGTTTACAGCAAAACGCATTCACATAGAAAAATACAAGTACGTGCATGCAGATATATGTATACAGCACAACACAATACGCACATATCAATAAACAAGACGAAGAAACAAACAACAAACAAGGGCAAGACCTAGAGTGCGTTGCTAAAAAGTTATTAGTTGCCTCAGTAGTAGTGAATTACGTCAACATAACTCACTTCGATATCTCGAATGACATATGAAATGAAACATGAAGTGACTCTTGTGCAACATTCAGTTGGAGAATATCATAACCGAGAGTTTCAGCTAGGATTCAGCTTAGCACTAAACCAATTTGCAAACGAATGTATTGCTTCACTAACGCGCAGTTTGGGCTTAAGCAGAACATGATGTTGATGGAACTTGGTGACTAGACCGGTGTGATGAGCTCCAACTAAAGCAAACTCGGTGGTGAGGTGTTTTATACAATGTTCAGCAGCCTTATGAATAGAACGGAGAAAGGAAAAACCAACCTTCTTGTTAAAACCAAATACATACATACAACACATACAAACACATACATATCATAAGTTGACCTCTTCCTGATAAATCCAGTTTTTAAATAAACTACTAGAAATTCATTATTTTCTTAAAAAAACACGTAACTCTCAAGCATTAAGCTGCTTCGTAACCTATTACAAAGCAGTCTAGCGTCCCAGATACAAGATTAGTCATATTACTTACGCAAAACAGCTTTAAAGTCGCCTCTTTAAAAGGCTGCATTTATCGGTCACCCAAATGATGAGATATTAAGCTGCTTGATCGGAGTTCTAGGCTTCCCTCACCCACCTTTTGTAGGTCAAAGTTCGACATGGCATATCAAAAACTCCTTCAAATTTTTTTGTTGTCACTTGTCCTTGTCAAGGTTAGCTATTCTGCCACTAAAATTGTTTGTTCTAACAAGAGACTATCTGAGTTATGAAGATATGTCAGTCTTGCTGGATATCGGATAGGCGACAAAAAACAGAGGGCCTCTAGTTCCACACAGAGGCTACGCGCAGAAGACAAATTACCAAACTAAAGTTCTACCCCTCCAAATTTCAAGAATTTCACCAAAAGAAGTCCATAAAATTTAGGCTTGTATGAACCATAGATGAATAAGAAAATAGACACACCCAAAGTCCAAAATATTGTGAAGATTTGAAATTAGGAACAAGCTGGTTAAACAGACATCCGAAAATCCTAAATGTTGAAATCCGTTGAATATAAGAACAAGCCTGCCCTAAAGACTGGATTAAAAGCGTCATCCAAACGAATTCAGAAGATTATATTCGAAAATGTACTTTCCTAATTAGAAATACACACTTGACGTTTGGAGTGGTGTTGCGTTTCTTTAAAAAAACGGTACTGATTGTAAACAAACGACGTTACTAATGCACATGCATGTTTTATGCAAAAGTCCCCTGTCACACCATGCATAAACTTGTCTACTTGTGGATTAACAGCATACTGGCAACCCGGACAAAAAGAGGAAGCCAGGCCTCAGGACTGAATAATCTGCAATGCGTGAGCTGCTGTCAGTCTGCATCAGCGTAGATTGGAATACCCAAGGGAGTCTGGCCACTTGCGCTTCCTAAGATTCATCAAAATTTCATGCGAACTTGTCGAGAATTGATACATATGTATGAAAGGTTGAAACCGTGGTACTGTTGCACAGAACAGTTCATCTATTATTCTAGCTTGTCTGGGTTCATTGGCGGCTGGCAGCCTGGGCGTTGCGAGTGTGTCTATGCCTATTCTACTTGCATATTCGCGTTGTCGCAGGAGGGTGAAGAGTGAGCAAGTAAGCCTTCACATTGCATACTATTATCCGGGATTCTTGTTTGAAAGATATATTCAGCTCTGGGATTTTCTGGACTTCAAAAATCATTTCATTCGAAAGACTGATTACAAAACAATGAACCTTAGGCCTTCGCATCACAAGCCAAACCGTTTAAAAAACCCAACCCTTCCTGAATCTCTAATAAAATGTCGGTAAACTAAAGTATCGTGTGAATTTTCAAAATCAGCTGCATCAAACTATATGGAACACTTTACGAGTGGTATTGAAAACACTAGCTAAATGACACCTCACTGTTTTCACTGCAAGTTATATTCAAGATGTGTACAAAACTCCCCGTCAGGCGAATTCGGCTGGCAGAGCAGCGGTTGGTGAGTGACTTAAGATGCCTATTACCTTATCAGTAGGCGGTGTTTATTGTAGTGCTATCTGCACAAGTTTTTTTACCCTCATTCTAAGAATGATGCTGGCTGAGGTTGTTTGGAAAACTTGCAAGTTGCCTGAATTCCAAGGCTAGATTAAGGTCATGCGTGACAGGAAGAGCTTGGTGGATTTTGAATACTCTTTGATGCAGCACAAATATCGCGAAAACGTGAAGGATGTTTTCCATGCTTCTGTGTTATCACTGAAGGCGACAGCGATCTAAGTACAACCATCACACGGTCAGTTTTGTAGTCACAAGACCATGAAACACTCATAAAATAAACTAGTATTAAAACTAACTCTTAGGATGAAGGAATTCCATGTATGGACAAATTTGTTTGTCATACGGATTTCACAAATAACCACCAAGAAAAACTTCTTACCCTCCGGTATGGACTGGAATATTTCAGTGAGAGATTCGTGAAATTCGAGTGCTACGTTACACAGTAGTTCGTTTATCGCTAATTGGAAGCGCATGTTCCCCCCTAAAGAATGAATATCCCGAAGATGAAACAACTTAGTTCAGGTTCGTTCGCAATCACAATAACCACACATTTGGACGGCCAATTGCTAGACGATAACACACTTGACTTGATACAGGCACATGTTTGCATATGAGAATTTTACTTTCCTGTCTACTAGCTTGTAACTGCTTAGTTGATGTTTGTTAATAAACGACTTCAAAGCGGAGGGTTTTCTCCTTTCACCGGTAGCGGACTCTTAGGAGGATTCACTATTTGCTGATGGTAACTGTAGTTGTCATACACAAGGCTGACGATGCTTCAAAGCTAAAACTCTTTGGTCCATCTGTTGCCTGACCGTTAGGTCATGCATACGAGCACATGATCACGTTGAAAAATCGGACGTCACTGTTTCCTCAAAATAAACATAGAAATGTATAACTCAGTTACAACACGAATGTACCCATAGAATTTTGTCAGACTGTTGAATATATAGAACAAAGATTTTAGACTGCCTTGATGGAGCAACAGGGTTTCGTTTACTCCAAAGTAGGTTGACAAACTCAAATACTTATATGTTCAGTTCAAAAGAAGAGCATATAATCCGCAGGTAGTAGTTGCCCTTTACGCGGTACCCGAGAGACCCACATGCCATTGAAGACTCGCTCATCGAACGCGGCAATAGGCAAGGTAACCTCTCCAAAGATACGATCAGAAACGATTGTATACGAAGATTGCTCAATAAGCATTAACTGATACGACAGAAAACTAGCCATTAAATGTGACTGAACAAGTAGTTTGGATTTTTAAGAGTGACTTGAGAACTGAGGTCTATGGCCAAAACGATACAATGAGTCAACAACAAAGTTGTCTGAACCATAGAAAACGATGCGGTGTTTTAGAACCTGTTGAGTACGCGTTGATGTCCGCTGAAACTTGATTCAAACGGTTTCATTGGTGGTCAGTCCAGTTACGAAACAGTAGTTGGAATGTTGTCGAGCCTTTTTGGACAACCAGCTTTTGGCGAGTGGATGACTAAAGACGATGTGTCATCGTAGCTAGATCTTCAATCTTTTGAAGGCAATTGTGCGAATGTTCAAAATAAACAGTGCAGCAGGTTTTCTGCCACGCATCCTGATTGCGGCCAGTATGTTCCACCAGTCGGTTTTGTCTCATCAACTGAGACAGAACCGATGACTCAAGTATAAAAGAAAAATCGCACAAACTCCCATCTGAAAAAAAAGTTTGGTTTTGAAAGGAAACTTAACTGAATCCAGCTGAACCTCCCGTTTATGATGGTCCTTTTTCAGCACTCTTATTAGCAGTGTGTTACGCTTGGTAAACTAAGTTCACATTTTTCGAGAATGGTTCCACTGGTAGCAAGAAAAAACCTGGAATTTAACAGTATCAATCTCCCTACTCCATCTTCAATGTCCCAATCTTTCATAGTATGCCTCTTTGTAGGTATGCCAATGCAGAGGGGGAAAGTGCTTGAATCTCGACTGCTGATGTTGTTCACCCAGTGTGAGATACCAAACCTCCAGTCCACATGGCCGGATGTGGAGATGGGAGTTACCATTCATCTCATTAAACTACGATTAATACGTCGAGGAGTTTGTGTCCGCTGTTCTTTACTTGGTGAGTGGTTGACACTAAACAAACAAAGAAGTCGTAGAAAGGTGGCACAAAAAGGGAGTATTTTGGAGGATTACTTACTTAGACTTTGCACTGTTCCGTCAGCTGAGGCCGAAACCATCTGAACAATCGGCAAACTGAAGAAATTAGTATAATTATTGTACTTGTGGACAAACAAACACATTTGACCCATGTCTACCTTGTGTACCACAAAGCACGGAATGTTAGTCCGTGTTGTTCTTATGGATATGCAACACGAACTACGTAAGCCAGTCCGCAGTAACAAACATCCAAATCTATCGTTGGGTTTTATTATAATAATAATGTTAAGGGTAGATGTTAGGGCAACATACAGATTATCAGCTTAACTGGTTGAATCTGAGTAAAGAACGTTGTTGCATTGGAATGATATTTGTTGCTAGAAAATAATGACAGTGAGCGTCGGCTAGCTCTGGCCACTCGCCCCTACGTATAGTTTGTCCTAAGGCTCTGGTAATCCGCGCTCCGTCCTGGGTACTCTCTTATATCTTCCATTGTACTCGGTGCATCGGACTGAGACCACTTTATGGCAATAATTAACTGGGACCTGTTTTTTCATAGGGCTCACCTATGTTTCTCGGACATTCCGCTAGAAAACTTCAAGGCTCAGTTACAACTGACAGTTTCCGACAAATATGCTTATTGAACTATTTAGAATTTATGCCAGGACTAGTTAAATTGTTACTGACACTCAGCATTATTAGGTCTCCCTCACCCAGTTAATCTACATTCAACCTGCTGGGATGAAATTGCAGGTATTTCAACGTTTTCAAATGTCAGATATTAGCGAAATTTATCTATGAACGGATTTTCATCGTCCTGGTCAAACGATTTCATGTCAGCATTCCAGCGTTAAGTGAATGCAAGTTGGCTGTCGCGGATGTTTGATCCGGCGGTCTACTCTCTTCATTTACTAGAAATAAGCATGTCAAATGTCCGGAGTTCAAAACTCGGCACGGCCATTGGATACGCACTGCTGATGAGCTCTAATAATAGCGAAACTGGAGTCCAGAGTTCTCCCTCCCCTTTGTTGTGGACTCACCAGAATAACAGGACAGGAGGACGAATGTTCAAACGAGAGTGATGTGAATATGATCAAAAAACAATCCATTTACCTGTGTCCATTAATCAACGCCTATGGTTCCGTAGTTGCCTTATGTATTCTTGACGAAATACGTAGGAATATGTTGAGGACGTTTTCATACCCGGACGATGGAGCCATCAACAAATGAGCAACTATTTGTTCGACGGTTAATTGGTTGTTTTCTTCACCTTACCGCAATAAATGAAACGATATCTTAATAATAATTTATTGCAATAAATCTGAGTTTTTCATAGAGAATAAGGTGGTTTTTATGAGCTTACCGAAGGCGATTTCAGAAATATTTTCACTCTCAATCTCTTAAGAACTACAGTCATAGACGTCGGCGAGATATATCCAGATTCTCAAGACATCCATGTAGCTGGCTGGAAAAAAATATATCCGGATGGATAAATTTTACCTCTTCTGATTCTAGAACTGGTACCCACAAGTGTATACCAACCGACTTTGAATGTTCAAAATACGTGAATAAAATTTACCCACATCCGAAAAAACATGAGTGGTCAATTACACTCGATGATCAGTGATGTAGATTATAGTCTGAAAGCCAAACACCATCCTATACTGAGTATACTCTGGCTGTTTCGTACATATCAGTAGCGCATTTACGATTTAGCAAGCCACACCAAAGTAGAGTCTTAGTGAAATGGCTTACTACCGTCCTCTATGTGGGGTAACTTGATAACTCTGTGAGTCATCTTACTGATATACCGGATCTCAACTGGGCCCGTTCTCTTATCTAGTCCGCTGTCTTGGTTATCGTCATATCTACATTTTTCTAGTATTCATACCTACTCCGACAGTGGGTTTATTATCCCATACGCACACAGTAAAAATGACGAATCTGGACTCAATGCATGTGCATCTCATATACAGGTACGAAAAAACATGTGTGGAAGTCGAATTGTCAAAACTTACATAAAACGAATCATTGAAGAATGTTAAAAGATGCTCATACCCTGCACGGAACGAATGATACTCCCACCGATCAGCATTCACTCTCGGAAGAGTGCCGAGCAGTTCTAAGTCAATAACTCTTTGATTGATGAGACTATCACTCGTGCGGTTTCAAGGCAGATAGAGTGGAAGCAGTTTGCTCCTTTGGTGGATTAAAACAGACTATATGTCTTGCCAATTACATTATCTCAGTTTATGGGCGTGCTCTGCTTGCCCAATGATCAATCCAACAAACTATAACAGTTGATTTTTCGTTGTCTCACTCATACCGCACGCAACAGACAAGCAACACCTGGAAGTACAACGTTTCAGGCAAGCATTCCAGTTATGAGTTGAGCCGGTGAAGTTTTGTCAATAAAACCCGGGTGAGGCGAATGATCCATGGTAAAAAGGTGACGTGAGCCACTCCCCAAGGAGGGAAATTTTCTGATCCAGTGACAACAACCGTTGGTGCTACCATGAGCGAATTTTTCACATGGATATGAATGGGCAGACGGCAACTTGTTGATCAAATCCTGTTCCTACACAAGTGAAAGATAGTAATGCATGCGTTCTTGCTACACTTTACTGGGTGTAGCAACGATCAATAAAGTGTTCACGACACATCGATTACTAATGATTAGAAAGTGAATTAACTCTGTATATTTTCTAGGCAAAAAGCACAACACGTATCAGGTTCGGGAATCATACCTGAATCATCTGAAAACGGTGACTGAAAGACATCTTACGACATGCTTCAAACCAATATTCAGATGTTTATCTGCTAGGTGTGTCTGTTCTTATTAATATTTGTCCTTGTAGATATTAAACAGTAATTTCATCTCACTGGTTAACTAGAACGACTTTATTGAAATTTCTCACTCCCATGTCGATTTACTCATCACAGCACGAGTCTATATAGCTGTTCCAACGAAGCAAACCAAATGTGAACGGAAACTAGTATAATAATGAAAAGTAAGGTGGGATTATTTGTAGCTACCTATCCAGCCCAATTTTACTGGCCTACTAAAATGAAGTCCCAAGTTGTGCTTGAGGATGTTGCAGTTGCAGAGGGCAAGATTATGCCTATCTGTTTATACTGGCGAGCCTCGTGGTCATTGGATGATACGCTCCTTTGCATCGGAGTTTCTGTAAATCGCGGACGGGTCCACCCTTTTATCACTACCGATTGTATTCGAGTTTTCTACTATGGTCATGTGAGACCATGACAGCTTTCTCTTTTCATTGAAAAGATATAAGCTATACATCAACGAACATTTAGCAAACAGCTGACTCAGAACTGTCAACTTCGACCACGATGAAGCGCAAATTAACAATCACTATTGAACTATCACGTTGTCCCCGAACCAACTTCGGAGGCGTGACATTTTGGCTATTGTGATTTGCCAGTTCATAATGTCAATCCTGAGAACTGCACAGCAAGATGTCCGCAGTTTTAGCCACAAGAAACAAGGGACAGACGTCAGGAAGAGGGAAATCAGTAATCCAACCACCATACCCGACAATCAGCCCGCAACCTTCGAAATCCAGGGATACCATTGATGAGGTTTCATAGTCACCAGATAAGATGTGCTCCTTCTGTGAAAACCCACGAAGGCCGACAAAATTATGCCACTGACTTATTCTGTTTCTGTCCTGATGTGAACCCGTATGACGGGCTGCTTAAACCACCCCTTTATGTGGTCAGCCAGTGTAATCTGGAAAGCCAATCATGCTTCGAATAAATTTTTGATGATTCTTCACAATTTATTGAGGACTACCTTCGGGCATCCTCCCGTTACATACACGATGGAGAATTGGGTTTCGTCGAAGATATGAAAGACATAAGTCTCTCGAAAAGTCCAAAACTAGGATTTTCGTGTCTAATCTATGACCTGCAGGCAAAGTGCGGCTCGTCGAGCTGTTTCACCCAGCTCACTGCAACTTATCACCACAGTTGAGACAAAATTTTCGTATATATATATATATATATATTTATATATATATAACCACAAACTGTATCAAAGGCTAACTAATGTGATAGAAGGTCCAGTTAAACGACAGGTTGATCTTTGGGCAACAAGGTCAACTAAATGGACTGTGGATCTTCGACTCTGTGGAAAGGAAGACTGATTCTCTGTTTGTTTGAAAAGTGTATAGAAAATTCCCTCGCCCCCCTCCCCTAAAGAGCACCTACTGTAGGAGCGGTTACCTTACTTGGAGCAGTGCCGTTCAATATACTGAGAGTTGGATTAAAATTATATTTTTGGAGACTGCTCCCCTTCCCTAAACAACCATCCAAGATTCTCCGGGAATAACTCACAAACTGGGATCTGCATGTTTAGGCGCAACAAGTTCACTTGACCAAACACATGACAGAAACGTTTTGTCTGGTGGTGTCCCAGACGTTTACCAGTATTGCATATAAGTTGCACAACTGGCTGTTTCGGAGATCATCTGAATGAACCGAAACACTTCTTAATTGAAAAGGGTCATTTGCATGAACCTCACTGGACTAATAGAGACCTCTTCTGAGGACTGTTTTCTTTTGATGGCGATCTTCTCAAAATGGAACAAATGTGTCACGGCGGAAGTGAACGATACAAGAAATACAGCAGGTGGTAGCACGCAGAGTTCGTATTCAAACATAGCATCCTTCAAAGAGTATTATTCTTTTTTACCTGCTTGAAAACTTACTAAAATGCCTAGCAGACTGCTTTCCAATCTCTCTCAGCGTACTATGTCTCCATGACATAACTGTTCTCCTTTCGGTGAATCGACCTTCTAGCCAGCATGTTTGTTGTTTTTCTGGCAGCTATTTGACAAACTGAATCCGTCCCAATCGAAATCAATCCTCATCCTGTTTGTGGCTCTTTATGCGACCCGAACAACAGTCTGTTCGGGACCCTTGATCAATCAGGCCCTAGTTTAAGAACAAAGACAGTATACTCAAAAGCCTTCACGAAGCTGAGAGATCAGTGAGCTGGTTGTAAACGAACTGCTGGTCTCATCCCGTTATTTGTAGAACCATGCAATTGTTGATACTGAAGAAATGTATGTATATTTTTGTTCACTAATCACATATTTGTGATTTTCAATACTACTTCTGAATTGCAGAAAGCTGATTACGACTGAATACCATAATTATATTATTCATCCATATATAACGCAAAAGACATTTTGGTACCCGTAGTGTTGAAACCTAGAAACTTAGAGGAACTGGATCAGCGGTCCAGGACCCTTTCGAGCACTTCTAAACATGGTAATCTCTTCGTATTTACTCATCCATTGGGAAGAAATCTGTTGTAGTTTAGTGGTGTTGGGAAGGATGCGCAGTTATTTTTGGACCAAGCCGATGGAGTAGAAGTATGGTGACATCACACAAGTGGCGCTGGTTCGTGTGCAATCAGTTGGTTATGGATTAAATTGAACGATCAAAAATCCATCAATCATAGTGATAAGGGGGTGGCAAAACTTTCGACAGTTACTCCTACAACTTCAAAATCAAGTCTCTCACCATAATTTATAGGACCAACCTCAAATTCGAAACCAGGATTGATTGCTTGCGAGAATCGATTACTCACAGCTCAAAAAGACCTCAATTTCAGCTTCTCATTGACTCCTGAAAAGTTATTTTGGGTTTTTAGAGCAGTACAAAGAAGTTAATGACCCTTCCGTTGACGGTGCGGATGCATCTAAAGCTATGTTTTGTAAACCTGCCTATCTGACAAAACAAAGTGATTCTATGTTGCCCTGTCACCTCAAAATCGAATCCACCTATCGATCAGATAGGGCACTTGGGCGTGCCTATATATGTTCGACTAACAAAAGTTTCCGGGTTTTTGGCTGCTGTGGTAAGATGCACTCTTGTTAAGCTCCTCGCTTTAGATACGCCACGTAAAATGAATGGGACATAGTTATATTCATTTAATCCACACTGGATCAGTAGCCTCCCTCAGTTGTACGGAATAAGGACGGTTTCGAGCATGTAGCTTTAAGAGCTAACAGCTCGGTTAAGCATCAAATTGTCAGTTCTTTTGTCGTTAGCAAGCATAACATAAACTTATTGTGGATATTGCAATCTCGAGTCTCTTGTTCTGTTAAAACGCCTCTCCATGGCATTCTGAGTGCTGAATTTGGCACAACTGACATTGTTTTGCCGTATTATCGATAAAAACCTTCCTGCTCATCATTGAGCAATGCAAGATCTATCTCCATCACAAAGAAGGAAGAACCTTTCGGTGCACTATTCTTCTTACACAGCCCAGTCAGTCTTTAATTTAGTTACATTCTATGTCGACCAGATATGTTCTTTCTCATCATGATTCTAAGGTGTTCCCTGGGGGCTCCTGATGGCACAAAATTCCTTCCGGTCGAGCAAGAGCGGGGTCATAAGGCCTTTCTCGGCAAGAGACCTGTTTCGTCATATGAATTATGTAAACTAGTCAGGGAGGTTTCGGTTGCTCTTGTGTCTTGTACCAACACTGAATCCATCAACTATTCAAATTGGGCTGCCCCATGCTGGAATCTGGCGCACAATCCCGAGAATCTGTGGTGACTACAGGATTGCGGTGAAACACTTTTCAGAGCATCGAGGTTAAAGAAGTAATTTCGTTATTTGGTTCCTCGAAAGACACTTAGTTAAAATTATCTTCGCACGAAGACCCAAGTGAAGTGACCTCTGACAACGCTGATCTGATATTTTGCTTACCCAAAAGTATTTAATTGTTATAGTGTTGCTCAGATTGCCGTTTTGTCTTTTAACTGTTAGAGAGTTCTTTTTCTCGTTCTGATCACACCTGGACCTGATCGTATTTTTTCACACATTTCTTGATACTGTTTTTACCCTAATGCCTGCTTTGATCAAGCCTCTGCTGCGGAATCTAAATCCATGTATGGTACGCGGGAGTACGTTCGACGGAGTAATTTCAATTTGATGAATTCATTGTTGGGCTCTTGTTTTTGTGGTATTGTAGAATTTGTTCTTCATTGTGATGTTTTCGGCTTACCCTGAAGCTTCTTTTTGTGCATTGTGCGTGACATTGGAATGAGTGGCACATTTTTGAACTTCTAACCGTGTGACCTTGTCAAATGCTGCTTGCCGCGAATCCTTGCGCCGGTAGTCTGAAACGTCTTGAGACTTCTTTGATGGATGGTCTCAATGCTTGGGGGTTATGCAGTAGATATTTCATAGTTGTACCTGTAGTACCGCATTTCCTGATAAACCATCTTTTTCGAAGGCACTAATGTTGGAATTTTGCGAGCCTCTGCGCTGTACTCCTATACACGCAGCGTATTCAACACAAACTCCGAAAATGTATTCTGTGCTTGTTGGGAACAGATACAACCCGGTCATTCTGAAGAGGTGGGAGACGGAGTCATCCTCAAGAATTGTGTGTAGCATAACTTAAGGGATTATCAAGTGTGCTAAATTATCTCAGTGTCCTTTGCATTGCACTAAAGTCAAGGTAAGCAGCACTTCGCAACAATGGCAATTAATTGACGATGCCTGATTGTTCAAATCAATGTACTTACGATAGGCACCAAGTCCTACTCCCGACCAATTATTCATCAAAATCTGTGCTCCCTCAATTATGATGAGACAGGCCGGAGATCGGTAAAGTTCAGGCAGCTGTAACCACTACTTTCCTCGCGAGAGGCTGAATTTGGAGGTGTCGTCAATACAGCAACATAAGTAAAGCCAGATAAGAAGGATAATGCAGCTGAATCCCAGTCCGATAATAACTTATTTTAAGAGTAATTGAGGTTCAGCTTTCAGGAAGGATCCGGTAGATTGAGATTCCATCACCTGTACAGAAAAGCAGCGCGTGAAATTTCGTCAAATGCATTTGAACAGTAAAAAGTGGTGGTGGACTATTTACTTTGCAGACGGGATGTACTCAAGTCTGGATGAAAGAATAGTTATGCATTGAGATGGCTTAATAGGGTTGTTAGGGATGAAAAAAGAACATCAACTAGCCGTATATGGCTTGAAAATTTCACAGAAAGAAAAACAAGCTTGCTGACGTAATAGGTATCTGGGTTGAGGAAAGTACTGTTTACAAAAATAGGCATGCTTTCAAGCGGAGGGAGGAACACCAGAGAACGGCGAAGTTTCATACAGTGCAACGCGGAGGTGCCAGGATGATGACGTACTCCTCCAGAACTCTGTGGTCTTGAAGAATCATGCGAGTCTCGATAAAATGGTGCTTGAACACCTAGGCATATAATTTTTACACAGTAAAAAAGAGCGGCAAGCTGACGGTTCATTCAAGGCTGTGGAATGACAGCATGCAGTCACAGTATAGATGAGATAGAAACCAGCTATCAAAGTTACCACCCTCTCAGGACACGAAAATAGCCATTCGCTGGAACCTGAAGAAGAGAAACATGTGAGTTCAGAATTTTTCACGGATCCAAAAAGTGGCTGTAAATGTACCAGACGATGTCCAAACAATCGTACCGACGATGACATGTTTGGGAAGGACAAAGTGTTGTTCAACCGGTTGGAGTGACAAGAACGTAGCTGCATTGCGTAAACGAAAGCCAGCTAGTTGTTCATGTATGCATTTGTTGAACCGCAAAGAACGAATTCCGGCCGCTTTCCTGAAGAACTGGAAGGTTTGCCTAATAGGCTGGAGTCGGTTAAACTCCCCTTGATTTGATCTACAAACCAAGGTGCCAAGCAGGTTAGAAAGCCCAGAGGAAACCGATGGCAGAGCTTTCGTCAGTGCGCGTCCTGCGGTGAACAAACTCCTAGCAGGTGGGTCGATATGAAATTAAAAATTTAGGGAAGACGAGGATGAATTTGGGTTGACAGATGATATTTGCTTTAGTGCACACTCTCTATATGCAGGAACTCATTAGAAATGAGTTCACAGTGGACAACCGTGTACATTCTTGGCTCACGCATTCAAACTATACGATAGCTATCTTGGTCAACTACGGAAAAATCTTCGTCTGTTACTTCGTTATTGGGGTTACCGAATAAGTCAAAATCCCCAGTGTGCCGGGGCATAAAAAACCAACCAAGTATTAAACGACATAGCTAAACAACCGCGAAGAGTCAAAGAAAAGTGCTTGAACACCACTTACAATGTGCTTCAGCTGTGGCAGGATGATAAGCGTCAAATTAGTACAATCTGAGGCAGCCCAAACTCATGACGAAGGTTTACAGAAATTTACCAGCATCGGAGTTTGTTAAACTACGGGAACATTTAAAATAGGCTACGGAAAATCTGTGGCGGTGACGTAACACACACTCAAGAATTTATTCAACAAATTCCGTTGTTTTGAAGATTTCCCTTTGACCTGGCCTATACGTGGTTACATACGTAGGTTATGGCCTTCAGGCAGTCAGAAACCACAGCTCGTTGACTGCACTAGCACTGCGAAGAAATCAAGCCTAGTACTGGAGGTTCCTACGCTGATGACGCCAACGTGACGCTCAGCTACATGCAGAGCGCAAACAATGGCACTAAATGATAAATGTTTACACAAACTTTGTCTTTCAGCACAACCTTATGGGTTAAGTAAAGTAAGCATAATAATAAGTTCACGCCAGAAACCTGAATAAACAGACTTTCACATAAGAACGTGATTAGATAAGCGTGCAATACAAATTCAGATTCATGTGTTTTACCGGAGCCGAGCTGTCAGGAAGACACACACGGCACGTACTTTGGAGATTTGTAAAGTATATAAAAAACACGGAACTAGGGAATATACCAAGAAACTCCAAGTTCGAATACAAATTGAAGTAAGTGCATGAGCTTCCTTTTGACAAGCAGACTGCAAGGCAGACGCTGAAGCCTGCTAAATGAATCAATTGCAAATAGGGTGATAGAAAACAGTTTGCACACAGGCAGTGTTGAAACCAAGTAATGAAACATGTAGCACCCGTGACCGCCGTATCAAGCCAGATATTCCATTCGTATTGATTAAAAAGCTACGCCAGAGACCTGGCTTGGAAGTAGGAACAATTTGAATCAAAAAGACTTTTGGAGAGGCTGATGATGATGTCCTTACTAGGTGCGGTCCGTTAATCAATCACCTCTAATATTGATATGGATGGACTGCAGAATAAGTGACAGGCAATATAATGTTGGGAGCGACGGCAGAGTATCGGAGACATGTATTGCAGATGGATGCAACTCTGAGCGTGATAGTGAAATTTTTTGCTGGACACTGTGGAATAAACCCTAATGATTGTGTTTGTAGTCACTGTTTTACGCTTTCTGTGTCTATCTTTTGGCCTTAATTTCAAAGACGTTTGTTTTAATTTACAAAACTTTCTCGATGCTTTGAGATTCCATCTTCGTAGGCCTGCACCTCTTAGCACGATAGACCACAGAACTTTGCTTTGGGAGTTCCAGAGGTGTTGCCTGAGGGAGGGTATTGCGGTAGTCGAGTAAACACCGTTGAAAAACAAATGTGTTCAGTCCAACCTCGTTTGTTAGCGGTCAACTTTTGAGATGAAGGCATACCCACAGAAACCTGTAGAGCTTATCGAAGGCTTTTGGCCCCACGGCATGTACTGTGGTGATTAGCTAGCAGCAGCAGCGGCGACCAGCATTGCTCAAAGTCTCTGAAATTTCGGAAGAACCAGGTGTTTCTGAAGGTGTCTGACTTGGCTATGCTGTAGTGAAAACTAACAGGAAATAGTTGCTTATTTTAGCATAGTCAGCGGTGAAATCCTCAATATTCTTAGGGTGAAGTTGCAAGGCCGGGTTTAGGCATTCGATACATAGATCACCGGGACGGCTTCATATACAGAGTCAAACCATCTGCTCGGATGTCTCGCACAATTTTAATGATGGAGCGAGGAACGTCGTACAGGCGGTGCCATCAGTGTACCATCATGCGGAGCCTACTCATTTGTGTAAAACCCTGTGGAAGATGAAAACAATTTCGTCATTTTTTTCGGGTGAACCGAACCTGGGATTCACTACTCAACCTTCAACTGCCTTGAGTCATTAGTATAAGCAAACAGTAAGGTTTTTATGGTCAGTGGACTTATGATCAGTGATTAACTGGTGGCGTCAGAAGAACACGACATCTTGTTTGAGAGAATTCCTTCACGGATCTGGCGGGCAGGTTGTTATTAAGGCGTGAATGTAAATCTGCCCACAGTCCTAACAAAAACTTCCCAGCGGAATTCCATGGAACATTTGATTCCTGAGATGCAAACGGATGCAAACGGCCTGGTTTTCTCTAGTTAGCAAGTTAAAGTGCGGAAGCTAGAAACGTCTCCAAATAAGAGGATCTAAAAGGCGGAAGACTTTGTAACACGGTATACTATCATAAAATAAAAGGACAGGCCTAAGGGACATTATTAAGGTGTTTGTATACCACTTCACCTTGGTGTCAGATGCAATCAAAGGACGGTACGAGAAAAATTGTGAAAACCTTGGACGTTTCTTCTAAACATTTCGGGTGCTCACCTAGTGGGAAGTCAAACCGTAAATCATTCTCTCTAAGCACGTTGTCCACAGCCTTAAAATAGGAGTTCAAAATAAAGTTATCTAATGGTCAACGAACAGTCACCGGAAGGTGGACGTACCTTCGTGACCTGTCGGACATATCTGGGACAGGACATCGCTGAGCGAAAAATGAGGATCTTGCAAGCCTGCAGAGTGTTGCAGTGGGATTTAATTCAATGCTGCAGGCCTGGTAAGTTTTTAACTTGAACTTTGATGTAGAAAAAGGTAGAACAAGCGCCGATTCGCTCTTGGAAAACGAATTAAGAAATTTCCACTACCAACTGCATCATTGCAAGTCTAAAAGCTATTGTATTAGGTCAACCATTTGCCTGGTTAACTAAACACTTCAGGCCAAACATAAACAACGGTCCGTCGGTCTCTTCCTAGCCTGAGAGAATACAGGGATAGGCGTACAAAAAAGCCTACCGTTTTAATCATATTAAGAACTAATTAATGTACGCAAATTATTGCAGAGTAAAAATTGCTTCTCTACATTCATCCTAAACAAAGTTTTATGAACCCGTTGGAACGAGGGCTGGAAAAGCAGCAACAGTACAGCCCCACACAAGTTTTACGCACGACTATAATAGCAAATCATCATTCTCCGTACAATACCCTCACGGCCTTCCAGTAACTCTGCAGTTGGCGTCCAAGACGCCGTCATTTGAATGCTGAGGAAATTCATGAACACTGCATATCAGTACTGTGCTACAAAACGCCGGGTGAGATAAAGAATATAGACAGTTAGGCAATTTAACAACTACAATACGTGTCCCAACCGAAAGTCGGTTCAAACTTCTGGAGATTCAGCCATCGGAAAAGGGTACAGCGTGCGAGACAGAACCGGTCGTCGCAGACACTGCCGTGATCACCTTGAAAGTAATGAGTCTGCTGACTTATCTGAAGCAACGGGAATCTGGGTGCGTATTAGAGGTGGCTGCATATTAGAGGTGACTGCTATGATACAGTGGCACCACTGATTGAGTGGTTCAGCTATATGGAGAACATGTCATAACGACAGTCGATTTCGCCGTTCCTCAAGCTATTCCAACATGCTTACGGGCCGTTCGTTACGGACGTACTACAGCCAATTGACCGCTGCTACGGTGCGGCAGCAAGGCATTAATGTTGACTACTGAACTTATGCTGTCGATGGTGATTACTATGCTGCGAAGAAATTGGTGACCAAATACTCGCGCTCTTCAAGGTCAATTTCCGCGGGCAAACGAAAACTGCCTCCATGTTCGTTTCGTAGATAGGGGCTTTTGATACGGGAAAGTTTCGTTTCTGATGCCATAGATGACACCGGCCGGCGAATGCTGCTCGTACGGTGGTGTGTGCTTCGAATTCATTTATCACAATGCAGTCGCGACTTAGGCAGTTACAAAAGTTAGATCTGGCGGTAAATTGGAGCTTCCCAGAAGTCTCAACAGGATACGATGGGTTTAAGAATGCTTGATATAACAGTGCACCTCGAAGGTACAAAGTGCCTATCCGAACTATGGGAACACTTGGCGTAGTTTGCTTAGAGTAGTTTGCACGAACGTGTG
The DNA here is from genome assembly GCA_003604175.2 of Clonorchis sinensis. Lineage (NCBI taxonomy): Eukaryota > Metazoa > Platyhelminthes > Trematoda > Opisthorchiida > Opisthorchiidae > Clonorchis > Clonorchis sinensis. Next base: position 131,139,533 of record CM030369.1, on the reverse strand, counting down.
TCCGTCAAATAGCACAGCAATATCGTCTGCACAATCCAAGTCTGCTATTTTTCTCCAAATGTGCTTTTCCTATCTAGATTCACCATCTCTTGGCGTGCGCCTCACCACGTCACTGCGAAGTTCGAACAAAAATACGAAGGGCGCAAACATGGGAAACCTGAGCAGTTGAGAAGCCTTTGGATAGCTCACTGTGAACCCTAACATACCCAGCCTGTAGAAAAGCCAGTTAAACTGCAAAATCAAAGTATTTTGTCTGGTCGTATCTGCAGACCTCCTCGTAGCGTGTTTCACCAACTTACATTGAGTAAGTATGTTCTGGCCAAAATTGGGATAAGGCTAATAGTGCAAGTCAAACTCACTTGAGGCTTAACATCATCTCGATGAGAGTTATGCAGCCATCCGTCGCATCCGAAATCTCTTTGGATATTGAAACCGGGAACATGAGCAGCGAAAAAATATTGTCGTTGGGGTAGAGCCTAGGTAAGGTAGGGCACGTGGTTCAGGTAAGTCAAACGATACGCTAACACATTTTTGGTAGTTTCAAGTCAAGCGCATTAGAAACCTTGTAGAGGGTGGTCTGTTTTCTTTTGAGTTTATACCTTCTGCAGGTGCCCAGTGGGATATGCCAATTTAACCAAGCTTTTACAAGTTTCAGGAGATCATCGATGCGTTGAATAAAAAGGTCCTCCGTTTATAGATAAAATGCTGATTCGTGTAAAGATGATTGGCACACTGTTGTTTGCTGTTGTGTATTTTTACTTTGTGATGGCTTTTGACGCCACGCAAACCTACAGACTAACTGCTGGCTAGATAGTGGCCGCTTAAACCATAACATCTAATGACATCAAATCTATCTGAGATCCACTTCATTGCGTGACGACCTCTCTCGGAAGCCTAATGTGATTCAACCGCGAACCTGCTTTCATATTTTTGGTTTCAGGCCAGAAATCACTAGTTCCCTAGTTCAAACCGTGTACCTGGTCAACTAACAGCGATTTATGTTGTGTATAAATATGTCGGCAACTACCGACATAGACGCTGATGCCTTAAATTTTATGTTGACGAAGATCGGCTTCTCTTAATTTCCTAGCTTTAAAGCTTTCCCTATACATTGAATAAAGTGTAATATTACTTTTTTGCGAAAGATTCCCAGCCGAATTCCGTGACTTGTGTGCTGTCAACTTCTTCCAAAAACTATGTTGCGGTATGGGATACGCTATTCCTGCAACAAGTCCCGACTTGCAGACAGCATATCGTGTGAGGCTTCATCGGCCGTTACAATGTGAACGTGGCACACAGCGACACAACGGGGAAGGCAAGATCAAAGAAACGGGCTTAACAGGTGGTGACAAATCGTAAATTGTGAAGACGAAAAACCAGAACAATAGGGTGTGAGGTACGACAGGCTCAATGAAGTGGCCGGCTGACTTGAACTAAAACTGAAAACATTTGCTAGCGGTGAGTGACCTTGGATGGTTGAGTAAATGGCCAGAGTCACCAAAAACACAAATAGAGATGAAGAGTTGGAGAAATACAAAGTGGAGGCAAACGACAAGATTCGTCTCAAAAAATGGCTTACACTAAAACTTAGTAGACTCACTAGTGTCACTGTCGAGTGGAAGTCGGATATAAAAGATTTTTGACGCCAATGCATAGCGTCAAACGAGGTTCACAACCGAAGGGATCCCATTGGATCAAAAAATACCTGCGACTTTACAATGGTTCTGTTCTACATCGGCGGATTCCCCGGGCTAACCCCCCAAAAATCGCGCTGCCAACGGAATTGCACATCCCGGCCCAAACACCCCAAACATGACGTCCATCACGGGGTTGTCCAGAAACCGAAGTATGTCAGTGCAGTAAGGGCATGGCAATGCCATACCCAGTGCGATAGCACACCCACATCTATTAACCTCCTGCTTTTGCCGATGCCCTTGCACTTTCGTGCCCCTACCTACAACTGTGAACAAACCCTTCACCCGGTCCCAGTCACCTACGGGACCCGTTCATTCTAAACCGCTGAACCTTCCGTTCGGACATAAACATCTCGTTGACTTTCATTCTATGCAACTCATAAAGTCAGTCATTTCCTGTGCAGTTTGCGTTCCCTCTTGTGTGTTTGCACCAGCTCCGTCCCCCAATAAACTTTTACACCAGGCCCAACTTCAGCGGTGACACTAGTGAGTCTCTACAGTTTCAGTGTAGTTTCACCGCAACTATGTGAGTCCTGCTACCATTTATCCGTATTGCTGATTCTTCTTCATCATCCCTACTTTCACTCTTTATGACCCTGACCGTAAGCCCAACAGTCCAAGGCCGAATAAGCCTCATCGGTTGTTTTAGACTTTAGTTCAAGTTGACCGGCCAGATGGTGACAATCCAGCTACCGCAACAGACTCGTTGTTCTGGTTGATCATTTCTCGCAATTTGAGGTTTTCTTATCGTGAACCAAGCAAGATGCCTCTTTTTCCCCCCTCTCGTTCTGTTTTTGCTCGCCACCTTCAAACCTCAACGATCTGATCTCCAGAAAAGTAAGAAAAATCACGTTAACTGTGTCTCCTTTCCCATGCCTGTTTAGGCGTGGTCAAGTCTATATCGGATATTGCCCACTGCTTATGACATTGTCTATTTTTCGCGCAAATCATCCCAGTCGTGCCCTGTTCTGACTGTAACCGTATGTTCATGCCTGATGCTATGCCACCCACTAGTTGGGAATAAACATTATTATCGTTATTAATCGTTGAACTTGCAGAAGGGGCGTACTGAAACCTCAAAACTGTGATGGCTAGGTCCGAACGGGGTTCAGCGGGCTAGATCAAACTCGTCCCAGAGGCCGCTGAGGTCAGGTAGACAATTTGATCGTACTTGCAGGCAAAAAATGAGTGAGCGAGAGAACACAGTCAACAATACGAGGGAAATGGTTGCGGGCGTGACATCAAACTGGGTATGGCAGTGCCGCGACATCATTGCACAGACATACTTCGGTTACTGGCAACCTCGTACCGGACGTCCTGTTTGAGATGCTCGGACTGAGGATGTGCAATTTTGTGTACAGCGGAATTTCCGGTTGGCCACGGAAGTTAACTTGGGTAGAAAAATCCGATGCATGATCATAAGCAGTTTCGGTTTGACTGAGATCCGTTTAGATGCAAAGCACAGACAAGTTGGATCTGATACAGGTCACCCACGGCGTTCGGGGCCTTGGAAGGCCTGGTGAGTTCGAGAAGACACCAGATGGGATGAAGTCCATCAGAGGAAAAAATAATGAATAAAGGTTCGATAGGTAATCAGTTTATCCTACAGTATCCTCTTTGAAAATTTTGGCACTCTTTTTACGCAAAATGAATGACAATTATGTCACCGACCTATCGCCAGTGTGTGTATTGCCATGCCGCGCATGTCATTCACAAAAGAAACAGTTTCAGACGTTGGGTGAAGATAACAAGGTTCTGGGATGCCAGAACTTTTGTGAAAAAGTTCAGCAATGTGATGTCCACTTTCTCATGCCCATTTGCCTCTTAAGATCTGTGTTCGCGTGAACGGTTACGAACATTCAACACAGGCTGGAGATTCCACCACCGGTAATTTTGACGATATTCTGAAAGTATAAAGCAAGTGAACGGGGTCGCCGGCAGCGCCTACTCTTTGTACAATTCCCGCAATTTATGTGCCATCATGTCTGGGACGAAATATTTGTTACTTTCTAGATGTCCGCTTTGTTGTCATCACAGTCACTTACTCACCAAAGGCTTCTGCATGTTGGTTATCAGTATAAAAATGGCCAGCCTGCCTTATGTAATTCCAGGCAATCGTATTTATGTTAAATACTGGTCGAAACACATGCAGAAGTTTTTAAATGCACGTAAGTGCGTTTTGTAAGACTGCTGGCTGCGTTACATCCATTAGAATCAGATAAAATCTGGTTCTCCAGACGACGGTGCAAGAACCAAACATTGGGGTTGGTCCAAATAGTCATAAATATTATCCGAAAGGCGCTCAGGGAGCGGAAAGCCGTAACCGGTAGAGTTGCACGGCTTACGGTGGCATTTCACCGTAAACCACTTGAGTCTGAGCTCGACGTCTTGCAGCTAGAATGGGTGTTATCATCCTTTTGCAACCTTTATCATTAAAACCCTGTCGTACGTAAATGAGGTCTTAGGACGACGTTCTGTATTATTTTTGTGTGAGCCGAGCCCGTATATTCATTTGTCGTGCACGTTTTTTATGTAAACAGGCAGGAAAATTTTGGAGCTTTGAAGAACGGCAAATGGTACCGAGCCTCGATATTGCTAGATTGGTTTCTATTGGCCCTTAATCAGGTAGCATTTTATCTGTTCACAGATTCACGGATTACTCTACAGGATCAAGGCTTTCACCCAAGATTCCTGGGTCGGTTTTTTCTTGTCGTTCAGAGACTGTCGTTCACCTGAAGGACACAAGTAAAAAAGGGTGTTGCACTGATCTTTTCGCTCTCAGTGCGGGGCAGTATGCTTGCCTGGGCGAGAACTCGTATAAATAAGTGTCTAACAGTGCTTTGAATAGGGTTCTAGAATGAGCGTGGACAACCGTCGGAGGGTGGCCATTCCACGAAGCAACTACCCAAAATGAGAAAAAGTTTTACCTAATCAAGGTGTGCGTTCTGAGCTTAAAAAGCTTCTTACCGTGTCCCTTCTGTGTGTCTGCTGGGTTACCGGCGAAAAACCTGTTGGCCAAGCCTTGTTCAAACGTGCCGTAGTTAGGAATTAGGTCCCCCCGGGGTCGACGATACTCCAGGGGAAAGAGGTCAAGCACCACTAGACGCTTTTTGTAGTCCACGCGATCATGTTCGTAGCAGCTCGCTAGAAAAGCTCGATAAGGGCTACGTCCTTCTTGCGTCCTGGGTAGAAAACTCGGTTGGTATCTTCAAGATGAGCTCTGACGTAGGCCTAATAGAGTATTTGGAAGTCCATGCGAGTAAAACTGGAGAAGGTGCGCCGAATCATCCGTAGAACCGCGACTACTGTTGACCTGAGTTCTCACGATGCAGTGAAAAAAATATGTTTGAATAGAGTCAGATACCCAAATTCTTATGACATCCATTTTTGCGATGTCTTCTGGTCCATTTTCACTATGCTTGATAAAGACGTTCGCTGGGTCCCATCCAACTGACACGGACGCACTTTTCTTCATTCAGAGAAACGTGTCAATTCAAGGCCCACTGCTTGCAGCGTGTACATACATATGGAGGGCAGTGACATTCGAAATTTAGGATTTTTTGCAGCACATGGGCCGTCCGCCTACTAAAAAACCGCTCGCTTTGGACTGAATTGAGAAGAGCGTTTAGGGTATATTCCTCGGAAACCGCCTGACGAACGTCTGCCTGGACGTTGATGCCTGTTTCCACTCGAGTGCCGAGGTCGTCGTTGGGCACTGCACCAAACGCATCTTGACAGAGCAAAATTAGTGTGGATCCAAAGATAGCTCTTTGATCTCAACAAAGCTATACGAAAGAAGGTTAAAACTTGCAGGTACTCAGCAGTTCATCTAATGCCACAAAGATGTTACGCGACGTTGCATTCTTTCTGTTTTAAAAGGATTAGAGGATTAGAGAGCCGTTAAAATTTCAGGTATTTTTCAAAAGCATCATGGAGGTGACTCTAAGTAAAGCAGCACACAGTACGAATACACAAGCTTCCACGTCAGTTTATACGGTTGTGGGATGCCGGAGTGATCTTGCCGCGTATTCTATGTTGGTGACTCCATTGTGAACAGTAATATCTTCGAGTAACTACAATACAAGGAGAATTACCCCATGATTGCTCGGTTTTAAGCAGCTCACATTTTCCGGCGAGTTGGGACGCCGTGGGGGACGCCATATTTTATCAACCATTTTTTTATCAGTCAAGCTGTTTGTTGATATTGAAAAAACGCGCACTTTAAAAACCACCCATACCAAGAAGTCAAGGAAAAACGCAAGAAGCATGGGTGTCTTTCGTCGATGAAGCAATTATCTTGAAAATGTCGTGGCTCTCCAGACGGTATTTTCATTTGCCTTACACAGGTTGGCGGGAAAGATTACATGTACCGCCAAAAACACGGTATTGGCGCTAATTAAAACCAATACCGAATAGAAATATCCAGAACTGTCCTTTCCACGGACATATGATGGGCATTCGTCTTCATGGATGCGGGCTAGATAACCAGCAATTTGGTTGTCCCTCAGTAGGCTGGTGCATACAACCCAGTTGACGTTTTTCATCAGGCTAAATAACACGCAACATACAACCCTGATAGCCTCCACTACCAGTCGGGGGACGAACATTTAGCCATCTCCATAAAAATGTGCACCTTGTATGAATTTTTGGTGACAAACCGAGGGAAACCTGGCGGAACACGGCCTGTTATCCATGTTTGGTTTAGTAGTCAACCTGCATATTCTCTAACATTTATTTCTGATATGTTATAGAGGGGTTGTTGGGCATTTTGGGGGAAGAAATACGTACGCACTATGTGACCGTTAACGTTAAATGCGACTTATTCAGCGCGGGGTTTCTCCGCGCTGACATCGACTTGGAGCCCGTTGGTTTTGTGAACTCAATCTCAAGCATCGTCTGCGAAGAGAAACGTGGGCTAAGCCATTGCGTTCAGCAGGTAACTTGCGCAGAGTATAGAACGTCTGGCCTAAAAATGAGCCATGGGTAATTTACACTGCTGTCAGAAAAGTGGGGATAAACACTACCATCTTAGACCGAGAAAGTAGGGACAAACACTCTGGACATCCACCAGTCTATTGTCCATAGGATGTCCTAGAATTTGGGTTCTTATTGAATCCGGTCAAACAACCCGGCGGAGAGAGTCAGTACTGCAAAATGCGTAAAGTTCAAAAATTGAATAAGTTCAAATGGGCGTCCAGCACCGGTGGGCAGAATAGAATAACGGAGCAAGCCAACTCACTTCTTCGGAGTATTCACGCACCCAAAATCTTTCAGAAAATAAAGCTGCCGCAGTCCTGCAGTCCGTGACCAGGGTGCTGGTGGTCACCCAGGTCTCAGTTAAGGCAATGAAATTAGAATGTTTATCTCGGGCTGTCCTTTATGTATATGAAGCCCTATAAAATTTTCGAGGCTGCTTGTGTCGAAAAGCTTTGTTGGTTACCCTACGGCATCCCTGGAAAGAGATGTCGCAATAGATTTTCCAGAGAAAGAACGCATTGCCAATAGATTGGCTGCCGATTTCCACGGCGAAGCATTTCTGAGCATCATCCGGGACTTAACCAGCGCCTTGGTCGTTTACGCGACGTTCTCCATATCCGCATTTTTTGGTAGAAAGACCTTGACATACGTTCGTTGCTGTTTCCCTCATGGCTTGCGCATACAAGACAAGTGTTTCTCCGAGGAAGTATCTTTGGCGTTAGGGTTGAAATTCCCAGGGTTTTTGTGGGCACTTCGTTTGAGGGCCTCGATTTTCGGCTGGCATTCCCTGGACTATTGTTTTTTTCGGAGTGCTGGACGTTCCTGTGCACCCGCTCATTTAGAGCCTGTGGTCTTGAGAGTGGATGGGATCGGCTGCTTGGGTGTGTGTGTGTGTAGTGTAGTGCATATGTTGCGTGCACCACACCGATGAATCCTTCGGGTTACTTTGGGGAGACCCGAAAGGAGCACGTGTGAGGCTTGTGACCGCGTGCTTTTCTGGTCGATGTGCCCGAAATCACGCTGGCAGTTTTCAAGGCTGCCGGTTTCTTCATGCATATGCTGTACTAATACGTTTCTATCCGAAATAGGGCACAGTATTCACCTTCGGCAGACTCTCCCCGGGATATTATTAGAGGCTTACCTCCCTGCTTTCTGACGTCCAGATATTTTAACAAATCATGAAGGAGGCCAAGTCGATGGCAGAGCCGCAAGAGTTGATATCGTGATCTCTGGCTTAAACACAAAGCCGCCTCTCGTGTCCCGCTCCAGAATTCGAAACTTCCAGCACATTGCTTTCGATGCAGCAGGTGCTATGCTACCATGGCCCTCGGTTATCGACTCAGCCTTTGGATCCATTGAGAGGTTAGCTTGCGTCGGGTGGAATACTTGAGCGCTGGTAGCATAAACCTCCTCATCCGTTGTAATTTCGGTCCGCTTGAATGTTACATGAAAGCTTATAAATCAAGAAAGTTGGTAAGCGGTTGCTACTCATTTCTGAAGCAAATCGTTTTGTCACTTCAGGATTTGAACGGTGAAGCCAAATATAGGGCTTTTAAAACTTATACTAGTAATTTCGATGCCAACATTTTCAGGTTAGCTAAGCAAGTCTGATTGTCTCTCCCACATGTAGGTAGCAAAGGTTCCCGTGTTAGCTTTAATACCGTGTCTTTGTATGACCGAAGACCGGGAAGACAAAAATGGGACAAAAAACTGATCCCCATCGGCAGGTTTTCGGTGCGGCAATAGCACTATTGTCAAGTACTATTTCGTCATTAATTATGGGACCATGCTGAGGCAAAACTCGTGCACTGAGTTGCTGGGCCTAACGCAAGTGAGTTTGCGTATATTTTCTGAAAGGATGTGATCCATTCTGCATTGCCAACTGTTAACAAAAGAAGTGGATGCAAGCTTAGAAGGGAACCTACAATGTTACCTTGAAAGGGAAGTTTGAAAGCGATTGGGGGACGTATTTGCCAGCCATAAACGCAAAAGGCGGTTCTGCGAGTAGAAGTAAAGTGTTGTTCATGAAAGCTTGAGTAAAAACTTTGAAACATGGAAAGCAGAGTGCCAAAGAGCTTGCAGTATCTAAAAGATGTGGTGACGCACAGGAAACACAATGGTTATTGTATGCAAACCTGTTTCGTGTTGTCACAGTACGTACGTGGAATTTGCCGAAACAGTGAGGTTCTTGATTGTCGCTGGACCTGTTGAGTCCTGTCCTGTGTGTACGCGTGCATGTATGGCGCATCGAGTTGCAGTCGCGCTTATCGCATTTCTCGCAAAAACAAACACGGGAAATCACATACGGACATTATTGCCTGACAGTGGCCTAAGAGCAACTCCATCTCATGTGGGCCAAGGCCGCTCATGATGAAGGCAATAGCAACGTGAACAAACCTGATGAAAAATATCAAGTGAACTTTCACTGAACAAACCAAGCAAATTGCTCGAGGTCCATTAAGAATAGCTGGGCCGCTACAGAAAAAGACAGTTGATTTCGTCTTGATGGGTTTAAAAGTCCGGGGAGAAAAGCAGCCTATTATGTCTATTCTGTACGTATTTTATGACGTATTTTTCCCGGGTCCCAACGGGAAAGGCCACAAAATACTGAAGTTTCATGACGTGGAGACAGTACTAAATAATTGTGCAAGTTGAAGGTGCCAAAGCTATGGTTTACACCGGTGCCTCGGGTGAGTGAAGTACCATCAACGAATGATAGATATCTGATGTGATTCTTACTACTAAGTCCAGTATAGTTTATATTCGGGGTCGGAAGTAAGCTAGAAGCTGAATAAGTATTTTCAACTGGTGCCCGAGTTGTACGTGTGACGGCATTTTTGGGCAGGTCAAACAAAAGCCCGACACAGACTGTTGGGTGGGGGCTGTGTAGCATCCTCTAACCATATTTTGGTCAGTATATATATAATCATCTGTGAATCTACAAAAATCAAGCACAGTGTGGACCCCAAGTTGACTTTGGAGAGGCATCTGCGTGGTAAATTTACCGCAAGACCGTACCGTAGATGAGGGCCTTAAATGGCCCTTTCAAGTTAGGAGCTTAAGCTCAGTAAGATATTGGGCTGTGAATCGTAACTTCTATCATGCGATTGGTGAGCGGTTTGTGACGCATCTTTCGGAAAAACAGGGTATGGCATCGTGGTGTCGTCATCCGGACGTCGTGCCTCAGTCTGTGAACTGCCCCATAAGTGGACATCTTCGTCTAATCAGTTTGGGTTGTCGGGGTAGTTATGATCGAATGGTAATCGTGACAAATCAGGACAGGCGTGGATTAAGGATATTTTTAAGTCCATCGAGGGTGCAGGGTGCTTCATTTCCGACATTAAACGAGCTGATAAGACAGCCATATTTAGATTGCAAACTTGAAGAGAGAAAAGTTTCAAAAATGTTTGTTGGAGGGTAATGGGGTTTAGGTTACAATACGGCCGAAAAAGCACGCAGCCAAGTGTGGCCACAATTCATGAGTGGCTTCCCATTATGGTTGTACCAATCCATTCAAAAAATAAAACATTTCGACAATGATAGTTTTATCATTTTCAAGCGCTGACATGGCGGAGCGGCAGCGCACAGCTATACGATGATCGAGGGCCCTCGTTGGTGGTTGGTTGAGGTCAACTTGCATAGTTTAAGGTCTTACGTTCGTCGATGCACACAGGTACGGGCCTGGGTCTTAAAAAAGTAGCCAAGATAAGTGATAATGTCTACAGGTCTTGATTTTTAAGGGAAATCCATGGCCATTGGATTAGGCTAGCAGTAATGGTTGAGGATTCGTGATCAGCATCGCGCACAGACATTGGCCGAGCAAGTGCGATAAACTGAAATGGCAGTCAACAGCATGCGCAGTTGTCATGTTGAAGGGCAATGTTTGGCATTATTTTCCGGCAGTGGTTGAGATTTATAACGCATCCAAAGGAGAGACCTCAGGCATTCCAATAGGAAAGGTGAAGGTGTGTTGGTAATGTACCTGCAACTATCCCAAAACGCTGAACAATCTACTGGCTTTTGGTGTATATCTGATATCGGGGATCATCCGCAAAGGTGAATACGTGCTCCACCACTGCACAATTCATCAACTTGTCCTCCATTATTATACTGGAAATAATACGGCCGCGCATCAGCCTACCGGGCAGCAGAATAATCATGTGGTGAAACGGTGCCGTGCGGGTACGCCCACATTTCTGAATCACGTCCGATTGTATCATGAGCCCGATCAAAGGTCAAAAAGTACACATGAATTTTACGCCCACCCAATGACCAAGGCACTCCGTACACGAGCGCACAGACGGCCATCTATGACTAACCGAGACAAAGAAAGCAACCGCTCGAGTACAGTTGAGAGTGCGCAGCAGACATACCGGTTGATTAAGAGCAGATCGACTGTCAAATACGGTAACAAGAGAATGATAAAATAAAACTCTGTATTTGCAATAATGCAGTTTTCCCTAATCGTCTTCTTGTCTTCTGAATGTAGCCCGGTAGCATAAGGCAAGGTGAAGAGACACAACAGGAAGCAAGACCAACTACACAAAAACGTTGTTGTACCAAACACGTCTGAGTTGTTTCAGCTGTCTAGTGTAACTTGTACAATCACTATTCGCTTATACGCTTAAGTATAATTTACACTGGCATTCTCCGATTTGATGGACACCAAGGAGCGCAAGAATAAGCAGTGATTTGATTACGTTATTTTATCCTGTAATCGAGTAAGCCCAAGAGAACTGGCGGTAGTCTATGACCCTGAAAGTTGGCCCGCTCAAACGAAATGCTGTGAAAACATATCATTGAAACGTGCAACTGGATTAACCTAACTCTGGTAAAATTTACTACCTCAAAAAATCCATGGATTCGGAGAGATTTATTTCAGTTTATATCTAATGGATGGCACGTAAAGCATGACTCGTTTAGATGCGCGTCACCAGCACGGAACGCGTGCGTGCACCAAGTTGTGCTAGGCAAGAAATCACAGCCACGTATGTGAGAAATGCAGGATGTTGGAAGAGATTAGAAAATGTGTACCGTTTAAACAGGCCTATTGAATCATAAGAACCATCGCGCTGGATGCCCACCACTACCATTTCGTCAGTTGGGAAGGATAAGAAGTAGGTGCCCTCGCAGTTACTGCACAGTAGAGGGAACCCAGAACACAAACTGGAGATGTGTGTATGTAGAAAGGCGGTGAAAGTGGCTCTAGGTGCGCCATTTGAATTAAGTGGGGAAGTGCTTTTGGAGCTCAAGGATACTTCGAGCTTTGGTCAGGCTAGTGACGGCCTTTTTCTTGTCCTCTGAGGCAGCAGAACGTACCCACAGAACGGTCAGTTTGACGCGAACTGGAGTGGGATAGGTGGCACTTCGGCCACTCTGATTTTGCTCCGGGTGTTTTGATGGGACATTGATGGGCTCAATCATTTTAAATAAAGAATTAGTGATACAGCTTGCAGTAAATAACCACAGTAAACTGCACTGCTCCGAAGTTGTACCCCGTGTTCAGTGGCACTTTACGACAAGGGAAAAACGTGGATAGAGTGTAGTGGAGACAAGGAAAGACGTCTGGGCTTGAACCCATACAGTGATGGATTATTTTCTGCAAGCAATCACTACAGTCAAATTTTGACAATGAAAGTTTAGACGTACATATGTGCGCAAATGCACTCATTCATGCTCAGTTGTATGCCGATGGTGTCCTTCGCGAATTTAAGGAAAGACACATACAAATCAGGAATTCACGCAAGATTCAAGTGAACTGATTTGTTCTAGCCGTTAAGTAATATTCGTTCACCCGAAAACCGCAAGCAGCAAAAGGGTGAGCGAAAACTCCAAACTGCACCGGTGTGTTTCAATAGGGTTCCCAATTGAGAATTTACATAAAACAGCACTAAAACGCGAGCTGAACTGGAAGACAGATGACGCGCGAACGAACGTAAAAGAAAGCTCATACAACGCCAAAACTACCCGAAATGAGAAAAGTTGTTGCTCACTAAATGTGTGCACTCTGAGCTTGAAAACCCTCTTACAATGTCCTGGCCGTGTATTACTTGGGCCAACGGTAAAACCTGTCAGCTAAATCTTGTTCATAAGCAGACATTTATTCCCCTCGTAGGCCACGGCACTCTAAGGGAAAGCGTTCAGGCATCTCGAGACGCATTTTATAATCAATGGGTTTGAGACCAGCAATCACTTTAGTACCAGCTCGTTGGACACGCTGAATGCGGGGTACATCCTTCCTGGGTCATGAGCAGACAACTTTGTTGTCCTATCCAAGCAGTATGGCGTAGACCGCATAGAGTATCTAGAAGTCTGTGCCAGTAATACGGGGGAAGGTGCGCTGAATCATCCATTGAACGACAAATGCCCTTTGGGCAGATTTTTCACGGTGGAGTGAGAGTGACATGTTTGACGACAATCAGATACCTAAGACCTTTTGGGTATCTGTCTTCGTAAGATCCTCTGGCCCACTCTCACCATCCACGAAAAAGGCGTTTGATGAATCTCCTCCGAAGGACATATGCACGCACCTACCGTCATCCAGAGAAACGTGCCAACTCAATGATCACTGCTCTACTGCGTCGACGTCCATTTTGAGGGTGATGATTTGGGACTCCAAGGTTCCAGGTCGTCCCAAGAAGGTACACCTGTAGTCGAAAGCGCATCTGGAAGGTCGTTGACGCGCATCATGGATTAGAATAATCCTGATCCATTCGAACGTCCAGTGGGGCTTTGTGACAAGGATGAATATTGTTAGCCTACTTTTATCCGGAATGTTTTGCCTGGTGTGACTCCTTTATCCCTTTTGTCCCCATAACGCCCAACCTTTTGGAGCAGCGAAAGTTATGAGCCTCGATCAGGTGCTGCTGAAAAGTCAAAGAATATGGCATCTGATATGAATCCTTCGTGTTTATTGAGTTTAGCTGTCCATAAATACGAGCGTGTCACACAAGAAGGTTTTACGGGGAATCCCTGTAGCGTGGGAGGTAGTAAGTTGCTGAGGCTAAGGTAATTTAGATGGCCTTTTTCGGAGTGTCTCATCAAGTTGTACAGTATGCTGGTGGGGTTTATGGACGTGCAGCTGCCGGGCCATAGTTGGTCACCAATCTTGTTGAATGACGTGATAATGGCTTCCTTCGATGCAGAGATACTGACAAAACACCAGGCGGAATTGTGCCATTGTGAGTATCGTTCCCTTCTGGATCCTTGGAGGGGCCTCCTATTGGCCCAAACGCTGAGTAAGTTTTTCTTGTGCAAGAGTTGTCGAACGTCCACCACGTTTAAGATCAAATACTCTTTTCATCCAGGGAGAAGTGAGCTCCCAGCCCCTTGTTTTACTGAGCTTTCTGAAGGGGGAACAAAGAGGCTAGACCTGATGGTGGCGCTCAGATCCACTTTGGAAAACTGGTCGAAGAACAGCGCGACACCGAGCGGACGCAGGTCCCCAGTATTTTTTCTTGGTTGCCAAGTCACAAAGACACAGCGAGGATGGACAGTGCCAGAAATGTTGCGACGGAGATTTTAGTACCCGTTGTGATGAGATTTTCTTACGCGTACTCGACGCCGCGGTTAGCCTTGGCACAGGAACTTGCCTCGAACTTCGGTGGGTTATCCGATTCACTTCTACGGATGCCTGCTTTATCGGCCAGGTAGTAAAGGGATCCTCTACCGCGGAAAACTGCTAGATTAGTCCGGTTGGCACATCTCTCAGATAGGTGAATACTGGCTTTCGGGTTTCAGTGGGGGTAGGATATTACTCAAGGAACTGGCCTACAACAGTGTTAGTTGAGCTAGTTCCGGGGTTGGTGTGCTGAGTGTGGGAGAAGGACAAAAGATTTTAAATGGGGTCAACCACGGGTGGATGTGCACTTGTGTACCTTGGCTGCGTAGGTGGATTTTCGAGTAGGTAATAGTAACGTGCAGCTTCGTGAGTTTCTCCATATTCTCCATCGAAAGAAATTATTGTAAACCCCTTCCTTCCGAGAAACATCGACCCTGGATATATACACGGGCCGGATACGACATTTTGTGGCTGTGTGAGAGCATATACCATCCTGTTTCTACAGATTGCTAGGCATCATGTCTTTGCGTACGAGTCCCAGAGCTAATGTGTTGCTCGTTTATGTGAGGTCAGCACAGCTTCGTACAGAGCCACATTCTAACACGCTCGCTAGCCTAACACACACAGACCGGTACCAGCAATCGCCCAACTGTGGGCCAATGGCTTGCAAACTGGGGTTCTCGGTGCAAGGTGAAGTTTTTTCATCACTTGTTAGAACGCTTTTGACATAACAATCGCTTCTAACCGAAGCATATGCATGCGAAATTTTTGAGGTTACCGGTCAAATTTCAACTCTCCCCAGAAGCCCGGCTGCCCAAGTTCCCTGGATCGGACGCTTCATACAGCGAACCGACGGAGAACTCTGGGACTCAAGTTGATGCGATTGCCGTAAGTAGCCGCAAAAGAGGCGCACTCGTTGCGCACACTCGGGGAATAAATTGTCCTCAAGTCCCCCGACTGCCGTTTCAAACCACCCCACCGAAGCTGGACGTAATTGCTTTTCACACTCCCACTTCTCAAAGCCATACAACGGTAAAGAACAAGCACTATAAATGGTCCCCGCAGGTGATAAAGAATTCGAGACGAGAAAGTGGCAGATGGCTAAGAGGTTAACTTTGGCGGGAAAGGCGACATCGCTCTGACCATTACCATTTTCAGCACCTTAGGATACATGTACCGAAACGACATTCAAACAACGGTTACATACATCCAAGAGATGCTACATTATTTTACGCGCGTGAGCCTTGGTGGGCGGAAATCCTAGGTCCTGTAAGAGCGCGGTTGCTGGAAGCATTGATGGTGCGGACGAAGCGCTTGCAGGTCCGGCTCCCAGCCAGCTCGTTAAGGGTGGAATAATCCTTATAAGAAAGCCATCAGCATAATGCCACTCAGCATCCTGTAGAAGAAACAGCGCAATCCAACGCAATACTTCCCGGGTTGCACCGTTAAGGTAGCTTACCGCGTTTTGTAGGCCATCTGTGAGTAGTCTGCAACACTAGCGTGCGGCGATCCGCCATGGACAAGCTGGTCCGTGAGAAGTAGCATCGAGGGGGCTGTGTCTGAGACACTATTTATTCGATATTTTGCGATGGCCCGGGTCACCAAGAGGACTGACTTTCGCGTGCCCCGAAGACAGGCCAGTCGATAAGCTGGGAGAGAGCGCATCTCTCACCGACTAGACATCAACCCAGGCCTTGCATCAGCCTTGAAGTTAATGAACGTGGCAATACATGTTGCTTCGTGGGGAAAATGGAGTGTTTCTTAACAACCAGTACAGAAGTATGAACGGATCGGGGGAATGGCTCCAAAAAACTCGTACGCCCCTCGTCAACGAAAACTCTGAATTTGTAGCTACTTCGTCATCATTGTCATGACGCTAAATGTGAGAACGCAAGGTGTCTGGGGGACGCCGCGATTGTCAGGCGAATGAAGAACACAAAAGTCTCCACAAGCTGGTTTGTTCGAATTTAAAAACTTAATCCGTTCCATGAGGACGAGGTGCCTAGATATCATTGTCAATCTTCAGAAAGGCGATAGAACGGTCTCTGACAAACAACGCCGGTTTGATCTCGTTAGCTTCATCGCCAAACTTTTCCGCGTTTCTTCTTCTGAAGCGTTCTGATGGCTAGTGTCATCACTATCTAGAATAGGCTTCAAATGTCGAGATCCGTAAACGTTATCATGATCCATCACCCACATCTCAGCTCCTTCAACGACGGCGTCTGCAGCGGTTTAAGCATTTGATGAGAAGGAACGACACTGAAAGCACAAAATAAAATTCGTTCCTTCCCTCCAGAGGAAAGTGGAGATCCAGCTCTCCGTTTTTTGGTATGATAGGAAAAACTCTATCTCCGCGTAATCGACGAAGTCCGTCACTGCAGCCAACACTGAATAGCTATTTGTGCTGGTATGGCATCCGGAAACCGTGGCCAAACGGCGTATGGACAAGCTATTTTCAGAGCTCACCAGTCTCAGGGGGTGGTCGTCCGAAAGACAAGTGTTTGCTGGTTGTTGTCAAAATCCGTGAACAAGTCCCTTATGTACTAAGGTTTCATCAAGACGATTAAATAGGTTAGGCAGCTAAATTCAGTGTAAGGTTGGTAACAGTTTCCCGGGATTGAACGAAGAAGGGATGAACTTGGAGAAACTTAAGAGCAAAGCGGCCGAAAGCAAAGGTGTATTTTTCAGTCGACCCAAGGTCGCTGAGAGTAGAGGGAGACCTTCCAACGCCACCCATGAAGGAGGCACACCTTTAGCTTTCACCGAAAAACTATTCGGACGGCCGTTCAATTGGTCTATCTCCCCTTCACCTACCACCCCAAAACAAAACACTGGACTATTGAAGCCAGTGTCGCAAATCAACCAACCAGAGGACCAGATTTCCCCAGCTCGCCAGTTTTCGTTTGGGTCCATTGCTGACTGCGCGATGGCGATACAGGAATGCTTTGAGAGATGCGAGGTCGAGAACCCGAGGAATTTGTTCGTGTCCATTTTGTCTGGCTTCGTATTCGCCCTAGCTTGGTGGATTGCCATTGATGCTGCTTCTATATACAGCACGGATCAGCTTCCCGGAGCTTATCACACTCCGGGCGTATTTGGAACGATCGCGTTTGTCCTGGTCAATATGGTGCCGAACTCAGCCGTAAGTATATATTGTGCCTATATATATATATATATATATATATATATAGTGTCTCCAGCGGGCGTAGTTCCTGATCATTGTGGCGCACCGTCGGAAACTTAGACAAACATCGAAACAGACAAGTCTGTGTACGGACTGTGCACGAGTAAGATGCCGTGGGTTATTTCCAAAGGACGAATGTGTTCAAACGTGTACACTAAGCCTGTAAACTGCAAGTGAGTGCACACCGAGAGAAACCTGAAAAACACCGCATGTAGGCGTGCTCAGTACCAAGGCAGCTGCGCAAGCGCCGCACTGCACCATTGAGTTAGTCCTAGGGCGCCGGAATGCCCCGTGCAGTGGGCGTTTAATTCAATACTGTTACAAACAGGTGATGTTATGCTTATTTACCATGTGATGACAACCCAAAAGTAGGTGATGCTGTACTTACTTACTATGTAACGATAACCGCAAATCACCCATGTCGGTATTATCTCACTGTCGCCGACACTAAACCGCAGGGTACATGCACTGTAGGTATTTTTCCTGTAAAAGCCGTCGCTGTTCTCGTGGCCCAACGTTTCTCGCATTCAGAAGTTCATACTACCAGACTTCTCTAACCCGACCTTGAGTGCTCAAAAAACTAGACATGTTTTTGTGGACCGTATTACATAAATGGCTGAGGTGCAGGCACCATCCAATCCCGAACTACTACATCATCAGCTATAAACACCGTGCACTTACTGTACAGTGGTTAAGGGTGCTGCAGTTCTGTTCACCGATGATTTGAGGAGGTACGGATAGCTTCGTACTGAAGGCGGCAGATGATAAAATTGGTTCGTGAATACAGGACTGTCAGTTGTTTATAAACACATCGACATTGACCCCGTCTATCAGCCGTTACGAGCAAAAGAACTACACGGTCACGGGACTCTGGGCCACATGGACAATCAAGAAACCTAACGACAACCAGCGGACTAATGGCTCTAAAGGAAGAAACACACGAAAAACAATACCACTGAATCAACGAATCAAGGAAACCAATCCAGACCTCAAAGCAAGAAGAAAACGACCGAATCACAACAGAACAATCACCCACAAAACTGTTGAATTGAATACGCCCAATGAACCAAACAGACACAAGAGATTGACACCAGGTCAGATTCACAAGGGTCCAATCAAACTAGGCGAAGACCCCCTTCAGAACTACCAGATGCTGTTTTAGGAGCCATATAAGCACAGGCAGAAGAGGAGGAATTCACCCACTCAACCCCGCACTGACGATGTCACCTCGATTGGTAATGAAGCGTTTGCAATCCAACTGCCAAGCTCGGCGAACAGACTAACAAGCAACTGTCAGCTGTTTTCATTAGGGAGGTCGGGGAGAGCTTTGCATTGAAGGCATTAGCTTGGATGAATGCATCTGAATAGGCCATGTCTGACAAAGTCTAATTAGTAGTCTCTTCCAGCGGTCACTATGCGGGCTGTATGCCTTGTCGCGTCGGGGAGATGATATGTCACGGATGTTTTGTTGACGGCGGGCTGGTGTTGGTGTTCCATTCAGGCGCGTTGGTTTCTTCTAGAGGCTGGGGGCGAGATGGCTCAAGTGATTAGAGAGCGAATTTACTGACCGCAAGGTCCGTGGTTCGAATCCGACCTCTGCCTCTCGACTTCCCTTGTCTAGGCTTGAGCAACCTGGCAGTATCTCATCCCTCGTGCTTCCTTTGGGGCGGTATGGCAGCTTGGCACCAGAAGTGTGTTGCAGCTGAACGATTTTTTCCTAGAGGTTGCGATGAAGGAGGGCCAGCTTCTTGCTCAAGACGCTCATTTTGTGAATGGCTTGGCGTCCCATCATTTTACCAAATAATCTCGTTGAAACCCATTTTTTGGCCGGTTGACTGAATCATATGAAAGCGCGACCGTTACCTGCAGCGAAAGCTTCCTCCATCTTCTGCGTCTTCCCTATCTAGGCTTAGGCAACCTGGCAGTATCCCAAATACTTTTAAAACCAAAGACTCCGGTGCTGCTCTAAAGGCACCTGCTGTGCGCAGCCGCATCAGGAATGAGACAGTAATGCCTTATTCCCTGCGCCCTCGGGTTAGGCCAACCCCCTGCAGCTGAGCAGGTCAGACTATTGAGTCATCGGCTCCGGGCAGGGTCCCCAAAGAAAACCCTACTGTCCACTGCCTCGTGGGTCAGACTTTTAAGTCAGAGGCTAGGGGCAGGGTCCCCGAGCAAAACCCTACACCCTCCACTGCCTTGTGGGTCAGACTCTTGAGTCAAAGGCTCAAGGTGGGTACCTCAACTCAACCCCTTCTTCGGCCTGGGCAACCGGGAAGTATCATTTGCCCTTGCAGCTCTTCGCTCACCGGCCTTCCTGTTACGAATAGAATATCGATTCTGATTGAGCGCGAGAACAAGAGTGAATAGCGTAGGATGAATAGCGCTTTACTTGTCTAAGAATAGGCGTACATAAGCTGAAAGTGAAGGCGAAAGCATGGTTAATACAAAACGATAATGTGAACACAAAGAATATTCATGACATTCACCCGGGCCGTTGGATTGTGTAGAGAGGGAGAACTTGGACACAGGTACTGGATGAATGATTGTAAAAATCTAATGAGTAATGATGAGTATGGCTAGGCTTCTCGATTTCTTAAAATGTAGGGTCGCGTACGCTGCTGGAGCCTGGCTAAATCAGAGATGCTAGGGTCATATGTTTCTGGAGATGCAGGTGCATCGCCCGGGCACGGGGGTGAGACTGAAGTATGGTCGATATTATCCTCAATGTTATTGAGCGGAGGCGTCTGCAAGTCAGACAGGGGGTGTATGAACACCATTGTCTTCACTGGATGAGGTACGCGTGAAATCATTGACATGTGTGCGATCACCACAAGGAGCGAGATGGCGGACGGATACAGTACCTTCTTTTCCGCCGGGAAACGAACATGGGCGTAATGTGGATTGCAATTTATAAGTTCGACTTCCTCAACGACGGGTTCATACTTTGAGGCACGGTCAAATCTTTTCAGTAAAACAGGTCCTGGAATAGTTAGCCAAGTTGGTATAGATAAACCACAGGATGACCGACGTTCAAACTGGAACATCCGTTCATGTGGAGTGGCATTCGTGGAGACGCAGAGAAGGGACCGTATAGAGTGGAGGGCATCTGACAGAGCCGACTCCCAGTGACAGATTTGAAGGCCTTTCGTCTTGAGTCTAAGCTGGATTGCGTTCCAGAGTGTCCCGTTGAGGCGTTCGACTTGACCGTTCCCCTGAGGATTATAAGAAGTTGTTCGGCTGGTGCAAACTCCTCTGTCATGTAGGAATGTGGACAGTTCGTCAGATATGAATGAGGAGCCACGATCCGAATGTACATATGCAGGCATGCCAAACAAAGAGAATAACTCACACAGACATTTAATAACTGTAGACGCACAAGTGTCTGCGCAGGGAAAGGCAAACGGAAAACGAGAAAACTCGTCAACGATGGTAAGGAGATATCGGTTTCGAGTAACAGAAGGTAGAGGTCCTTTAAAATCGATGCTAATTCGTTCAAATGGTTGAGTCGCTTTGATGAGCGTAGCGGGGTGGTTTGTAAAACTGCGGTTTGATGGCGGCACAAACCGTACACTTTGTGGTGATGTCTTTGACATCTTGGAGGAAAACGGCAAGTTTTTGGAAAGAACAAAGTGGTGCATGCGAGTAATTCCGGGATGGCACAAGGAATCGTGAATTTCTTTTAATTTACCATTGCCGATCACATTGGCGCATAGGTTACGCGATAAGGTGTCAGCAACCAGATTGTCTTTTCCAGGTCTGTAGCTGACATCGTAGCTAAAAGCGGAAAGTTCCATTTTCCATCGCTGGATTTTATCATTTTTTATCTTACTTTTCTGCGACAAACCATACATAAAGGAAACTGACCGCTGGTCAGTGATAAGCAAGTGCTTCCCGAAGAGATAATGCTTCCATTTACGGATAGATTCAACGATGGCGTATGCCTCCTTCTCAATAGCAGAGTGATTCTTTTCACTCGGTGTCAGTGTTCTAGAAAAGAAGGCCACCGGTCGGCCGTTTTGAGTCAGAGATGCAGCAATGGCTATGTCTGAGGCGTCAGTCTCGACAACCAATGGTGCGTTGTAGTCGACTGTCACAACCATGGCGTTCTCTAACTCCTTCTTTAAATTTTCGAAGGACTGTTGCACACGCTCGGTAAGGGAAAGTCTTATTTCTGACAAGCACACTGATTTTGTCAGAGAAGCATGGTATCCATTGTGAATAATAAGCAAACATACCAACAACTCGTTGTTGGGATTTAGCGTCGTGGATGAGGAGTTCACGAATAGGGTTCATTCGTTCAGGATCTGGTCATGCTCACTTTGGGTAGTCCCACAAATAGTGACGTTGTCGATGTAAGCGTAGGTGCCACTTAGGTTCTCAGACTTGATTATATGGTCAATAGTACGTTGAAAGCATGCTACTCCGTTGGTTACACCGAAAGGAATACGACGGAACTGAAACAGCTCTCCGCATGCTTCAAAAGCCGTATACGGTTTGTCTTTCTCACTGATTGGAACTTGATGGTAAGCACTCAATAGGTCTAAGGTGCTAAAGACAGCATGACGGGAAATTTCTTCGATCATTTTATCCAGTCGCGGTAACGGATACGCGTCTAGGTATGTGAACCGATTAATGGTTTGACTGTAGTCCACTACCATGCGTCTTTTGTGGTTTGAATTTTTCGTGACCAGTACTTGGGCCCTCCAGGGAGAATTCGAAGGTTCAATTATACCTTCATCCAATAGTCGGTTAACTTCAGAGCGGATGAATTGTTCATCGTCAGGATTATAACGTCGTGATTTCGTCGCGATAGGCTTGCAGTCGGGTGAGAGGTTAGCAAAAGAGGTGATTCGACTGTAGCAGCAGTAGACCGCAGAGGGTGAATGGACCTCGGTTCCCACCGAATGTGATTTCAACTTTGTTATGTAGACCAAGGAAGTCATGGCCTAGCAGCACGTCAGCACATAGATTGGGTAATACCAATAGTTTGATTTTTGTAAACAGTACCCCTGTAGTCGATGGATGCGTAGCAGTAGCCTCTAGTTGAACACGTCAGAGAGGTAGATGCCATGGTAATCACAGAATCGTTAGCATATATCTTCCAGCCATGTTTACGAACCACCAAAGGAGATATATAACTGCTCGAACTTCCTGTGTCTATGAGGGCCTGAAGCGATATCCCGTTCACCTTTATGCTGGTCACCGTGCGGGACAAGCAGTTCGGGGCCGCAGCAGTCAACAGGGAAGATAAGGCAGAATCCGTCGTGCAATTGGAATAATTTTTTACAGATTTGGATCGACAAACACGCTGAAAATGGCCTGTTTTGCCACATGATTTACAAACTGCTTCTCTTGCGGGGCATTTTGACCGTGGATGTCTGGAACGACCGCAAAAGTAACATATCTGAGAATTGATTGACGAGAGACAAGGTGTAGAATCAGGAGATTGAATGTGAAGGGTAACTGTAGATGTTTGTAAGGTGCTGCAGCCGCAGAAAATGATATCGCCTGGTTATGTGAGTACGACTGAGCTTGTTTGTGGGCCAATTCTAATGACCTAGCCAATTCATGTGCTTCATCAAGAGTGAGTTCATTTTGAGCCAGAAGTCTTTCTCTGATGGTAATAGACTGAAGTCCGTTGATCAGAGCATCGCGTACACTTTCGTTTGATGGTCAATGGCGGACACCGCCTTGAAATCACAATTTTGGCCAAGGATTTAAGCCTCTGAACAAACTGATCAACATCTTGACTGGTGTCTTGTTTGCAAGTTTGTAGAAGATGGCGAGCATAAATTATATTCTTAGGACGAACATACAACTTTTCAAGTGTACTGATAGCGGATTCGTAATCTGGACAGTCAGCGATGTAAACATATACAGGTGCATCCACAAAATGGATCAAAGTTTCCAGTTTATTTAGCTTAGGCGATTCGACAGTGCCCAGAAACGTTTGGAAGGTTCGGAACCAATGATTCCAACGCGTAGTTGCGTCTGGAGAATTAGGATCTGCGTCGAAACACTTGGGTCGCAGCAACGGTTCCATTGTATTCTTAGACAAGTAAATTGTTACGAATAGAATATCGATTCTGATTGAGCGCGAGAACAAGAGTGAATAGCGTAGAATGAATAGCGCTTTACTTGTCTAAGAATAGGCGTACATAAGCTGAAAGTGAAGGCGAAAGCATGGTTAATACAAAACGATAATGTGAACACAAAGAATATTCATGACACTTCCCCCACACTCCCTCCCAACCCATCGTACAATGCAGGGCAATCAACCCATCTGCCAATCCCCTAGCCACTGTTGTGAGTCTCAACCATCGCCCAGAGAAATAAACCAAAATAATCACTTACTAACTCCAAAGATCTGATCCACGTTGCAGCCTTTAATGTCCGTACTCTATGTCAAATTGGGCAACAGGCATCCCTTGCTGAAACCTTACTTTCCCTCTCTATCGATGTATGTTGTGTCTCCGAAACACGAATACAAGACTCCACGTCGGTCGTGCTTCTCAAGCCGCTTAGGGCGAACCCAGATGTTCCACATTTCACTCTTCGGACATCCGGTGATCCTGACGCAATGGCTCGTGGTATCTACGGTGTGGGAGTTGCACTCAGCCCCAAGGCTGAAAGCGCCTTACTGGACTGGATCCCAGTAAACAGTCGCCTTTGCGCTGTGCGGCTGTCTGGCTCAATTAAGATTAACGCAGGTCGATGCGGTAAACGGTGTTTGTTTGTCGTATCAGCATACGCCCCAACAGACAGCAGTTCTGAGAATGAGAAGGACGAGTTTTATCAAGATCTGTCACGACTGCTTCGGTCGGCAAGAAGGACGGATATAGTAATCCTGGCGGGTGATATGAATGCCCAAGTTGGACGGCTAAGTCCGGAAGAAGCACAGTTGGGTGGTAGATTTGGAGTCGATGCTGTGCGTACGGATAATGGAGAGCGGCTTCTTCAGTTGTGCAGATCATCGTCTGTTCCTGGCCAGTACGAACTTCCAACACAAACGCTCACACCGAGTTACTTGGAGGCCACCTACCACAAGACAGCGTGGACTCAATTGGACCATATGGCTATCAGTTACCGATGGAGAGCCTCAGTTAAGGACTGTCGTTCCTTCTGGGGTACGCAACTTGACTCTGATCACGCCATCGTGCGAGCCCGCTTATCACTTCGTTTCCCGCCAGCACTACGCGTGCCGAAAGAGGGCAGCTCCGTTCATCAACTCCGACAAGTTTCAGTAGCTGAAGAGTATCGAGCTGATCTGGCTAGAAAGCTGCTGGAAACGCACAGTCATGTGGACGATGAAGATTGCTTGGAGGATGGATGGAGGCGAGTTAAAGAAGCAATGCTCTCAGCTTTCAGAACTGCTTGTCCAGCCCATCTGATTCGACTCAATGAACACTGGATATCTTCGAGATCAGCAGATCTTATTGCTGCCAGAAAGTCCATACCAGCAACTAGCGACTATGATGGCGCACGCAGATCCCTCAAACGCCGGATAATCAGGAGCTTGAAGAATGACAGAGAACGCTGGTGGATTTCGAAGGCCCAGGAAATGGAGAAGGCTTTGCTGCAGGCAACAGCCGCGCCCTGTTTCAACTGATTCGATCAACGGGTCAAAGAAGGCAGGTGTCAGTGAGACAATATGCGAAAAAGACGGAACAGCAATTCACTCCCTCAATCGCCGTCTTGAGCGGTGGGCTGAGCACTTCCAAGAACAGTTCACCTGGTCCCCTTCAACACAACCACTGGAAGAACCAAGCAGGCCCGAATGGAACATTGACACCAACCCACCATCAGCAACCGAAATCCAGCGTGAGATTTCAATCCTGAAGCGCGACAAGGCACCTGGCCCGGATGGTCTACACCCGCGCTCTTCAAAGAAGGTGGCGAGGTCCTGTGAACAGTCTGACAACCACCTGCAGAAGATTTGGAACGAAAACAGAATACCAGCCGAATGGAGCTCCTCGACCGTCATCCCAGTTTTCAAAAGGGAGCAAGAACGTCATGTGAAAACCATCGTGGTATCAGTCTGGTATCCGTCGCATCTAAGGTACTCTCTGGCATTATTTTGCGCAGGTTGATGGATTATCGCGAGAGACAGATTCGTGAGAATCAAGCTGGGTTTCGCCCCGGTCGAGGATGCATCGACCATATCTTCACCTTGAGACAAATTCTTGAACAGCGCCACTCCTTCAGACGTCCCACGTTGGTCGTTTCTGGATTTGAAAGCTGCCTTTGATTCTGTCGATCGTCAGCAACTTTGGCAGTGTCTGGCGATCAAAGGTGTCCCTTCCAAATTTCTATCTCTTATCAAGGCACTGTATGCGGACTCCTGTGGGCGCGTACGAGTATACGGGAAGCTCTCGCCTGAGTTCACCACGTCCAGTGGTGTAAGACAAGGCTGTCCTCTCTCACCTTTCCTTTTCAACTTTGTTATTGACATGCTGCTTGAAATTTCTCTGCCTGCCTCTGAAACCTCGGGAGTCGAAATGCTCCCAGGACGTTCCTCACAGACATTGAGTATGCGGACGATATTGCTCTCCTTGGTTCAGACCCTTCCGAAATGCAAATGATCTTAAATAACCTAACTAACTCTGCCGCACGGTTTGGCATGCGCTTCACACCCGCAAAGTGTAAAGTGCTGCTACAAGACTGGGTGGGACCCACACCTCATGCTTGCAGGTGAGCCAATCGACGTGGTAGATAAATTTGTTTACCTGGGCAGCTGTATAAGTTCCGGTGGACTGGCTGGAGATGAGATCATTTCTCGAATCGGAAGGCCAGGGCAGCTTTGCCAACCTCCGACACCTGTGGCGCCGACGTGACGTGAGCTTGTCTGTCAAGGAAGAGTTTACAGTGCGGTGGTTCGATCCATACTGCTTTATGGATCAGAGACGTGGCCCCTACGTGCAGAGGACGTACGGAAGATGTCAGTGTTTGATCATCGATGTCTCCGCAGCATTGGTCAGGTCTGGTGGGAACATCGGATTAGTAATGCTGAGGTACGTCAGATGGTCTTAGGAAGAAGAAACTCTCCCGCGATAGATGAATTACTCACGCTTCATAGGTTGCGCTGGTTGGGACATGTACTCCGCATGCCAGAAGACCGTCTGCCCCGCAGAGCTCTTTTCGCCCAGCCCTGTGCTGAGTGGAAGCGACCGAGAGGTGGACAGTGTATGACCTGGCAACGAAGTACGAAAGCGCTAACCAGTAAACTTAGTCGGGCGGGCAACTGCCGCCTCTCCTGGATGGGGACCCCGGGACTCAAATCACCAGTGGTTAACGACACTGGCAGAAATGCCCAATCGCGCAGTCAGTGGCGCTCGTGCATCAAAGCTATAGCCTTCAATGCGTAGCTACTCAATTTCCGAACATACCTTCGCCTCCAAGGCTTCTTTTTACGTTCCAAATTTCCGGTGATCGAAACTGTAGCAGCTGGAACCAATGTGCCTATAGTACACGGTTTATAGCTGATAAATTGATTGATTGATTGATTGACTTATGCTTCGCTGCCGTACAACCACGATTTTTCTGAAAACCTTAATGTGAAGAAAAGAAGGAGAGTGGGTGGAGAAGGGACTTGGTGCTAGTCTGCTACGGTCATTCCGAGGTGTCCATATCTGCGGACGTTCACACAGGGGGGATATCGCCGACTCCATCCTGGAATGCAAGTCACACCATCAGTACGCAGACGCTCCCACACCCCTCGCGGGTCAAAGTTCACGATCTCTCTGCTCGCGCTACAGTTCTAAAAGCCGACAGCATAGCTTCTCTCACCATCTTCCACCCAGTCTAAGGCATTCTTCGTCATCAGCATGGACACGATTCCAGCAGATTTCCAGCCAGGTCAGCGCGATGGCGCTGGGCTACTGACACTCGCTGAAGTCGACTAACGGAATTCCTCTGCTTTGACATGCGTAATTCTGACAGAAAGTTAATTAACAACCGAGCCCGCACAGTGGCATGACAAGAGTCAAGTTGCCTATCCTAAAAGGAGCGCCAGTCTTTTGTTTCCAACACTTCGTCGGTAACTGATGGCCAACAACTTGACATCCCCAGCTCAAGACGGATTCATCCCAAACAATTCTTGCGTAACGAGACTTTCCGCGTTTACAGACAGCCCGTCTAAAGCCAAAGACGAAGGACTGATATCAGGTACTATGTTGTTCGACTTGTCAATAGCATTCGATCGAGTCCCACGCATCCCGCTGTTCCACAGACATGGGTGCCATAGGATTCAAGAAACCATTACGCCGGATTAAGGTGATTCTTTCAGACAGACCATCCCGAGAAAAGGTCAGCTCAATGTGTTTTTCTGCATCACTCTCCATTAAAGTCTCCCATGGCTCCCTTTCAGGCACATTCCCATCCCTAATGCAAGGTTGGGCGTTATGGGGACAAAAGGGATAAAGGAGTCACACCAGGCAAAACATTCCGGATAAAAGTAGGCTAACAATATTCATCCTTGTCACAAAGCCCCACTGGACGTTCGAATGGATCAGGATTATTCTAATCCATGATGCGCGTCAACGACCTTCCAGATGCGCTTTCGACTACAGGTGTACCTTCTTGGGACGACCTGGAACCTTGGAGTCCCAAATCATCACCCTCAAAATGGACGTCGACGCAGTAGAGCAGTGATCATTGAGTTGGCACGTTTCTCTGGATGACGGTAGGTGCGTGCATATGTCCTTCGGAGGAGATTCATCAAACGCCTTTTTCGTGGATGGTGAGAGTGGGCCAGAGGATCTTACGAAGACAGATACCCAAAAGGTCTTAGGTATCTGATTGTCGTCAAACATGTCACTCTCACTCCACCGTGAAAAATCTGCCCAAAGGGCATTTGTCGTTCAATGGATGATTCAGCGCACCTTCCCCCGTATTACTGGCACAGACTTCTAGATACTCTATGCGGTCTACGCCATACTGCTTGGATAGGACAACAAAGTTGTCTGCTCATGACCCAGGAAGGATGTACCCCGCATTCAGCGTGTCCAACGAGCTGGTACTAAAGTGATTGCTGGTCTCAAACCCATTGATTATAAAATG
Source organism: Clonorchis sinensis (assembly GCA_003604175.2). Classification (NCBI taxonomy): domain Eukaryota; kingdom Metazoa; phylum Platyhelminthes; class Trematoda; order Opisthorchiida; family Opisthorchiidae; genus Clonorchis; species Clonorchis sinensis. Next base: position 131,111,059 of record CM030369.1, on the reverse strand, counting down.
CGTCTCGAGATGCCTGAACGCTTTCCCTTAGAGTGCCGTGGCCTACGAGGGGAATAAATGTCTGCTTATGAACAAGATTTAGCTGACAGGTTTTACCGTTGGCCCAAGTAATACACGGCCAGGACATTGTAAGAGGGTTTTCAAGCTCAGAGTGCACACATTTAGTGAGCAACAACTTTTCTCATTTCGGGTATTTTGGGCGTTGAATGGCCTTCCTCCGACGTTTGTTCACACAGTACCAAGAACCCAGTTCACGAGACTCTTGGACGCTTTTTGGGTCCTCACGCCGTCAAGCCTACTGCTGTACGATGCTACAACTTTTTTGCTCCCACATTTAGGCGAACGCAATTCGATGAACGATAAGAATAGATCAGACCCTGGAAGTTAGGACGAAAACCTCGGTCCGGTGTCTCAATCCGTGAATCCGCAAACTGAGTCCACGAATGGTTTGCGGTCGGTGGCATCAATGTAGCTCAATTGAAGCAATTGCGCTAAAAGTTCGTACTGGCCAGGAGGGGGGCGATGTTCCCCATCACCCGTACACTCATTGCGGCTCCAACTCTACCATCTACTTATGCTTCTTCCGGACTTGGTTTTCCGACTTGGGCGTTCAGGTCAGCATGGTCGCTGTATCCGTTCTTTCTGACTGAAATTCTTTCAGCTGTCGGTAAAATCTGTCCTCAAATTCACGACAGCGGTCTGCCGGAGCGTATGCTGATTCGAGGAATAATCGCAATAGCTTGTGTTGATCTTAACTGAAACAGACAACCACAGTGCAAAGACGACTGTTTACTGGGATCAAGTCTATAAAGTGCTCTCACCCTTGGGTTCATTTGCAATCCCCTATACCATATACATCATGAACAATTGCGTCCGGCTTTTCAGACACCTGAAGTGCACGACCTAAGTGAGGTGTTGCATGCGTTTTGAGGACACAACCGACGTCGATAGAAAGGGGAAACAAGGTTTTATCAAGAGGTGCTTTCTTTCCGACTTGACAGAGTACGGACATTAAAGACTGCAACGTGGATCGGGTCTCTGGAACTTGGTAAGGGACTGCTTCGGCTTACTCTGCTGGGCGATAGTTTGCACATAGAAGAATCATTATGGGACTGGCAAATGGATCATCAATCCAAGGGCGGGAGAGGCCTTGGGTGACGGCCATTGAACGAAAAGTTGCAAGGGCGAATGGTATTTCGTGGTTGACCAGAGCAGCGAAGTCATTTTGAGGAACAACTGCACCTTGAGCCAATGACTTAATAGTCTTACCCATTTGGCTGCCGGGGGTTGATATGAAGACCATGCGTAAGTCACCGTTTGCGCATGGCATGGTGTTGACTGATAATTCTACCTCGTACAGCAAGCTCTTCGTAAGCAGCACCAAACTCTGGTTTTAACGTTACTTCAACCATACTGAACAGTGCGCCGGTGGTCACGGTCAATCATTATGCGTTTAGATGCTGGTTTTTACGGAGGATATTTTCTATTTTTCTCTCTTGAGGAGAAGGCAGCATTTGTGTTTCTGTAGCTGTTGAGATGCTGTTCGTCTGAGGGAGATGCCTTCACAATATTATCGCAGAGGACAGTGCGGTTGTAGCTACAGACCGCCTCGTAACGTGGTTCATCGGAGTACCTCGGAAAACTGTTACATCCCGTGGAGCTCGTCAGATGAATGCAGCGCGGATGCCCGTCTCTCACAAGGTTACGACAATCGATTTCAATGTTTCTCAAGCTATTCCAACATGCTTACGGGCCGTTCGTTACGGACGTACTACAGCCAATTGACCGCTGCTACGGTGCGGCAGCAAGGCATTAATGTTGACTACTGAACTTATGCTGTCGATGGTGATTACTATGCTGCGAAGAAATTGGTGACCAAATACTCGCGCTCTTCAAGGTCAATTTCCGCGGGCAAACGAAAACTGCCTCCATGTTCGTTTCGTAGATAGGGGCTTTTGATACGGGAAAGTTTCGTTTCTGATGCCATAGATGACACCGGCCGGCGAATGCTGCTCGTACGGTGGTGTGTGCTTCGAATTCATTTATCACAATGCAGTCGCGACTTAGGCAGTTACAAAAGTTAGATCTGGCGGTAAATTGGAGCTTCCCAGAAGTCTCAACAGGATACGATGGGTTTAAGAATGCTTGATATAACAGTGCACCTCGAAGGTACAAAGTGCCTATCCGAACTATGGGAACACTTGGCGTAGTTTGCTTAGAGTAGTTTGCACGAACGTGTGTCCGTCAAATAGCACAGCAATATCGTCTGCACAATCCAAGTCTGCTATTTTTCTCCAAATGTGCTTTTCCTATCTAGATTCACCATCTCTTGGCGTGCGCCTCACCACGTCACTGCGAAGTTCGAACAAAAATACGGAGGGCGCAAACGTGAGAAGCCTCAGCAGTTGAGAAACCTTTGGATAGCTCACTGTGAACCCTAGCATAAGCAGCAACGTACGAAAAGGAGCTGAGGCACTTCTCTTTGGTCATCTGTCTGTAGAACAGCTAGTTAGTCCGTGAAATCGATGTATTTTACAGCCAAGGAAAACCACCATTCTTGGTTGGCGGTCATTTGACGCTACTCACAACTTCGGTTTGATGTGATTAATGCCCTACCTAGTCGAAGTTCTGCCCGATGCTCGTTGAACTTGAGATCGGGCGTCGCAGTATCACTGAAACCAGTAGCAACCTCATGGTTGGAGCGGTCACTTCGATTACTTTTTTGTTTTGAAATTCAGTATTTTTTTGGATGCTCTGAAGCACCATGTTTTCTACCGTCTGACCGGCGGTGCCTATTTCCCCCAAATTAGGACTGAAGTCACCGGAGGATGCTGATCATTTGATAAGCCTATTTAATCTTTGGTCAAGACTTTTTCAATGGTTAAACAAGGACTTTGTTTCCTAGACTTCTCCAGGGTAGAGTGCTCAAGATGTCCGGCAATGTGTATGTAACAAAGCTCTAAACAACTTCGAGTACGAATCAAGTAACACGACAGAAAAGCTCGATGTTTTATAGGCACCACCATAAAATGCCACCGTCTCCCCGGAGCTGAAAGCTCTCAGTTGAGCTTTAATTTGCATACCGTTTAAGCTAGTGTATGTATAAATAGAACTGACTCAATAGCAGCAGACCCGTTGAACGCCACTATGGTTCGCTTTCCACCATAATTATTATTACTGTTAACCTACTCATTATATCCACCGCATATATTTGTGCGCACAGTAAGCGCGATTCGACTTCTATTTCTGCTCCTATAGTTACAAGACGATTACGGCGAAAGACGAATTGGACGCCGTGGAGCCTTCTTCTGTCTCTTTTTTGCTTTCCTAGTATCCTTCAGCTGCGTTATTGCCTCATGTTGGATCCTATTTGGAGCGTACGTAGCCGTTGGGAGCACGAATGTGTGGCCTGGTGTTGCCATACTTCTGCAAAATCTGCTACTATGTGCTGCATCCTTGACATTCCGTTTCGGGAGAAAACAGGATGACTGAAAAATACTTCCTTACACTCATTACATCCGTGGAACAATGATGTATTCTTTCCATATGAACCATACCAACAAGATTATGAGACTTTATCACATTTATTCGCGTATTTGTCATTTAGTTAACTGCTTCATATACTGTACATATCATTATAAAATTTGTTCATCACGAACAGCCGAGGCCCAATAGGCAACAATCCACTTTTGTCTTGCTCATCGCTGGCGGGAAGCTAATGAATGGTTCTAAAACAAATTGGGGATTATGACCGGACCAATAATGATTACCTTTAAACGGATATCGCTTTCGACCTTCATTCTGTTGGACTGGATAAAATTGAGGATCCTGAAAGGAAGGCAGAGAAAATCCAGCACTACCATTATCACACAACTATGTTAAAGTAGCTTATGGAAGTGTAGAACCAACGCTCTGACTCTTGTGGAGTACGTCTGTGTCGCACTTATTTGCAGCAGGAGCTACCAGTGGATGCTGTGAGAGAAGTTTTCGGTTCACCATTTTCTAGGGGTTCTCGTTTAGCTTATTGCTTTGGACAATAAACACCTAAGCCGAGTGATTGGTTAACTACACAAAAACGAACTAGATCAAATAGATTACGATAGCCCAAGGCAGTTTGATGTCGGACGTACGAATGTAGTACGATCGTGAATTTTGTTCATCCTGTTTCCACTACAGGACTGCTCGCACATGCTTCATCTTGCGGTTCACATCGAATTTTCAGTCAGGCACCTGGTATGTCACGACGCCTTCCGAGCTTCAGGATGTAGTTCGTCTCTGTGGACCTCAGCCGGATGTCTTATCTATTGTGACAACGTCTGGTCTTCGAATAAACTCTCTTGTGTTGACCCAGGACAGCTAAAACACACTGTTTGAGCTGTTTATGCAACCAGATCACTTCTATGCTTGCACATACGGTAAAATGCGCAAGCTTAGTATCAATGCCAGCAACTTATACTGCACCCTAGTGGAATCTTAGAGAATCGAAGTCGAATTTTAAGTGAAGTCAAGATGACTGGTGTATTCTGATAAGTTGTTTTATTTACGGTTCTCCAAGACATTGTTAGAGACTGCCGCCTACCGCTTCTGCACGCTGACAAGCAATCAGAAACTGGTGAATGCATCAGGTCCTTAAGAATGATCAGGTGCACTTGAAATTAAGCAAGTTACAGTGCGATGGCATTAGGCGTTCCTTTCGTTTATAGACATTGGAGAGTAGGTAGAAAATGTCCTAGCAGCGGAATAGAAGAGAGCGATAAGTTTTCAAACACAACACATAAACTGACCGTACTGAAGGTAACAGCACAAACCGCGTACCTTCTCAGTTATCCAATCATCCCAGATGATAGGTATGGCAAATTTTTGTTCCGCAAGAAGCTGATTGATAGATCGGATTAATGCACGACCATCGACAGACATGCCGGCATGCCATAATTCGGTCGCCAAAATGGGAACTTCGGCTGACGGAGTTGAGAAAGAATTTACGTACATTATCTCAGTATTCAAAGTCTGATTATTTTCACAAAACGCGCCAGATAATGTTTAAGTCAGCGACACGGCTTTACCAAAATATTACTCGACATGATAATTATTGGAGACTGTAAGCCGGAGTGTGCTAGTAGAGTGGTGATAACGCTCGTCTGGATCCGACATGGTCAAGGATATGCACCGCGGGTGAGTTCCAACTAAGAGCGAAGCTCGAGTACAATGCTTTCCCCCTTTTGGTTGGAATGCCCGCATCAGGACACGAGGAGATCACTCAAACGAGAGAGGATTCTACAAATCTCAGAACCTACAATTAATGTGGTTATAATACACGATCACATCACTCTCGTTTGAACAGTCGTCCTCCTGTCCCGACGCAATCGTTCTGGTGAGTCCACACCAAAGGGGGAGGCACTGGACTCGAGTTTCGCTCTTATTTGAGCTCATCGGAAGTGCATATCCCTGGTCATGCCGGAGTTTGAACTCCGCGTATCTGAAAAGCGAGGTGAATATGGATATATCCTGATTGCCTTAGGTTCCGCGGCAAAGTATTTTCGAGTTCATTCGGCTTCCACTGCAGAGTACTTATACCAGTTGCACTCGGTCCCAGTGGATCGAACTGCTGCCAACATAACATAAAACCAAATTCCTCCGTGATCAATGTCCGCCAAAAAGATTTAGGGAACAACAATGCAATTCATCAGCTATAAAACATGTAAGACAAACTGTTCCTAACAAACATATTCACCGATGATCGACAGCAGAAAGTACAGTCCTTGTTGAGGGCTTGCCTCCTTTGGTTAAATGCACCCAACTGGTTAAACATACATACGTTAAAAGCGTTTTCTACTGAGTAACGACCTACCCGCAAGCCGTTGAGCTAGTTCTACCGATTTGGACAACTCTCTCAAAATCCCAACCTCCTCATATTTACTTCCAGGTTTAGAAGACCATTTTCGCGATTCCTGTTTCCGGCGATTCTTTGCGGAGCGTCTAAAAGGGGAAAGATACAATGAAATTGGACGATACATAGATGAGAAGAAATACTACTCACGCGAAGCCATCCGCAGGGAAGTTAAGCAGCTTTCATAACAACTAGAGATGCAGATTTCAAATGATGGTGAAGTTTTTGGTCAATATATGAAGGGTTTTAAAGGTAGAACGTTGCAATTACTACAATAAAATAAAATAAAATCGTTCAGCTGTAACACCATTACTACACATGGTCTTCCTTGAATAATAATACACTCAAAATGAACGGAAGGAAGGATGCAAACGCACTGAATCAATGCCTAACCCGATTGGTAACTGGTCCTAATGGGTCGTAGCTGAGATTCAAATACCACCATCGTGTACGGATTTCGGTTTGGGATTAAGTGGGTATCCGCTAACTTAATTTGTGTACGTTTTGCAAAGATCCTGTGATCACTTAAGTGATGTCAACGCTATCTTCACTGCGGTTGACACAAGTTGGGTGTGCATTGAGTTCAAGTACCCCAGCGAATAGTCTTCAAGTGATCCAATGCCAGATTAAACGAAGTGAACGAGTTCGAAAGTTGGCTGCATAATTCTCCAATAGGACGTGCAGCCCAGTGGCCGATTCTCTCTAGTTTTCTTCCAACCCAGATGCATTACCTGGTGGGAATGGCACACTACCTGCGGTCGACGATCCTCATCTGGAGATACCTGGATGTTTACCGGACGTAAGGGTCGGAATAATCTATATTCTTGGTCTCACAAACATCATTGGTGCAGCCTTCTGGTTCCAGAGGACCCTTGTTTCTAATTAGGTGACGTTCGAATGTGTTGCCTGTTAAGGATAAGGTACCAACTTCACTGCTTCTTAGAAATTTCCATATAAGGTCAGAGGGTCCACCCTTGTATAGTATGTCCACCGACCGCCGCGTAATATCTTTTGGTAATTTGCGTTTAATGCGACTCGACTCGACTGTTCCTCTCCAGACTTGGACAACCTGACAGTACCTCCGCCCTCATGATTTCATTGCGTCAAATCGCAGGTGGACACCGAGAGGGTGTTACAGCTGGACGATTATTATATTTACTTTTTGGATTCGATCTACGACGGCTTGTGCGGACGAGGGGAACCGCAATGCAGGGATTTGTCCGTGTGTCGAGTAATATAAATACGAACCGTACACGCATGATTCTCATTAGCTGTTGGCTGATAGTCAACGAGGTCCTTAGTTCTATGTTCACTCTCGGTCTTCATGGTGAAATTCATGCTACTACGCTATTCGTTGAGACTCAGGGCCAAGCGAGGATCGTCGAACGAGCGATTCCCACAAGGCACTACAACCGAAGTGAAAAGCCATGTCCCCGCCTCTGCATTACACCCCAACACGTAACTGATTTTGAACGTGCATTAGACCACATGGAGGGTGACTGCGATCAGAGGTATATCCAAAATGTTACATGTTACTCATCTGATGGCTGGTCACACACGCAGAGGGATTGGGGATAAACAAAGGAACCTGATCAAGCACGTGCGCACACAAATCCAACTACTAGCGCGACACGCAGCCATCCAGTTTATCTCGAACTGAAACAAGCACACACACATGCAGCGCCCCAAACCCGGCTACAGTCGTGTTGTGTTGATTCATTCCGTCGCCCTCACTTTGGTATTCAGTAACCGTGGTAACCGAAGCGTCGGAATCTTTAGGCCTTATTCTGAGTACCGTCGTCTTTTGAATACAACAGCCCATGTGGTGCTCAGCCTTTTCGATAACATCGGTACTACCATAGACCCAGATACCCTGATAATCCATGGAACTCAATAACGTGGACAACTTGAGATGAAACAGACCATGTGCACATGGTTTGGCGAACAATCGTTAATGTGCATTGTATGCCTAAAGAGGCTTACAAGCAATCAACGTACCAGAAAACAGTGTAAAAGGCACATCGTAAAGAAATTGCAATTTGGCGAGCTCAACCACAACAAAGCCAAGGGATCACATGCAATCCAGTTCACTGACGAAAGTCGATTGTCCTGCAGCGGAATACTTTAAGACATATGTGTGTGAAGACTAGGAGACGAGCTCCAAAACAGTGTACGTAACCCAGAATGCAGTGTTTTAGGAGTCCAGCAGGGACCAGTCGGATGGAGAATAAATGAACATTCGCGGAGAATTTGCTTTGTCTGGGTTGCTGAACCTGTGGCAGTCCTACATATAGGCTCAGGTTCACTCCTCAAGTCTAGGCCGACAAATTAGTACTGAATTCCAAGCCACAGCACTCTGCAGTCCTTCCACTCACCGAATTGCATCCCAGCTCAGCTGTTCACGATATCCAACGTAGACACAACGTACAGCCATAAACCCTATTGCACTGTAAATAATGGCATAATTTTGTAATGGGAAGCGTCCCCGTTGGGTATTGGTCACTGCTGGATTTTTAGCACAGTTCGCGCTTGCCGTAATTGATAAGCCACATGATTCATGTGCACGCACTTTCCTACTTGATATCCTGAGTGCATATTGTTAGCTTAGATGAGGCAGACTTTGGGTGCCACGAGAACGAACATTCTATCAAGGTAGACCATGTCGAGTTGCCAAAACACGGAGAAAGTGTAACCGCGAGTGCCATGCAAACCATAAGACTCTTCAAACACAACTATCGCATCTTCTTCCACATAATAGGCATCCGCAAATGATAGGAATGGGCTGCAATGCACTTGAATGAGATTTTCGAGCTTGGGGAAAACAACACAGTTTTTGGACAGTGGAAATCCGAAATCCATGAGTGCCACTGACCCTGGGTCACATTCATACGAGAAACCGACCCACAGTCTCACAAACAATCGCTTGAAAGCAGTCGAGCAGATGAGTAGACGTTACTGCTCCTCCGATGGTCAACACAGAGAAGCTACACACTGTCTGGTGAAAGTCATTCGTGAATACAGCAACAGTACCGTTGCCTGTGGATAGACGAATCGCCACGGGAATATACTGCAGACATTTTGGCTTCTCGACTAACCCGAACACAAAAACTGCCACAAACTGGAAGCAACCACAGGCGTATCTTGGTGTCGTAAATGTCTTCTCCAAACGGCAAGTCAGGGGAAGCATATTAGAAAATGGAAATTGCACATCTCTCAAACATGGGGTGAGTACGATTGGGAAGAGACATTATATGCCCACTTAAAACACGCAATGGACGGGGGTCATTGGATTTTATACTTTCAAAAAGCGATTGAGTTGTGGATAGAAAACCAGGTTTTATGCCCAATGAATGTTGTCCCAGGCAAGCTATTCGATAGATGACAGTATTCTTTATGGAACTGAAAAGCTTATAAAACAATAAGTGTGGAAGGAAACACACTGAAAGCCTTCGTTTCACCTTCAATAAACTACCTCTGTGACCACAAAATCATAAACAACCAGCTTGAAGCGGATGTTTGTCGTCCACCAGCGTTTATGCGGCAGCTTGAGCCAATTCACTAATCTCTGAGTGCGAAAAATTAACAGCGATTTTGAGATAGCATCTCGGCAAAAGCGGAACTCGAATGAATAGTTAAGTGGGTTAAGACAAGTCCAGAAATAACGGATACGAGGCGAGAAAACCCAGGGAATGTGAAACGACTGAAGCATCACCAGTGACTGTATAACCTACCCGGATATTTTTGTATAATTCGATCGGATACTTAGGTCTCCGACAGATTCTGACATACTGGCATCAGAAAGACTGCTTGCATCAGAAAACATGTCACTTTCAGTGGCCGAGTCCACTGAAACAAAAGAAAACGACGATAAAGAAAGTCGCTTCGTATGGTAAGGAACTAGTCGACACCAAACAGAGGGACCTAATAAAGACCACGATATTGAGGACAAAGTTGATTACATTTTATCGATTATTTTATCAATCATGTAGCTAGTAAACCAGCTGGGAACACAGGGTTAGTTAATTTATAGGGACGATGAATTCCACCCATCCTGGCTGACTGACTGACTCAAGGACCAATTCAGCCACTTCCAGTGTGAATGGGTATATATGTAGATTTTCTTATGAAGAGTGTGCTATAAACTGTGACATCACACAGTTCGTTTATCTATCTCAGAGGGTTTCTCCTGTGCATATCAGCCTGACTGATCTTCCAGTATTCCAACAGACTTGTAACAAAACTCTTTCCTCTAGAGGAAAAACACGGTTGTAGAACACATAGACACCTGTTGCGGTGATGTAGCATCAAGCATATTTTAATTTTGCTCCCTCGTTTCCAATAGCTCTTGTGTTGTGATTTGCTGAACAGTCGTATAACTCTGTGTCCTTGGCTTCCTGTTCCGCCAACTATGATATGTCAAAAGGCACGGTAGCTTCAGGCAGCCCTGTATGGAGACAACGGAGGATTATTACAACTGTATTTGTAGGGTAGTCACGGAATGTACCAAAAGGTCATACTGGAATCTGCGTGAGAGGACGAGAAGCGTCGAGCCAAAGATACTGGACCCCAATTGGCTGGCATTCTGACCAATCAGGGCATGCCCTCGTTTGATCTGTAGCCCGCACTTGACACATCCGTCCAACTGATGTGATGTTCGGTTGTTAGGGGCGTTCGGCCTCCGGGCATCTTGAGATGAAGAACTTCTGGATCCCATACTCACCCTGAGCTGTTTATTTAGGGGGGAATTCGCTGTGCAACCGTTTCGTCATTATTACAACCCGTCATCAGTTAGGACAATCTGACCACTTTTGAATAGTCGGAGTGTTCACCTAACTAGTTATTGATTCTCACAGTGGGCCCGATTGTTACCAAACCGCGAGCATCATATTTAACCGAATGTTTATAAGAAATGTGTGGCTGGGCTTCAAAAAGCTCGACAGCTTTAGGTAGTCCGCCGTCATTGGGTTCATTGCGCGGACATACATAAAATCTATCCAAAGGCTAACTGATAAACAATATGACTATTTGACGGTAGTCAGACACTTCTGATACAGCCAACAGTGTATTGGACCACGAATCCCATCAAAACCGAGTTAACCAGCTGCCCAAGCCAGTCAGCGGGCGTGTGAACACGTGACCACATGTTCGCTGTTTGTGAAGTCGAGCTTTTCGGAATCCAGTTTAATTTCATAAAATTTCACAAGATTCGAAACCTCTAGTTGCATCGATGTCCGATAAGCATGAAACAGCTTACGGGCGCTTGTCGGATTCTCAGCACCCTTGGGGAATCAATTTTTACGTAGCTTTCCACTGGCTTGATAGACACCCAATATAACCACTAGAATTCTTGTTGGCGCTACAAGGTAGCTCTTATGTCACAAGGTCAAAAGTCAATTGTTAGAAGGCAGAAAATAATATGACGGACCTCGAAGTGAGAAGTACGAGTACAAGTAACAAACCAAAATGCACACCTTGAGACGGACTCGAACAACCGGACTCCCGAACCGCTCTATCAACTGAGCTGCCGAGGACATGTTTGTGCCTCTGAATTCCAAAGCTGATTCGCCATACTTCTGCCTAGCGGATCAGGAGTTGATGTCTGTCAGTGCCACCAGGCAGAAGTGTAGCGAATCAGCTATGAAGTTCAAGTGCATAGGCGTGACAGAGGGTGAGCGTCCTCAGTAGCTGAGACGGTACAGCATCCAGCAAGAAAGCGGCATGTCAGCGGTTCCAGTCCGTCTCCAGGTGCGTCTTTCCGTTCCCGCTATGTGAACCTGGAATTTCATTTCAGTAGTCACTTAGTCGATTCCAGGCGTTACTTGATGTTAACATTCAGCGGATTCTACCAAAAGCGATGGTATCCGTACTTAGCACTTAACTGTCGGAGCCGACAAACACGTGCAAACTCACATGATAATACCGAAATGAGCATATAACCGGAGGCGTATTGGTAACATATTGTGACCGATCAAGACAGTAGCAGCGGTAATAAAAATAATGACATCTAGGCACAGGTGTACGCGAAACATGGGAGTGATAGCACATAAATCCAAGTGTCATGGCATTGTCTTCTGATATTCGAAGGTTCATTATGGTTCATGCAGGACACGGTAGTGGACATGCTTGAAAGTCCTATTTTAGGTGAGCCATCAATTAAGCAACATGTATAAGAAATAAGCGAGGAAATGAACCTGATCATTTAGTCAAATAACTCAAGAGAACAACATCTATCAAGTTTCGATTTTACCAACGTGTGTATGGGAAACACCAGAAAACGGGCCACTCTCGTGAGGTACCAGGCTGACGGTTGGTATTGTCTACGGATTCTGGGCGACGCTTTTCATTAACTAGGAAATTTGAAACAAAAAACCCACTTGCAGAATCCAGATTGTCATGCAACTGGGCGATCCGTCGGCTTTCAGCTTCGTCCGCATGTCGACGACGCAACTGAGTCAACCGTTCGAAAGACTCCGAGAATTCAGCATGAGTTCTCTCGATGCGTTCTAAGAGCATCGAGGCTGATTCGCTTAGCTTCGGTTTCAACCATTTCTTCAATACTTCCGGTCGAGTGTAGGTGGAAGCCTATATGAAAAGTGAAAAGTATTCGGTAGTTTGAGAACACATCTAGATGAAGACTACGCTAATTCGGAAACGTGTTAGTCAGGAAAGAGCTCAGAAAAAGAAGAGATGGTTTCCTAAACCTGAACGACTACTGAGAGCTGCGGGGATAACCAAACCTCTTTGCATACCCAACTGTCGTGGTACGGTAGTTTAATGCATCCAGAAGATGAAACGTCAATTATGAAGAAGTTATTGCTCGGTTATTCAGACAGTGGCCTAAGCAGTAGCAATTATCTGAAAAAGGGAGAGATAATTGTCCATTGCTTCAGTGAGTACAGCTGCGTAAATGTGCGTAAACACATGATGATAGGCTGTTGTACCAGAACAAAACAAAGTCTTTGCGCGAAGTCAAGCTCAAGCTGCATCAGAATAGCTACGGAGCTGGACATAGGCGGATTCACTGACGGCATGCCTTGATGGACAGAGAATTGCCACAGACGGCTAAAATCAATATGGTTGCAGACAATTGATGTCACCCGAAAGGCAGCACGAGTTTGGACATCGGACCTTCAACAAACATTGAGGAATTATTCACTGCGGATCAAGACACATTCCGCGGATATGACATCCATTTGGTCACAAGTTTCGACGTTGCGGGAAGCACGAGGAATAAAATACGATCGTTTTGGCTGAGTCTACCAAACAAAACACAAACTGCAAACCGTCATTCCAGGCGGACGAGTCTTAGCCTCCAGCTCTCTCGAGCTTCATGGTGACTGCCCGTAGTTAATTATTTTACTACGGCTAACAGCTGTGTTAAGATGAACTTTAAGGACTTCGCAGATCATAGCTTTCCACGCGCGGCGATCAAGCACTATTTCTAACGAAGAACACCATGAACGGCCTGAAGCCCCAGATGTATTAGTGTTTAGCGTTTTTAGCTAGCCATCTGCACTGTTCAGCTGTAACACACCCTTTCGGTGCCTAGCTGCCATGCCACCCGAAGGAAGCACGAGGGCTGGGATACTGCCAGGTTGCCCAAGCCTAGACAGGGGAAGTCGAGAGGCAGGGGTCGGGTTCGAACCACGGACCTTCCGGTCAGTAGATTCGCACTCTAACCACTTGAGCTATCTCGCCACCTGCAAGACAGCGTCGAACTGAGCAGGGGACTAGGGGAACAGCCTTCAATGAGTCATCGTCTGATTTGCTAAGAAAATGCATCAATGTAACGTGCAAACTTATTATTCTGAAGCAACGATGACCAGCATCATAGTCTGATAGTCGATAATCATTCGCAGATACAAGTTACCATATTTACGCTGCCGGACATCTTCCAACGGTTAGGGCTAGGCTTAGCATCCATAAAGTGGAATGCAAATAACAGCAGCTCGGTGAGCTTGAACCTTGGCTTGAAGACTGACTTCGTTTCTACACCAAAAAGTATAATCAATGTATGGTATCCTTATGCTGTGGCTTTGCTACACTCCGTGATAGTTCCTAAAGGCTTGTGCCATTATCCAATCAAAGATGGGGTTGAAAAGGACAGGAGACAGCAAGCATATCCGTAGCAATCTAGTTGGTAGAATCAAGTCGTCAGAATTTTCACATACACAGATTCGCGCCTCAGTAGCAGGGTTTTATGATCTAATCAAGCATACTGGCTTCTGTGATGTCCCATCGTTGCATTATGCTCCACGGTGAACTGTGGCCTATCGGATTAACTGTTTTATGAAAGTCCATAAAACAGGGTGGTGTTGGTTGGTGGTAAGATATTACAATATGATGTCACGATATGACATTACAGCTGTCGTCGCAAAATGGGTATGTGTTCAACACAACTCCTATAAGGAAATGACCCACTCGATTAGGGTGAAGTCGCAAAGGTCTATCGGCTAAGAAGCGGTTTATTAAGAGCGAGAAAATCTGTTCAGCGAAATATAGTACACTGATATCATGATAACCCTCTTGGACAGTATTGTGGCATCTCTAAGGGGATGACAGATGAATCACTGTATTCCAACTTTCAAACTTAGTAAAATACGTGAAACACTGTGGTACATACCACACAGATTTCAGCAGGGATATAAACCTTGTCTAAGGGTTAACCGGTATTCGCCCGATGGATGGCGATTATAATTTCTTTAAAAAGAGAGGCGCAGGTGAAGGCCTGCAGTTGTGGAAATGTGGTTAACGAGGATACAGTAATGCCTAAATGTTTGAGCACTTTGAGAGAGTGTCCCACGCGTTGCGTGATTCTTCCCTGCAGTTTGCAACTACAGATGTTTTCATTAGGCGCTACGTATCAGGCAGCAGAAGACGCCGGTGACGACGGTATTCTTATGATATCCGCCATCGACGCCGGTGTTGCCTCATACTGGTGGTCGCCCGATTAATTCTCAAGACGGGATGCTTTGGCGTGTGCAGGGAGAGACGCGAGTATTTAACGTACGACCTTCATTGCAACGTGGGTTGGTGTTAAGCTGGTTTGGGTTAACCGGATGTGTAGCAGTCCTAAAACCGGATCACCGGATATCGACTGAAGTGGTGCTATCGCCCTCCTTGGTTTGTGACGAGGTTCGCTGTTCACCGCCAGACGACAGTTATCGAATTCTGATGATCTATGGAGATTAGTGGGCTATTTTTCCTTACCATTGACTTCCATGTCAGCTGTTTCTGACACTATAAACGTGCACTATGGACAAACAGCCGGTTTGGCTCGGTCCGCCGTCTTCACATCGTTGACCACGGTCAAGGTGGTCCAGTAAGAGCATCTTAATCGTTCTCTGTGTGGTTTACGACAGCAAGCGATTACCAAATTCATTGTTGAGTGACAAGTGAAGTGGAAGTGTCGGGTCGTTTATGTATACCAAAGAGAGTTTGAGTTGGCTGCCTATGCTACGAGCTAACATGATCTTCGGGGAAATAGGTTTCCCCGAAACAGGATCCCAGAACTAGTTTAATCGCTTAACTCCGACCAGGCTCACTCTTTTAATGAATAGGAGGGAAATAAGACAATATGTTCAAATCGCACTTGTTTACCTCATGCGCTTTACTAAGGCCTCCCTATCAAGGAGTGGTCCATTCTGATCTACATACACAAACACCAAGAATGCTCAGACGTGGAGCACTTACCAAACGGCGAGCCTCCAGCCACAGTCCACCATCCAGTGCGGTTAGAATAGCTGCATCCGGATTCTGTCCGTAAGGTCAAATAAAATGCGAAAAACAGAAAATGAAAACCATCCGGGAGCAGCCGATGAGTACAGGCTAAGAACAGCATACGGTGCTTAGACTTGTAAGACACATGCGCGACCATGTAAGGTACGACGGGATCATAATCTGTCCGAAATATTGGTCACAACTTTAAACGAAAGTTCACTGGTAACCGAGATCCACGCAATGTATACCGTATCTGTATCGACTTTAGTTAGCACTACGTGCGTGCATCAGAGTGAACCGTACAGTACGTGTTTGTATGAAACAGCAGACCGTCTAAATTTTAACCAACGCGAGATAACTGAAGCAGTCCAGCTGATGCAATGTATGTAAGGAACAGCTAAACGATAGGTTTATGGAGCGTTATCACGTAACGGATCATTGGTAAAAGTTATGTACCAGAGGTCTGATGTCCATATTCAAATGTACTGACCGATGTGAGAACGAGCAGTACTCCGTTGTTGGTTTTTTAAATTGGAATCAAAACGTTGCATGAAAGAAAACAGCTATTGGAACCATGCACATAGAAAAAGGCATAAATATGCATGACATACATGGACAATATTACAGCGCAATCAGGTCTGAGAACAGGATCATTCTCACACCTATTTCCGGTGACGCTGTCGTGGATGGAACCGCCATCGCGTGACGGTTCGCCCACGAAACCGACTGATGTATATCATGGGGCTGCAAAGGCCGAACATAGTATGGTACATCACACAGACGGTACGAACAGTATTTACGAATTTGGCACCCTTTCTGTGTAGGTAATTGGAATGATGATGACGTGATAAATGATCCAACGTGGTTCAAGGGGAGCGCTGTGGAAACAGCAGCAATGTCAGAATGTTATGCGACATTGGAGGCTGATGAACACCATACAGAGAGAAACAATTCGAAAATAGGAAACAGAAGATAAAGTCTGCTTACATACAGTGATTGCACATAACACGATATATCCTACCTTTAAACTGTCTACGCATAGAGGGATTGCTTCTTGGTGGCGACCCAATTCCTTCAGGCGAGCTGTGGAACAGATATAACAAAGTCACAAGTAAACAGCGGTGCTAAAAATGCGCACTTAAAGCACAAGTAATACGAACAAAAAGATACGACCCGGTAGAGCCAAAACCACTGAAACCCATTTACACGACGATAGCTAATTATACGGCGCCCATAAGGGATTCGGATCCCAACTGTCCAAATACACGTCCAGAAGCTGAAGGCTTCTCATAGTTACTCGGTCAATCTCTGGGTACTCAACCAGTCAACATGATAGGCACGGTTGCTCATAAGATGACTAGTTTGTCTCAGTTGGGTCGAGCAATAGCGAAACAGAAATGTGTGTGTGGACGAGCGCAGTAAGTTCACACAGCAATGTGAAAAGCAAACCAGGAGGAGAAGACGATGTTGCTGACAGAGTGGACCACTTCAGGATCCAGATTCGACCTTCGATAGGCGCCTTCGAAATCTACGTACTCCTCGTCCAGATACTCAAAAAACCCGCTGTTTAAGATATCCATAAGTAATAATACACTTGTCTTCTAAACTTAGAATAGCGCTGATTCTAGCAAGAAAACGATATTGCAGCTGGAAATTTGTATCATTCCATAAGAACTAAGCAAATGATGAAGGTAACTTGGCACTTACCTGTCATTTTCAGTGCTTGATCACGGATATCCTGCTCGGACATTACCACATCAGTGTCCTCCTGGTTAATGCCGGATTCATGTTGGTGACGAGCTTCGGTCGCAGATATAGACCATAAATATGGTTGTACTGCAGAAAGAAATGCACGCGCGGCTAACGCGTATAAGCCAGCACGCAAGTATACTTGACCGGCATACAGCAGTTTTTGTCCGGTCAATAAGTGACTGGCCCAAGAACGACTGATGACCTACAATAAAACAACGCACGGATGCAACGGCATATCAGAGAATGAAACTAAAACTGACAGTGAATCACACAACTGCTGCAATGGACAAGTTGCCTTGAACCACACTTCACCGTCTAGTGTACATATCAGAAAATAAACAAAATGTTGGTTGAGGTGGTAGCATCAATAATGGCGTCAACTTCCTACAGCTGGTAGAAAACAGTTAACCCTCCTCCAATGGAGAACAACTTTAGGAAATTTGAAACCGCTGAGGGATGGTTCCTCCTCCGTTATATTTGGTACACCAAGGGATGCATTTTGCAACACGAATAACTGTACCTTGATAGAATAATCATTGGGCATGATGGAGAACTCGAAGATAAGTTTTTCTGTAACCAAAATAAGGTATTTCTAGACTCCACAATAATCCCCATTGCGCACAAAATGCGTTCCACTACGTATAAATGCTATGTAAAAATGCTGGCGAATTGAACGAATACTTTTCACACAAACACTGAGGGAAAAGGAGCCGGTGAAATTCATCATCCACAGATGAAACGACAGAAGATGACGATGCACTGTCGTCCCAGTTCTAGCACTTGAGCTACTCACTCGCATCAAACAGTTTTGTATAAGACGGAAGTTGATTAATAAGATCGCTGTGACACCCGCGCGGACGGAGATAGTATTTTCGAAGTGATAGTGAGTCCAGAAATAATAAGCACCTTTCAAAGCTAAATCCAACCGATGAAGAGATGCCCTTTGGTTGACAAACTCGGTTACGATGGTACTGTGAACTCCATGAATGCAAAGACAGCTGGATAAAACAGGGGCAGCAGTAAGTGGTAAGAAGATAGGGATAAGATACGGCGCATGGGGGGGGGGGGGGGTGGAAGCGAGGAATGGCACCAAAAAATCCAAAGATCGGAGTCGTCCCGAGGTGAGGAGAGATAAGTACGAGTACCCATGAATGCTTGCCGAAAACCACGATTGGTACTATCAAAACGTCACTAGATGACAACCCCGCGTCTGAAAGCGAACGTGCAGTCACCGAAACCCCGAAACTCTGAAGATAACGGGTACTGCCTAGAGCCTAGTGCAAAAGTTGCGTTAGTCCTGAACTTGGGAAGATGATAGGCACTATCAGAATAATTGAGAACGGCGACGACAAGCACTGATGAAATACAGATAACTTCCTATTCCTGCAGAATCGTTAAAAATTGGATGCAGTCAAACAAACAATCGAGGGAGGAATTTTGGTGTGCATTATTTTGGGGTTAAATTATACGTATAAACAAATGCAAGTAAAATATGAGATAGGCCGTCCGACGTTGAGGAAGTGCAAAGACGCTAACTTGATTTGTTGTAGTGTTTAGTAATCAGCCCCTTCACTGTTATGTCTGCTGATTCGCTAACTGCTGTATCCGATTGCTGACCCGCTCCAGTGCCTAATGCCGGGAAAAAAGACTCAGAGAAGGGAACACAACAACCATATTCCGAACAAGCGAGTGCGGGAGCGTGAGTGCGTGCGAGTGCGGGAATACAACTGTCTCAAGCTAGTTATTGGTGGGGACACTGTCTAACTTGGTCCAATGCTGACGCACGCGGTCTGGCCTTGGTACAGGCTGCGACGCGCTGCATACTGCGGGGGCGTTGTCTGACCTTGATCAACGCTGACTCGCGCTGTCTGGGTTTGATAGAAAGCTGAGGCGCTGTATATTGAGGGGGCGTTGTCCGTCTGGTCAACATCTAGCAGAGCTGAGGGTCTCAGTAGATTTCGCGCATTCAGTGGTTGCTTTCAGGAATCTGACCTTCCTGATATTTACAGACCAAACGTTTACGTTGAGGTGGCAGTGAAAATATCAGTTGGTACTGTACATGAACTAAATAAACAAAACTGAAAAGGCACCCAAAGAATCTTGTGTTAGCACATGCGCTCCTGTCCATATCAAACTGAAGGGAATAAGAGAGCTGACATATACCTACGTCGACTGAAGAAACAAGATAAAACTGGGATTGGGTTCAAACTATGAGCCTGTCAGTAGACCAAGTTTCAATCTCCGCCTAACTTGTACAGGAACACCGCTAGAAGATGGAAATACACAGGTTACAGGATTGTTACGCTACCCAGTCAAAAATTGCTAAGCTAAAATGAACGGAGTTGTCAGCCAGACAGTCCCAAAACAGTCGTTCACTTACTTTGAATTCAGCGTCATTTTCGTTGAACAGTTCCAGTGCGATCTCATAGAGCTTGTGTTTCTCCACATAGGAAATAAGGTTCTCTGAATGCTGTGGACCTGTGGGTCGGAAATGGGAGGAATGAAACGAAATCAATCAGTTACTAAATAACACCGTCGACAAAACTACCAGAGGCGTACTTTAGCTTGGTGGTAACAGTGATTTCTTAGGGAAAAGAAACACCTCCTGAATAGGGTTCATCGTTGTTGATATCAGTCAAGACGTTAAATCACTTCCTAGAAGATTCCAGCTCGTTCGGTAGCGCAATACAGAAGGCAGAGCACACAACTGAAGAAGCCACTCTCCATTATCCGTACGCTCAGTATTGACTCCAAATTGACCACCTAACTGTGCTTCTTTCGGACTTAGTCGTCCAACTTGGGCATTTATATCACCCTTCATGATTACTACATCCGTCCTTCTTGTCGAGCAAAGCAGTCGTCATAAAACTCGTCCTTCTCAGTCTCAGAACTGCTGTCTGTTGGGGCGTATGCTGATACGACAAACAAACACCGCTTACCGCATCGACCTGCGTTAATCATAATTAAGCTAGACAAACGCACAGCGCAAAGACGACTGTTTACTGTGATCCAGTCCAGTAAGGCGCTGCAAGCCTTGGGGCTAAGTGCAACTCCCACACCGTAGATGTCACGAGTCATTGCGTCAAAATCACCGGATGCCCGAAGAGTGAAATGTGGAACATCTGGGTTCGTCCTATCCGGCTTGAGGAGCACGATCGAAGTGGGGTCTTGTATGCGTGTTTTGGAGACACAACATACATCGATAGAGAGGGAATGTAAGGTTTCGGCAAGGGATCATGTTGCCCAATTTGACAAAGAGTACGGACATTGAAGGCTGCAACGTGGATCAGATCTTTTGAAGTTAGTAAGTGATTATTTTAGTTTATTTCTCTGGGTGATGGTTGAGACTCACAACAGTGGCTAGGGTATTGGCAGATGGGTTGATTGCCCTGCATTGTACGATGGGTTGGGAGGGAGTGTGGGGGAAGGCCGGTGAGCGAAGAGCTGCAAGGGTCAAATGATACTTCCCGTTTGCCCAGGCCGAAGGGAGTTGAACTGAGGTAACCCACTTGGAGCCTTTGACTCAAAGTCTGACCCACAAGGCAGTGGGAGGGTGTAGGGTTTTGCTCGGGGACCCTGCTCCTAGCCTCTGACTCAAGAGTCTGGACCGCGAGACAGCGGTTGTTAAGGTTTTCTTGGGGACCCTCCCGGAGCCAATGATTTAATAGTCTGACCAACTTGGCTGTAGGGGCCGGCCTGGTCCGAGGGCGCAGGGAGTAGATTACTGTCTCACTCCTGATGCGGCTGCGCACAGCAGGTACCTTTTGAGCAACACCGGGCTCTTTGGTTTTGAAAGTATTTCGACCGTATTGAAAAATGCGCCGGCGGTCACGGTCAACCGTTGGGCGATCGGAGTGTGCGGTTTTTGGGGCCGACCTTTTCTAACCCGTCCTTCCTCGGGGGAAGGCAGCATCGCTGCTTCCATAAATATGGACATGGTGGTGGCCTGGGGGAAACACCTTACTGCCTTCACACTCCTATCGCAGAGGACAGTATGACTCTACCCCCAGATCGCCTCGTAACACGATTACTCGCGGTACGGGGACTCGCTGTTCTTCGTCGGACTGTTCCCTCTTGGCCCTCTCGGTATAGTTGAACCTTTAGGAACTGAGTTCCAGCCAGTGTAGCCCGCAGGATCATTGCAGCACAGAATCCCGACCACCACTACAAGGTGACAGCTTTGGGTCGGGAGTGCTTTCAATACGAAGGCACGTATAGCGAGCGCAATTATGCAGTGCCAGTTACCCAAAACAAAGTGACAATGAGGAAGACCAGCACCGTGTGAAATTACCAGAAGTGGTGAATACCCAACGCGACCAAAGTTGTATCTAGGCGCTGGAGACTCGAGAGGTGAAAAAGGCGCCGGACTGAACAACTTACCAGACAGTAAAATACATCATACTGGTTAAACGTTTCCACATAATCGATGTGCGAAGCACCTACCCGATGCTCTCAAATGTTTCAAAGCGGTTGGAAAACGCATCAGTTGATCATCAATTTTGAAGCGCTGATAAGCTAGTCTGTACTCCGGCTGCATATCACCCCAAGGTCCTCCGTCAGATGAGACGATAGATCGAAGATAATTGAGATCAACCAGATACTCTTTCGGATCGAGTTGCGTGCGTTGTGCCATGACTTGGGCCAATTCCAAGTCGTAGGTACCCAGAGCAACGCGATAGAGTTCGTTTGGAGTGGCAAAATACTGCAAATGCCGAATGCCGCTTTCCCATGAGAAATTATCACCAGCTTCTGCAAAAAATCCATAAGCAACCGAAAACCTGTGAACCGGTAGGGTGGCTGATAACAGTCATCTTAACGAAGTGCGAATCGCCAGGGGCTATCCTGGCTAAAACATGAATGTGCTAGAAAACGAAGAATGTTGAGAGACAGCTTAGAGTAGCTGCACATCCCCAGGAACAATGTCTATCACCCTTCACTTCGATTTGATGAAACAAACTCCTTACATCAGGAATGTGGCTATGGGAACAAATAGTATACATTGAACTCGCTGATATCCACCTATTCCTGGCACATCTCTAGTTTTACTACCAGTGCGCTACATAATCCGTACTTGTAAACGCCGACCACTCATCCACTAAGAGGTGCGAAGGAGTGGATGATCGCTCTTCAGTTTGGCTGAACGAACGATTACCATGTCGTAACCTGGAGGAGGGTGACAGGTACATGAGACCTTGACACTCACAAGGGTCGGCTAGCCGGACGCACTGCAATTCATCACTATCATCAACGGTAATACATCAGTACTAGACACTAGCAATCAAATATCACACAATCACGAGAAAAAAAGAACACCAAACAGTGACAGAACAGCAAGGGGACAGTACCTTGAGAACGGGGAAAAGTGTCTTTGTGGGAAATGATCAAGAAGATCAAACCATTAATCACACCGTAACAACACTGAAACAGACGCACGTGTGCATCATCTAGGAGTAAGGTAAGGGGTATCGACCCGGAATCCCTTGCGGACCTTATCAAATACAAACTTTGCGCACATGGACAGGTAAACTTTAGTTGGACAGTCCTGCCATGGGGTGAAAGCATGCTTGTCAATGAGATTGGTCACAGGCCATTTCCCATACGCTTTACAGCTACGTGCAAGGAGATTCAGACAAAAAGGGAAAAAGATCCCACCATACTCAGCTTGATGCAGTAACCTTCAATTCTTATTGCCATGCCATAGTGTTACCCCTATGAACCTTTCATCAACAATGGTTGGAAATGGAAAACAACGATGGGTGAGCCTGTGCAGTACATCATCCAATTCTGACGAATACAGACAGCTGTTTACTGACCACCAAGCAGGCTCGTGTGCACCGAAATCGTGTCCCAGTAAGGATCAAACCGTGTTCACCAAGTTCAAAATGTAACCGCGCCACGTCAACCCTACCTCTCACCATAAGGGTGATGTTTTTGGAATGCATTGAAGTGAGGCGGAACGGACAAAATCTATTGAGATGGAATGATTTCTGTAAGGTGAATGGCGATGACACAAGAAGCTATTTAAAGGAATGAAAACTGCTACCCAGAATTGGGAAACCATGACCGGAAGAATACAAACCTGCAGTTTCAACGAATAAAAGATAGACGGAACAGGCCGTCTCCCGTTTTCTCAGAATGGTATCTAAAATCAGCCAAGACACGGCAGAGCGTAGATCGGACCCTCTCACTCATCTATCCTCAAATTCTGTACCACCAAAGTTACGTATAAAACCCAGGACAAAAATAACGTAACGAACTGAACAAGATGCAAACAACTTATGCAAACTAGACTACAGGGCACTGATGGTAGCCAGTCATTCAGTATAAGTGAAAAAAATTCGAAAGACTAAATCACTGCGATTCGTGGGACCATAACCTGACCACACGTATCCGGATATGAAGAAGGCGGCGCGCGATTAGCTGTGAAGTGAAGAGTTCCACTTTACTTCGCACAGTCCATTTGGTGCCCAAAAAGTTGTTAGACAAACCTGTGTTCTAAGGCAGTAGATGTCACATGAATAACACAAGCCTATCACCGACAGTTTAGGTGATCTGCAGTGTGAGGTGTATCGATTAACTATTCCTTACTTGATCGATGCGCGCTGCTAGGAAAAAAATGCCTGGATAGTGTGTGCTTGGTCACAGGACGCCTGAAAGACAATACTGTCACAACTAGGAGGACAATCCATCGCTGATTTATTGCGGAGGCCACGTGGAACTTGCTTGATATTCGGGTAGTTTCCGGTGTAATGCGCTTCTTATCTGCTGCAACAACGAAAAGGAGTCACTAGCTTCGATCTGTCCACTCAAATCCCTCTTATAACCCTTACAGGATGAATCCCCATATCTACGCTAGCATTAGCTATGTACTTTTAGTTCTCATGTCCCATGTTACAGTCCATCAGGAAGACGAGATGAGCTCTTGGGAATACCTCAAGAAAGACGGATGATTGTTGTGCTTAAGAAACGGTCTTGAAAATTGGAGAAGGACCTATTCCACAATGGGTATACGTTACCTTAGAGGAGAAACAAATAGCCATGAAATGACTCACCATAATAATTCTTAAGCAGTAACAGAGCTGCATCCAATTCAGCTGGCTTTTTCTTCGCGTAGCAGGTCAATGTAGGTAGCAGAAAACTGGAGGAGAATGAAACGCAGATAGGGGGATTTGTAACTCACGATAAAAAAAACTTAGTTAGTAATTGACCAGAAGATAAATAGACATATACGAACCGCTTGTCCTTTGTCATGTAAGTCAACAACAGGTCGCATATTCCATTCAGTTTGGAATTGGCCTTTGGTGACCGGAGGCGGAGTGATGACAACGATTGTTTCACAGAAGCATCGCGATACAGTTGAGCATTTGCGATTCCATAGAAGGTTCCATACATTGTCTCTGAAACATCTTCCTCTCTAATGAAGGAAGATATAAGACAGCAATGAATATCGTATAAAGCACATCATGGGATGACGTATCTGGGCTGCACGAACTGAAAAACCAACTCACAGAAGGTCCGAAATGAATAAAGTAAGAAGTTCTGGGTCCTCGACTTGTTGTAACAGAATTCCGATATTTTTCCTGAAGGTCGATGGATTGTGGTCATGCAACAAGTTCATATTTACGCGATGACGACGCATTAGTAACAGGGCTTCTGTGTAGTTGCCACTTCAAATGGGAAACAAAGTAATATGATCAACAAGAGATGGTTAACTGAATGGTGGGAGGAAATTGCAGTAGAATGGTGTAAAAGGTGAATAATTCCAGGTTCAAGTTACGAGAGACATTTTTGGGAAATTCTATCAGGTGAGACCTGTTCGATCAATTAATATATGAGTACAGTGGGTCACGCGACAGGTCTGTTAGCCAAACCAACTATCATCTTCCACGCAGTCTGAACTACCTCCACAGATAAGATAGAACTATAACAATCTTAATGTACCGGGTCCACGGTTTCCATGTAGATTCTGTCATGGTGAATAGAATCGGCTCAGCAAGTTCTGCTGGATTCTCGTCGCAGTGAAGCAAAACCTTAAATTCATTGTTGCTAAGCCATGTGATAGAAAGATTAATACACATTCCATCGTTAATCTGGTCAAGAATGTGCAGCCTTTCATACGTCACAAATAAGTTGAAAGCTTGAATTTCTCTGTTTTTCCCTCACATCTACACATGCACATACACTGACCTCAGGAAACCGAGAGAGGACCACGCAACAAATTTACATGTGAGCTGTTCGAATCACCACTCAGAAGTATACTAGGAATTAGCAGTTGGACTTTCTGGTGCAATTCTGCTCTAGTGAAATAATATATCCACATGAACAACATAGAGGCTAACTTTCTTGTGTGATTGTGTGTCACTTTACGGCTCTATCGGAGAGGAAGTTTTGTCCGAGGAATAGCTCCACCCCAGGGCAATTTAAGCAAACAGGGCATACTACGGGGGGTTTTGGTTGGTCACATTGTTCAAACACCAATAATGTCTTGAAGATGCGAAAAGCAAGCAGACGCAAGTAGACGAACGGTGAAGCTCGGTGGAGGACTGGGATTAGCTGACTACTAGAAGGGTGCTTCATAAATGGAGCTAATGAGGAAATTTGCTTCACTCACGTTCGAAATTTACGCATTACTGACCGTTCTTCTGCAAAATCGATTAACAGTTGACGGTTCTCGTTGTTTAGTGGACCAGAACAACCGTATTTTCAACTAGCTAAATGGAAATGAGCACTTCTGAACCACCGATAAGTTACAGCCAACAATCACTAGTTAATGAGAAGTGACAGTATCCGTATCTGTGTCCTGTATCTAACCTATCCTTATCGAGTTGAACCAAGCCATTACAGAGAGCCAGTGAGTTTATGCCAAGGGGTAACTGTGTTTTGAAAACATTCCTCATTCTATGTCATCAAAAAACCGTGTAGGACTTTGATTTCACTTCATCCAGATGTTTTGATATGACGAGCTCCGTTTCCTCCGCAAACATTAATTTAGCCTTGTTATTGATATGGAGCGTTACAAGCGCTACACAAGCGGTGGAATATAGATAGCGGTTTATGTGTCTGGTTGCGACACATTTAGAGTATTTTCGCGCAACCAGACTGGTCTACGGAATGTCTTTTATGGCCACGGTTGCCATCGCGACCCCATGTTTTCCATGGGTGACCACCTGCACTGGGCTGTCTGGTAGGCTGTCTACAGGTGACTGCTGGCTAATGCATTTTGGTGCCGAAATCGGGTGTCCTCTGGATAGCCAAGCGGTGGACTAACAGGGGCTCTTTATCTTGTGAGTGCTGAACTTAACACATACGGTGGGAAGAACTCCGTGTTCACCAGGAATGTAACTGGAGTCGCAAAGTACCAGAATGTAGTCCCGCTTTTATCCATCCAAGTAGTAGTAAGAATGGCTACATCATGTTCTACTCTCCTATTTCTGTTTGTGTCCGCCCTGGAATCTGTAGTTCTCTATAGACTGTCCACTGATATTTAAAGAAAACATCATAAATTCTGTGTAGGTATAGATACAGAAGTAAGGTTCTGTATCCTAGTCTGTTCGCTTCCCATTCGGCACTTCGCCAAATGCCAGCTTGAGTAACGTCAGTCACTTAGGTTTCACAAAAATATCGAGTTTATGAGCGAGTTTACGGCAAATTCCTGTAGCTGTGGTTCTCCGACTAAGGTATGCTTCTCCGTTGACTTCAATTTTGTTGTTGAGAGCGGCAGGAAGTTATTTACAGTAAAAAAAACTCGATCCATTCGGGAGACAATCTCCTGTAGATGAGGACGATTTTGGTCCAGCCTGTGAGTGCTCTCCTTAAAGTGAAATCACTGGGTGCATCAAAGTGACATAGGAATCCGCACACACCTGTTCAATAAGTCTGCCAGATGGGTAAGTACCAACGCCCGAGGGTGAACCTGTTCCAGATTACCACGAGGCATCTGAAGTACAACGGCAGTGCCGGTAGGGACTGCAGTAACCAAAACAGCACCCGTTTCTATTGGGTGTAGATAGTCATTGTACCAGTTTTTGGAGGCACCTTGTCCTGTAGAGTATAGTTCCGTAGGAATCGTCAACCGCGAAGTAAGTTCTGAAAAGAATAACAGATACGTCATAGGGTATCGAGCTGTTAACGCTAGCGGTATTTGCTGGTAATTTCTTGCCGAATAGCAGAGAGCAACGAACCCATCATTATCGATACTAACGTGCATCGCAGATATAATTCATTCGTTTTACACCACAACCTCTCCACGAAACAAAGACAAGTGTGTAGCTATCAGTGGACATAAGTGATTGCTTCCTACCGATTTCTGTGTGAATAAATCAACGGAGCAGGTTACATGCTTAATTTGTAACTTTGGAAATCGACCTGGTAAAATTTCGGATTTTGCTCAATCCACTTATATATATATATATATATAACTGGAAGTGTACTTTAATATTGTTTATCGTGTTCCATACTATAAGCAAGTCTGATTTACTGTGGATACGATTGGGTTCGAGCTCAAATTTCATTCATTAGCTTCATGAATTTGATTTTTTTAAAATATTCTTTGAGGTCATTACGTACCCTCACGATCGGTTGAGTTTGTTTGAGGTATCTTTTCGACAGTTAAGCTCAGTTTGGACACATTAATCAGATAAGAACAACTGATATACTTTTCCCCTCAAGTTTCAGTACTAAAAATGAAAGAGTACACTGACCACGTACCTATTTGACAAGATTCTGGTGAGGCGAATGTGACAGCATCAAATTGTGTTGGAATGCAGATGAGAAGTTTTCGCATACTAGTGACGAGCAAGAAGTTCGGCAGCACCATGAAAGAGGAGCACAAGTCCATCACCAAACTGACTGGTTTGCAGTGCGCAGCTGGATCTGCATTTTGGTCTACCTTTGGATTAGTGGGGATGGGGGCGCCGTACAAACGATGGGAGGACTCATGAAGCCCAAGGAGAAATGAACGGTATGGTACGACGGAAGAGACTTTAGGCGCTGCAGACAAGGCACCACGTTGAAGGTCGGCTGTCGTGAAACTGGCGACGGCAAGTTGATCACAGATGACCGGGAATTTTAGGATGCAATGAATTTCTGCCGAACTAGCGGATGAAAGAGATCTCATATCTGGATTGTCCTGTGCAATGTTCAAGACAACTGAACACACTTTCGAACCTGCGGTAAACAGAGATTTGTCGTCAGATGATGCAAATATGTAAAATCTGATAAGCTAAAATGTGGTCTTGAATTTATTGCACATATGGTACAAATAAACCAGACACTTACGCAACAACTCCTCGAAAATGTACACAATAACGTGTCCACTGTTCAACTGTACACACAAATATCCGTCGGGAGCCCAAGAAAGGCCGCAAAAGCGGGATGAGCCTTTACAAGACGATTCCGCATACAAGAGCCACCTGGATAAATTGAGTGGGAAATCATAGAGACCAAAAGCGACTAGAAGTTTCATGGTTGATATCAGTAAAAGGGAGAATATTGGTCACCTGCTGGCCAGTATTTTTCGATCAAGAGCAATCTAATACGTGGCACTTCGGCTGTATCACAAATTCACAACAGCCTAAATAATTACAGAAGGACAAGTAGCCCACTAGCCGCACAGGGCGAAATTGTGGTGTTAGACAGAGTGTGTGCGGTAACAAGGAAGATCATTAGAACTACTAAATACCGTTCACCACCCTACTTGCCATGCCACAGCAAAGGTTATGCAGAGGAAAGGTTTGACCTGGCAATTTGTATGACTCGGCCGCACGACCGGTATCGTTCGAGGGTGGCAACTGCGTAACAACTGATTCACAGAACAAGCAACGACTTTCCATCTGTTCACTGAGAGGTTGTCATAATGAGACGAACGAAATCCTGGTGTGTCGTAGGCGAGGTTAACGTGTCAAAACTGATAGATAGTTAGCAGGAGTCAAAGTTCAAGTGACCAAGATCTCATTGCGCGCCTCCAGAGGAAAATACTGGTTCGGGGACCTAGGTTGGCGTGATTCCTCCACATACGGCGATGAGCATCATTCGTCTATAGGATCCGGCATCCAGCCTCACTTTTTCCCAATACAGATGGACACTACGCGCACAGTTTTCAACTGAAGCAACAGTTGTCAAATCAAACAATAAACTTCTGGATGGAAGTGGTGCACGATGGACGTACAAGAGGCTGACTAATTAGGTAAAGCACCACCGAACAGAAAAGTCACTCAAAATGACAATGATTAATAGTGAGAAAGGTGCTAGCTACAGACGTGTTAGAAGCCAGAATTCGGAGCTGCTGTATCAGCTTGATCATTGCTACACAGTGGAGGCACGGCAGTCTTTTAATTTAAAAGTAGCGAACCTCGGTGCATAAACCTACGTTCTACGTGAAACCAAAGTGGACGCAATTCGCGAAATACACTCAGTAGCACATTAATTTGGTTTTCAAAAGAAACAACTGAATCCCGCTGAATCTGTAGTTTCTTTAACTGTGCCGCACACGGCACCTCATGCCTCCAGTAGTACGATATTCGAAATACCACAGAAAATTGTCTAGACGGAACCCACTGCACCAACCTGGATCCGTATAAGGTGGGCTGTCGAAGAGTTTTCAGCAACTTTATGATTGGATTAAAGTCTCTCACTTTCCTACCATGCCTCTCGTACCATCATATCGTTAAACTGCAACGAAGCAAGGAACAGGCTCTTACGACTAGCTGAACAGTGGACCCGTGGGTTGTGCCATGGCGGATTCAAAGAGCAAATTTGCATAATCTGTCATGAAATTGAGTGTACGCATAATGACAATCGTTACCATAGAGCTTGATTGCGGCCAAGGACTTCAGACGTGAATGATGATGCAAATAATGTGCCGTCTTAGCAAAAAATATCCAAAAATAAACAAGCAAGTACAAGCCTCCTAGCTTTATGTTCACGTTTGGTCCGGTGGCAGTTTGAACGGTGATCTGTTCTGTCCATTGCCTGTGTAAGCGGTGCACCGATGCAGGCACGTCAATCCCAAAAGGATTTTAGACAAAGATAGCTGGGAAATTTTATCCATACAACAAAACCAATGTTGCTGAGCGGACAACACGTTTAAGTAAGCTGAAACCACCATTGCCCGAAAGATATTTTGTTGTACTCATCGATGGTTTAGGACATCAGCTAGTGAGAAGGATACACCATGACACGTTTGGGTGGGTTGATTGTGAGAATCACACGAAAATTCACGCGTGGTCAGACACTTCATGTCACAGAAAGAAATGGTAGCTACTTGAGGTGGTAAAACCAACCTGGATGATGGTGTGTCTCGTGTGTAGGGCGGACCACCAGGCGACCTTTCGCATACGCTGTGAACACGGACTATTTACTTGCGTCCAGCGCCCTAACCAAATGTTTCTCCAAAGGGAGGCCCTGGTTTGGTTGCCTGTATTTTGACTGTTGCTTTCAATTCGCTTTGTATACCATATTGTACTACACTAAAGCTGCTACCCCGACCTAAAGCTGCCACCTTGACGTGGTGGTCGGGCTTGAGTGCTGCAATGATCCCGCGGGCTACACTGGCTGGAACGTCGTTCCACAAGGTGCAACCATGCCAGGAAGGCCAAAGGGGAGCAGTCAGACCAAGAGCAGCGAGACCCCGTACTACGAGTAATCGTGCTACGAGGCGGTCTGGGGTAAAGTCGTACTGTCCTCTGCGACAGGAGTGTGAAGGCAGGGTGTTTCCAGGTGACCAGCATGTCCATATTTATGGAAGCAGCGATGCTGCCTTCCCCGAGGAAGGACGGGTTAGAAAAGGTCGGCCCTAAAACCGCACACTCCGATCGCCCAACGGTTGACCGTGACCGCCGGCACATTATCCACTACGGTCGAAATACTTTTAAAACCAAAGAGTCCGGTGCTGCTCTAAAGGCACCTGCTGTGCGCAGCCGCATCAGGAATGAGACAGTAATGCCTTATTCCCTGCCCCTCGGGTTAGGCCAACCCCCTGCAGCCGAGCAGGTCAGACTATTGAGTCATCGGCTCCGGGCAGGGTCCCCAAAGAAAACCCTACTGTCCACTGCCTCGTGGGTAAGACTTTAAGTCAGAGGCTAGGCAGGGCCTGAACAAAACCCTACATCCTCCCACTGCCTTGTGGGTCAGACTTTTGAGTCAAAGGCTCAAGGTGGTACCTCAACCAAACCCCCTCTTCGGCCTGGGCAACCGGGAAGTATCATTTGCCCGCGCAGTTCTGTGTCCACCGATGTCCCTCCCCAACCCCTTCCCACCACACAAGCAAACGTCACTGGGTCACTTGACTGTCAGTTATCTGACCGAGAGGCCCTATGCCCCTTGCTGCCTATTAACAGTAAACAAAATAACACCCTTCTAAATCCACGAGATCCTTTCTATATAGGAGCTTTTAACGTCCGTACTCTGTCAACTTGGCAAACAGGCAGAGCTTGCTGAAACTTTATACTCCCTTAAAATTGATGTATGCTGTGTCTCCGAAACACGCATACAAGACCCAAGCGTGGTTATGCATCTCAGAACGCCAAGGATGAACTCAGCTCTTTCATTTTCCCTCCGTGTGTCCGGTGACCCAGAAGCGATGACTCGTGGACTATATGGCGTGGAGTTGCACTCAGCCCCAGAGCTGAACGCGCTTTGCTGGATTGGATCCCAGTGAACAGTCGGCTTTGCGCCGTCCGATTATCCAGTTCAATCAAGCTCAATGCCTCTCGGCATAAAAAGCGCTGCCTGTTTGTAGTGTCGGCTTATGCCCCAACGGACTGCAGTTCTGATGTTGAGAAGGATACCTTTATCGGGCTCATTCGTCAGGCAAAAAGCACTGATATTGTGATCCTTGCAGGCGATCTGAATGCTCAAGGTCGTCTGAGCTCCTTGGAATCACATTTGGGCGGTCGATTCGGAGTCGATGCTCGCCGCACAGACAACGGAGATCGACTCCTTCAGTTGTGTGCTGACCATGAACTGTTTCTGGCAAGTACGAACTTTCAACATAAGCGTTCGCATCGCGTAACCTGGCGGCCACCAACTGCAAATCAACCGTGGACCCAGTTGGACCACGTGGCCATCAGCTACCGGTGGAGAGCCACAATTCAAGACTGCCGTTCCTTTTGGGGCACTCCACTTGATTCCGATCACGCCATGGTGCGTGCACGCCTGACAGTTCGCTTCCCTTCAGGCCCTCGCAAACAGAAGAAGCATGCCAATCCACTATCTTCGAAGATCGACCATAGCTCAACAGTACCGATCTGAGCTAGCCCAACAACTCTCCACATGCACTGGCAGTGAAAATGTAGATGAAGCGTGGCAAAATGTGAAAGAAGCCATGTTAGCGGCGTTCAGTGCTGTCTGTCCAACCTCCGATTCGACCACAAACCACTGGATATCGGCGAGGTCGCTATCCATGATTGATGCCCGGAAATCCATACCAGCAGGCAACGCGTACGACGGGCACGCAAATCCCTTAAACGCCAAATAGTGAAGAGCCTAAGGAAAGACCGAGAGCTCTGGTGGAAATCGAAAGCTCGAGAGATGGAGAAGGCTTTGCTACGGAAACAGCCGTGCCCTATATCAACTGATACGATCGACTGGTCCCAGGAAAGCAACGGTCAGCGAAACGATAAGTGAAAAAGACGGCTCATTAATTCACTCCCAAAAACGTCGACTGGAAAGATGGGCCGAACACTTCGAAGAACAGTTAGCTGGCCTCCTGCAACACAGCCTGTGGAGATAATGCATACAGGGCGAGTGGAATGTAAACCTTGATCGCCCTTCGGAAGAGGAAATAAAGTACGAAATATCCGTACTAAAACGTGAGAAGGCACCAGGACCGGACAGTCTCTATCCAGAAGGCGGAGAATCCCTGGTGACCCATCTGACAAAGCTTGTTGTTGCTATATGGGACGAAGAGAAGGTGCCTGCAGAATGGGGCATGTCGACAGTTATTCCAATCTTCAAAAGGGCGCGGACCCTGTGCGAAAACCACCGTGGCATCAGCCTGTTAGCTGTGGCATCGAAGGTGCTCTCTGGTCTTATCCTTCGAAGGTTGACTGAACACAGGAGAGACAATCCAAAACCAAGCTGGGTTCCGTCCTGCAAGAGGATGCATCGATCATATCTTCACCCTCCGACAGATTCTTGAGCAGCGACACTGCTTCCAGCAACCAACAATGGTTGTGTTTCTTCGATCTGAAAGCTGCCTTTGACTCTGTAGACCGCCAGGCACTATGGCAGTGTCTGTGGAGCAAAGGTGTCCCCATAAATTCTTGACCCTCCTTAAGGCGCTGTACGCCAACCCGCGGCCGTGTGAAGGTCTACGGGAAGCTCTCGCCTGAGTTCACCACATCAAGTGGTGTCAGACAGGGCTGTCCTCTTTCACCTTTCCTGTTCAACTTCGTCATTGATGCGATCATGGAAGACTCACTATCAGCCTCTAATGCCTGTGGAGTCGAAGTGCTCCCAGGGCGTCCGCTCACAGATATCGAGTATGCAGACGACATAGCTCTTCTTGGATCTGACGCCGTGGTAATGCAAAGAATATTAAATAATCTAACTAATTCCGCCTCACGGTTCGGCATGCGCTTCACACCTGCAAAGTGTAAAGTGCTAGCAAGACTGGGTGGGCCCGAACCCTAGCCTCTTGCTTGCGGGTGAACCGATTGAGGTAGTAGACAAATTTGTCTACCTGGGCAGCTGTATCAGTCCCGGTGGTCTCGCGAAAGATGATATTTCCATCCGAATTGGGAAGGCCCGAGCAGCTTTTGTGAACCTGCGTCACCTGTGGCGTAGGCGTGACATCAGCTTATCCGTCAAGGGTCGAGTTTATAATGCTGCGGTGCGCTCCGTATTACTATACGGATCAGAAACCTGGCCGCTGCGCGCCGAGGACGAAACGACTTTCAGTGTTTGACCACCGATGTCTCCGAGCATTGCCCGAATCTGGTGGGAACACCGGATCAGCAATGCTGAAGTACGTCGAATGGTATTCGGGAGAAATAACTCACCCCGATAGATGAACTGATCACACTGCATAGGCTGCGCTGGCTTGGCCACGTGCTGCGCATGCCAGTCGACCGACTTCCTCGAAGGGTTCTTTTCGCACAACCACGTGAAGGGTGGAAACGAGCCAGAGGCGGTCAAACAATGACTTGGCAGCGAAGTATAAAAGCCATTACCAGCAAACTCAGCTGCGCTGGTCACTGCCGTCTTCCTGGATGGGGACCCTGAGACGGGCCACATCAATGGTTAGAGACATTGTCAGACATGGCCCAATCGCGCCCTCAATGGCGCTCCTGCATCCAAGCTATTGCCTTCAATGCATAGCCCCTTCCCAATTCCCCGACTTAACAGCCCACTGACAGTGGTGTATTTACGCAGCTCGCGCCTCCAATGCGCAGCTACCTACCTCACCTCCCCAAATCATCGGCGGACGAAACTGTGGCAGCTACAACCACTGTACGACAAGTACACGGTTTCTTACAGCTGATGATGATGATGACTATGCTACACTGCTTTGAATTGTGATTTAACGTCCCCAACTCTCTTCCATTTGTTCGTATATCGTTCGTCCATCTGCAAGAACTCTGAACATTCGGACTGCCAAGCCTACAGCGGTGCTAGACATGACTGTATGTGACCATCACTGCTCAGCACTTGGGAGCCATGTCTGTGCCCAGGATGCGTGGTGGTATGGTGATATGTTCCACTAGATGTCCCTTTGAATTCACTGTGGGGCTCAAATTTCAACTATACACACCTGAATTGATAATTATGGACAATCAACTGTGCATGCTGGTGGCTTTAGAACTGTTCCACTCTGTTCATCTTCCAATCTTATTCCTTCGGGCTTACACTGGTACAGCGCGGTTCAGCAGTGTGACACTAGTCACTGTGCAAAGGTGCCCATCGGCGTAGTTCGAGATAACAACTCAACAGGGAACCAGATGCCAGCCTATCATATATATGTATATTCACATTAACCTTATCCAGTTGTGTACGTCTGAAACGAATACAAAGCGCATTTACGTGATCGGGTAATTAATGGTTGAAGGAGCACGCCGGCACATTGCATTCGCTCGTCCACTCTAGGATATTCAAATATTTAACAGATATCAAAAACTTATTTGTTTAGTGAATTTAAGACCAACTTGTGTTCTTACGCACAACTCCTAAGATATGGCCCCTCACGATGACAGATACGAGACGCGAATATCAACAGCTACGAAGTTGGTTGCTAAGGATAGCCAGCTCGCCGAACAACGCATGATGGCTAATGATCTGGCGGGGATTTATTTGACATGTATGGGACTCACCTCATACCAGTCGAAGTTACATCGTCAAGATCCAAAAGGCCAACCAAGAAGCCATTACAAGCGATGAAAGCCACATGTGTACGATCAACCCAAGTGAGGTGGGTTAGTTCATTCCCACCACAAGACTGTAACTGATTTGCCAGCGCGAGTACATCAAGGACAGGCTGTACGGTGAGGTTGATTGAACTGACTATCTTCGAAATGCTAGCAATTTCGACAAACAAAAAAATGAATAGCTTGGTCAGCAAGTTAACTCGCCTTAAATACACTGAGGTTAACCATATACGGTAAACGAAACGTCGTATAGTGAAAGTGCAGTTAGTCCGATGAACTTTCTCCGTCGGGAAGAAAAACAACTTAAGCTAGACGAAAAACTTAACACAAAAACCCTAATAAACTGGGATTCAACTAAGCACACCGAATCCGACAGTGATCAGTTTGGAGGGGCACATTCACGGCTGACGCATGTTCTAGGGCAATTTAGAAGTACTGCCCTTGCAACCAGAAGTGATGAGGGTATCACTTGCGAACTCACTGTATGCCTGCTTCGTGCATGAAGAAACAATTCTCAACAATTCCTTTGGACGGTGATACAATTGAACCACAGCTGCGAAGGCTCAGAATCCAACAGCACACATGTACGCCAACGATATGCAACGGAAAACTCGCGGATGATTTCGAAAAACAAGTTACTTTTGTGTTGGTAGCAATTGGTTTAAGCAGCTAAATATCAAAAATGTTTATCTCAGGATGAATCCGATTTACACTTGTAGGCCACAGTACACCAGCCACTTCAATAGAGGAAAATACAATAAGATCTCCAAGTGAAGGACCCCTGAACAAAAGGCACCCAATTAATTTGGACAATGAGAATAAAATGTGGTTTTATGATGTCAAAATGCCTGTCTACAGAGATGGTCCATGCGTGTGTGGTGAACATTTTTCAGTTAATATCACGCGTTTCCTGAACTTGGAGGCAAATGAAATCACATACACAAAGCTGGCATACAGTTATTTTGACGACAAACTGTGAAGACTGCCCACGGGATGAACATCAGTTACGTGCAAATCGATCTAATTTGTCTAGGGCAGGTATTATTCGGTAGTCGTATCCGCAGATTTATCGTCACTCGCCACCACCTTAATGGAAATACCCCATACGTACACACGTCTAAAAAATAAGCCAACATGACGAACTACATTCATTTGCATACCAATTTGGTTTTAACGGGAGACTCACCTGGAACCCAGCTGAATCTCTCGTTTATAATGTTCTTAAGTCAACATACTTTATTAGCGGCAACGTCATTTGTGAGTTCCGGATTAACTTACCCTGCGTAAGCTGACTTGACTCCCATAGGCATCCGCAATATATCTCCTCAGTCCCTCATTTTTGTCACTTGGGCCAGTTGAACGTACCGGATAGGTAACTGACTTAAGATGACTTAGAATGTGTCTCCAAAATTAAAATGGGCGTTGTTAGCAACCCTTGTGTATAGTTGGACGAAGATGAAGGGGCGTGAAGTAACTTGTGGCATGATAACCTTGGTGGTCATACGCAGTGCATTCTGCTATGAACGTGTGACCTAATATAACAGCTCATCTACAGGCTAAAAGCGTTTGTGAAAAACACTTTCCCTGCCTCGTAACTTGGAATAAAAATATTGGTAAATCTTGGATACACAGGGAGCGTTTGGAAGAGACGTAATGTACTAACGGGTGCTTTGGTTACTTCTGCGGGTGTCCCATGCTGAGGATTTTACTGCGGAAACCGTGCAAACCGGCCGACAGGAAAACGAATGTAATCAAATTCACGATACCAATTCAAGATAACCCAATAAGAAACAACAGTGAGCATAAGTGTCCACCAAAAAACATGACAGAATGATACTCTGGCCATCCTGTGAAGGAAGACTTACGCAATCGTACGAACCCGTTTCGGCCATGGGGCCACGTTCTGCGAACCAGTTACCAATTGTACGTCAACAGCGTCTTCACCGTCCTCGAAAGTTTGACGTCTGTAGTTGCTTGCACCAAGTTGCAGATCAACAAGGTGCAAACGAGTGAAGAGTTCTTTTGAACGCGATTCAAACTGAACAATCATTGGAGAATGTGTTGAATCCGGAGATCGGGCAATCCAAGACCCAGGGAATGAAATAGAAGTGATGCGATTCGGTTGATATTCACCTGCGAGCGAGCGGCTTTTGAGGACCATTTGTGTGGAACATATTGGTGGAGGGATGACCGAATGTGCCATGGGTGTCACCTTGACACAGTCTATATGGTTACAACACAGCAAAAGGTAAAGATAAAATGCAGCTGTATTTGTGTGCAGACGGTGAGAAAATGGAAACTGCCGAAAATAGGATGATTGTATTGTCTTGATGGAACGCTACTCGTAAGGTTGCTGAAAGCCGTTCGAAAGCCAGCGACCGGTTTCGCCTTCTTGGGAGCTATCAGGTAGGCGCAGTCCTCGAGTTTTTGTCAACCCCCTTGTTCTACTTGAAGGGAAAATGTAAACAATTCACCAAACACTCATGTGCAAATTAGGGTGGTGTACCAACTGGAACAAGAGGTGGTATTTGTGTATCTCATTTAGTTTATTTCGCAAAATACATATATGCTGTGTTCAAAGAGGGGTGTAAGTTGTCAAATGTGGAGAAGTATATCAGAAGAGATATTTTCAAGCATGATAATATTACATTCTCCATGATCAGTAGCTCGAATTGCATTACCTTTAACTACCTATCGGATTGTCATGAATTCAAATCCCCTGGAAACCTGTCAGCTATGTCATGTTTATGAATAAGAACAACAATGAAACAGTTCTACAGTGCTTCTCAGTTTTTTCAGCTCTTAGTAACTCCACTTACAGGATAGAATCTCGAACAAAACATTGAATATCCTCACCACCAAAAATATACCGGTCACTGGCTGGTATGGTATTTTGAGCTCGGAAATAAATAATTCATTACAAAACAAAAAAACGCGCCAGAAAACCAAGTAACAATGAATCATGCGGGGGGAACGTTGAAACACGGCTAATGAGCAGGAATATATGATTGTTACGATCTACGCTAAGACGTGAGTCTCGACGGCCATTTCTTCGAAAGGGCAGATGCCGTATCGAGCGTCATTTGTAATGTTTCGATTTGGGTGCGAACGGGGAAGTGGTAGTTAACTGATGACAAGACCTCGAACTATGACATCTACAACTGTACCCTTTGGCAAGATCGGCAGTCAGCCAATAAACAGAGACGCTTTCCGACAAGGTGACATGAAAGAAACAAAAACAAGATGATCTACCTAGCCCAGTGAGTTTTGGATTTTAGCCTGCTATCTGTCTCTGTTTTTTGTGAATTCTCGTTCATTACTGCGGTTACCTCAACTTCCTACGTAGCATCATCTCTATCCAGTTTTTGGCTTTGAACCACAGCAGTAATACGGACCACTGGTTACCAGTCAGTCACTGTTCTGAAGTGGACGAAGACGCGAAAACAGGATAAAAAAGGGACTGCATCAAATATGCAAGCAAAGCGCCTGGCGAGCTAGAGGCTGAAAATAAATACGATTTCGTAGGCGACGACACAGAAGCTATCGTTCGCATCCAAATTGCTGCCCCGAAAAATTCGTAGAAAACCCAGTCAAGGCAGCTGGTAATTAGGGCTTACGATATGCTTACGATATGCTCTTCACTACATGACCACTCACATAGGCAGAAAAACGGGTTCACATGAATAATTGCAAAGCACTGGAAATATATTCGAAAACAAGGTTTCAAAAGGGATTCAGTTCATTCAACTGTCTTTAGGTCTCGATGAAAGTCAAGAACGACTGCTTGAAATCTGTCAGAATACCAAACGAAAGAAACTCACCATTATCCACAAAACACACGATCCCCGAAACAGAGCTAGTGGCAGCTACGCGATTACATGGTTGTCCTGCAAGACAGTATTCTCGGTCGTACATCGGACAAAAAACCCAAGAGCGCACCAATGTCCCAAGCAGACCTTTCATTGAACTATCACTCTCAGAAGAAACACTGACAGCTGGTGCGGCGACGTAAAGAGTAAACAAGCCATTGTGGGATGCGACGCTGCCCCAGGTAAATGTCACCGGCAGAGGGGGGTCAGCACCCACAGCCACTTGACCAAAATGCAGCTCCCGCTTGATGGACCACTGATAATTTGAGCAGGTGATCAGGCGAACTGTAAGATGGTAGGACCGATTAAGGAGGAAAATTTGGGAGGTAATACAGAGTAGGCATCCCATGAGTAGAAAAGATCGAAAGAAAGACAAAGGAGGACGGCTCCAGTTTTACTAGTGGAGAATTATAAAGTGCAGTGTACAATGAATGGAGCTCTAGGCCTGAAGAGGAAATCACCACCATGCTGCGAAACGATGGCTAACCCTATGGGCCGGAACATTTCAGACCATTAAGCAAGAATCAAGCCCCCATCTTGAAAAACAGACGACAACGGAAACCTTAAATAACGGGGTGATTTCTCTGTTCAAACCATGAGATGGAAAAAGTCAGGAAATTTGATCAAATGGGAGCAGCCAAATGGGCACTCCTTAGCATTCAAGCTACTCAAGGAGGATTTAATAATTACGAACCCACGGGAGTTACAAGTGATGAGCACGAAGTGCAGGTAGTCGGCCCTGCAATAACGATCCACTACGCGCTTCATCCCAATCGGAACCAATTAGTTAGATAGCGGAGAATTCGGCCGATTCAAAGTTCACAAGCTAACACGCAGTAGTCCACCTTACATGTGCTCGTGGCGTGTGAAAAGTGGTGACTTGTTGTTTAAGCCAATAAGAATACTAAGTCAACTTGAGTTTTCATCAACAACTATCAGTAACGCGCTCTTTGCCAGGTGTCCATCCAGTTCCTCCATTATTAACTATTAAATGCAAATTGTTCGATTACGAGAAGACATATAGCCCTCCACTCAAATTATTGCATTGAATATACAGCATCCGATCAACCGCTGCTATTCCGTCTGCTGCTATGAATTTTCGGCGTATAACAGCTGCCGCGTCAGTTTTGTAACGGTGAACTCTTAATCCTCTTGTAGTTTGTTAGTTTCCCAAGTGCTTCCCTACTGATTACTATTTCCCCACTTCGATTGCACGCTGTCATTTTGTTGTCACTCATCAACTTATGCGGTAGAACCGTCGCCGTATCATCACTGATCCACCATTCAAGAGAGGAATTTGCTACGTGCTGTGTTATCGACATAGGGACGCATGGACTCAGAGGTTCCGCCGTTACCATTGTTTCTGTGGGACAAGCGGAGCACCTCAGGTCTTACAACCTCATTCGGATTTTCTCTGAAATTACACGGCACTGATTGCTTTTGAACTTTTATCCAGCCAAATCTTCCTCGTTCTTACAGCTGGCTGAAAATGCTAGTCAGTTCCGGGACTACTATTTCTGATTTGAAGCTGTCTGCAGTTGTACATTTATTCTGAATCCTTAATTGAGCTTATCCAATTTGTTCTCCGTAGAATATCCGAAACGAATGATAAATATCCTTGATTTCAGTTTGCCCGTTTCGATTGCAATCAACGTAACACAATTAACAAATCTGCACCGAAGAATGCCGAAAACCGACGGTTGCCATCCACCTATAAGTTAGTTAACGAATTCCCAGCTGACGCCACATGTAAGTTGTCGAATCTAAATCAATTCCTCCGGGTTCATCTCAGTCAGCCCCGACGGACTAAGAGGGGCGTATAACAGCAATCAGAGTTTCGGCACAACACGGTTAATCTTAGTCAAATACTGATGTTTCCTACACTCGGTAGTCCTTGTGACCTGACCTCAATACCTGGGTTTTGCCGTGGCTGTTCTGAAGCGACTACACTGGATACAGCCGACTCACTTTTGCGATAGGAACGGATCGATTACATAAGTCAGTTTTTGATTCAGCCTCTCCTCTTTAAGCGGATCGCTATAAGTGTTCTGCCTTCGTCACGTTTTCGTCACCAACATCGTGATGGTGATCGCATAACACCAAACAAACAGAAAATTATCACTTGTGGTACCCTTAACGAATATGAAAGTGAATTATTCTCTTCCTCCAATACGAGTTCATGGATTTTGGGTCTATTGGAGAAAACGTCACTCGCTTGGAGTTTCCAAGCAGCTAGGGAAAACGAAAAAATCCAAGGTGTGGTACATAACTCATCTATCCTATCGAACACAGAAAATTCAGCCATACACTAGCAGAAATGAACTCACTGAAAGCCGATTGACCATCGGACTGAAGTGGAGTGCACAGAGCCGCCAAAATATAACCTTGTTCCTCGAAGTTGATCTGTTTCACAGAAAACGATGACTCTTGTGAAGCATTGAGTAACTCGAATTCCCCGTGTCGTTCAGCATTGGTCTCAAAAAAAATCACATCCAGGCCACGACCCGGTCGCCTCTGTATCGTGGTGACTAGTTGAACTCTGGGGCTGAAAAGAGCAATGGCTATCGTCGGTAGAGCTAGTTGACAACACCTAGCACATAATAAAAACTAGTAAAACTAATACTGTTAATATGTTACTATTGCTCTGACAGTATATTCAAAACAGAAGTCGAATTACACGTTGGTTTACGTTGGTTTGAAGGCCTGAATCCAATTTGATGGAACTGGAGTGCTGAAAAACTACTAACTTCGTAGGCAATAGAGGCAAGCATCATTAATTGACCTAGTCGTGGATTTCACGAAAACCTTTTACTCACCAAACAGTGACGTACTGTGAATTATTAAATAAAAGTTCACCCATCCGGAAGAAACTGTCAGCATCATCAAATCCTTTCATTCTGTCATGAAGATCCCAATGCGTACCTACGGGAAGGTTGTGTTGTGCTGTGTTCTGGTTCCCCATTCTGTTCAACCTAGGTTTGTGCGGAAGCCTTTCGTGGTTCCAAAGGTGGCAGGTCGTTCTGAAAAACTCTCAGCTAAATGAAAATCGGCAACTTCAAGCGCCAATGCCTGAAGTGAATCCACCGCCAACGACTGATTGATCGTCTTGAATCACCAAGTGAGAACCAGTAAACTGCCTAATGAAAGTTTCCTGCCACTTCAAATCATAATCCATTTTAGACTACGATATTGCAAACCGGTTACCATCCGACTGCCAGCTCACCACCTAATTAGCATCCCCGCCGAGTGAGCAACTCTCCAGAATATTTGATTTGAGGAATTCACATGAGGGCGCCTTCAGGTGACGGAACTGCTACCGGTGCTCAATGTTATGCCATCAAGATAAGGTCGGCCGTTGGCGCCCAACGGGTCTGTACGACTCTGCATGTCAGTCATACTTCTTTGAATTTAATTTCGTAACAGAGGTGCGAGCAATTAGTGTTTTTCCAGCAGGTGCTCACTGTTTCCACTACTTTTTACCGGCAGATCCTTATCGGAAACCAGCAAATTATTTAGCCAAATAATCTATTTTTGTCGCCGAAAAACCATCTGAAAACTGGCTATGAAACCTCAGAAAGGCTTGAATCGTTACATAATCACTACACACTCCCTACTATATTTTTCCAGAAATGAACAGTTCAGCTGCATCACAGAAAATCCGGTGTTCTCATATCTACCTCTCAATGGAGAGACTATTTCTAATATACAATCAGAAGACTCCTTTAGGAATGAGTGCCAACTGAAAGTGATTTCTCCTGTGGATAATTGCATTGGATTATTTGGTTACGTGTTAAACAGCTATACCTGAAAACGACAAGACGGAGTCTCACGACATATCTAGCACCAGGTTTGGCAGCAAAGGCAGTCTCAGCGAAATGCGTTGAAATCGTTCAACTGTAGCACCATTTCGGTGCCTAACTACCATGCCACCACAAGGTCTGGGATACTGTCAGGTTGCCCAATCCTAGCAGGATAAGTCGAGAAGCAGAGGTCGGGTTCGAACCACGGACCGTCCGGTTAGTAAATTCGCGCTCGAACCACCGAACCATTTCGCCTAGCTGATCAATCTGTCGTAGTTTTCCGAATGAATAGAATCGATCATCAATCAGGAAATAACAGTCCACGGTTGGGACACCAAGGCAAAACATCCAAGCAACGATGCAACACATTATAATAAAATCCAACAAGGAGACAAATAAAACAGAAGGGTTAAAGAATTTACTGCTAGCCTACCACTATCAATAGGGATCACCACAATTCCAAACGTTCAAACGGGCGATGTAGATAGAAAGAGATAGCAAAGACAGCACTGGCAACAATTTGTAAAGTCTTTTGCCAAGGACAAGGAGAGGCACGTCTACTCCTTCATGACGGCGCTGGACAGTACCCAGAAGAACTTCGTATGTTTTCAAAGCACGGTGACTGTATGAACAGTGGAATTAGCAGTTTATTCAACACCTCCACAAAGTAGCCTGACGTCACACCCGTTCAGTCGAAAAAGAATCAGTCATCATAACCCTCGAATAACAAATCAACGCTAAGAACAGTTGCATACATCCGTTACAAGGAGACATATAACTGACCCAGTTATAAATAACAAATGACTAGTGGCTAGACCAAAATTCGCAAGCAGGAATTCAATGGGGTATGCTACAAAAAAATCAACAGGCCATAACAATGGCATCCAGTGTTATGTGTGAGACTGTAATCGAAAATGGGTGAATGTCAAGACGCTAATTAGACCAATACCAAAATGGGTACACTGTCTGTGGGTAGTTCAGTGTACTTAGTACAGACGTGGAGAAATGAGAAACGGGCTTTGAATTTTAGCCATTTCCGAGTCATTTCGTTCAAAATCAGATATTCCAGAAGAGGAAATTATAGTGATCGACGCAGTAGCACATACTTTACTGATTCATCAAGCCTATGGACGACTGCAGCGAAAAAGGGAAGCATCTCTTCAACAGGAATCCTATGAATGCAACGAAAATGAGGATACTCTTCGCATGGACGCAACACACTACTTATAAGGTTGCTGAAAACTTCTAAAGCAACCTTACGAGTGGTGTGCTGCACCTATACAACGTATTGCGATATCTCGAACATCGCATCAACCGCAACATGGTGCGGC
Source organism: Clonorchis sinensis (assembly GCA_003604175.2). Lineage (NCBI taxonomy): Eukaryota > Metazoa > Platyhelminthes > Trematoda > Opisthorchiida > Opisthorchiidae > Clonorchis > Clonorchis sinensis. The sequence continues at coordinate 131,066,338 of CM030369.1, read as the reverse complement.
CTGGTGCAGCACATCCAGTTGAAGAAGAACATCATAAACGAGAGATTCAGCTGGGAGTCGTGTGACTCTCCCATGATAACAAAATTAGTATGCAAATGAGTATTTTCATCGAGAATTTTCTTTCTTAAAAATGGTAATCTTTAGTTCGCATGATAAGAAAGGGTACAAGGGAAACCGTGCAATAATGTGTATGGATGTTCAGACAACTGTGGAGTTACAACCTCGCTCAGCGTCAAGGACAATGTCAAGCTGAGGTGTTTTGATCTTAAAGAGATTCACCTCGACTGCTGACTTACCGCCAACACAGACCAGGTTCAGCATTGCTGACTGCATGTGAGGTGGAAAACAGCTCGCCCGACTCGGCATAAATCCGAAGACGTCTTTGATTCCTTAGAGTTGCATCGGGGTAAGAGATGACGAAATACTTTCCGTCGTCACGCCAACAGACCTCGTAACGTCCGTCATCGTGAACACTGACCACAGAGGTAGGAGCCTTTTCAATAAACAGGTAGAAGATATGCACACATGAATAAATGAAGCTTGAAATCAAACTGTTTGGTTTGAAGACTCCTCATCAACAGAGAATACGCGTAATCAGCTGCTAAACACTACAAGCTGCGGTGGTCAATTCAAAACTAGGTGATTCGCCTACTTGCGAGTAGGCAGAAACGAATGCCAGAATTGCCTTGTGGATGCTGGAAGGTTAGATGATGGTGTTGCATATAATGTGCATGTGATATTCATATAGCTGGGTATTTCGTAGATCAGAACAGGCCTCGTTCAGACGGTTCGATTGGTATTATATGTTCTGCTATGAAACAAGTATTAAAAGTATGTCTGATCCGGCCGCATCAGATCGGTCCACTCGAAAAATGATAAGCCAAAGAAGGACTAGCCTAATCGGTCAGTCGACGCCATATTATTCTGGTTGCCTGAGGAAGTGTGCAACTGGGACGTTATGAATTGGAGACGAAAACCCGGATGCAGCAGTGTCACTGACTGCGTGACTGCCGGGACGTTAGCTATTGGCGGGTCATAACGTAAGGTCTACGCTCTGAGCCCTGTTACTTCACTTCCCGGTCATAGGGAACCGGTGTCTTCGGGTACTTTAGACGTCAGATGGACTCATAGTCTTTGATAATCAAGCAGACGATGTTGCCAAAACACAATTCTTCCCGAATTCGCCCAGAGACGACGCCCGTAAGGGTTCTATTATGTGTTGTGTGGTCCTGACAGTCCTCACTGTTGCTATCAACTTCGCGCTACCTAACTGAAGGATGATTGAAAACCTGAACATCGACCACGGAAGCCGATGCTGATCGCCTGCTGCTACACACCACCTACGAGCTCCCTTGACGGATTCAAAACTGGTTGACAACTCACACTGATTTCAGTACAGACAGCCAATCGGGGCCAATAGAGCCGACTCATTCCAGCGGCCCTGAAGATATTTCCCGTACGTTGGGCAAACTCGTAAACAATCAGTTCTGTACACAATGAAGTCATTAAGACGTGGGCTTGTATATTTCAGAGGCTTTTGATCCAATATATATATATATATCTTGCTCAGTGGTTCAGGCGCGAACTTGCTGAAGGTGTGATTCGAACCCAAGCTCAGCACCTCGACTGCTCCTGCCTGTGCTTCGGCAACCTGGCAGTATCCCAGCTGTCGCGCTTTCTTCCGGTGGCATAAAAGATAGACACCGGGTGTTACAGCTGTGTGAATATCTATTATATATACATATATATCGTATCGCTTAGATCTGAGGGACAACTCTTTAGCGTGGCGCAAAATGTCCCAAATAATCTTCACACAAGTGAAGTTCGCTGTACAATGAAGTAATTAATTAAACTACCACTGAGCCATGTAAAAATTGCTGTACCTCGGAAAAAAATTCAACGGTATGATGAATGATGGCAAGGAAAACTAATCCCGGTGATAGAAGGTAAGATCCCTTTAGCAGAACTTGATGAATGCCATGCATGAAGAAAACATGAAACTCATAACATATCACTTTATGCGACAGCGCCACGACCTAACTTACGAGATACAACCAAAAGGAGTGGTATCGCCAATGTAAAGACAAAAAGCAAAAAGGCAGCCTTTGCGGGTATCACGAACGATATGCCGGAAACATCCATTTCGAAATGTTCAACAACAAAAAATACTAACTCGAGGTCAAATACAAGTGAAATTAAAGGGAATGCAATTTAACAAACCTCACTCCAGAAGTTGGCTGCCGATTTCGTCTCAGATGATGGAAACCATTTTTGGTGCTTATTTACTAAATTTTCAACGGTGAATGACCGACCTGCAGTTATTGCTGCTTGCAAATGCAAGGGAATTGTACCTGCGGGCGAGTGGGCAAACAGCTGGTCAGGGATTGTTGCGGGTGTCTCCGAATATGACCTTGAGAAATCTCACTAGCCATCTCTGTAGCACATCCTTGGCAGAGTATTATAACCGCAAATGAAGTTACTGTTGCAGATACAGTAACAGTATAAAATAAACAATGGATGATGAAGCCGAATTATTTGGGGATGGAAAACAACGATGAATCGACTGCGGTCAATTAATATTACCATAAACAGTACCTTCGTTTGCAAAAGCGCAAGACATAGGAGTTTAATAGGAAACCTCCAGATTCTCACCTCCGGCTTTGCTAAAGCAGCCTGTTTACCCAAAGAACCGTGAAACTGGGTCTCCTTCTTTCCCCAACCCAGGGCGATGGGGGCTGCTGCAAGAGGAAGACAAATAAAGTATAAAACATAATACAGAAAGCATGTTGGGAAGAAACAATAGTAGCCGCAGGATGTATGCGTAGGATCACGCATTCGAAGTCTCGAAATCTCAGAACCATCATTGGGTTTCCGGTTATTTACGTCCATTTAAACGCAATACTCCACTATCGAGACTCACGCATAGATGTCAGTTCCAGAAAAAAAAACTGAGTTCCACTCTTGAAGTATATAAGAATACTCATTGGTAGATGTTCAGCTGTAACACCCTTCCGAGGCCTGGCTGCCATGCCGCCCATAGGAAGCACGAGGGCTGAGATACTGCCAGGTTGCCCAAGCCTAGACAGGGGAAATCGAGAGGCAGGGGTGGGGTTCGCACCACGGACCTTGCGGTCAGTAAATTCGCGCTCTAACCATTGAGCCATCTCTCGTAGATGGATATGTCCTATTCCCAGGATAGACAGTTTTGTTCGGGAGGACAAGGGTACCATAGCGAAATGTATTAAGTTCGGTGACCATAGGCGTAGGTAGTCTTTCGTGTCGTTTGGCATCGAGCACACAGTACTGAAGACGGTTAATACCGCTAGCCTCGGAAAGTATTCAAGTACCATCCGATGCAAGTAAGTGACGGAAAAGCAGAAGTGAAAAATCGAAGTCCAAGTAGTTGACATTGATTACCCTTTGAAGTAAACTGTGCTGAAGTGATGGTTCTGCCATGGAGCAGTTGATTTTGTCGTATACTAGGGGAAACGATCACGGGAAACGGATGCCCATAAAAGGAGGAATGCCCTATACATTACCCATATCAGTCCATCAGATTTTGAGCGAAGAAATCTGATGAAATCAAGCATGTCAGATGGGTTGTAAAGGGTATCTCAACGTAGACGATACAGCGAAACGCCTGAAAACCCGAAAGTTACCATCGATCATCATCGGTAGAAAAAGCCAAAGACAAGTGCGATCGAAGCACTTGTCACAGTTGGATTTTCGATTCCCGGAATTGGCTGATATTAGCCTAACATACGTGACTTAGATGCACCGCACATCCTCCAATCTTAGTTTGTTTCCGGTGTCTGTGTTCTCGTGGGCTCATGTGGCCAGCAGCTGACCAAATAGCTAACACATGCCCAAATGTAATAGATGAGATATTGGGGAATCAGTACATTGTCAGTTCAAAATGCGCGAACGTCACAAGGATCGTCACAACACCCCACCTCTGAGGAAAAACTAGGTCTCTGGTTACTAGGGGCTACGTGACTCAGGCCCAGTTATTTCGTTCACAACCCAAGTTATACGTAGTTTGACGACTCTAAATTGTCATCCATTAGGATGTAGTGATATGCCTAGGATATCATCAGATTCATGTGACGTGATAAGCAATCCTTGGGGTAGCGGAGTTTCGGAAATAGCAAGATACTCAACAAGATGTTTCCTAGTCGTGATAATTGACAAGGAGGCTGGGATTACGCAGAATGAAGCGTATTAACAGGTGAAAATGCCCTTTAACCATTTCGGATATCGGTTCGGTTTTAACACTTGTTTTGAATGTTATATTCGTTGAGCTAAGATAAAAAGAGCAGGATGCTTTGTCCCGAGTTGGTCAGGGGTTAAGATAGCACTGAGGACCTTGGATAGATTGAGTGAAAAATGGTAGCTAAGGAGAAATATAATATTTATGCTCTTAGCCTGCGCTAAGTTGTTCACCCATCCTGATAACCAGTCTTCGGCGGCTCAGTGGTTAGAGCGCGAATTCACTGATCACGGAAGGTCATCGTTCGAAATCGAAGTCTGTTTCTCGACTTCCCCTGTCTAAGCTTAGGCAACCTGGCAGTACCCCAGCCCTCGTGCTTCCTTCGGGTGGCATGGCAGCTGGGCAGCGAAAGGCTGTTACAATTGAACGATTAACTTCCTTATATTTTTAACCGGTCTTCGGTCGTCAAGGCCGTAGACCGACCTATTCAATCTGATCAGAAGTTCTCATGGACGGAGCCCGTACAAATCAACTGAGGGATAGGTAGCGGTGCAGGAATACCCACGCTAACATATTCCATACAACAACTTACCTGTACCAAAGCCCTGTGCATTCAAATCAGCAGTAAGTATCGGCTCCAAACTAGTGGTGAGCAAAGTGATGCAGTGGTCACCTGGATTCGTTAATAAGAGGTAAAAATGCAGAACTTGCGTGTGACAAACACAATGGTGAGCTTGTCTGGAGAAAATGCTGCGCACTCCACACATCTCGGCGTCTCATATGCATCGAAAACCTGCAGCGGGTAATAAGCAGGAACTAGCAGAATGAAAGCTGTACCACATCGTCCGTGACGCGCAACAACAGAACCCCACCGGTCGTAACTACACACGCTTGAAGATGGCCAATGGGCTGGCATAAGAGAATCTTCCCATGGGAGTCAGGTATCGAGGATTTATAGGTCTAAATGGCAGAATCATCAGAAAAGGCAGGTACAAACCCTTTTTTCGGTGATAACCGATAGAGAACAACCAGATGATAAGACAAGGGAGTTGGACCACTCTTCTGCTGAAAGGTGATGCACCCCCGGGAGAGCCACCCATTGTTCACTTTGTTGTATAACAGTCAGATTTTTCATTTCAACAGTCGCTATGTTAGAAGAAAAGGAAAGAATTAGCAAAACACATCGATAAAGAACAGGGTAGAATGGCGTCAGTTTCCGAATTCACCTGTCACTTCGAAATATTTATGCTTTTGTTTCAGCGGAAACGAGTGAATTATGGAGCATATCTATGGGGCAACCAACCCCAATGACAGAGTGATCAGTGAACTCAAGCGGAGTGTCCTGTGCTTGTGTGGTCTCCATTGAAGTCCTCTAGTGCACCTGTTTGCTAAAAGTGAAATAACTCTGAGGCTCATTTTAACCCTGTCCCGTGAAATTCTTCAGTCAGAAATGGAGGATGGAGAATATTGGGAGTCTGCAATATTCCAGAGAATAAGTTCGACCAATGGATTTCGCATGGGCACTTCGGGGAATCCCACGGCATTGGGGCCGCGTATTTTAAGTCATTCCAAATGCGGAATTTCTCGCATGCCGAATGCACCCTGTTTTACGGTAGAGCTCAACATGGAAATTAGGAGAGTGCCACACTTGCGCAACAGGGTATGCTCCAGAAAATTCCAAATATCATGCGCTGTTTGCATTCAGATATGGACGCGAGTGGATGAGGAACTCTCCGAAAGCCTGTTTATAGCAGTGGTGTCGGAAAAGGGTGTCCACTCACTTCATTTTAGCTAAATTTCGTCATAGGCTAAGTAACAAGACGGGCTCTGGAATGTCCCTAAAACCCCGGTGTTCAGATCTTGCCTACGGAGAACCTTGCGAATTGGAATGCACAGACGACACAGTGCCCATTTTTTTGGAAGTGAGCAGGAAGCGCAAGAAATGCTACAAAGCCGGACAAGGTTATCAAGTCCTCCAGTATGTGTTTCGCGCCCACAGAAAGCAGTCACGCTCCCGAAAGTAGTCTTTTGACATGTCTCTAGAAACCTGAAGAAAGACGATGGAAGTACTGAAAAGCTATAGGTATCCCGAAAGTTTCATTAGCTATAACGGCACTGTGATAGAAGAAATCAACGCACGAATCTCGAGGGCTAGAATAGCGTTTGCCAATTTGCACCACTTGTCATCAAAACATTCGCCTTGTACAGTAAAAGCTCGAAGTCATGCTTCAGAACCTGCAATCTCTGAACGCACCCCATACAATTCCAAAGAGAAGTACTCCAGGTTGTGTTGTATAAGCTCTGACGTTGGTGTGCTTGATTAAGTCAGTGCACCAATCTCAAAGGCGAATCACGTTTGCTGATTTGCGTCCATGTGTCATCAAAAAGGCACCTCAATAGGTCTCAGAGGATGGGTGCATCAGAATACAGTACGGTCTGTCTTGTTATACGGCTGCGAGACTCGGCCACTTCGAGCGGAGGGTATGAGACATCTTCAGGCCTTTGACTACCCATGTGTCCGAGCTCTAGTTAGAATCGGCTGTAACGGGCGAGTTCGGAATTAAGTGATAAGGAGACGGGTATTGGTGAAGACGCCACTTCACTCAAAAAATGCATTCAGCACTGCGAGCACAGGTGGCTGGGACGTATGCTAAGCATACCAAATTACCGCCTGCTGACAAGACCGCTGTTTTCTGTGCCCAGTTCGGAGCGGCGGAAGCCTGTATTTGGACAGAATTTGACATTAAAGAGGGAAATCAAAGACGTCACGAAAGGTGTGGGTGATATTCGCTTTTTAGGAGTGGATCTACGTGGCTTTCCGTGTGCTTGGCTGGAAACACTGAACAATATGGCAGTTAACCGATTCCAAAGGCGTTCATGCTGCCACTTTTTATCCAGATTGTCTGATTGGTTTTTGAAGGCGTACTAACCTGGGATATTTGTTGCAGGCTAGCGCAAGGTTCCATCCCTACCACACTGCTTTCTTTCCATTATAAGGCTTGTTGACATGGTTATAAGGGGTTCTCATTCGGTGTTGCGGTCATTAATGATGATGACAAGAGAATCCAAAAAACTCTACATTAACTCGTCAACTTATCTACCATGCCCATGAGTGTCTGGAGGCAGTAGAGGCCTTGCAGAGTAATCGACTGATGTCAGCAACATCCGCAACCTGTGGTTCAGTTCACTTCAGTAAATCGGCCATAAAAACGATTCGAAATAGTTTGGTTACAGTTGCTATTTATTGTAGTTCACAGTAAGTCAGAAGAACACGCAAGTACTGACACGGGTGTATTGTGTGCACGCGGCCAAATCGGTCCGCTTTCGTGGCGGGTCAGCAAACAACTGAGTACATATCAAGTCAACCCACAGCGCTCACGCGAGCCAATCAATCGGACACGCACCCAATCAGCCACTCAAGTCACACGCCTGATCGATGGTGGAACGACGAACCGACATGTACACGCGCAAGCTCTCTGACACACCGGAGCAGCTACTACACTATTGATTCGGTTAATAAAAATGGGGAACTGGGGAAGGTGTGGTCATGAATAAGAAGCAATGGCCTCGTGGTGGAATCCAACCATCTCATGAAGATAAGAACCGGAAATCACGCACTGAAGACGGAAGCTTTGATGCAAAAGAATTCACCGATTGCGTGACCATAACCATCATCATCAACAATGATGGCAAAAAATGAGTAATACAGACTAGGGATTAACTGCCATACAAATATCGTGGTGTGGCGGTTTTCGAACCTCTATGACCCACTGAGCTATACTGGGGATCCACTGTGACTCCCACACTTTCTCATGCCAGGTGGATCAGTGGGCGGAAGTCTGATGAACGGTCTCCTGTCCTTCCAAGGTTGGAAACAGGCAGGGTGGCTTGTTCCTTGAAAAACATGTACTGCTGTAGTATTATGCCACCACCTATATGGAGAAGTGCTGTCAGGCTTTTGAGCTAAAGACTGGACCCTGGTTATCCTCCTATCTGGGTCTGGGTGCCTGACAGTAGCCCAGTCCGCGTACAACTGTGGACGTCACAACCAAATATGCTGCCATACCACAGTGGCCGTCACGTGGGGTCATCAACGGGTTGCCTTGATTGCTGCACACAGAAAGCAGGGCAGGCGAAAACATGCCATTGCTGATGCCTCCTTTCCTTCCTTCCCCCCTTCTGCAGGGCCTAGCACTAGGATTGCTCGCGTAGTTGCTCTGGTATCCCATTCATTCTCCAAGTGCTCACCATGAGTTCTACCAAAATGTGAACGGGTCATTACCCTCCATCCGTAAGTAGGGAATGGCGGTGAGGACCAGTCCTTTGTTGAAATTAAGCAGTACATGTCTTGCTGCTGCGTCTAAGTTTTTCGGATCGGTTTTGTTCTTAACGTTCAGCGGTTGCCGTCCACCTGAAAGGCACAAGCGAAAAAAAGGGCTCTCTAAGTTCTCAGCACGGGGAAGTAAGCTTGCCAGCGCGAGGATTCGCATAAAAAAAGCGTCCAATAGTGCTTTGAACTGGGTACTAGGTGTAGCGTGGGCAACCGTAAGAGGAAGGTTATTCCACGCGGCAAATACCCGAAATGAGAAATTTTGCCTAATTAAGGTGTGCGCTCTGAGCTTGAAAATCTTCTTACCATGTCTTCGCCGTGCGTTGGCTGGATCAACGACGTGAACACACACAGGGTGAAAGTAAGTATTAGGTCTTCTCGGAGTCGACGATACTCCAGGGGAGAAGGTTAAGCACCGCGAGACGCGTTTCATAGTCCACGGATTTAAGACCAATGACCATTTTCGTAGCAGCCCGTTAGATATGCTCAATGAGGATAACGTGGTTCTTGCGAACTGAGTAAACAACTTGGTTGGAATATTCATGAAGCGGTCTGACGTAGACCCCATAGAGTGTTTGTAAGTCCATGCGACTAATACGGGAGTTGTCAAATCAACCGTAGAACGGAAAATGCCTTTTGAGTCGATTTCTCATGATGCAGTGAGAAGGACAGGTTGTAAGAGAGCCAGACACCAAAGTCCTGCTTGGCATCTATCCTCGTGATGTCTTCTGATCAGTGCTCATCGTACATGATAAAGGCATTCGCTGAGTTCCCTGCGAATGATATATGGACGGATTTTTCGTAATTCAGAGGAAGGTGCCAGTCCAACGGCCACTGCTTTGCAGCATCTACATCCATCTGGAGGGAACTAGCATTTGAACTCCAGGATTTCAAGCCGTCTGAAAAAAGTTGACATGGACTTGGAAGAACGTCTGGAAGGTCGTTGACGTAGATCAGAAACAGAAGTGGTCCCAAAACACAGCACTGCGGAACTCTAATGGAAACCAGCGCCGGAGAAAAGTAGGTCGAGCCCACTTTCACGTAGAACGTTTTCTCCTATAGGAACGCCTTAATCAAGCGTAGAATCTCCCCTTGAATCCCGTAAGATTCGAGTTTGTGAAACGTGTGGGGCCCGACCGAATGCTTTCGATAAGTCGAAAAATATTGCATCCGATGAGTCCCTCGTTCTTATTTGGGTTAAGCTGTTCACACATACGAGCACGTTCGTCATGAACGAATGGTTTGGGAGGAACGCGTGCTGAACTGACCATATCAGGTTGTTGGTAGTAAGCTGATCTATGATAGACCGCATCAGAATGCCTTCCATCAGCTTGCACGGCACGCTAGTCAGGCTAATAGGTCTGTAGCTGCCGAGCGATAGTCGGACCCCAGTTCTCTAGATTGGCGTGAAAAACGCTCCCTACCAAGCAGAGGGAACGTTATCTTTACCGAGGGACTGATGAAACACCAGGTAGAAATGTTTTGCCAGTGTGAACGACGTCTCCTGCAAGACCCTTGGATGCATCTCTATTCACACTCCTCAGCCAGACGACTGAGGCTTAGCTGTGCAGTTTTAGAGCTACGCCCGTACGCGTTGTAGGCGCTCACGACCAGGCGACACTGATGGTGCAACCACATGCGTCCACAACATGTGGACCGGCCGACGGCCGCAATCGAGGACATTCTAGTTCAACATGGTGCGCGAATGAGTAAGCACCAATGCCTCACACGCATTCACGCATACTGATATTGATAGTTTTTATTAAGAACATAGTATATCTATGTATATGTATATGTATATGTATATATGTATATATATATATGCATATGTATATGTATATGTATATCTCGCTTCGTTACACCCTTTATTAAGGCTAAATTCCCTCATGGTAGCAAGACCTTCAAGCTATAGTATGTATTACTGTCAGTGACAATGATCGCAAGATGTCCCAACCGAAATCGGAGTAAGGTCCCTGCTTCCTATTCTTGGTGGCTGCATGGTCGTCCGGAGGCCAGCCGATGCGGCGCAGGCCGGAGCGTCCTGATTGGCCAGGAAAGCACTAAGCCAATGTCTAGGCAACTGCTTGCGGTTACCCATTACGCGCTCCGTTTGCTTATCTCTGCAGAAGATGCATCATACCGTTGGCTTGTAATTCCTGGGCAGGACGATTCACTGCTTTCTTAGGTGAGAGCAAACAGACACGAGACAATACGCAGTGTTATCGAAATATACATCCCAGTCATCCAGCGGTCATTTTTCACGCATTAGCCACAAGCAATGTTGCGTACGAGACGAAATGCGTGTCATACTGAGTACATCCATGTAGGAAACTCCCTGCAAAAAGGACTATTACAGTTCGCAAAATGGAGCTTAATACGATGTGGCACGAACATAAATTTCTAGTGAATAAGGTCTCAAATACCGTTTAATCGGGACGACCAGCTTTAGGATGACAAAACGGTTATTCCGTGGAGATGACGCAGGAAAGCCACGTCAAGTACACCGAAGAAGCGATTGCGACCCTTAGTGCAGATTTCCGTGCGCATGTTGAAACAATAAAGCGTTCGTTAAACACCTGAACACGAAATGATGAAATATAACTTACACTCTGTACTGAGTGAACCCTGAGTTTTCGCTCTTTAAACCCCCAACTACGCTTTAAACAAATTGTAATGAGTGGTTCAACCAACATATGCCACAGCATTACCGCTTCCAACTATGGTTACAGCCATGCAAATAAAAACCACCTGGCTTGTGCATAAACAGAATTCAAATGTCTGCGCTTTCTGGCTTGTGCATAACTAACCAATCAGAATGCTGGCTTGTGCATGAATCGCATGCCAGGAAAGAGACCAATTATAGGCGAACACTTCAAACTTGGCGCGTCGCGCACCAGCACGAAAATCCCAGCTAGTTCTTGTGAAGGCTACGTGACCGCTCTATAACTGAAGTCGTGGTAACCTTCTGTTTCCGTTCAAGGCTGATGGAAGACATCATTCTTCTTGATATACTATGGTGAGCGAAAGGCTAGAAAAGGACTAACACAGATTTCGCGAGGCACAGAAGCTGGCGGCATTTTAAATCGGCGTTAAGAGCTTCAGCAGGGCATGCGATTCATGCTCAAGACAGCATTCTGATTGGTTAGTTGTGCACAAGCCAGAAAGCGCAGACATTTGAATTCTGTTTATGCACAAGCCAGGTGGTTTTTATTTGCATGGCTGTAACCATAGTTGGAAGCGGTAATGCTGTGGCATATGTTGGTTGAACCACTCATTACAATTTGTTTAAAGCGTAGTTGGGGGTTTAAAGAGCGAAAACTCAGGGTTCACTCAGTACAGAGTGTAAGTTATATTTCATCATTTCGTGTTCAGGTGTTTAACGAACGCTTTATTGTTTCAACATGCGCACGGAAATCTGCACTAAGGGTCGCAATCGCTTCTTCGGTGTACTTGACGTGGCTTTCCTGCGTCATCTCCACGGAATAACCGTTTTGTCATCCTAAAGCTGGTCGTCCCGATTAAACGGTATTTGAGACCTTATTCACTAGAAATTTATGTTCGTGCCACATCGTATTAAGCTCCATTTTGCGAACTGTAATAGTCCTTTTTGCAGGGAGTTTCCTACATGGATGTACTCAGTATGACACGCATTTCGTCTCGTACGCAACATTGCTTGTGGCTAATGCGTGAAAAATGACCGCTGGATGACTGGGATGTATATTTCGATAACACTGCGTATTGTCTCGTGTCTGTTTGCTCTCACCTAAGAAAGCAGTGAATCGTCCTGCCCAGGAATTACAAGCCAACGGTATGATGCATCTTCTGCAGAGATAAGCAAACGGAGCGCGTAATGGGTAACCGCAAGCAGTTGCCTAGATTTTGGCTTAGTAGCAAACGTTCTTTTTAATGCTCTGAAGGCTTAAACGGCAACCTAGATTTGGTCACTGCACCGAAGCGGAAATAACTACACCCTACATTGTAGAAACTATGGTTACTAAGTACTGCAGCAGTCACGTCTGTTCTAGTCATGCCTCCAGCCCATAGCTCTCCGGGTACGGCGCTGTCCCTAACGGGCTGAAGCTTTTCCATACAAACATTGCAAGTATAACGACCGCGTAACGCGCATACTGTCATGCTACTACCTTACCCTTCCCCACACGTATTTTCTAAGAACAACAACAGCATAAGTGTACATATTTATTGCAGGAGATTTTACAGGCACACGCGGCGACAATAAAGTCAACATAATGCGAAGTTTCAGTTTTTCGTTCAGTTCCCGTTGTGAACACCTGAAACGGAAAAGAAGGAACGAATAAACGGTGTAAAATAATGTGACCGATAAAGGCGATGCGGTACCAGGGCCCCGTTAGCCCATGTACACATGTTGTACCATGGTTGCCACTGCCGCACCACTTTGAGGAGGGGATGGATTTTGCGGCAGCCCACCCACCCAAACCCACACACTCACCTTAATGGTACCGTAAATGGAAGATTTTGTTAGTGACAGAAGCGGCAAGTCTTCGCAGAAAACAGCTGATGTAACCTTGTAAATATTTTTAGGTTTTATAAAAAGTTTTATAGTTTTTAGGGTTTTGCAAAACTTTTTTGCTTCGGCGCCAAACGGCAAGCTGGAAAATCTGTAAACAACAACTGATTATATGCAGGAGTGAAAAATACTCAACGATGCAATGTTTGTGGCAAGCAGGCAACGAAAATGGCGTCCTTGCACTCCTCGTGCAACGTGGTGAAATTTGACGCAAAGCGAATGAAACCACCGAATGCAGTAGTCACACTGCATTCATTCAAACTGCTTATGTTTTTTCAGATTATACTGTCGGCAACAGGAGCAAGTAGTCTCTCGCCGCCAGGCTCGACGATACTTCTTCGCAACGTACATGGCAGCAGTCCGTACTCTAATGCCTCTGACGACCGTTGGTTCTAGGAAGGTAGAACTGTCCAGATTTACCTCCAAGGTTTCCCTCACCTGGAATGCTAACTTACGCCGCGTCCCCGCCAGTTGTGTTTGCCTGATGGCCATAGTTGAACGCCTTTGTTTTCGGAACTTTGGAATCCGAAATAAATGAGGGGCGGACCTCCCGGTCGAAGGCTTCGGCAGCAACAACCCGGGTTGATTAGTAATGGAGGCCCTAATATCTGGGTCGGCGATTCAGGGCAGAGGCATCTGCTGCACCCGCACACTATGCGCTAGCTCTTCAGTATGTTTATCTAACCTCGCTATTTCAGCCTTGAAACTATCACTACCTAGGCGCAACAAAAACTCAAGTAGTTATATACAGCCCTGTGACCTATGGTTAACTTGGAGCCCTTATCTAAAGGAACCTCACTGCATTCTACCGTGGACGATAAATCTTAGTTGCCAGTTGGTTCCGTTATAAGGCCAGACATAAGCCAACGACTTGAGTTTAAGTTTCCTTACAGGTCCCACTGCTTAACCCGACAAGCCTTCACCATATGACGACAGGTCAGTAACCACTGGTTACTAAAGGAACAAGTGCATTTCAAAAGTCCGTCTAAGTGCACTACATGGTCGTCCGAAAATTTTAGCAGGTCAATACCACTTTCCGTGACCTCTACTGTTATATTATTGCTTTCTAGGACCAAATCCCGAGCAAATGGCGTGAGGCAATTAAAAAGGCTTAAAACGCGGTCTCCTGAGAGAGCCTCGTCTGCACCTGTCAAAAAGTGCGCGCCGCTTGCATGCTGTATTTAGTTCGTAAAAGCTCATTACGTTTCAAAATGACCCTCACACAGTCTACCAGTGAAGAAGACTGTGATAGATTACTTTCGGTGAAGCGATTAGCCACCTCTATGATATTGTTCCTTCCCTGCCCAAAACTTACATCACGCGTTAGGGCAAATGCTGCCCTGCTGCTGCTGGTTTAGGGCAGCTTCTCTGCTTATTATGGACGCACACATATTGCACCCAGTACAATTCGTGGTAAGCCGGTATTTCCAGGAACCGCTTCGCTTGCCGTTCTCTAGATATACTGTTCCGAATTACGTAGCTTGGCCCCGTCTGACGCTGGAAGTGTGGGAACTTGGCCTGGAAAACACAAAGGGTGGGGAATGACCCAATACCAACCTTCTTGTTGAACGACCCAGCAAGATCAACACCGGAAGTAGCACGG